>OX638312.1:2980270-4180270 GCA_951812415.1 Beris morrisii | reverse complement strand
TTGTATTCTGCATGCTATGGAAATTGGAAAGTAGAATTCCGCATCAAGTGCACACGAAAAAAAATAAGAAGCTAGATTCAAAGTGCCACTTGTGTATACAACTTCCAACCAAAATAGTTTCCTTTCTAGTTTTTCTTCTCGAATAAGAGAAAACTGCACAAACTGGAGTAGATAGTAGCAAGGAGAATTGGCTGACACAAGGACACCATGAGTTGGGATATGAAAATTTCATGCTTTGTTACTTGCAACTTTCAGGATAATATCGGATGTAAAAAGCTCATCCAAGTTTTATGTTTATTATGAGAATAAGGTACGATGCTATGGTCGGATTTATCTTATTTGTTATTCGTCTTTCTCGGATTCGTTCTATACAATGCTGCATTACAAAAGGCGAAGATAAAACAAAAATTGTAAAATATTTATTTTCATCGGTACTCGTATAATAATGCAGTATTCTGTACGTTTGAAACTTATCAAATCAAAGAAATTGAGCTACGAATAGCTTAAGTTATTGATTTTTCTTATCTTTGTTGTACTAATAACTTACCCCAGTGTTGCGCACCTAAGACACCTAAATTCAAATCGCATGAACGAAAAATTATATCCTTAATAAACAAAAAATATGATCGCAGATGATATTATCGAATTATATCTCCAAAGATCTCCAGATATATGGTAAGTACACAATGCACATGCATTTAGAAATCTTTAAAATGATTTAATAACGATTCGCTTAACAGTAACCAAATTGCTGAAACGATATGAATCTCCTACTTGTGTATGTAATTCATAATTTACTGAATTAATTAATATCTTCATACTGCTGAACATCTTCTCCACTCCTTTCTTAACGACAAAAATCAAATTATCGATAAAATATCACCACAAGAACCACTCCAAACGACCGCCTTTCTTATACACGCGAAATATTAGACACGACTAAAATGGATTCTGTCTAATGCAATAACAATTTACAACTGGCCTTTACTACAATAACAACTCGGACCAAATTTTCTTGTAATAAGTACACGCCAAATAATGGACAATAAAATTGCTTAATAGTCTTCTCAAGTCTTTTATTACTGTTCCGATTTTCTGAAAGACAGTCAAAAGTCAAAGTCAAACTCGTTAAGGTCAATCAGGCAATTGCAGAATTTTATTCGATCATTAAAAAATATTGGTCCTTATTGAAGGTACTTAGATAGGTACTTATGGTACGGCAATTTACTAGTTGTTACAAGTACCAATTTTAAATTTTAAGGATCACATCAAGATGAAGATTGAAGCTTATTATTTCGATAAAAGCAGGGATACAATATGTCTTATAAATAAAGGCGATAATGGATAAGAAATATTTTTCATTTCGAATTTAAAGAACATAACAGTCTGTGCCTAATTTTATTGTTTTTCGGTCAAAGTTGAAGTCAACAAAAGTTCTAAATATATAGAGAAGGAAAATCTGTAGATCAATATCTTTCTTCTTTCCAAAATATTCTATTTTGATGAGTAAATCGTCTTACGTTAGGTAGCACATCTCTGTTGGAAGTGTAATGCTTACTGAATAGATTCCGTAATAGTTACGGAGCTAATTTCTTCATTGCATCCGCGTTTACTTTAACAAATGTGGTTGCTAGGCTAATAAATCTTGTCCTACTTACATACTTCTTTTTTCTTATTAATATTATTACCAGGAAGCATACCGAACATGAATAAAAAAGATGCTTAGAGCATGCTGGGATTAAACCGAAGAACATTAGACTTGAAACTTAGCAATCCACTCACCAGACTACCTATCTGCTTTGGTATCTAATTGAAAGAAACATTACCCAATGAACTTCCGATCTCCTGGGCTCAAATTTTTTTTTTTTAAATCTGTTTGCGGATTTGAATTTAGTTTTAACTTTAATTTAAGTGGTCACTTGTAAAAATCTCAGCCTATGTGCTCATACCCATTGGGGGGTACGTGGGCGGTACGTTCGTACCCCCACATCCCCCCAATGAAATTCCGCTCTCCTGGGCTCAAATTTTTGTTTTTAAATCTGTTTGCGGATTTGAATTTAATTTTAACTTTAATTTAAGTGGTCACTTGTAAAAATCTCAGCCTATGTGCTCTTACCCATTAGGGGGTACGTTCGTACCCCCTACGTACCCCCTACGTACCCCCACGTCCCCCCAATGAACTTCCGCTCTCCTGGGCTCAAATTTTTTGTTTATATCTGATTGCGGATTTGAATTTAATTTTAACTTTAATTTAAGTGGTCACTTGTAAAAATCTCAGCCTATGTGCTCATACCGATTGGGGGTACGTGGTGAGTACGTTCGTACCTACCACGTACACTCCAATGAAATTCCGCTCTCCTGGGCTCAAATTTTTTTTTTTAAATCTGTTTGCGGATTTGAATTTAATTTTAACTTTAATTTAAGTGGTCATTTGTAAAAATCTCAGCCTATGTGCTCATACCCATTAGGGGGTACGAAGGGGGTACGTTCGTACCAACTACGTACCCCCTACGTACATCCTACGTACTCCCACGTCCCCCCAATGAACTTCCGCTCTCCTGGGCTCAAATTTTTTTATTTTAATCTGTTTGCGGATTTGAATTTAATTTTAACTTTAATTTAAGTGGTCACTTGTAAAAATCTCAGCCTATGTGCTCATACCCATTGGGGGGTACGTGGTGGGTACGTTCGTACCCACCACATCCCCCCAATAAAATTCCGCTCTCCTGGGCTCAAATTTTTTTTTTTAAATCTGTTTGCGGATTTGAATTTAATTTTAACTTTAATTTAAGTGGTCACTTGTAAAAATATCAGCCTATGTGCTCATACCCATTAGGGGGTACGAAGGGGGTACGTTCGTACCAACTACGTACCCCCTACGTACTCCCACGTCCCCCCAATGAACTTCCGCATCTCCTGGGCTCAAATTTTTTTTTTTTTAATCTGTTTGCGGATTTGAATTCAATTTTAACTTTAATTTAAGTGGTCAGTTGTAAAAATCTCAGCCTATGTGCTCATACCCATTAGGAGGTACGAAGGGGGTACGTTCGTACCAACTACATTACCCGCGAAGTGCTTGCCTATTATTTCATCACGTTAGTCCCTACTTCATAAACAGTTCATTACTTATTGTATTACCCGGTAAGCGGTGCTAATATTAATTATGAAGTAATCTTAGTAGCCTTACAAGGCGTAAAGTTCGATAGGCATTGAGTTTATTAGTACGGAAATCTGAGACTCAAAATTGCACAACTGGTAACTAACATAGAAATTGGGAAATTTGGCACTGCTTATATGGAACTTTCTTTACTGGAAATTTAAATTGAAAAGGCAAGTAATTTATGAAGATGTCCCAAGTTCACTTTTCTGAATAATTTTAAAATTAATATATTGACGAAGACAACTATGTACCCATAATGACATACGGGATAAAAGAGTTGGCAGCTATGTCGTCGACATATGCAATATTAAGAAGGTTACTATTAAACAAAATGAATGATACTTCAATTCAGTGACATCCTGTCAAAGGGGATACGTATTCGTTGACCGTCGTTTCACAAAACGGTCGATCCTTTTCATATGACTTGCCATACCATCTTCAGTTACTTAGTTATTAAGTTTTCCTTTTCATGAGAATGCTAGGAGCTCATGACTCATAAATTTCGTTTCGCTATTCACAAGGGTCGCATATCCTTCTGCCCACATACGTGCATATGTGCTTGACAATGGCTCCTTACATTATTAACGATGTCCTTAATATTTCCAGTATCTTGATTCTGTCCTTTGGCTAACTAGTTCAAAGTTCTTCACCTTTAGAGGCCATCCGTGCAATTAAAAATTCTCTCCTGAAAAAAAAAGTTTTCTTTGTCATGGAATTTCCGGAACTGAATCCTTCAGACGTGTGTCTCGTTAATTAAACGAAAAAACGTTCGAAAATTTGATCACTCTATCACGAGACAGTCTTTGCATTCGTCCTAAGGATTTCGTATTTTATCATCAAGGATGAGTAGAGTATCCTTGGAATCCACCATCATTACGCACAGGGCCATATATCTAAAATACGGCCCAGAATAATGACAATCCCTGAGGGAGTTAACTTAAATGGCTGTTTGTGTTGATTAGCTCAAGGACTTAACTTCTGGTCAGTTAGGTATCAACTATATACTGCAGGAACGGGCATTTCGTCAATATCAAGGATCACGTTTGCTTATTTAGCAAACTGTGAGTTTTGGCCAAAACTACGTCCATCCTCGCCACACAATAAACTCACAAAGAAAAGGACTTCTGGACTATTCAATGAACATCCATCAGGATTAAGTACGGGGAGAAAAAGGGTGACATATTGATATAAATGAAAGGAAGGAATTAGTCAAGCACAATGGGATTAAACCGTTCACACAGCGCTACCATCTTGAAGCCACAAACCAAGCGAAAATGATGTTGTCGTTGTCGTCGTCCTTGCTAGTTTGCGTGTTTCTATCGGCATCGATAAAACTGTTGAGACTGAGATTTTTGGCCGTCACAGGACTTGAAATAATTAGATGTTTGGTTAGTGACTATAATTTGGAAGAAGTTGTGTACAGTGGACTGATAAATTCGCGGTGGGTTTTTAATTTCATGCTTCACTTCATTTGGAATTCTGTTAATAGAATTTAGAATAGAATCAAACTAACTTTCTGAATGCATCACGCAAGGATAAGTTTCTGTGTTTTCTGTGTTGTTAAAAAGTTTTGATTGAGATAGAATATACCTTAGTTCTTGAACCTACATTATTCATTGCACCGTACGAGAAACAATGTGCAGAAAAAATTAATCCTTCATTTTAGCTATAACATCGAATTCGGCTAACAGATTGGATAAATAAGAAAAGTATGTCAATCGTTAACCTGCAACCAACAACTGAAAACTTAGTTCATCAACGTACCTAATATTTACCTTATAACGTGGTTAACTTAGCAGTCAACTATCGGGTATCATTCACTGGTAGTATCCCAATTAAATCCAGGCTCTAGTTGAATATATCTTCATTTTGTAATGGTGACTACATTCATTGTGCATTATCAATAACCAGAAGTGACGAAGATGGTAATATTGAAAGAGAGAGGGGTCAGGTAATGGAAGGCAGCGGCAGCTGCTTAGATTTGTATGGCGGATGCACTAAGGACTCACCTATTTTTTTATATAAATTCATTTATCTGAAACCATATTTAGATTGCTATCTTTGTTTTAAAAACATTCGGACAGAGTTAAACTTAAAAAACTCTTCAGATTTCATCTCATCTTTCAAAACCTCACTTAGGATACACGCATATCTTTTTATATCTGGAAAATTCTTTAGTTGAATTACGTAAGCCTAAAAGCAGATCCCTATCTCATTTTGTTCAAATCAAATCACTGAAAACGTCGAAATAATTTGATCAAAAGCGGTCAGTCCATAAGATATGAGTCCTTATCTCTCTGAAACTGAAAGGACAAACGAACCTAAAAATAGTCCAAGTTCCAAAGGTAAACCTACTGAACTGAACATTTTATTTTCATTCCTGTGTGGCGAAACCGCATATAACCATATTTCACGTACTATAGCATTATCACAGTGTCGGTAAAAATCATAAGATGCTCCATTTGTAGTACAAAACATTCCCCAGTTACAATCTAGAATTCTATATAGATGAAATAATAAACTCATATTTTTTACATATTATGTGGGGATGAGGCATAAAAATTCGTAGCTACTCTTATATTAAATCTCAATGTGTTTTCCAGTTATTGCAAGTTCAAGTGCAATTTTTGAAACAGCAATTGTATGGTAAAAGTTCGACAGAATACATATTCTTTTACTTTAAAAAAATAAAAATGAATTGTATGGAAACCGTAAAGAAATTCTGAACGAAAAATTAATAAAGTCTTTGTGTGGAAAAGAATTAAATATTTTGTGGACAGTTGGGCCGAATTTGAGACCACGATCAATGCAGGCTAGAAAAAATGAGCAATTATTGTATGCAGAATTTCATTTTCAAAATAGTTAAAACACATAAGGTTGGAAAATTATTATTTCTGATTGGTGGAATACAGATCCGATTGATATACGGTCACAAGCGACATAGAAAGCTACTACTGAATGTTTTCATGGCTTGTGGTTAGGATTCCTTTCTCTTCTTTCTGTTTTACTGATTCATAAATAAATGGAACTTGTTTTCTTGAAATTCAATCAATTTTATTTTTTATTTTATTTTTATTTCGAGGCATAATATAACGCGATTCAACGCCAGTCACATTCATCTATAAATAAGGTATCTTTTCCTGAAAAAGATTCAATAGATTCGAGTTTGTACGGGTTTTCGTGACCTCGTTCGTGCCAGAGCACAATTAATCACGTTAAATGTGAAATTAGCTTTAACATCCTAGAGACTATTCTTAATACTTCAATTTATTTATTTATGTAATGAAATGGCCTTATAAAATAACACCAAACAATAATACGGCCATACCGGTTTAATACTTCAAGCGTGTCCTTGTGATGAATAAAAAATTATTTTTCATATTCATTTTTTTCCATCGTCCTGCAAAATTGTGTCATAAAATTGGAATAACATAAACAGGATAGTGTATACAATTAGGCGGTGGAATACTGAACTACTAAAAAAGGGGTCTTACAAATTTTACTGGCAGTGTACGTGCACCGTCCATCGGAAAGACGGATTAGTTTGACTGAATGTCGTAATCTGTTCTGGGCATGAGTACGTACCGTGAAAGGCTGAAATACAAGCGGAGAGGTCGTCCTTAGCTCATCGTATAAATAGATTTTCCTTTCATATACCATACTTCTATAACTATAAGATATTTAGTGGGCATTTTTATTCATTTTAGTCTTCATAATGTGACTGAAGCAATGAAACATTTATTTACGTCTATTTTGGAAATGCTCTATGCCGGCGAAGATAATCCATCAAGGACGACTTGAGACCATGCCGACAGATTCTGATCATAGAAACACGACTTCCGATTAATGGGGGTCTTGAAGACGGGGAGTTAAATTAACTCGTATACTTCATCTTAATTATGGTGGTTACGAAAGTAAAGAAAATATTAGAAGTTAATATTCGTATGTTTCGAGGCGATAGGATAATAATAAAGATGGGTGTGGTATAGTGAGTTATTAAGCTCGGAATTTTTAATTATCCGATAAAAAAGATAGGAAAAGTTATTGTCTAGTGTATATCAATATAAGAAAATACGAGACGTCGTCTTATTATCAAGACACATATTTATCTATTGTTATACTGTTCAGGACATTTAGGATACTGAAGCCGGAGTTTTCAAAGCGTCCCATATATACTAAAAAAGTTGTTCATTTTTTTTTTAAGAATTCCAATTTATCAAACGGAATTCAATGAATGTATAAGATGATGATGACGAATTCATTAATAACGTTAAAGAAATACATACGGTACATTAATTGATGACATCAGATTTCGTTAAATTTTTTACGCACCATTTTATTAGTTCCTAAAACAATGTTTGAAATCATAGTAGCAATGGACGCGCTTGTAAAAATGATGTACGTTTCCTTCACCCTTATTAAGTTTGATTGCGATCATGTTAATAAGTCCTATATGGTCATAGTATCGATGAACTCGTACTTCCCTTTCGTTCAAAAATTCGCAAATTGTTATTTTTTCCGGCATTTCAATTCTTTCCTACTTGTTGAACAGGTTATTTTTTCAGGACGAATTCTTAGAGTCTTAGCAATTTAGAAAACAGACTGTAGATTAGTGACAATGGTATAATTTTTCAAAATGAAGCAATGATTGTAATTAAATTAACAGACACGACAATCAGTCTTTAAATTTTAAGTGTAATTGTTAGGTACACACCTAAGTCAACAGTTTAACTCTTTAGTGTTAATACGAAAAACAGTTTTTAGATAAAATCAAAAACTTAAAATTTTAAAAACGGGAAAAATTAACTTTGGTTTGTTAAATATGAAATATCACTACTTTTTATTTTAAATTTTTAAAATAATGATAAAAATTTAAACAATAAATCAATCTATTTTTCAAATCGAAAAAATTAATTGTCCGAGTACTGTTTCTTATTTTTGTAACAACTTTTAGAGCTCACAGAGTTTCTATCAAACTTAGACTTACTATCCAGAATGTTTTTTTAATTTGATGATGTGATGTGATAACATCAGGCGCGAACGCAGAAAATTAATTGCGGGGGGGGGGGGGGGGGTTTACAGACAAATTTACGCGTCGCGTATTAGTTACATTCAGTTGTGAGTTTTTAATTCCATCATTTTGGGGGGGGGGGTGTTTGAACCCCCAAACCCCCCTGCGTTCGCGCCTGGATAACATTAATCGAACTTTAAGTTACTTAAATTTTTAAGAAATAAATAATTGATGTTATAAGAAACTTAAATGTGAAAATATTAGTTAATAGGTGCGTTTTAATGCTCTCTAGAGTAGGATAGGATAGCATAGAAAAGTTATATACAAAATAACAACAACATTGCTACTTTTTTCCATAGATAGTAGGCTAGAATATAGATTTTAACCGGAATAGTTCCCCCAGTGAGCTCACTGGGGGAACTATGCGCGATAAATTCTCTAATGTAGCCTACTATCTATGGAAAAAAGTTATAAAGAATCGTAAAAACAGCAATGTTGTTGTTATTTTGTATATACATTTTTTATGCTATCCTATCCTACTCTGGAGAGCATTAAAACGCACCTAATATTGAGAGTATAAAACGAAAAATATAAGTAACTATGCATGTTCTGAATAATAATAATTACCTCAATGCAGTACGATTACCGAATGCGCTACGGCAAACAAATTATTCTCCAGCTGCCAATTTGGAAACGATTTGAGTAATGAGTACGTTAGAACATTAAAGGGAATTTAAGTTTGCGCATTTAAATTATGAGCTAGAGCCGCGTTCATCAATAACTTGAATTCGCTCATTAATACAATGAATAAGTTAACAAATTTTATGATTTTTTCAATTTATTTCTCTAACTATGAAATTAATTCTTCATAGCAATGAATTATAATATATAACGGGCTCAAAATACGTTTACATGGGGTATATTTTTTTCATTGTATGATCCGTTTTCGTTTAATGTGAAAATGTTGTCAATGCCCTATTAGCATTTCCGTTGTGTGTTAAATCCTACAATTCGTGAGCTTTTGCTGTTGTTGGTAAAAATATCCATCTCAAGACTACATTGAAGTGGTGCAGCTATTCAAAGATGAAGAAAAAAATATTGTGACAAGTATTTTCAGTTCTTTGTCCTACGTATTCTTAGAGCACCATTTATTTTAATAGTAGCAGTCTGACATATAAAAACGGAAATTCTCTATCCTTTATGGTTTGCATTTATACGGCCTATAAGTGCGACAAACTACTACCTCTACATATCGTCAGTCAAATGATGGCGACCTTTCCATAAGGCAAATTCAGCTGAGCCTTAATCCATCCGAAGGAAGACGTTGAATCTTTGTTTCATTTGTCTTATCAGGTTAAGTGTTGCCAGGTATACGGACGAAGCGTTCTGAACGTATGTACACGAATTGAGCATCCATTGTTCAAGAATTTTATATTCAGCATCAGAATGCCAACCTGGAATAATGCAAACAATTTTCATTTTGACTATAATAGCACTTTACATAGCACTAAACCAAATACAGACATTGTGTTTGAGAATCCGTTGTCCTGACTTATAAATTTGAATTTCATGTTACATGGCATTCAAATTTCTTAGTATGAGAGGTAAGTCGAACGGATTTTGGTGAAAGACGAGGAAAATTGTTATGCTGTGGGGTTGGGGGTAGAAAACGAACAGTTTAGTTTGACGATTATTAATTCCAACACATTACGGTACACGCAACGAATACATTATGTAAATTTATAGTGCGCTATACCTGTTCTGGCACAATCACTTCCTTCCTTTGATTAGAGCGGCATTAAGGTGAACTGCGATAGCACGGTTGTTAGCAACTGGGAACATTGTGTCTTGGCAGTGTCGACTATTAATATTGCATGTAAATCGGTTCTAATTAATTTTGGAGCGCGGTACTTGGCGGTATTAATGAGCTCATTCCATTATGCTTTCTATTTAGCAGTTTTTGGGCGATGGGTTTAAATTATCTCAAAAAAATTCTATACTGGTCCTGTTTGCTAATCATACCCATACCCACATTACATTCGTAAAAAAACAGAATTATCTACGCAGTAGGCTATGTTTTCATATCAAGGACATTGAAATCGTTTTGCTATTGCTGATTGAATTGAATAAAATAATAATAAAACTCTGAAGGCAGGATACCCAATAAGTTTTCAAATTCGAATACGTCTTCGCAATTTCTTGGAGTAGGTGTTCAAGTTTTCACGACAGCATTTTTAAGTTTTCCACAATTGGATTTAATGTCGTTCTGGGTGTAATCTATATCTATCTACTTGAAAAATTATCTAGGACTCAGTTTAATTTCATGTTAATCGAATTTACCTACTGGAATAAATGGAATATTATAGAACATAAATTGGATATGCATTTGTGTACTTCAATATTTCAATAATTGGGTAGGAATTTATGTGATTCAATACTCTATCTGCATTTTCCTAGTACAAGAATCTTTCTTTAATAATTTTTTTTTAAAGATACCGAACTGGACTTAAGGCTTGTCTTTAATACAGTCAGCACTTAAAAGACGGAACATTTTTGTATGAATTTAAATTAATTACTTTGGTGACTTGTAAGTGAAACATCTCAATTTACTGCACTTATAATTTGTCTAAAACTAAAGCTAGAGCATTTGCACACGCATTTTAAATTATTCATCAAAAAATTCAATTACACTTCTGTTGAAGTGCAGTTCGATCCGCGTACAGTAAATATTCACCAAATTAATTTAAAAAAATTTATGAAAAAAGACAAAAAAAATACTTTATTATTAAAAAATAATATAGTAAAATTAATGGACTATTGAACTTTTTCAATAGAAATTCTTTGCGAGTGGTAGGTAGTTTTGAGTAGTAGTACATTTAAGAAAATTTTGACCAAAGTATTTAAATGTTTCCCTTAATTTGATTAGGCAAGAATTTTTTTTGAGTATTTCATTTTATTCTTTGATTTTATTTATCTATCATCTACCAACGTATTTTTTCTCTACATGACGGCATTATGTTTTTTTTCTAGTTTAATTCAAAAAGATATTTTTTCACATATTCTGGAATTTTTCTATTGTAAACAATTTTATTTTTCTTTAAAACATGTATTAGTCTACTTTCAAATCTACCGCAAATTTAAATTATGTATTTACCTCCAATTCATAGCAAATCACTGTTTTCTTAACTCGCTGATTTTCAATTTACCACTTAACTTAACTCGCTCACTTTTCACTTGCCTTGTTTTTAAGATTCAGGGAAAAAACCGAGATCACACTTCTCTTAATATCCTTTCTGAACTTCGATTGCATTCTGATTATATTTACGAAACTAAAAATAAAACATAACGCGGTCACGATCGGCTGCAAGCCAATCGTACAATACTCTAGCTGAATACTGAACTCCGATTTATATTGTAGTTGGGGATAAAGTAGAATTACATGTGTGCATGTTGTATGTCCTTTATTAAGGACTCCCATTTGATTGCTACTCGAAACTAAAAGACAATATCATCAGTGTTTAATTTCATATCTGGAACTGGGTGAGTCACCGAAAAAAATTTTTCTTTTTGAAGGACTTTCACATGGGAGGTGAAGGATGGACTTACTCGATTTCTTGCATATTTATCCTTTTCCTTGGCACCATTTAAAAATTAATGTGTACAAAATTTCAAATTTGTAGCTTGAAGCGTTCAAAACTTATCGGAAAATATTATTGAACACGTGTCTTAAGAATTTTTTGTATGGAAGGTACCAGAAGGAGTAAAAGGATTTCGCTGACTAGTAAACTCGAACTTCGTTTTCACTCAAAACTAATTTGTACAAAATTCAGAATTCGTAGCTAAGCAATTAGTTGAGTTATAGTGAGTTCCGTAAATTTAGTGAAGACATTTTGACAGGATATTTGTATGGCAGCTACTCGAAGGACTAATAGGATTTTTTTCATAATCATACATTTAGCTCCAACTATTAGAAAATTAACACATAAAAAATTTCAAAATCGTTGCTTAAACCCTTCTGAAGTTATCGGCCAATATTCCGGAACACGTGTTTTAAGGACATTTTGTATTGCAGCTACCCAAAGGAGTAGGACGATTTTGTCCGTTAACGAACTTAGCCTTACAAATTCAACCAAACATCCAGATTCAAAATTGCAAGATCCTAGGTGAAGGCGTTCTTGAGTTATCGTGCTAACGGACGGACGGATGTCAAGCGGATTTGTAGTTGTTGGCCACAAATAAACAAAAAATAATATACAACTTTTTTTCGTCCGAGGCTTGGTTCTATGCGTTACAAACTTTTGGGCTGGATTAAACTTATAATGCTCTCAGATTTCATCTAGAGTATAAAAAGTATGAATTTATTATGTGTGATATCTTTTGCCCGCAATAATGTAGAAAAGGTCCATGCCCAAATTAAGGTTTAATTTCATCGAAAAAGAAGAAACAATTCAAACAATACGATTAAATTATTGATTTAGTAAATTGTGTTGCCAGAGTCTTTTTAATAACGCTTAGTAATAAATTAATTTCATACCTACCATAAACCAATTTTCGCAAAATTTCGCAGTTGAAAAGAAAAATATAAACGAATCAAGAAATCATCGACACTTCTTCTGCCTTGTTTAAATTTCTTCACCCAAAGTCTTAAGGTCTCATAAGAAGCGCATGGTTACGCAATGTAGGCGAAAACCTTCCTTGCGTTACCTTTGCTATTTTCCCCTCCAGAACAAATTTTAATAATGCAATTTACATATTTCCTCGAAATGTTTGTGTTGAAGCAACTGTCAAACAATCAGCTGATGGTGGTAAGTATAGTCAAAAGAAGAAACATTGAACATCACAGATGTATCCGTCGTCGTGTCTGAGTATGCAAATCAAGTTACTTATCGAATGACCTTTGCAGAAGATTAGACGAAATAGAAAAAATTAAAAAATGCATTAGCTTGTTTTTGTATTATCTAAGACAAAGTAAGAAAAGAAAAATGTGCAAAACTAACCTACTGTTATCCTTTAGCAAAATCAACAAAAATATAAAACATGTATGAACTTTATATTAACATTTATGAAACAATAAATTATTATCTAACTGCGTATTACTGGCAAGAGATAACGCATTTGTCTATTTCCAAAACCACATGGAAAATTTTTAAAAACTTACAATATATGAACTATTTTCATTTATGGCTACGTTTCTAATGCTTCTCGCAAGATTCCTTCACATGCATGCATTTAAAAAATATAAATTAAATCGTTTCTATAGGTTGTAACGAAAACGGTACTCCGTTGAAAAAGCTTTAACTTTAGCCATTCTTCTTCTCTGAAATTAAATACTTTTCAGAATCCGGGACGTTACATAATGCAGGAGGCTCGCACGCCGACATAGTCCTTACACATATCCTGCATACTATACGGCAAACATTTCAGCGGTTTTGTTCAGTTTGGATGGTTTTCAAATTTACTCGTATATTTATACGAGTCTCTGTCAGTCTGCTCTAGCTCTATCTCTAACTATAGATCCAAACGACCGAAAATTTTTCATTAAATAGCAGCTTAGTTCAGTCTACGCCACAACAAGAAGCTTGGGGGTGGTTGGTAGATTGTCGGTTAGAAGTTCGGTGTGAGGATAGTGAATATATGAAAATGAACGTTGGAGTTACTTGGCAAGGCATAAGCTATGTAATTAACATTACGAAAGTTTCAAAGTCCAAAAATGGATTAAATAGAAACGTAATTAATAAAAAAATGGAAAGGGAAGCAGCTTGAAGTATTTTTATGTTCCATTATTGTAAGCACTAAATCATCAACAAATTACATATTGAAAAATGTTTGGAAAACAAGCAAGCCCACAGTAACACAATCATACCATATAAATAACTACTAGTCACACCACAACGTCGTACAGACGTCGGAGTGACTTATTTGGGGAATAATTTTAGTGTTATCCCGACGTTGACATAACCTTAACATAACTGACGCAAATCCAACGTATCAAAAGATGTCGTATATTTAGGAGTTTGAAAAGTTTGATTATTTTATTTCCAGATTTCACTACGCATCTGAATTTTGTAAGATTTTATCGCGGATTTGCGTCCCAAATATTAATAATGCAAGTCGGCACGACGTTATCTTTCTTTCATATTTATTCGTGACGTAATGACTGAATTTTTCACTAAACTGATAATAGTCGTTAAAAATGTCCATTTCTGCAAATATTAATGTCACCACGAAACGCCGTTAAAACAGCTTAACAACGAAATAGAAATTTCAGATGTATCTCACCAATATTTTCTTTCAATTCAATAAAAAATCAATCTTATTCGAAAATCCTTTATAACGAAAACCTTTTGTGTTCGGCGAATAGAACGTTTTCTTCCCAAAGAGTTATATCAAATATTTCTATCCAATCTTGATAAATTTATTTTTCCGAATTGTTTACTACATTTACTTGTCCGAAAATTATTCATTTTGCCACGTGAGAAATTTACCGAACGGAATGTTCAGGACCTTTTCAGGAAACACGTTTCCATATAAAACATACAGCAGATACCGATTTCGGAAGTACCACTTAAAGGCTATCATCCATGACCAAGTTGACCTTTTCTTCGATCAATATCCAAAGAATTGACACGTGTTGTATTATTTTTCTCCTTAATTTTCCGAACAAAACGAAGAATTCGGAGATTTCGGGCGAGATTTATATCCATTTTGGATCAATGGAAATAATTCAATCAATTTTTTTTAAGCCCGCTGTATCAATTCTAGGAAACTTTAATCACAAGACTGCATAAGATTTTTTCAGACTGTCTTCGATTTTCTCATTTTCAAGAAAACTTTTTGTTTGTAAGAAAACGATGCTTCTATTTTCATTCGGTCCTTCCTGTAGACTGCGCCTAAAGTTGAATTTGATTTCGTCAGCACATGGTACTGAGCCATTACTGCTAAATTTTCAATTTGAATTTGAAATTACATTGACGACGGCATTGAATCGAATTTTATACCTTTTCTTCGAAATCCAGACTTCGAGTGTTTTTTTCCGTTCCTAAAACTTTTGTAAATCGAAAAGTTAGAACTTTTCCTGTGTTTTAGCTTAAAGGAAAAACTGACTGTGCACTTAAAAATATTTTTTTCGAGGTGAGAGGTATGGCGAAATTTTACCAGGATTGGGTAATTTTCGGATTGAACCTTTCTTGATGCAGAGCGCAACAATATTTTCCGCAATTAAAAACTTAGTGAAAACGGGGAAATAGGGAGTAAGGAACATTGAAAAAGTTGGAAATTTTCAGGATTGGTATTAATTTAGGACATTGCACTTAGGAAAATTGAAATTGGACTGGTTCAACGTTTGAAAGTTCTCAGTGTCAAAAATTAAAGTTTGTAAGGACTTTTCACGAAGGTTTCGAATGTAAATAAAATATTTAGTGAAACTCTTTCTGATAGATGAAATTGCAAAATCCCATCCATTGTATATTTGATTTGTGAAATTCCTTTTATATCGCCTTAATGTGCGTCTCTTCAGAGGATTTTTAAAGGAATATAACGTCTTAAAAAATAAAGGGACTGGTTAGTGAGCGAAATTGAAGCTAAACTTTAGGTATATTTCTGGCGTTGTAAGAGCAGTTTGTGAGCGACATTATCTCCGACTGGAGGAAGACGTTTTTCGACTAGCATTAAAGCAATTCTGAATCTTTGCCTATACAGAGGTGAAACATTTTCACTTGAAGGTAAGGTTGTGTTCTTTGACTCATCAGAGAGCTTATCACATAGACTCTCTGAAAAAGCCTAGAATTCCTATACAGACATTAAGTCTGTGTTGTTCCGTTGAAGGGTTAGACCGTTAGACCTTGTACATGAACGACGTACCAGGCGCAAAAATCAAGTCCATACTCAAAGAAATACTTACCTTTAGATCTTAACAGAATGAGTATAATGCCAAAATTATTAGTCTTTATTAGGAAAAAAACATACTGTCCGAATACAAAAAGCTATTTACATACCTAATTTTGCAGTAAATATACCTAATTTTTATGCATGATATAATTTTAGTAAAAATTGAGAAAGAATGCTTACTATTAAAAGTATTATTATACTTATCGCTATGCATGGGACACTACAAACATATGCATCACTATCATGGTGTCGTTTTTCAGTGTCATATACTTTTGCGTGCCACCTTGCTGCTTGGAGCTTAATGATGTGGTGTTATCATCTCTGCTACGAGTGTATGGACTTAACTTCGTTGTTGAAAATTACTACCAACATTTAAAAATAAAAAAATATTTATTAAAATTATAGTGTAAGCATCGCATCTTTGCTTTACATTATTCAAAAAATATAATATGTATTATAATTCCCCGGGTAGATACCACAGAATTTAACAATAACTTTAAAGCATCATCTTAAAAACAACAAAAGTTACTACCATAAACAAGTATATAACTATTTTCGTTACAAGATAAGGGCAACTTTCTTTCAACAACTTCACACAAAGTGATAGCATAAAAAATTTCCTTTCACTGAAAACTTAAACTTTTATTTTTTATGTTCGTTTGTTAAGACACAAAAATCGAGATCAAGAACATTTTCCTTGGCTTGTTCATAACAACTTTAAAATAAAAATTCTTTTAAGAGAAGAAAATTCCCTATAGAATCGCATAAATTTTCCGACAAGAGCTCTCTCAGTACACGACCGAACATATAGTACTTGATTGTATTGCTTAGGAAATTTACGGGGCTCATTTCCTTTCTTCTGTTGTGATTTTCCACAGAAACATTCCGGAAAATCTTAACAGAATAGAAAATTGTTGTTTTATGTGGCAACACATTTAACCGTGAAAATAATATCAAGATGTTTTTTTTTCTTTGGAAAAGGATTGGTTTAAGGTAGAAATTTTTATTGTTGAAGGAAAATTCATTTCAGAATTTGTTATAATATTATAGTCTATTCGTAACTGGATTATAAAGAAATTTGATCACAATACGACTAACGCTCAAAAGCATCCTCAAAACTTTTTATTTTTAGGTTAAGGCATACGCCTTAGTGGATTAAAGCGAAAACAAATTAAGCCGTGGCTGCAGATGGCTAACGCCATTAAGTTGAAACTTAAGATTTATATATACTCGATGGGGGAGTATTGTAAAATAAAAATTGTTTGCACGGGTATATCAGGCAAAAAATGCGGTTTATATAGGTACATAAAAAAAAGATCGTTTAATAAGAACTCTTCGAGATATGAACTTGAAATTCTATTAGTACAATTTTAAAGGTGTATCAAGAAGAGATTGAAATAAAAAAACAATCTTAGTTTTAAAATCTGGGCGTAAGTCTATTTTTCGGACTTTTATGTTTTTTTTTTGTTCTACTATCACTAAATCATCAAAATACAAAAATTTTAATGCAGAAAATTTTTTTAAATTTCAAGTCCATCACCATACTTACAGAGGTATGGATAGTGTTTTTTGTATCTTAGGAACAATATATGCAAGAAAGTTGAAACTTAGAACACACATGTATGTGTAATTGTATGTAGGTACTTTTTGAGCCCTAAATTGTTTTAAAAGCTGTAGCGGTCCGCAACCCCATTTGGCTTTTGAAGCCCAAGAATATATAGCGGCGTCATCTAAGAGAATTTCGACTGGAGGAACGATTATAATGTGGAGGGACCCATAAGCAAGTTCCGACTACGCTACTATTGTACAATATCACTTCAATATGAAACTCTAAGTCAAATCAAAAAAAGAATATGTAACTGAAATAACTCATACGAGCCCCGAAATTCATCTGAATCCTTGACATCTCCATTTACCACATTCGCCTGTTTGCGATGAAGCAACAGTCACACTCATTCTTTATTCAAATATTCAAAATTTGAAGGTGTCAGTATTATTTTCACCTCTTTCCCAGGGTTTTTTTTATTAGATATTCTGTTAAGGGTTGAAGCAGAAATGTGATAAGTGTGCGTTTGATAAACATGAAATATATCCAAGTACGAGAATGTCAGATTTAGAAGGGTTATCGTACATGGTTCGTTTATTTCAAATCTAATATGATATTCAATCAGAAGGGGCTGCAAAATACCGAAATTTCTGTTCCTTCGTCATATATTAAGTAGATCAAAAATGCACACGTAATTGTGTATAAGGGCATCCGAACGTGTCAGAGATATACCTCATAGATTTTCGACTAAGTTCAACTCATGGAAAGAATTTTTGTTGGCAGGTGTCTAATCGCTTAGGGATTGAGATTTTTGTGGTCATAAACATTTAAAGAGAAAAACCTTAATTTCCTTGTTACTACAGACACAGAGCGTTCATATAGCTAAACAAAAATAGGTCTTTCAGTTTTTAAACTAATCATTTCTAGGGCCCAATATACTCCTAAAAAGTACCGAAACATATGTCCTTTGAACATCTCAGACTTAAAAATGCTATGTGGAATGGAAATATTACACACATGACTTATAGACGTCACAAATCTAAACCCTCGGAGGCAATTTATTTCTCATGGTTCGCTCCTTTTTGGCGTAATAAATTTGCCATTTTCGCACTTCACTAAGCCAATGGATTATCAGGACATAAGAGTTATGTTATCCGACGAGATGCAAAAAAAACGTATTTAGGTACGACAACGAATATGGAGAAGGGTCTTCTCTCATCGATTTGTTTATAACCCCTAATCCTTAAGGGGTTACCCCCTTTCCCTAACAAGGAAAGCCCTTCTTATTTTGAACGTATGGCGAAAATCCCTTCTCGATTTTATTTTAGTAATTATAATCGACGAAGCATACATAGAGTACCACTTAAGTAGAAGTACCGCTTAAGTAGAAGTACCGCTTTAATTTTTTCTGGCAGGGACTGAATCACTCCTTCAAGGTGTGAACATTTAATGATATTATGTCAATTATTTTAAAAGTCTTTTACTTTTTTGACGAAGCGCCCATAGAATTATATTATATGAAAGAATTTCAACTTAGCTTATTGCAGTCAACTAGCGTTACAAGCACTATCGTCTTATAATTTGATTCTGTTTACGAAATTTTAAAGTTTGATGGAATCAAGGACTAGATTTAACATTACGTTGTTCAATTATCTCATGCAGTTCGGAAGTGCAATGAGCAATGATTTGATATAGACAACTTTGCTGTTCTGGTAGAACGAATAAGCCAATAACGATATGAAGGACTTAGAATACCGCCTAATTGCTCTAACCATTAAAATCCGAAAGAAGAAGAAAATTGCGGAAATCGGTTCAAGCTCTTAAGAATCCAAGCACCTGTAATACGCAATATCTCAATTTTATCATTAACAGCAAACATCCTTTTAATCAAACCACTGCCTGCCAACGCTTCAGGAAGAATCCCTAGCTCGCCCATTTTCATACTCACACATGCTCATAGCAAATGCTAAATTTCGTCTGTTTCGCAATTTATTTCCCTCACAAAGTTAAATTATCCAAATAAATTTCTTCTCCACATGAATGCGTTAATGGTCGCCTGAAATATTAAGCGATATTGCGAACAAAGGTTTCTCCACGCATTCTCATCCTCCGACCTGAACAAAGGTACTATCTTTCGTATATTAGATAAAGTACATTAATTATCAAATGTTCCAGGAAGGAGGAAGGGATCATAATTCGGTATTGGTTTTGAAAGGATGTTTTCAAAAATTTTGAACAGAATTTCCAGACCCGATTAATTTATTAGACATTATTCCAGGCAGCCCAGAGGTGGTTCAGACAGGAATCTAACGCTTCTGTATCCAAATGTTATTCCTGTGGGTCATGTGTCCCCGCTTTTAAAATATCACTACCATAAAACGAAAATAAAATTGCAACAGAAAATTCGATTGAGTGATAAAGTCAGGAGAGATCCTTGTTTTCTTGAGTACGCTACTCAGACGGGGCTCATGCGAACGAATTTCCAACGTGGCCTTAAGGCAGAATTATATTACACGTAGAGTCAGGATATATTCCCTGCTTAAGGATAATGTAATTTAGTCGTCATGGAACGTTGACAATCATATTTCGGTGCTTGTCGGCGCTTGGATTATTGTATTTTTTTTAACATTTACTGCGGATAGGTGAAGGTACTATAGGACGAAACGATGGTAAAAGAAGTCAACTTTTCTTGAAACATAGAACACAATTTAACCGCATTTTTTGCTGAATCGAATGAAGAATAAAAATTACGGTACAGGTTCACACAGAATTTATTGCTCATTGTTTTCTTCTGTAAACGGAATTGACTTGTAGCTGGGATCGTATATTTTGCGACAGTCTAAGGATAAATGATTTCGTTCAGGGGTAGTTTAGTACGGCTACGAATTTTCCGAAATTGGATTATGAAATTGGCAATTTGTTCATATTAACTAACTTATGGATTTTTTCTGTCATTGAAAAGTTACCTTATTTCATAAACGATAAAGTAGGGACGATATTGTTGAGACTAGGGAATTTCCCATCATCAATTTGTTGAGTGGAAATTATAGGGCTTCACAAAACACTCGAGAAAAAACATTGCAAATAAATTTACTACCATGAAGTTTGTCGATTAATTTCAATTTCAAAGCATTTCAGATACTGTTCGTATTATAATCCCTAAAGAATTCCCAGAAATAAAATCTTAAATGTTCATCTCGGAAGGTGAGGCCAACTCTTTCCGGACCGAAAAAACCTAGAAATTTTTACCAGGAAAAAAAAGATCAAGAAATGAATTAGTCATAAAAACTGTATAGCAAATATTGATATTTTTCGAAAGCAACACTTTGTCTTCAATCGTAATTATTGCTGTCTTATGCAAAAGGAATACTTTCTGTCGCTTCCTCCATTATCAAAGCAAAAGGCCTAATATGAAGGAATTCTTATAGTTACTAGCACAGATTTTTTACAATTGATGTGTTGAGTGATGGTTTAAGCGATAATTCGAAATATGATTTATATGTAAGTTCAGGAAAAGGGATTCGGTGCGGATGGAAGAGTCCGTCCACATATATACGGACGGCTCCAAAACTAAAGACGGGGTAGGTGGAGGTGTTTTTTCTGATATCCTTAACATTAGCATCTCCTTCCGCCTTCCGGACCACTGTAGTGTCTATAGTAGTGTCCTGGGCCCTGTCCTGGCTGAGGTGTAATGTAATATCTACTAGAGATATTGACATTTTCACAGACAGCCAAGCGGCAATAAAATCCTTCGAATCGGCCTCGACAACATCCAAGGTCGCCGTAGAATGTCGATCATCTCTTAAGGAGATGGCAGAACAGTTCAATATTCTTCTGTGCTGGGTGCCAGGACACAGGGATATTCCAGGGAACCGTATGGCTGACGAACTCGCTCGACGCGGTACTACCCTTCAGATTATGCCAGAACATCGGAATATGGGTGTGCCTCTCTCAACATGTAAACTTCTACAGTTGAGAATACCAACTCAAGATGGGCAGACGATATTACATGTCACACTGAAAGACAGATGTGGCCGAAGCTGGATCTAAACCACTCTAAAAGGATGACTTTGCTCAAAAGGGCGGATATCAGCGCCACAGTCGGTGTCCTGACCGGACACTGTCTTATAGGTCGGCATGCTAAAAGACTCGGCTTCTTCTCAAACAACTTCTGTAGAATATGCCTGGATGAGGAAGAGGAAGAAACAGTGATTCATCTTCTCTGTACCTGTCCAGCTCTGTCCGCTAGAAGGACATCTTACTTCTTCAACAGTCTCAGTGACCTTGCCGAAACGGAGGTCACGAGCATCCAACGCTTCATTGCAAGCTCTAAATGGTTTGACGAGTAGGACCGGATTCGATGATTCTGCGGTAACACAACGGACCAGAACCAGTTTTCGGTTTGCCGATTGCCTCTGTTAGGGCTGCCATTGCTGAGTGGGTGAGTAAATCACACATTGAGAGATGGCGGCTTCTTCCGGGAATGCGGCAGATCAGAAATCTTGTTGAGGGACCAAGTGGACGAACCGCTGCTTTTCTTCTCAAATTGAGCAGAAAGGAATGTTGTAGTATGGTTAGTGTCCTCACAGGGCATAACTCGTGTGGCCTACACCTGGTCAGATTGAGAATCATTGACGACCCCATGTGCACTGCTTGCGACGATACAACGGAACATTTCCTTCTCGAGTATCCAGCTTACTCGTTTGCGAGAATGCAAGTATACGGCGTTGATGTTATGAGGATGGAAGAACTCCGGTCTCGCTCCATACCTGAGTTCTTGAAATTCGTGAGGAAGACGAAAAAGTTCGGGTAGAGACTGTGGGATTCGAGTATAATGGGCCATGTTGGCCTGAATGCTCGAGATGCGCTGCTTTGCTGCGTGTCTTCACGCAGAAAACGATTTGGTTAAATATAGCCAACATTTTGCTAAATTTAACAGAGTAACACCGTAAATATAGCACCTGCAACGTGGATTATTTAAATTTACTCAACTCGATTCGGTTAAAAAAAGTGGTTGATTTTAACCAACTTATTCAGCTAAAAACGTAGCCAATCTTCTTGGCTGTAGTAACCTATCAACTCGGTTGCGGTAGCTTATCTACTCGATACGGTCTTCGCTATCTATACTTGGCTAAGATAACAGATTTACTTGGTTGTGACACGGTAAAATAATAAAGTTTCGCCCAGACTGTTGGCCAACTTTCACAATTAATAAAATATTGTGATAATTTTTTTGAATAAAACTGATAAATGCACAATACTGATAAGTACACACAAAAAATATGCACCATTGGTATGCACTTATCCGTATATAACGCAATCAAAAACTCACCTGAAACTCAAAATTATTTGAAATCACAAACACTTGACACAACACACAACTTTTCACTCGAAAGTCACAGTACACAATACGAAATAATCGCGGCCGAACAAGACAATACGCCGGCAACCGTACCGCTAGCACCATGCTGCAGCGTGACTCATGAGTCGATTCGATTCGATTTTGTTTTCTGTTTCTTCTTTAAACTTATCCAGCTCGATTGAATTTTGCAAAACGAAACGGTAAAATTCATTCAATTTATGTGCTCAATAACCAAACTAAATTGTTAGTTTTTAACCAAGTTACTTAATAAAATTCAACGAAGAACTATTTCGGTTAAATTCTGTTAAGAAAAGCGGTTAAAATCAAACAATTCAAAATTCAGTAGCCGAACTGAATGGGTAGCTTTTAACCAAGTTACTTATACAAATTTAACCAAGACCAAATCAGTAAATTATAACCGAGTTCTTCGGTTACCACAACCATTCAATCTGTTGTTTTCAACCAAATTAATTTAACTGTTTTAGCTTGGCTGTGGCAGCAATGTTCGATTCGATTTTTTAACGTTAATTGGTCAATTTTAGCCAACTTTTTTTAACTTTTCTCAGTGTTCCCCCACACCAAACAACAACACAACGGACCTTCTTAGGTCTAAGTGTGTCCGTGTTCTCACGGGTAGCCACGCGTACCTACCTATGTACCAAAGTTTAGGCAAACCTGGTCGTACGGTTATTTGCGCGATTCAAAAGTAGTCCTAAATATCCTATTGCATACTTGATTCCGCATTGAAAAGAATGACAAACCGTTCCTCAATTCGAAGCTTAACTCTATCCATTGTACGAATGTAACACGTCCAATTAGTTTAAAATTAATCCAAAAAATGTCAATCGCACTAATCCGCCTAGGCTCAACAGCGATTTTCCAGACCCACGCCAAGATCTGTCAAGACCACTTTGTTCGACTTAATTGGCCCACGTTGGGCGCCAGTCCCCAGCTTGGATATTTAATTGAAAAAATTTCTTAGAAAGACTTCTGTATGTTTTTACGTAAACTAGTTGACCCTGTTACAAAGGAAATAAGCCAATTTACAAATATCAACTCTAATATGAATGCAAAAGTCTCTCTATTGCGAATTTTTAGTTAGTTTCACTTTTTTTAGGGTGAAGCGCCTTCCTTTAGCAGTCCGGATAAAAGAAGCCGCTTATAATGGAGCAATTCAATTTACGAATTTCCATTTTCTGAAAATCGCGTTTTCCTCTAATATCTATAATGGCGGGAAAGGACTTTTCCTCGTTTTCCGTTTCTCCTTAAGATTGCCTCGAATGTCATGTTTTTGGTTGTATTTCGGGCATCAAGTATGGTTACAAAGAGCAAATTTTCGGTTATGTATATTTAACTGTGTATACAGCTTTATCAGACGAAAGGAAAGATTCGGGGTTCTTTAAGAATTCGTCAGGATGGCCTAGAGGGTGCGGTAGGACCAATCTTTTTCGGAGCAACGGAGGCAATAGGCCGCCACGAAATGTTATTTTCGAGCCAATAGAACTCAGGATTTTCGTCGGCGTGTTAAGTCGTTTGTTTTAACGCCGAGATTTTTTCCACCCCCATCCTTGAAAAAAGTGTATAGTGAAAGGCCAAAGAGTTTGACTTTTGAAAATTATTTTTTTTTTCGGTTGAAGGGACTATATTGAATTTGATATGAAAATGGAAATGGCAAAGTGATAAGTAAATTATTATTAAAGGGAAAATTTCGGGTTCAAACAGAAGTGATTTAGCGGAATTTCCACGGAAAGTTGTTAAGATGGAGATTTTATTGTGACGGGGAGAGAGTATTGCAGGAGATTGACGAGGGTCAATTGAAAGTTTTATGGAAGTAATTTCATGATAAGGCCTTTGATTTAGATCGACGAGAAAGTGAAATTTCAATGGCGTAAAATCAATCTCGTTTTAATGCTTAATTCTGCTTCATATACAAATGGAAATAATTTTAGAAAATATTAAAAACTTAAGATATCATAATCTTTTTTAAAACGACAGGGACATGAATACATAGCAACATGATTTATGATAAAAAGTTTCTGTTGAATGAGCGAAACTTTCTTATTGTTTACAAAAACAAATTCTACAAAAATATTATAGGGCGCAAACATTTTTCAATTTAATTTGAAAGTTAATGAAGACATACTACAGAAATCATCCTATAATTTTATTTAAAATTTATTGACCCTTTTTTGATGAACCATAAACACTACTGCCACACTCCAAAAATTTCTTTTTAGCAATAAAAAAACAATTTTCTAAAACAATTAAAACCAATCATTTAAACAAAATTAATTTAAACCAAACAATGTGCAATTAGATACAATTTATGAGACCGACTGAATTTAAACAGAAAATGACCACAATATTACCACAAAATTCAAGTTAGTGTATTTAGCAAATTGATTTTCCAATTACCATCTGGGGATAATTGCAGTGATTAGTTTCAGTAAATCATGTTCATACGAATGTTGAATTTCGCAGGAATAAATAATATTTGTTTATTGAGCACACGGAGTTGTTACGTTAATTTTAATATGTTTATAAACATATTATAACTTCACCTGTATCGGTCGCATATGAAACTAGCGCCCAGAGGATATGTTTCTGAATATAAAGAGAGTTAATTGTTTTATCCACACTCTTTCATATCAAGCTGCTAATTCTTTGAAGTTTTAATATATCCAATCATAGTAGAGGTAGGAATTAAAAAAATCTAAATAACTCCACTTGAAAAATCAAAACTGGTAGAAAATGCTGCAAATAATGAAATAAAATCACTAGAGCTCTGAAGTTGGGAGCGATCTATGACTGCATACTTGCAGCTGCGTGGAACTCCTTCTATTTTTACAAATAAATGCAAAATCCTTATGGATCGCTTAAAGTATTAATATTTTTACAGAGATACGCAGACATTTTTGTATACTTTATACTGGAAGTGCTTAAGCTTGAAGAATATTTAGTATTATTAGAAATTTTACCGAAATTCGAAGAGCCATTTCTTTCTAATCTCTTCGTAACATTTACTCTCGCATACAAATAAAATGTTTCAGCACATTTATTTAAATGTAGCATAAGTAGCAATAAAGAGTGTTATAAGAAAATAATATTTTAAGCATAAAATCCATATTATATGAATATGTGCTAAACAAAAGCATTAGTGGCTGTAGTTAAATCGTAAAAGTTTCTTCTTTACAGTCGAAAAGAGTAACTTATGTTCCTTGCGACAGTATCAACATGTCGTTAACTTTCGGTTGTTTTATGGCTGGTTCCGAATTACAGCTTAGGCTATAATTCATTGGGCTAGGCTACATTTATTCGAATTTTATTGTTTCGGAGATAAATAGATTGACTGTATTCGATACAAACATACATACGTACCGTACTTACTATGCGGTGATTGCGAAGCGAAACTAGGGGTAATTTGTAAATTGTCGTGGAGAAGAAATGTAGTGCCATAAATATTTTAAACAACAATTTAATGGTTCATTTCGAGCTAATTCAAATGTGTTTCCCACAGATCAGGCGCGATTACAACTATACAATCATTAAATGGATTCATTCGGCATTCTTTATATCACTGGTTTTTCTTTAAAAAATTATTTGAATCTTGAATAAGGAAGGATGATGTAAAAAAATTATTACTATTAAATTGGAAGCTATATATACCAGCGTTAACGCAGTTTTTGAAAAACACTTCAGTGTCTATAAACGGTTAAGTAGCTTACTTACTTCCAATCGATTGATGAAATAGACAGTGGCAGACCAGCTAACCAAAAAGGACGCATTAGAAACTTACCGGAACAAACTATATTTGTCCACTCAAATTTTTGTAATCAAATCGCGATTCCTGGAGCGATCGTATTTTTAACCACCAAGATTCAACTATCTGGCATGAGTTGTTTGTATAATTTTTTCCCATTTCCCTAACAAATGATATTTTCATATTTTACCGGAAAATCTTATGCTCGTCTGTTCGTGCCCCAAACTTTTATAAACAATACATCAAGATACTACGACGAATATAGACTTTTCTGTAAATTTTTAAATAGCTCGTCCTTTGCAGATAATGGAAATCCTTAAGGACCTGTTACTTCCTTCATGCAAAGTTGTTCATGAAAATGTTTTACCTAGAGTATATTAGCGTTATAAAGTATGTATTACTAGTTTCATGAATATCGGAGAGAGTCATCCAAAAATTTCTTCCATTTTTCGTGGAATAACCCGTTTTCAACCGCCGTAGGGAAAAACATTTATTAAAAAATTTATAAAAATAAATTTTTTTCAATTGAATATTTTATTAATACATATATTTAAGCTTTGAAAAGAGAAGAGTTGGGGAAAAAATTAAATGTGTATAACTTTGGAACGATTTAAGTCAAACTCACACCTACATGAACAACTTTGGACATGTATCCTCTTAGACCCAAATTTAAATTTTCAGCCATCAGCCGTTGGCGCCGTGCCATGGTGCAGTGGGATTACAACGGACCCATCTAGCGGTCTATGTGCTAGCTACCTCTGCCAAGAGCTACCGACCTAACCTAACCTAACCTAACCTGGACCCAAATTTGAACGGATGAAGAACTGGTTGAAGTGCAAAAAACTGACATTATCTACAGTGGACATGGGTCCGGACAGTAGCACACTTTGGGTATTCTTTGTACTTTCTTCAGATCAAATAATTTTGCTCTAAACGTCGACTGTTTCTTTTTTTTTTTTGTTCACAAAAAAAATATACATTTGGAATATTATTGTCATGTTTCACATTTGAATGTTTTTATATACTTAATGCTATTAAATTATCTCGTTTCTTTTATCTCCCTGCTATACAGATATAACTCATTCACTATGAGAAAGAAGCCAAACACGAGACTCTGCTACCCTCATATGAATAACAAACTTTTCACCTTATAAAACACAGCACTCTAACGGCTAAGCACAATCCGAGAACATCATTTTGCTTTTTTCACTTCTAAGATTACATGAAGCCATCAAGGATCAAACGCCTAAGCAGCCACCCTGTTTTTGTCAACATACTGTCTGAATAGGATCACTTAACTATATGAAAGTTGTATCCTCTTACATATATTCCATCAAGTACAAGAAAAAAACAACGAAATGACACGAAAACAAAATTCATTTCGTGTCCTTCTTCCTTATCTCGCCCAAAAAAGTAATATGCTTTCAAACGAATCAGGGGTCATATTTCGGTCTAGAAATCTCTGAACTCTGACTTCTTCTCTCGATTTCCTCATAGAATTAAATACAAAAACGTGTCCGGGGAATCCCCTTTCTAGTACTACCGAGAATACTACAGACAATTGTCCGCACACTACATACGAGCATAAGACTCTCGTATACGAAAACGAAATATTGATCGGCATGTGTAGGCCGGAATGCTATTTAGTTAAATTAATAAGATTCCCCAGATTGTTTACATACTGAGACAGGGTTCACAAGGGTTTTTGTGTTCAGGGACCTCAATGACAAATACTTGAGGATTATCCTTGTTGTTACACTAAATGGTAGAGAGTAAGAATACAAGAGACAAGGTTACACAAACCCCATTAAAAAATATTATAAGAAAATATTAAATGTGATTTATACGAATTATCATTGTGGATTATGTTCCTGAATAATGTAAGGATTTGTTTAGATGGGACTTAGTGTGTGGGTTGTGGAATAGTTGCGTGATTCTCATGGTGAAAGAGTAGCAACGAGAGAGCTCTACAAAGACATTAGGTGGGTACGACGCCTTTAGCTCCTGTTGATGGTAATGTGTAGGATGTTAGTACACATCCTTTGTGATTTCGAACATGTGCTTCGAGTGTGACTTTCACATGGCTCATTAAGATACAAGTATCTAACAGGTTTGCATAAGGATACTTATACCTTCGAAACATAATGCGCAGTGCGTATTAAATTCAGACTTAATTAAATCTAAAATATCAGTGAACATGCACATGGAACTGTTTTGGGCTATTAATCATTGGTGTTTTCCTCAAGCAGTTAAAGGACTAAAGCTGAAAGCCTCGTTTCAGTCACTCCTGTATCATATTCGAATATTTCTCATTTTAAAAATTCAGAGAAAATCACTGAAGTAGACATGCCGAAATCACTTAATAAAGTAACGTTTCGTCCTGTCTCAGGTGGAATAATTCCCTTCAATTATATTTTGATATACTACCTGCAAGTCTCAACTTAAAATTAATGCTTTGATTTCACAGGACGACCGTAAATTATTTCAGGAATTACCTGCGCGGTCGTATTTCGTAGAACAATTGTACGGAAATACATAGGACACAGGAACTTTAACGGCGCCTCTAATTTTCCCGGCATATTAGCAGCACTTTGTAAGTTAAGTTATTTATTTGTTTGTTTGTTTTCGGACCCTTTTATGTAGATACTTTTTCGTGCCGGTTTGTTTCAATTTAAGCCTCTTTGCGCGCAATTAAATGTTTTTGGTTTATTTGTTTTTTTTTCATTTCTTCTGGTACTTCATTCAGTTCCCGGTGGATCAATAAATTTCTGCTTGATTATAAGAAGAAAGTTCCAACTGGCGGAGCGGACGGAATATAGGAGTTAATTACAGGTTAAAATAAGCTCAGGGAATTTAGGGAGTCAATTGAATTCATTTGATGCTGATAAATGTGTACCCATGAATTTATTTTAATGCTTAGGACATTATTTAAGTAGTAATCGTTTTAATCCATTTCTTGCTAATCTACTTTCGAAATATTTAAACAGATCGATTTTATTATTGTAATTTTACTTTATTATTTTTTAATAATAAAGTATTGTGATCGACCTGAATTTTCAAAAAAATTTGCTATCCTGAAATTTTGTATTTACACGTTTTAGGACTAGTAAACACCAAAAAAGCAAAAAAAAAATGTCCGTCTGTCCGCCGTAGACGCCGCGCCGTACGCCGTCCGCCGTAGACGCCGCGCCGTACGCCGTCCGCCGTACGCAAAATCGTTTGAAGGCGCGTAGCTCCCAAACCCGTTGAGGTATTAAGTTGAAATTTTTGTGGTGGGTAGATTGGGTAAACTCCTACGACTGGAATCTTTTGAGGTGGTGCGGGTGTAAGGGGGGGGGGAGGTGAGAGGGCAGCGTTTTAGACGAACAATTTTGGTTTCCAGATCCATATCTCCTGAACAATTGATGTCAGAAGATTGGAACTTTGTGGTTGCCCTTAGGGATACTTCAAGATTAGTGGTGGAGCGTGAGGGTGGCGGGTGAAAAACATTGGATTACAATATCTTCCGAACCTATTACACCAGTAAAATAAAATTTAGTTTCTGTATATGGGATGACAAGAGGAGTCTACTGAATGTAAGCTTTTTGAGGGGAGAGGTGGAGCACGAAAGTGGGGGGATAGCAATTTCTTAAAAAATTTCATTTTTATATCTCAGAATCAGATATGATCTTGAAAATTTTACAGGAGTTGGGGTCGGTAGACTTCTAGTAGGGAAAAAATGTTAGGGGTGGGGTATAAAAGGTGACGGTGAAAGGGGGTAGAAAGGAAAAAAATTCGGATTTTTATTTCTCGAAAACCGTAATGAATAGAAAGCTAAAAATTTAGGATTATATAGAGCCACTATAGAGATATCCTAAAAAAATGTTCATAGGGGTAGCAAGGTACGGGGATGAGGAGTGGTTTTTTATATCTCAGAAAGGGCTTATGCTAGAAAGTTGAAACTTAGTACGTATATGTAGATGTGCTATTAGAGTATCTAAAGCAAAAAAAAGTTCAGATTTTTATTGGCGTTCAGAGATTGAGTAAAAAAAATGTCCGTGAATCCACATTTTCACGAATTTCGTTAAAACTTTTAGACATGTCGAGCTATCAAAGCAAGTTTACTTCTGCGAGCTATTTATTATATATAAGCGCCTAGAAACGTTCTTCAAATTTTTCGATATCCAACCCCTAAGGGGATGTAAAGTAGTTGTGTACATATTCACGAATTCTGATATATTTCTTAGGTATATTGGGATTAGGAACTCACTTTTATTTCTATAATCTTAAAACATGTTCGAGGAACAAACCGATCTAAGTATTTTTCCCTATTAAACCCCCTGGAGGTATTGTTCAAGTTTTCACTGGTTCCGAAAATCTCTTAAGTTTAATGTGATCGAGTTCGCTCTTACTTCTATGGAATAATCTATTGATAAAAAAAATACGTTAATAAATAAAACAAATCTGCCAACAGTCTAGTCTGGGCGCAACTTTATTATTTTATGGGTAGAAGTTCGAAACGTGTTTAATGCTTAGATGCGGTGTAGGTTACCATGTGACTGACAACCTAAGGAATAACCAGGAGGCTATTTGGAACGTTATTTTTTATGTTGTCAGTCGCATGGTAACCTACACCGCATCTAAGCATTAAACACGTTTCGGACTTCTACACATAAAATAATAAAGTTGCGCCCAGACTGTTGGCAGATTTTTATACTCTAGATGAAATCATATAGAGTATTATAAGTAACATAAGTTATATATTATTTTTTGTTTATTTGTGGCCAAAAACCTCAAATCCGCATGACGTCCGTCCTTCCGTCCGTCCTTCCGTCCGTCCGTCCGTCCGTCCGTCTGTCCGTGAACACGATAACTCAAGAACGCCTTCACCTAGGATCCTGAAATTTTGAATCTGGATGTTTGGTTGAATTTGTAAGGCTAAGTTCGTTAACGGGCAAAATCGTCCTACTCCTTCGGGTAGCTGCCATACAAAATGTCATTAAAACACGTGTTCAAGAATATTGGTCGATAACTTCAGAAGGGTTCAAGCTACGACATTAAAATTTTATATGTGTTATTTTTCCAATAGTTGAAGCTAAATATATTATTATGAAGAAAATCCTGTTAGTTCTTCATGTAGCTGCCATACAAATATCCTGTCAAAATGTATTCACTTAATTTACGGAACTTACTATAACTCAAGTAATCTTTTAGATATGAATTGGAAATTTTGTACAAATTAGTTTTGAGTGAAAACAAAGTTCGAGTTTACTAATCACCGAAATCCTTTTACTCCTTCTGGTACCTGCCATACTAAATGTCCTTAAGACACGTGTTCAACGATATTTTTCGATAACTTTTGAACGCTTCAAGCTACGAATTTGAAATTTTGTACACGTTCATTTTTAAATGGTTCCAAGAAAAAGGATAAATATATAAGAAATCGAGAGAGTCCTTTCTGCACCTCCCATGTGAGAGTCCTTCAAAAAGGACATTTTTTCGATGACTTACCCAGTTCAAGATATGAAATTAAACACTGAATATTGTCTTTTAGTTTTAAATAGCAATCTAATGGCAGTGCTTAATAAAGGACATACAACATGCACACACGTAATTCTACTTTATCCCCAACTACAATATAAATCGGAGTTCAGTATTCATCTAGAGTATTATACGATTGGCTTGCAGCCGATCGTGACTGCAGTATGTTTTTATAATAATGTAGTTAGATATTTCTAGCTAGAAATTTGCCTGCTCTCTGGTTATAACCAGCGAAAGAGATATGGGAACCCGAAAAAACTGTAGAGAAAAAAACTTCTTCCAAACAGCTCGGTTTAGAAAAAATGTGTAAAAAAAAATTATGAAATGATAATCATAACGATTTAAATTTGTAAAAAGTTAACAAACAATAAGTTACAAAAAATAAAGTACATATTATGAATATGAATAGGAAATATGTATATTAAGGGGGAACATCCGAGTAGAAAAACAAATTTTTTCAAAATTTTTTACTCTATTTTTTTTTAAATTTTTTTTTCCGCCTATCTTAAAGTTTGTCTTAAGAACATTGTGTGTAAATTTCATATGGAAATTCCAATAATTATGAAAGTTATGGGCAATTAACAGGAATGGGGCTTTCGTGAATTCTAACGGTTCGTCTTTCAAACCAAACTTCAAACGTGATTATCTTGAAACTTGCTTTTTAAAGACAGTCCCAAAATATTCGGAATACGGCTCGACCGATTACTTCCAAAATTTGACACAATATTTTCGGACAGGTTTTTTACTTTGCAACGTAGGATTTTTTTTCACTTAACTACTTTTCAAGCCAGAAAGTTCGGAAATTAAAGTTAGAAAATTAACATAAAGTTCAATCGACCGCCATTTCGCAAAAAAAAATTTTTTTTCCAAAAAATCTTACGATACGAAGGGCATCATACATTACATTTTTAGAATTTTTTTTAAATTTTTGTTTTAGATCAACCGACTGCATGTAATCTAGGGAACGGCAGACCATGCGAGCGAGGGACACTTTTTACGCCGGCGGCCAGCCGATATATATTTATAAAAAAATTTGTCAGCGTACCTCAACAGGTATACTTTCGAATAAAACTAACTTGGATGAAATCGAGCAACTAGTTTTTGAGATAATAATTCCTAAAATTCACCTATTTTTCCGCTGTCTACTCGGATGTTCCCCCTTAAATGATGAAAAAATTTGAGAAACTTAAGAAAATATCATAATCATAAGTAACGTCAACTGTTATAAGAGCAAGGAACAATAGACTACTTAGGTCGTGGTTCGAGAAGCAATAAGGTTTCTACAACCAACAAATAAATAATAACGTCAACTGTTGTTCCATAAGGCCTTACCGAAGCTATTTCCCTGCCTCGTAGCCTATTTCCCTGCCTTAGCCAAGGCCTTATGGAAGGCAGTTTGTTAGTAGCGCTTGGCACTTTGCTAAAATTCAAGTAAAATGCCAGCAGTAACAAATATATTTCCTAACGTAAATTTTTATTAAAAAAGAATCAATTGGAAAAGACATAGGAATAAATCATAATCACGCCAAAAGTGAATTCTATTTTTTCCTGTTTAATATGGCAACCTGTAGCCCATTCATTCGAGGAACAGCTGCTGTTTCCACCATCACCACGTCTAAGATCGCAGACAAAACCATTACGCGAGTATGAATTAAATCAACGACCTCTGGATTATTGAACTACCACCAATCAAGCATAAACTCTTAAATTTCAACAAAATTTTAAAAACATCAAAAAAAAATCGCTAAAGTTTTTCTTTATTATTTTCTTATGAGTGAAATGACACAATTTCCACTACAAGTGACTTTGAAGGTAATCATCAAGTAACAGAGTCCTTCGTATTTAAGAAAAAGCACAGAGGAGCACACGGATAGAACTAAACGAACCATGAAGTTGCCCCAAGGAATCTTTTTTTTACTCCGGCGATAATCAGATAAAATGTCTTCAAACTCTCCTGTGACTGACTGACTTTAGGAAATCGTTAAGATGGTACGAAGTGTCTTGTTTGCTCTAAAAGTTGGTGCAGAAGGTGAAGTCATTGGAACGAATAATTCTGAGCCAATCGCTTTGAAGGGAGGAGTTTTTGATGAGATCGGAAGTTTTCGAGATGCTAGTGGTGTAATTACCCATGGAAAGAGAACCAAACGATTAACTAATTTAAAATTGCTTTCGAACTATTTTTTAAATATTTTATTCTATCAGATACATTAAGTCCTTTATGATTCCTACCAGAGGAAAGGATAAAAGCTGGGCTGCAACCTGTTTTTCGGGCTATTTTAATATGATTAAAAATTGTTTAACGATTACCAAAGTGAAGACTAGGTAAATCATTTTTTTATCGTAGTAAAGAGTTTTAGTGGATATGTCTTACGTACAGCTAGAGAGTCAATTTCGAATTATTTATGAATAGAAATGTACTTCTTGCAAAGGTACAGCTCACAACCGTACCGGCTGCGACAAAGTAAATGGAATCCATTCGTTTTAATTCATGTTAGACATAACGAGCAGTTTGAATTTTAAGTCAATTTTTGTGAAGCATAGACAACCTTTCTTTTGCCGCAAAGTCTCCACAACTGTTATTTTAAATAATTCACACTGTTAAACTAATGGAGCTATCCTCCATTTAAACGAATCCAGCATTTGAAAAGTTTGTTTCAATTATGCACATATTTTTTACAAAGATAAATAACTTCATTCTTAGCTACATTGAATCTCAGGATATGATAACCTACACGTGCCCTGTTCACTTTTTTAAAATTTATCCTGTTTTTGTGCTCTACTCCAAGGATATGTAGATAGTAACAAGCTACAAGCTGGTATGGACTCTAACTAAGTAGCAGATACACTCGTACCTAGAAGCACAAAATTGCAAATTTTCTCGCCAAACTATGTTCAATGCCGGAACTTTGTAGCAAGATATTTCCAATAGCAAAATTCCGAAAAACGCCAGTATCTACTTATACTTGCCAGTTCTTCGAAAATAATAATTTTCGCATACTTACTTATCTGAGGAAAATTTCTCAGCGGAATGGAAATGCGATTTTCGTTAACAGTTTTCTTCGCCTTTTTCCATCTGTCGTTAGCGTTGATCCATGAAAATTTGCTCGATTCAATGTACGGATGTGTGCGGTGATGAGAGCAAAAGAAGATGATGTACCCTCAAGGAATTTGCGGAACTTAAGAAACTATAATAACTCAATAATTGCATTAAAGCCGGAGGGAAGATCGATGGATGGGAAATTGTAATTTTGGATTACGGAAAACTGATGCATTTTCCAGGTACGTAATTGAGGTGCGCAGTGCAAGCATCCAGATATGGAAGAAAATTGTGAGTCAAAAGGAGTAGAAGATAGTATATGGAATTACTTCCACTTGTCATAACGATGGCGTATAAGAGTGCACTTAAAAAATAATAAGATCTATTGTTGTCTCTGAATTCAAACCTACTCACAGAAGCATTTCAAACTTTCGACATAAAAATCATAAAATTTGACATCCCCCATCGGTCAATAAATCAAAATAACTTGTTTGGTACACTTAGCATAGTTAAAAGAAAACACAGAAAAGGGTTCTTGGTAAATGGGGTTTTAGTTCCCGAGATAATACCAAGTACCATAAACTGTTTCTTCGATACTACAATATATATTTAGGTTCCATCGAATTTCAACTTTCCAGCTTCAGACGTTGTTGAGATAAGAAAACCTCGATTTTTACTTATAGAATCTTTTAACAAGAACATACGGTACTCACATGTATGATTTAAATTGTAGTTGGGGATTACAAAAGAGTGAGTAGGAGAATGTGTACTTTCATAGTACCAGATTATCTGATAAATTAGTCGGATTTAATTTTAAATTTATACCTCTACCTACCTTTTGAATACACTAAATAACGTCAAATTTCCACTAAATTGCTCAATGCGTCATTACGACGAATGAACACACGATTCCCAAAATAAATAATAATAAATACTTTCAAATGATAAAGATTTATATTGATCAAAATTTGATTATTAATTGCTTACTTTTTCGATATACTTTTTAATGTAACCACTAGATTGAGTGACTTTTGAAAAGGAACTAACGGAAAACCTTAACCGTTTTTTAAGAGATAATATTTAAATTACTTTTATATGTCGACTACACCAAAAACTTGCTCTTATTAATTATTTATTTCTCTTATCAGCAACTATGGAAAAATAAATCTGTGCAGATTTAAAATTCCTAGTTTGAAATTTTTTGTATGGTAACGACTCGAAGCAGACTAATAATTTCACCTAATGGTTTTAGCCTTGCAAATTAAATTTTAACTTAATAGGTCGAGGGGTTCTTGAATTATCAGACGGACGGACAGCATGTGTATTTTGGAGTTTTGAGCTTATCCATAAAAGAAATTAGATCACACCGCTTTTGTCCGATGCTTCAATTTATGCGTTACAAATTTTTGGAGAATAAACATAAAGTAAAATACCCTTCAGATTTCATCTTGAGTATACAAATTCGTAAGTCGCTTCTCCAGTATTAATCATCAATTATCTATATTTTAAACATTTCAACATTCCAGTGTTATGAATTCACCACTAATAAAACTCTACATAGATACATAAGATCCATATTTAAAATATCTCGCAATTTTAGAATACGAAAATTAAAATTTTTAGTCAATAATCGATCACCACAACTAAAATATTCACTGTGATAGGGTCCCAATACACTTTTTTTTCTTAGAAAGCGAATTCACATACGACACGAAATTGTGTCTCTAGCTATGAACATCGATCTTTATTGCAATTAATAAATGGTCTAAAAAAATTTCATAAAAGCTAATGTTCACAGCTAATCATTTTAAAGATTCGTAAATGAATATCCATTATGGACAGGTTGAGAATTAATTTTGAGTCGCAGGGGAATTTTAATTCGAAGAATAAGGTGAAACAGTATTGTAAGGGTCAAATATATTTCTAGCATATCGAGTTCTCGAGATTTCGATCCGAAGTGATAAACATTTGCTTTACGGTGCGGTTTAATGGAACCAAATCTACAAGTCACTTAAAAAACGACTTCTTAAGATATTGTTTCCATTTTTTGTTCATTTCCTTTCTCTGAATATCAAACAGAGTAACATGGGTGTACTGCCTAATCCCCACTCTGCAAGTGCGTCCAGTTTCCACAGAGTAGATATAGAAAATACAAGATATACTATGTTATACATGATTGTCGAAGATATGTATGAAACAAAATTCACTTTTCTCGAGGGAATTTCATCAAAAAAACTTTTAAAATTCTTAACTCGTCCTCCACACTAATCTTTTGTTCATCCTGACAAAAATAATAAACGCCTAAAAATAGCACAGATTCGTATCTAATCCGATTCGTTATCACCAAAGACGAATCCGTTTTCTATGTAAATTTTAATATTGTATTTAAATATTCGCGCCCACATTGCTCCTCAGTTACGCTAGCTACATCATATAATACTCGTAATTCAAATTCCCTACAAGTCCATGTCCCACTCACCATCGATACGAAAAACACAACATCCCGGGATTATTTCGAGGAACAAAGTGCGACAAAACCAAAAATGGGTTCTTGTTTCCCTTTTCTTGTTCATTAGACTTTCGAAGTCGTGCTTTCCCTACAGAATCACCCCGACGACGACGCATGTAACAAAAAAAAAATTAAATCTTCAAGACTAGGATCAGTCTGTCGCCTACAAAGTAATTCCCGATATCTTGACGAAAAACCATCGCACTATTACATAAAACACATATTTCGGTTTATATCCTATTTCCATAAGAAAGCGAATGTAGAAGGAACTGTTTCGTGCAGACTTTTACGCGTATTATCATCGTCTTTTCGGGATGAAATAAACAAGGCCCTGCTTCACTTCCTTATAACACGTTATAGTTTCCTACTTCCGAGAAATAGCCGCCGGGAGACTATTCAATTGAGTCTCAGCATTTCCTTAAGCACACTATCTCCTAGGACTAGGAGGACTGCGACACAATCGAAAATTGTCCAAAATGATAAAGTGTATCCTCTAGATGGAAAATCACAAAGACCTTTTTTGCTGAGACGTGACGATAACTAGTGAATTCTGCACAGATATTTTACCCAAATAAAAAAACGATGGAGTTATTGAAAAATATTTGTCAAGATAGAGTATATGTCCCCGGGGGAAAAAAGTCAACCAGAAAAGGACTCTGGCTACTGTCTGACTTTGAAAGGTATTGAAGTATTCAAAACGAACTCAGTGGGACTAACGTTTCCGGATTAATGGGAAACGGTAAAGTGACTCTAATTTCATAAAGCGATGGATCATTTCTTTCTTATTGGACTGTTGAAAGTATTCTTAGGATAGCCGTTCGGTCACGTAAAGACTTTTATGATAAAATCAAAAAATGAAGCGATAAATAAGTAGTGAAACTCGATTAGCTTCAATTTCTTTCGGTTTAGGTACTAGCTGTCATAGAAATAATCGGAGTGAAATGTTTGCATAAATCATTATTTCGACTTCAAAGGGTTGGCATTTCCTGCAGCTTTTCAAAATTTCTCAGAGCATTACCATAGAATTTGGTATCCTCATCGTTACTTCTTTTTGCTGTATTGAAGTTGGTATACATATTGTACTATCTTGTAAAAAAGGGTTTGAAAGATCAGATTGCGGCTTTATAAAAAACCTACCGAAGTAAAATTCAAATCGATATCTCAGCACACCTAAGAGATATGACAGAATTCGTGAGCATGTATGCCGCTTTGCACAATTCCGGAGAATAGGCCGTTCCTGAAATTAAAAAAAGATTTTTCTCTATAAATACTGGCTCTTTAGGTAAAATTAGAGTAAACGTGACGCGCGCGTGTTAAGCGATGGGATGCAATGATAGCTGGTTAAAATGCATATTAGTGAAGGCAACACGTTACAGTGATATCGCATCGCTCTTATCGCGTCGTTTTGATAGTCTATGTTCTAAATTCATCGCGTGTGTAACGCGATCTTGACACTTGCGTCGGTTGTATTTCGTATTTTTACAGCAATAGATGGTGAACGTCTAATAAAGATGGAAAATTTAATGCGTACACAATAAAAAACAAGCAAATCGTTTGCAGGCTTCAAAAATATATTTTAATATATGACAATATTATTTGGCACTTGCGGAAAGCAATTCAGCGCGCTCACTATAACTGCAGTCGCAATATGGCGCGCGCGATGCAATTGGGCCGTGGCGGGCGTCGCGTGCATCGCTCCCTCTGTAATACCACCGTTAGCTGTATTCTTTTAGCAACTATCGAGATATAAAAATCAGAATATTTTATTCTTCATCCTCCCCCACTCTCAATCTCCTCTTACAACCCCCCAACTGATTAAAATTTTTTTAAATTTGCTGTGTGTTTTATGAAGTTTTGCCGAAACGCATCACAATTTCATTTAATGAACGAAAAAGTGCATAAACACAATTCATAAATGTCTGTATCTTTCGGTTTTTGTTAAGGAAATAAAATTAAAAAAATTAAAAAAACGATTCTTCGTGTCACTTTCTTCACCCCCTACCAGCATATTCTCACTGAAAATTCCATTGATAAAAGAACCGCAAACAGCAAATCTTTCGAAGCAAAAAAAGGCTCCATTAATGGTTGGGTCATTAGCATCTAAATTGCCACTAGTCAAGAATCTTCATGAGAAATAAAGTAGAAAATTTTGAGACGTGTGTCCAGTTCCAATTTTTAAAATTGAAACACGAGCTAGTCCTTTTCGTCCTTAAACTTGCTTTGATTCCTTAGGGGAGCTTTTCATGGGGTAAAAGGAAGTTTTCCAGGAGAATTATTTTACTGAAGTGAAATGTTGCTAGATGTGTCTCGGATAGAGTTTTAACAAGATTCTTGTCAGCAGCAATATTAAGCAGGTTCGCAGTCTATCGCATCCAGTATTCATTATTGGAACAACTGTAAGAATGCTCTCATTAAACGCAGGCATACAAATCTTGGGGCAAAAATTATAGGTGATTGGTCATTAGTACTTCGGGTAAATATTCCGACATCGGGTTATATTTTCCCAATTTTTATTTCCTTCCACACGTCTCTTAGATAGGAATAGACTTAATTCTTTTTTTGTTTTACTTTTTTAATTCTTAAAAAATAAAGTATTCATTTCATATTTACAGCGATCGATCGACTAGAGATCCTCTACAATCTCCATCCTTTGAGCAAATGTTTTTTGTTTTCTTTTTATTTTTCAGTGGCCAAACTCACTATTTTAAAAAAAAAAGTGTGTTTGTGAGCAGTGATGCCAATTTAGTGCTTTCAGCGTTAAATTTGGTGCCCAAAATTTCGTCTCAACGGACAAAAATTAGTTTTACCGATTGCGCTTTATTTGAATATTCCTGCGATTGATATGAAAAAAGTTATTTTTAATGCCTTTAAGTAAGTTGAAATTAGTGCTCAAAATTTCATAATTTAGTGCTCAACCAAGAAAAATACTTGGCAACACTGGTTGTGAGTCAGATTCCCACCATGCCAGAGACTTGTCTGTGCCTCAGAAGAACGCTGATACTATCCTACGATTTTCAACGAAGCTTTCAATAACTTGGCTATCGACGTTATCTTGAAAATAGGTCAATAATTTAGTATCAAATTTTGGCAACCCGATTTGAAAATAATTGTGCGACAAGAACTAAATGGGTGAAATTAGCCCTAAACGGGCCCCAAATGTATTTTACCAATTCGAATTCGTATTTTACCAATTCCAAAAATGTTACATACATATATTATAAAATGAGAAAAAGTAAAAATTGCATGTGACAAAATTTTGCAATTGTTGCAGAATTCAACAACAAATCAAACGAAATCTATTTGCAAAAATAATATTTAATTTGGTAACGAAAAGTGGAAGTTATTTATTTACAAAAATGTGACGGACTTATAAAAGGCCGCCCAAAAATTATCGGCCAGGCCCTGAGGGCATATGGCACCTCAATCAACTATACAAAGTGAAATCAGCAAAACATGTAGAAAGAAATAAAATAATAACATTCCCAGAAGGGGTGGAAGTTATAATTTCGTTTGTCCTCCTAAACACGGTTTTTATAAATTTAATAAATTACAATTTCCGTTGAATTTGTTTCCATTGATTATATATTTTATTCGCCGAACTCGAGTGTTTCCGTGAAAAGTAAACAATTGATAAAAACATACTGCAGTCACGATCGGCTGCAAGCCAATCGTATAATACTCTAGATGAATACTGAACTCCGATTTATATTGTAGTTGGGGATAAAGTAGAATTACGTGTGTGCATGTTGTATGTCCTTTATTAAGGACTGCCATTAGATTGCTACTCAAAACTAAAAGACAAAATTCTGTGTTTATTTTCATATCTTGAACTGGGTAAGTTATCGAAAAAAATGTTCTTTTCGAAGGACTTTTCGAAGGACTTTTTTGTCCTTTTTCGGACTTTACATGGGAGGTGCAGGAAGGACTCACTCGATTTCTTACATATTTATCCTTTTCCTTGGAACCATTCAAAAATTAATGTGTACAAAATTTCAAATTCGTAGTTTGAAGCGTTCAAAAGTTAACGGAATATATTGTTGAACACGTGTTTTAAGGATATTTTGTATGGCAGCTACCAGAAATAGTAAAAGGATTTCGCTGATTAGTAAACTCGAACTTTGTTTTTACTCAAAACTAATTTGTACAAAATTTCCAATTCATAGCTAAAAGATTACTTGAGTTATTGTAAGTTCCGTAAATTAAGTGAAGACGTTTTGACAGGATATTTGTATGGCAGCTACTCGAAGGACTAATAGGATTTTCTTCGTAACCATAAATTGAGCTCCAACTATTGGAAAAATGACACATACAAAATTTCAATGTCGTAGCTTAAACCCTTCCGAAGTTATCGGCTAATATTCTTGAACACGTGTTTTAAGGACATTTTGTATGGCAGCTACCCGAAGGAGTAGGACGATTTTGCCCGTTAACGAACTTAGCCTTACAAATTCAACCAAACATCCAGATTCAAAATTTCAAGATCCTAGGTGAAGGCGTTCTTGAGTTATCGTGCTAACGGACAGACGGACGGACGGACGGACGGACGGACGTCAAGCGGATTTGAGGTTTTTGGCCACAAATAAACAAAAAATAATATATAAATTTTTTTTGTCCGAGGCTTGGTTCTATGCGTTACAAACTTTTGGGCTGGATTAAACTTATAATACTCTATATGATTTCATCTAGAGTATAAAAATGCTGCACCTCTCTGATACTCTCTGGCACTATCCGACAGTTGCTCATAGAGCATATTCACTTGCTAGAAGTTTTCGAGAGCAACTGTCGAAATTATTTTATTAAGTGGACAAGGAACTTTATGTTCAACATAGAATCAAATAATTAAGACAACCGAAAAAGATAGATGGGGATATAGTTCGCGGACAATATCTACTAAAATAACACTAAAATAATATGAATTGGTCAATTAAAAGCCGGAGAAAAGTCTGGGGACGGCCAATCGGAACAGTGTCACAGAGCCCCTCATTATATTGCCATCATGTGATATTATACGTATTGTTCCAACCTTGCGCACTCTAATCATCCACTATTGAGAATCGCAAGAATAATTTAACGGACATTTAATCATTTTTGTAATGATAATGTCTCTATAATAGCAAATTACCTTTATTAGTTTTTTGATAGTTATGGAATCAAAATCATTCCTTTCAAAAAAAAGGTTGCTGTTAAGACTTTAGTTAGACTAGTTCAATCATGAGATTCGATTTAATTTATATTTTTATTTTCATAAATTTAATAGCTGCAGTAGAGCAAGCATATAATCCAGTAAATAAAAAACTTTTGATTCGTTCGAACAAACAATTTTATTAATTTAACTTATTTCTCCTATATCCAGGCTTGCTATGACCTGTACTTGACCGATTTGAATTCCTCATCTGCACTATCACATGTGGCTCTAAATGCAGAAATTGTTAAAAATACAACTCTCAATGTCGAGATGAACATATTGCAAAAACTTCGTCAACCCTTCTGGCGCATTGAAATAACACAATTCTTTGGAAATCGAAATAATTTCATATTTAGTAAAACCTTCGATACATGCAAAATTAGACGACAAATTAAGAGTAATCCATTGGCAAAAACATTGTTAAATCTGATAGAAAGTAGTGGAAGATACAAGTTCGATTGTCCTCTTTTACCGGGATTGTACAATTTAACTAACATTAAATTTCCGTCCAGATTTTTTGCATTTAATTTATTTTACGTTAAAAACTCAATTATAATGGTGAAAAATATTCAGTTCATAAAAAACAAACGTGGCGAACTGTTAGAAACTTTTATTTTAGCATTTAGAGGAAAAATAGAAAAAAAATGTTAATAATTAAAACAAAAATAAATAAAGTTCACAAATCGGTCATGATTATTAGCATTCTTCACTTTCTATTAAATCCCTTTTGGGGCATAGGGTATTGTAACAGCGCGCTTCTGAGAACCTCGTTTCTGGTTCTAATTTAATTTTTTCCACTTTCACGGGTGTTAACACCAGTGCCGTAGCAAGATAAGTTTTTAATGTTGTTCATAAGGACCTACCCTTAGGCAACGCACAAACGAGACCCCATCATTAATTCAATTCAATCAATTAATTATTAATCGATTATATCACAATATATGCATATATTAATGTGTAAACTTTTTATAATAAAAACAAAATAAATTACATAAACATTACATTACAAATTACATATTATATTTATTAATAGAAGTACATATTTCCTATAGTCGAACCTCAACTACGAACAAAAGTGTGTTTTTTCAAAAATCCAATTGCCATGTGTAAAATTCCAGTTACGGAACAATTGAACATACATTTCGAGTTAGAGAAGTTCCACAGTGTATTCAATAGAGGAAAATTTACTAATTATTTTTATAATTTGTATTAATATAATTTTTTTAGTAATTTATCAAATAAAAATTCGTCATCAGCTTCAACCCTTTTATATTTCGGTAGGAGTTTCTTCTATGGCGCGACGGCCCAAATTGAGCATTGGGGTTGTCGATTATATTTCTGTGATCAAATTGGGATATTACGTTATCATTCCTTCATCCAATTTGAGTTTTTTCTCTCGACATTCCACAAGAAAGATTTTTTCTAGGATAGGTTATTACCACATCCCCCAACATTTTTTTATATTATAGGACTAATATGTAGACAAAAGAGCAAAAAAAATAGTGTCCGTCTGACCGCCGTCTGTCGTACGCAAACTCGTTTCAAATACCATTGAGCTATTAAGTTTAATTTTTGCTACCACGAACAATTTTTTTTTACATTTTAGAATTAATAGACCCCAAAAAATCAAAAAAAAAAGTCCGTCTGACCGCTGTCTGCTTATAATTTCATCCTTTTGTAATTAATACAAAAACTCATGTGAAAGTTTGAGGTTCTTAGCGTCAAAACCATTTGAGCTATTAACTTACATTTTTTTATATATTTGGTGGACCTCTTTTCAAAAAAAATGGTCAACATGGGTTGAATGAGGCCAAACAATGTGTCCAGAGACTTCGATAGCTGGAACATTTTAAGATCCATATCTCATGAACGGAACATGCCACAAGGTTTAAACTTCGTGTATAATACCATGACACTGCTGGTATTGATATCATAATATCGTCAATACCAGCAGTGTATCACCCAATACTAAGCATATACGAGATAAACGAACTGGTATATATCTAGTATTGAACCTGTTTCAAGGTATACAAATTCGATAATTTTACCTAGTATACTATGCATTTTACTGCTAGAAGTGCCATTCCCCAATTGTGTGGCGAGTATCGTAACTAAATGTCGTTGCTTGCTTATATCAGATACTGTCAAATCATACCATATGTGCAGTGTATCATATGCAGCTAGTTTCAATACTATGATTTCAATACCATGGTTTGTATATTAGCTATGTATCCATGGTATAAGATAGTAGGTATCAGAAATAAAATTTTTAGCTAAGCTACTGAACAATCAGGGCCGTCCTAAGATATTCGGCGCCCGTGGGCCACTAAAAATAATGCGCCCCTCGCCATAAGAAAATACAATTTTGATGGCTAGTGGAAGCGGCACATACAAAATATAAAAGTTTCAGAACTAGACAATTTTATACCTTCGGATTGTAAAGGTTAAATGATTCTGTATTTCGTTTCGACTGTACAAATTTTTCTAAAGAAGCGTATAATCAAATAATGCTTTCAATTGTAGTATTAACTTTTTGAAGTGATATATTAGTTTTATCTATGATTTCTAATATTTCGCTCCAAAATGTTACTATAATAGCAGTTTAGTGAGTTGAACTCATTTAACAACCCCTCAGCTTCAACTTTTTTTGCAGGCTTTTGAAAATTATCTTCGAAAATTTTATTCAAAGCATCTTTAAAATGTTCATAACTGGAAACCACTGCCTTCACTGAATCAGCTCTTGCTGACCAACGAGTGTCGCTTAATTTTTTGGGCACTTTGTTTTTTGCTGCTAGCGTATCTTTCAAAATTTCCCATCTCTATGTTAACGCGGCAAAGAAATTGTACAGATTTTGAAATAGAAATAAAAATAATTTAGTTGCTTGTACGCAGCATTCCGCTGCCGACTCTCCAATTTAATTTAAAGAATGTGAAGCACAGGGTACGTAAATGGCAAGATTTTTTTTAGATTTAATGCGCGGTTGAACGTCGCTGTATATACCCGACATATGTATTATTAGAGGTATTATCATAAGATTGTTCTCTACAATCTTCCAAATTAATATCGAAATCATATAATAGCTTTAAAATACAATCTTCCATTTCTGCGCTCTTCTGGTCTGTATTTTCTAAAAATTTTAAAACATAACATCAATAAAAATTGCCGCCCCAATAAGCTTGCGCCCCAGGGCTATAGCCCATTTAGCCCTGTGGTTAGGGTGGCCCTGTAAACAATAATCTTATATTGAAGGACAAAGTTTTATCAAAATCCGTCAGCCGTTTCCAAATTGGGAAAGCAAGCACCTAGACAAACAGAAAATTTACATCAGATTTTTTTAAAAGTGTAGAAGAGAATAGAAAACACGGAAAAAACGATCAATATGAACACTGCAATTAAATTGTAATTATGAGAATATAATAGTTTAACGCTTTTTCTGGTGTCTGTACAATCTTAATTTAAGTTCAAAATAAAATTGTTCCCAAACGTTTTGATATAACCATTTCATTTAGTTTTGCCTGATATCATGGGTCTCGTTTATACTTACTTTTATTTATTTTTTATTTTCATTATATTAATTACGCTGCAGCTATCAAAATCGGTATTTAAACAATTTTATACATCAACAACAATCAATAATTATTTATTTCATTTATTTATTCCACCTAGGCTTGCCATGAGCTGCACTGGATCGATGTGAATGTTTCGTCTGTACCAACTTATGAAATTTTTACCGCAGAAATTATTAACCACACTTCGCTCAACGCTCAAATGACTGTAATGCAAAAAGCTACACAACCCTATTGGCGTGTCGAAATAATTCAATTAGTTCGAAATCGTATTAGTTTTATGTTTAATAAAACCTTCGATATTTGTAAAATTAAGCAACAAGTCAAAATGAATCCATTTGCATCAATACTATTGAACATGGTAAGAAAAAGTGGATTTACTAATTTCGATTGTCCTATTTTACCGGGTTTGTACAATTTCACTGATCTACGATTTCCATCGGATTTATTTCCATTGAGAGTAATGTATGTCCCAAATTCGAGCACAATCTTGAAAAGCTCACATTTGATCAAAGTACCACGCAATGGATTATTACGAACCTCTATATGTACAGCAAAAATAAAAATAATAAAAAGATGCTAATAAAAAAATTTGTTTCCCAGTATTAATGTCAATTTAATTTGGTTAACTAATTTTTTTTTAACGTAAGACAACCCTAAAGTATAAGAAACCCCCACCCCCCTACAAAGACCTAAGAGATGTGATGAATTTCATTAAAGTGTATACACCCCATTTTCACCAAACATTGATTTTGCGTCAAATCCCTACGCCTATTCAAATCTATTTTTTTTCACTTAAATTACATTTGTAGAATATCTGCATGAACAGACCAAGTTTCAACTTTGTCGCATGAACTGTTCAGGAAATATATTTGAATTTTAAAACGATTCGATACCAGGTTTCAAGGTCTTCAGACACGTAATTCCCCCACCCCCTTCCGTACCACTGTACCCACTGTCAGCTATTAAATTAATCAAAATGAAATTAGTCCAGTCGATCAGAAAATTGTCAACAGATTTTCTTTTTGAGAAGAGAAGATTACAAAATATAAAACACAAAATGATGATTCAAATTAAATTGTAGTTATGACAACATAAAACAAAAAAAAGTGGCTTTATTGATATAATCTTAATTTTGATTTCAAGTTTTGATGATGGATCACAAAACAATTGTTTTGAACGGCTTAATGTGAACATTTCTTTGTTTTGTTTAGACAGTATCGTGAGACTTGCTTTTCTTTATATTTTCATTTTCATAAAATTAATTCTTCATTTGTACCATATTTTTAATATGCAAAAATTACAAATATGATAAAAGGAGTAGACCCTGTAACCCTGAAGCTTGGATTGTTCTACGGCACTAGGTGTGTATAATTATACCAATTTACGGTATCCGTCGGATTTGTTTCCAAAAATATTTTCTGCACCAAACTCGAGTGTAGTAAGCACGCATTTATTAAAAATACTAAAAGTTTATGTAATCCTCAAATGAGGACACTCAGAAGCATACGAATTTAATCATTTCCATGTCTTACCAGTAGTTTGTAGTTTGTACCACAAGAGTAATTTAAAAAAAAATGGTAAATTGTAGCAAATTATTCTCCGTAGCTTTTTATCAAAAATTGATGCTGCCAACATAAAGTTTTTACTGTTCTCGGCTTAATTTAGTCTAGTTCTAATCCGTGTACCGAACTAGATTAAGTTAGTTGCCTGAGTTTATATCGCTTGTTAATTCGAACTAAACCTTAATACGGACTATGTTAATACCGGTGTATACGAGGCCATTGTTAATCAAAACACATTTGGACTCAATACAAAAAATTCCTGAAACCCGCAAGCGAAAAAATAGCCTTGCTTGGTGTTACTTATAACTACATACGTTTATGTTAAATGCATAAAGCGCACAACTAGACTCCCAAAAGCTCCAACCACATAACCATTTGCTATCATTTAAATTTTAACAGTACCTACATACATATGTGCGAGTATGTACATATATCGAACAAAATAAGAATAAGTACACCAGGGATCAGAGCAAACGTTTACAATTAATAATAGACATTTTAAAAATACAATACGAACAACGCAGCACTGCATCACGAATAAAATTATGGACGCACGCCGTGAACACGTAATTGAGCTTTACGCAATTCATGAGCACATTTTCAGCGCCACAGCACAAGACAAGTAACGACGCAAACACAACATGCGCATACAGTGGTTTAAATCTAAATTTTAACACCCTTAAAAAAATATCAACATCTTGCTTCTCGTATACGTACTTTACATCTATTTATTATATTATAATACTATTTCCAATTAACTGCTATAAAATTTTTTACAACTAAAACATAATTCATTCTCAAAATCCCATAAATGTGTGTACATTGAAACTCCTAAATACACGATAAAGTACATGCGCAGTCCTTATTCTACTTTATCCCCAACTACAATAAAAATCTGAGTTCAGTATTTCATCTAGAGTATCATACGATTGGCTTGCAGCCGATCGTGACTACAGTATGTTTTTCTATTAAACTTTAGCTTAATATAATTAATAATATTGGATATATGACCATGTATTAAAAAATCTCCCAACAGTCTTAACGCAACATTATTATTTTTTGGTAGAAGTCCGGAATGCGTATTATGGTGAGATGCAGTGTAGGCTATTATGTGATTGGCATATACGACATTACTTTCCCGAATTTAGATCTTTATTAGCAAATTCGATCTACTGCATATGTACCTAAACGTATTAACTCCATTGAAACACTATTTATGTATAATACAATAATAAAATTTCGATCTGAAATTATCACCAAACAATAATAATGTATTTTTCTAATTGTATTCTTCACAGATTGATTGTATTTTACTTATAATAAACAGTGATTCCTTAGCATCTTTTGGCAAAAATCAAATGGTAGGGGGGTTTATATTTAACTCGCTCTGAGGATCATATATATACTCATCGCCATATATTTATTCATCAAAAAGCCATAGTATTAACTATATTTAGCAAAGTCTCAGAGGCTTCATGACATTAAAGAAACAATTTGAAAATTATAAAAATATCCAGAAAAAATATATTTCTATTGAGGTTTCATTTTTCGTTAAAGGGTTAAACGCAGTCAGAATTTAAAAAAAAAAAAAAAATGTTTATATTCGTAATTTATATATATTTAAGTATATTCATTCACAGAAAGTTTCATGTCAATCCGACAAATATTCTCGAAGTTTGTAAAAACGTCTCGGAGCGTTTGAAAGTGTTTTTGAAACTTTGAACGCGTTTTTCTCAAAACTGTGTTTATAAAGTCGGTGACCAAGATTTCTCGGAAACGGCAAAACCGATCAGTCTCAAATTTCTACACAAGCTTTATAAATGTATTTTTAAGTGATTAATCGAAGGTTTTTTCTCGCCGGTAAATATTTTCCAGTTTATAAAAATTTTGAGAAGCCGCAATTTTGTTAAAAATTAATATTTTGCGTATTCTTTCGATTAAGTACTAGATAATACATTATAGGTACTGTCGAAATCTTTTTTTTTCTATGATCCTATCCAGAGATATCGCGGTCACCGCAAAACGCGTTTTTTGTAGGAGTTCCCGGCAATCAGCTATAGCAGTTTTAAAAATCATTATTTTTAAAAATAAAAAATACCAGAATAAAGTTAAAAGTTACCATAATATATACATACATATATAAATTTTTACGTTAATAAATTAAAATGTCTTTGCTTTTTATTTTTTATTTTTTTTAGTTATAGTTCTTAGTTTAGTTTTTAGTTTTAGTTCTTAGTTTAGTTTTTAATCTATTAAAGGGTTTTTTATTAACTTTTCCCTGGAAACTATTATATTATGTATTCATATAATTTTTATGTGTACATATAATTTTTATCTGCTTAGTGCTTACTGTTTTCACCAAAGCTGTAAAGACATTACGTCTAAACTCTGAATGAAAAGTAATTGAAATATCGAACTGTATTTAAATTTAAAAAATAAATATATCTATTTATCTATCTAAAATGTCTTTGCAGGAAAAATTCATCGCTCTCCTGACTGCGTATAACCCCTTAACTCCAATGCTTCATTAAGGAATAATAGCGACGAAGAATTCGTCGTACTTTTCAACACTTTTTGCACAGTACCACTTATTGTAAAGTAGTACAGTGGTTGCCGCTTATTGTAATCACTTTGGGACTTGCCAAAAACATTAACATTAACCGGGTGATAACAATAGACGAAGGAAAAAAATTTTGAATATAGATTGCTCAAAGCTTCTAATATTATTATTTTTTATTCATTAAGTGTAGCTTCAATCTTTTATAATATTATCTCGAAAACTAATTCGAAGTTGATGCCATTCTGTTAAACGAGACCAACATCAACAGTTTTCAGAAGTTACGGAAAGAATTTTTAGTCTCATTCTGTAATCTATGATAGGTATTTTCTTGTATTTACATAACTGTAAACCCAAGAGCAATCATCCTTAATTTTGAGATTGTTTCTATTCCGCCTTTTTGATCACATTAAACATAAAGAAAAAAAAGTGGAACGATTAATAACACAGTAATAAAAATTGCAATATTCTATGTGGATCTGTCCCGAATGATAACATAAAGCGAATTCTTATTCCAATAAGCGATGATTTCTTGTTCTGGAAAATGGAACCCAACTGTTTTGATAACAAAATGCGGCTTATAACATTATCCGCGATTACAATAAGCGGCAACCACTGTATTATTATTGTTACTCCTTTTATTATTTAGTAAATATAGCACTACATTTCTACTACAATGAATTTTAAAATGCACTACTTTTTTTGCAAATATGAAACAATTTTTCAAACAATATACAAGTTTTTATTGTGATTGAATGCACATCAGACATCTTTGCCCTCGGGACAAATGCCACTTAATATTGGTGTACACGTGTGTAATTCTTTACTTAATTCTTTCAATATTGCCGTCTTCTAATCGCCTCGTTATTATTACCCGATAGTTGACTGGTAAATTAACCACTCTGTATAGGTACCTTTTATAATTATTATTATGTTAGTCATTGCAATCACTTTTCCATGCTCCGCGATAGCTGCGAGGTATCGTTCATGATGAATCATTCAGTGGTCAGTTCATGATTTCTGCTAGAGCTGCTAAAAACAGCTTTCATAGGTCAAAGACAAAAAAAAACAGTTTGGTCGTACGCATAAACGTAAACCGAAGCAGCCCATTTGCACTTATTTTGGTACGAACCAAATAAAACCAAACCAGTCTAGTATATTGTGAAAATGTGCACATAAATGCAAGACCGAAAAATACCAAACCGGTCGATGGAGACTGGTCTGGTCCGCACGTAAACGCGACCATAGCTGCTTTTTCGTGCTCATACTCCGGACTTTGAGCAAGGAAGCAGAACTGCAATGTTCATATGTGTGTGTGTGTTGTTACTTTCGTCTCAACGTCATTTTGCGATTGACAGTTCAAATGTGGAATACCAACCTGGAATAACAACGAAAAATTAAATTTTGTTCACATTTTTTGTCTGCATAATACCCGTATGCACATTGCATTAACAGAATTGTCTACATTTTTTCTAATTTCGTAATAAATACTTACCAACTTCCTCGACTAAAATGGGTAAGAAAATTCCGTACACGACCCACTGTATAAAAGAGACCACAAGCAGGCCGATGAAACAAGCGCAAGCTTATTTTTTATTTTGAAGCACGTACGTGTACGTACGATATGAGCTGAGCGGCTGAGCGTTCAGTTGTTGTTCACATTTGTTCGTGTGCGCTCATTTGAGAATCGAAGAATTCCGAGCCTGATAATTTTTTTGTTTTGTTTTGAAAATGGAGAAGACAACATGGACTCGTTCGGAAATTTTAAACTTGATCAAAGTGTATAAGGCCCACCCCGTACTTTGGGATAGTAACCATGAAGATTTCCGTCAGCAACATATTCGCGCCCAAGCTTGGGAAAGCATCGGCGAAAGGTTTTCATTGGCAGGAAACGATACTCGCCAAAAGATGAACTCGTTGTTGTCATCGTTCCGCCGTAAGCAGAAAAGTGCGAAAGCCACACGCCACAGTGGAGCTTCGTCATGGTTCGCGTATGAGCCGATGAGTTTCTTGTTGCATGTTAAGCAGAAGCAGCAGCAGAGCCACAGACGTGTGCAGGTGAGTGGTGAATATTTTTTTAAAGTCCAATAATTTTTTTAAACATAGTAAAATTATCTGCCTTATAATTTTGGAAAGTTTCTGTTGTAGTCGCGTACACAGTACGCAAAAGCAAAAGCGCAAGTAAAAATCCAAATTGAGATAAGATATAAAAAAAAATCTACAGCAACTAAATTTGTTTGCTACTCGCTCGCACCCTAGCGTATGTTCGCTCAGCGCACATTTTTAGTGGTCTAGCTATTTGCCTCGCGGTTAGTCGCTAGCATTGTGCTTGTAGGCTATGGCATGTTTGTTTACGAGCTACAAATGGAATGACGTCATTTGAATGTCGATTAATTTATTTCTGATTGCAGTTTTGCTTTTAGAGTCGACAGCTTTATACCTTTGAATGATGTTTCAATTTCTAGTCCGTTCAATAGAAATGTTAAGATAAATGCGGCCGCATCTCGAAGACAAATCTGCGAATGTTGATACAGTAAAATAAACTTCGGTACAGTGACATCTATTATTTCCTAGACTGCATAGTTTGTGGCCTTCGCTCATATACATATTTTAAAATAAGAACAAAAATAAAATTTTAACTGTTTATTAAAAATATAAAAACCTAAACGTTGGATTTGGGTTAAAGTATCAAGCCGGGACTTTTTGGCGTTTTTATATTGCTGGAAGGAGGATTTCAGTATACGGAGTTCTGTCCCCCCTCAAGTTGAAAAACTAGGCACTCAGTCTGATTTTCCATTTTCCAATATTGAATACAGAATTGTATCCTATTTCGTAAAGTCGAATTTCATAAAGCAGGAAAGTGAATTCGAGGGAATTACTATTGATGGAAAATTGAACTGGAGTGCCTACATTCGTCAAGTAAGAAAAAAGATTGCTCCTATAATTGGCATACTACGAAGGGTGAAAGGCTTGCGAATTGACGCTAAAAAAAGATATTCAATGCATACATAATGTCAGTACTAACATATGGTTTAATTGTGTGGTCTCAAGCATCATTGAGTAAGATTGATATTATCGCCAGGCTACTAAATAAGAGCATTAAAGCTGTCTTCGATTTACCTCACCTGACTCCGTCAGTAGAGCTATATGAACTTACGGGGTTGCATAATATCAAGCAATTAATAGCCATTGAAAGATCCAAATTTATCTATAACTCCCTACACTGCAATACAAAAACATCACTTAATAGTGAAATACATCACTATCCGACTAGAAATGCCGGAAACCTAAAAAATTTCCACTGCCCAAGAACAATATGGTATATGGAACAGTTTTATTTTATAATGCACTTCCGGATTTAATTAAAACTGCGGAAACTATCACGAAGTTTACTAAGATGCTGAAAAGCTACTTAAAGTGTAATCCAGACGTGACATTCAGTAGAGTCTGTTGGACACTCATCATAGCTGGTTGAACTCCAGCGACACAAGCTGGGTGAATGCTAACTGGTCAGATAGGACCAACATGAGGCTGAATCTGGACATGGTTAACTGAAGAGGAGTAATCATATGTATATAATTTCTTTTCTCCCTTGTTTCTTCATTCACTTAACGTGTTGTTAGCTACTTTTTTTTATTTTTCATTTTTTACTGTATTATGTTATTTTAATTTGTATCTTAATTTGTTTATATTTAGATTATTCTAATATCTTCTTTTATTAATCATTTGGATTGTTTCTTTTATTTTGGCATCCTTTTATGAATTATTTATGCCTAACAAAATTATTATAATTACTACTATTATACTACTACTAATTTATATTTACGATTCACTTCTGTAAACATGATTATCTACTTTGAATTTATTTAAACATTATACCAGTCTTTGCTGTCTGGGAAGTAGAGAAGAATAATGCAACAGCGAACTACTCCTATTTGTATGAAATATTGTAGATAGAAAGAACTATTGAAATAAATTGAATTTTAAATTTTCGACATCATATTATTTCTTAGAGAAATCAATCCTATAAAGGTTTTCTACATGTGACAGTGGCGTGCAATCTGTTATGATGTTTTTTTTTTGTATTAAAAAAAATTACCTACTATTCTACTAATATTTTTTTACAGGAAGCACACGAAGCGGAAGAAGAAATCGAAGGCTTCGTAATAACGGTCAAGAGCGATACTCCCGAAAGTTCGTACACAGTTTGCAGCACGCGGTCAACAGAACGACTAGCTATTGGTCAAAGTGATGTTACTCTAGCGGAACCGGAACAAGTAGACTACCATTCTGTCGCCAATACAAGCTGTACTCTTCCGCTTGTTGCTGAAGATGCAATGGGCGCTATTGTTAATTCGACGAATAAATGCTCGTGTGTGAAAGACGAGTGGAGTTCGTACGCTGAGTATGTCGCTTTTAAATTACGGAAACTCGATGGCCGAGCACGTATACTCGCCCAACACGATATTAACAATATATTATTCGAAGCCGAGATGCAAAAGTTCGGAAATTTGTCCAGTGCCACGTAGGTGCCAACTGCGATTCGGTGGTTATGGAGAAGAAGCTGTTCCTTTTTGTAAGGAGTTATTGTCATAAGTTGTCATGGCCTGAACATTGCTGTTGGTAATAAAGAATTTGTATTTGAAAAACAAGTTTATTTTCTTTGGAGAACTGGATGAGATCAATTGGGGGGGGTTGTTTTAAAAAATTGAAGCACACATATGGGTTGAGTTAAATTTTTATACGTTGGGTTATGGGTTGGGTCAATGGGACAAGATATGGGTGTTCAGTGAGGAAACCATGGAAGAGAACAGAGATGGATAATTAAATTGAATGATGAATAAAATACATATAAAACTAAGAACTAAGTAAGACTTATTACTGCAGTAAAATTATCTTTGAGATCATTCAGAACTGAGAAGCGATAGTGGTCAGGACTGGAAAGGAACAATAAAAAAATAGGAGTTCATCTCCCAAATATTCTTTAGCAACGATCAACTTGTTCAGTCGCCTCTTCGAAGTGCGTCGTCTTCTCTTTTTAATTCACAATATCTATTACGAAACGACGGAAGGAAATATTAATGATAGGTTTAATACTGTTGTCCTTCTATTGAACAAATTTAGTACGGCTATTGCCGGAATTTTTAGATTTTAGGTCAGGATCGAATTTTGCTGTTTTTTAAGGTTTCATGTAGTCGGAACAGTGGCGGTCATATTGCTCATCCAAGGGGGGGGGGGGGGGGGACATTGAACTTCAGTAACTACTGTAAAGAAAATAGAAATTGTGCAATGGTCGCTGCAGTTGGTACTGCTTGAAAATATCAACTTCTCATTTCCGCATTTCAGGATATTAAAAATCCTTAATATCGCTCTGATGGGATTTCTTTAACATCGTTCAATTTATTTGTATGATATCAAAAATTTTAATCTGTATTATACGTCTTTAAGCAATGGAAAAAGCTTGGTGAACATAATTTCCGATTTCAGTAGAAGTCGATGTCGATCTCGATTTCGACAAAATTTAGAAGACCCAACAGACTTCAAGATCTCTCACATGTACGAGAAATCTAGTAGATTTTGAGAGTTTTGTTAAAATGTCGATATTTCGCCAAATCCAGTTCTACTATCATACATATTTGATGAAACTCAATATTGGGCATTAAAATCCGAACCCAATATCTCATAACCTAAAGACTTCAGGCCCGACGAATAAGTGATCACCCCAGTTATTAAGTTATCGTACAATACTTAAAATCTACGAAATAAATATTTTATGTCAATGTAATTTATTAGGTATGAATACATATTCACTTAATCTCCTTATTGAGTCGATCTATAGTTTAGATGACTGCCACCATAACCTAACCTAACCTACTCTCCAAATTCAAAAATTTAAAAAACAAATTCGGAAATTCTCTAAAGCTATTTTCAATTATAATAACTTCATAAGCAGCATCTTATACCTGATTTACATCGCAAGATTTTGGCAAGTGGATTTTGAAATCTCGAAAAGCGTTTACAACGCTCTGAAGACATTTGTTGCAACAACGACTGTGATGATAAAATTTTTAATTTATTTTGTAAGACTTCACTTTTGGAAACGAGGAAATTTAATTGAATGAACAAGAGTCGAAAGCTTGCATTATCATGCAATTTGAAATTTTGTAATAGTTTATACAGGTAGTGTGGTGACAGATAATTTCAGGGCTGTTCAGTGACTATTATTTGTATTGAGGATTTTTTTCCCAAAGATTTTTTTCGCGGTACCTCTTATAATAGTTCTATTAGTGTAAAAAATATATGTTTTAAGTTTCACCTCGATCAGAAAAAATAAAAAAAATTGAGATTCCGAAAAATGGGTCCCGATGTATTGACAAAACGGCCAAATAATATTATTCTGTGTATGGTTGTAGTTTTAAATATATAGGTTATGTACCATCGGCAATACCATCTAGTGGTCGTACTGAGAAAGTGAAGTTTTTCATATTCAATCGGTTTCGACAGTATTTTTATAATGGTTAATAATACGAAGTTAGTATGTATCGTCGGCAAAATGATCTGATTTCTAATGCTCAATATTATATTATAGAAAGAGAAATCAGTTCAGAAAGTCCTTCATCAAGTACGAAATCAAAAACTATGACGGATTAGTGATTAAATGTAAAACATAATCTTTTTCGTCCTTGCTGAAGGACTCCTTTTTTTCTTTTTTTTTTCATTGAGCACTCTAAAAGACTTCGTATCGTTTACCATTCCAAAGTTACACTCAAGAATTTATTTTTTAAGAAAAACTTCAATTGCTGAATTTAGGCACTAGATGGCATTTTCGATGGTACACCACCTATATATATTTAGAGTTACAATCACCCACAGAATGATACTATTCTAGGCCCTATGTCGATATCTTGAGAGTTTTCGGAATCTTATATAATACAATTTTGGTTTCTTTAAGGTTCTTGAGGCACGTATTCCCTATATATTATCGACATGAAACTTAAAACGTATTTTTTTTACACTAATTCGAGCCTGATGGGTGCTGCGAAAAAATCAAAATTTTTAAATTGAGTGATTAGGGTTTGAACTACCCTTTTTACCCGAGTAGATTTCAAATTCATCCAAATATGGGAAATACTCGTATATTAGAATTAGATAGAATCTTATCGAAATCTCAACATTTCGGAAAATCAAGTTTTACATCCAGGCTCTTTGGATGTAAATCAGTTATTAATATGTAATAGTTACTGTAAATACTCATAATTAAGAACTTATAGCTGATTTCTCTCGTGATTTCGACAAAACTATTAAGATTGCTGGATTACCGATAAATTTGAATATGTTTTATATCTGCTCCGATGACTAGGTTTTTTGAAAACATAGTTCAAAATCCACCTAAAACGATCTGGACAGCAATGATATTGTGTTTCGCTGCATTTACCACAATTTACGTTTTAATGTAGTATTAGGATGCACATAATGACAATTGTCCAAGCACAATCCAAATCGAAATTTTTTCAAACAGTAAAAGCTACTTCCTTAACAGAACACATCACAACCCAACGATTGATTATATATATTTATATTCGAAATTTTATTACTTTTCGATTGAAATATTTTTAATTGGTACAGTCTTCTTTTCAATTAGGAGTCAAAGACAAAAGAAGGATTAACGAAAGACATAAAGTGGAATCCGATTTAATTGCATTATACTTTATTAAGTGCATTATACTTTATTAAGTGTATCTATTAATCTTATAGTGTCATATAATTTTTCTTTAAAGCAGACGGGAGAAAGTAATCACGGGTTACGAATTTGTTAGGGGGGGCCATGGCCCCCCCCCCCTATGACCGCCACTGAGTCGGAACGCTGATAACACATTTCAAATGATATGAACTACTTTTGTGTCGAAAAGCAGAATCAATTTTATCTGAAGCAAAAAAAAGTGATTAGGTAGTCCTGGTCTTTTTTATTTATTTACAAATCAATCACTGGGATGCCTACTCTCTGTATCCAATACAACATACGGAGTAGCCCATGTTTTTCCTTATTTTATTGTTTAATGGTAGTAGGTATACAGCCCGATTTCGGGGTTGCCTCAAAAGTAAAAATATTATAATGCAAAATAATTTTAAAAAAAAGGATATTGAAAATCTATATTTTTCTACTAGCTACAGCTGTTCCAGCCTAAATCGGTTGGCTGAAAAGATTTGTGCACTTCTCCATCTCGGCTTCGAATAAAATATTATTAATGGTGTGCTGTGCTATTAGACGAGCTCGGTGATCGAGATTCCGTAATTTAAAAATGATATACTCAGCGTACGTGTTCCACTCGTCCTTTTCGCGCACACCAGCTCTTGCATTCGTAACATAAGCTGAAGCGCCAATTGTATCTTCAGTTGGTAGCGTACTGCTCATGCTTACGGTATTGGAGTAGTCTATTTGTTCCGGTTCCGGCATACAAACATTATTTTGGACAATTGTTCGTTGTTCTGGTGATAGGTGGCTGCAAACATTGCACGAACTTTCGGTGGTTTCGTTCTTAACAGTTATTACAAAACCTTCGACTTCTTCCGCCGGCGCCGGTGTTTTCTATACATAGAAGAAACAAGCAAATTTAACGGTATCATTTTTTATTGTAAGTGAAAAAATAAGAACTAAAAAAAATATAGTAAATGGTCAGTATCCAGAAAATTCTTCTGGTTAAGCTACGGAATGGAATGTTTACTTATTTAATTAATCAATTAATAATTTTTCGCCGGTGTAGTGTTCAATTTCACGCAGACTTATCCGGGGATTAAAACTTGGGTTTATATATTATAATTTCCTAGCCAGTCATGAGAGACCGGTTTCGCATTAAATCGGGCGCCCTGCTAATATGGTTGTGGTGGCGACAACCTTTTCAACAATATCAGCGAGCTACGTCGTAGCGAACTGGACAACGAGCAACAGGTTCTACAACCTGGACCAATGGTGGCCCTGTAATCTTGTTTTCTCAATTTGAAAATAACCGTTGTAAAAAGCTTTTTTTACAAAATATTTTGCAAAAAGACACAAAAATCTTTCAATTTAATTTGAAAGTTAATGAAGACATACTACAGAAATGATCCTGTGAAGTATAGTTTTTGCCGGTAACGGCAAAATTTCAAATAAGGCCAAACCAACGTCGACGAAAAATCCGCAGTGCCGCTGTTCACCGCAATTGTGGGCAGTTAAAGTATGTAACTGCAGTGTATTTTAAAATTCTAAAGTTCGACACAATTGTGTTTACACCAAAACTTGGCTATGTCGTCATACAAGAAAGCTCTTTTTTCCACGAGCATTGATACAGACACAGCGAACAGTGCACTCACCCGCAAACTCCGCTTCGACGACGACGACGACTTCAATAAGAACTTCATCGGTGTGTACGCGAACCAAGTCGAGCGTCCCGAACGACTTGTCGTTACATTTTTTCGCTCGCGGCGAAACGATGCCAAGAGAGAATTCATCTTTCGGCGAGCTTCCATACTTTCGATTGCCAACGCTTGCCCAATATTTTTCCAAGCCTGGATACGCGAGTCTTTCTGATGGAAATCATCGTGGTCCCTATTCCAAAGTACTGGATTTGCTTTATACGCTTCGATTAATGGTAGAATTTTTGCACGTGTCCACTCCATTTCAATAATGTACGCGCGCACACGAACAACTGCGAACACCAACTAATGTTCGCTCATCCCATCTCATACTCATATCGATCGCACTTGATTCGCTTGTGTGCTTGCCTGGCTTTGCTCTTGCTCCGCTACCGCTTGTCGGTGCTCGTTCGTGTTGCGTTATTTTTGTACACTGCATAACGAAAGAAAGTTGCCTTCCTGTTTGATGTAATATTTAAGCATATTGGTCATACCTATTCTAAAATTTTGCAAAGCTACAATTTATAGTAGTCAGTCATCTTTCATCTCCTGTAGTCCAAATCGAGCCTTGACCTCTTTGATGCTATTTATCTTATGGGCACCGTCCAATCTGAAAGTTTTTTATATCACGGAAGTGCAGCCATGTAAAGATAAACGCGCGTTAAAGCTTACGGCGATTACAACTATACATGATATGAAAATGAATTGGGGATTCCCCGAATTGTATATGCCTATTGGAAAGATGTTTAGGAACGGCCCACTGTAGAGTGAACGGCATACACTTTAGATATTTAGTCGATTCCTACAAGTTTCATCACAAAAGACTAAACAAAAATGGAGAAAGCAGAAATTGTTGGTGATTATATTGCACAAAGCAATTGAAGCTTCCGCTTTACCTGCGCTGCGTTTCGTTTTCTGAAGCCACATAGCGCCGCGAACGACGTCACGCGGACAGTTCATCGTTCAGCTATCTGTGACGACATAACAATGTACTTGCCATTGTAACCGTCATTTTTTGAATTCTGAAATTTATTTTTGGATGAAGAAAGATAATTTTTCTTTCCAAATGTAACATTTCGGTCTTTATCAAACTAGAAGAAACTGGCAATGTCGAAGCACTTCTTAACAACTTTTATTTTTATAACAAAACTCTTCATTGGGCTTAACATCGTTTCACACCCCACACTATTTTTGTTTACAGGACTGGTTTATTTAATTTCTGTTTTACTTTCTCTTTCTCTTATTTTATTTTATAGCTTAAAAAAATACGCTTGTACTTAAACATCCTAACTTTATTTAATTGAAAATATATTTGAATATCACAGTGCAGTGCGTGAGGTCTCTTCAGTCGCTTTCATCTTCCGAACTATCCTTGATTTTATATATATTTTGAAAATTTCGACCTCGTACTTTCAATGCGTGATTGTCTTCTTCGTCGTACAATTGTTTTTTACGCTTCGCTCGTCGTCGTGCCTTTAAAATAGCTTCGGCTCGTTCAAGCGGACACTCCTGCGATGGCTCGTAGTCATCCTCTTCATCGGAAATTACTACAAACGAATCTTCCTTGTAAACACTATTGCTTTCATACGGAACAGCTTGCGAAAATATATGCAACATATCGTTATAAGTGCGCGGAGCGGGAATTTTGAATGCTCCTTTTCTAGGACTTCTGAAATTTCAAAATAACAGTGTGGAAGTAAAAGTTTCGGATATGGTTTAAGTTTAATCCTTACCTAACGGACTGAAGATACTTAGCTCTCATATCAACATCAGGATCATCTTCTACGTCTTCGTCGGGAACGACAATCGAATCGACTTGAAATTTCGAATATTCGGACAGTTCTTCGTTGCCGTGTTCATCATCGCCACTAACGACTGCCTCGTCGTCGATAAATTCGCACCGATTTCGTCGAATTTTTCTCCTTTTTGGGGCTCGTCTGTTTGCTCTGTTAGCATTATTTTCCTTGAAACAAAAAAGCCATATTTTTATGATTTTAATGTTGGTAATATTCGTCTGGTTGCCTTTTCTCAAGGTGTATTGTTTTTTTTGCACCGAATCACATTTGGAAGTCAAACATTAAAAGATGCATAAAGTTTAGTCCAGTCAGTTTAGTAAGTGGAAAACAAAAAGAAAAATTGGGAACTAAAAGTTAGAAGGGATCGAAAGACTACAAAACTAAATCCAGTAACGCCCTACACAACTTCATCTCAACTGCTTACCTCTTGGCTTTTTTCAAACTCTTCGACTTCTGAATCACTGCTCATGATCAAACGTTTGTTTCTTCGTTGAAAAGCAAACGCTGCGAACGGGCTCTGAGTTTGACTGAAGACAGTAGCTGCCGCTTTTGGAGTTATTGGAGCATCCGCTCTCAATATATTTAAATCTAAAGAAGCACACAAAATCAATAAAACTCAATACTAATAGAACGACATTACCCACCTTGTTTAAGATGATTTTGAACTTCAGGTAACCTAGGTAGGTCGGGTGATGTGATATCCTTAGTAAAATTCGTTGCACTTGAGCTAGTCAAACGCAATCGTCCTAAATTCGGTCGATTCTTAAGTACAGACGGTGATGTAAAGTTTGGTGTCGGTACTTTACTATGACTGGGTGATAACGAAACATCATGTGATTTTAAAACACTAAAATTTTGATCGGCAGAACTAAACAAATCCTTCGATAGCTGTCGCGGAATACTTGCTGCCGATTTCGGACTATTACTGTTCACGTTTGTAGTCTCAAACAAATTTACAGATTTATTGCAATTTTTCAAATCAGTTTTCTTATTGTCTACTTCGTCTTCATCGCAATCAAACGGTTCGAAAAATTCAGTTAAGTCGAAATCGTCGATTCCAGTTCGAAATGTTGATTCAATATTTTGTTGTGTGGCTTCGGGAGGATTCGGACAACTTCTGGATACAGATTGAACCGCTAAATTGGCATGGCTGGAGTTTTTCTTAATTTCAGTCCTTAATGACGAAATGATAAAGTCGGACTCGGATGACACGTTTGTTCGACTAGAACTTTTCGATTTTATTTCTTTCTCCTTTTCATCAGCAAGTTTTAAGATAAAGTCTACCGTGACTTGTCCTGGCGACGACTGTGCGATAATCTCACTCTTTTCAACCCTCTCAACTTGCGTTATAAAGTTGGCATTAACTAGAAAATCATCAAAATCATCGTCAAACAAAATATTGTCATCGTTATGAGGTTCAGTTTTACCGTGAGACGGTTCAACAACATTTTTCGATTCTTCGAACGATTCAAACTTTTTCGTTTCTACTTCTGCCACGCCAAACGGATCGTCGTCTTCAATGAACTCATCGATCGGAAATAATTCTTTTCCGTTCGTATTTACCATGCTGGAACCAATTTTCGAAACAGTTCTTAACGGTGTCGATTGATCGCTGATCTTATCGCGATCGAATTGGGTCCATTGACTCATATACCGCGATTCATTTTCCAAAACAATTTCCTCAAAAATATCATCATCATGATCATTATGCGATATATCCAAAACTTGTGATTGATTTCCGACTAGATCATCGTAGACTTCAGACTGATCATGTAAGTCATCATTCCCATCCAATTGAACCTGATTGTTTAGACCTATTTCAGCGATCTTCTCCTCAATATACGTTTCTATACAGTCTGAAAACGATCTAGTTTCTAGTCCTTCAAACAGTCCATCGAATTTATTTCCGAAAAGATTGGATGATTCACTCATCTGATTTTCGATCAAAAATTCTCCGACCATTCCTTTTCCGAGTACTTCTTCGATTGCAGTAAATTCTATTCGAAGACTAAGCTCAGCATCGTACATCACTTGAACATCGTCTTCATCTTGCAGAACGTCTAGTGCAACAATGGCATCATATTTTTCCTTCACATAGTTCACATTTGATTTTAGAACAAGCCGTTTCTGGACACTGTTTAAATCGCTACTCTTTAAAATCTTCCCAATATTGCAGTCCTCCGAATCCGCACTTTCAGGCTTCAGACATTCAAGCCTGTATGCGTTAATATTTCTACGAAGTTCCTCCAGATCATTTCTCACCGAATCAGTGGCTTCCGTGTCTGACTTTCTGCTGGTTGTAGTCTCCAGTCGAGTAGAACAAAAAATCTCCTGTTCATCTTTGTCCAATTCGACTTTCTTGAAGAAGTTTCGAACATCGTGATTTTTCTGACTGGGCGTAATTGGTTTTGTCTTCTTGGCTGCCTTGACTTTGGGTTTAGTTTCTTTTACTTTTTTCGCCTTTGAAGGTTTCTCCTCGACCTCATCGCTTACCACCATACACATTTCAATGCACTTGGGATTGAATTCGGGCGGAACAATTCGCGGTGAATTCGGGAACAACATTCGAGCAATTTCTCGACTCTTAATTACTTTTTGATTTAGCTTATCTTTGGATTGTAGAACTTCTTTTATCACGGCATGCTCTTTACCTTCGGTTACCATCATTAAGATGCTTCCTTGTCGTCGTCGTCCTGTTCGACCAATGCGTTGAACAAATCTGGTTGGATTTTTTGTACTAATGTCGAAGCAAACGATCAAATCAACTTCGCCGACATCGATGCCTTCTTCTGCGACGGAAGTGGCTATAAGCGTATTGATGACTCCGTCACGAAATTGCTGCATAGCTTCCAGTTGCTGTTTTTGGGTTACTGCTCGAATGGAACCGGTACCACCTTGACCTAGAATTTAATGTGAAATATTTCCATTTATTAGAATGTTATTTCAATTTGAGCGTAAGCTTGTTGTTAGTAAACTATAAAATAAAGTGTTTACCGCTCCTCCTGCAGTACATCAACGGTGAGTTTTTTAAAACGACATTTTAAATTTTATAAACGTTGCCAATAATTAATGTCATCTAAAAAATTGACAATCCACGAAGTTCGGTTTAAGTTACAAACCTTGCAAGTATTCTATCGACATTACAAATGTTATTTCAAATACATCGGTACAACAGATTTTCTAGTGATGAGCGTAGAAAACAATTTTATAGTCGGAAATAGCCATGCTGACGTCATTCATATTTAAAATAAATACATACATACAGACATACATACCTTATTGCTCAAAATTTGTTACATGTGTCATTTAAATTCGAAATACATGCACACTTATAAGCTAATGAATTTTGCCATTGGGCGGATATTTTGGTAATTACTATAATTAGTTTTCAGTTTAATTAAAGGAAAAATTATCAGAAAAAACTTTATTTGAATTTAAAATAAATAGCAAAGGCCCAAGAGGGTAGCCTTGAAGAACTTCTTAAGTGCTTTTAGTAGCAGAGATATACCAACTTGTACCTATCTAGTGCAAATGGATTGGATCGATTTTTGTTTTGGCACCCTTCGGTTTGGTATCCGTTCCGTTTCGTAAGTCCCGGCTGTAAGTTACTACTCTCTAAAAAATTGCTCCTTTCCACTATAAATACTCACCAACAAACACCCGAGGCTTGACGAGCGGCCTGCTCTGCAACAACGCTCTGTACATCAACAGAACCGATTCCCTGTACTCGCAGAATACAATAACCCTCGAATCTGGCTTCTCCTAAAACAAACAAACAAAACAAAATCTTTTAGCCCAGTCCATTTCCGCTGCAATCCAATCAGCCATCATACCTGGAAGTGAGCTATCAGACTGCTTTTCACCATCGTAAATTTCGGATGTCCGAAATCCAAATCTTGCGGAATTTCCGGAATTTTACCGTTCGTCATCGTCTGATCGTTGACCGCAAACGGATTTGGTCCCACGTATTTTCGTAGCTTACACAGAAATTGTCGCAAATTGGGATTCGTAGCAACATAGTATCGATGTGTTGTTTCATTATTCGGATCATCGAAAAAGTTGAGGAAAACACGAACTCCGTGCCGTTCGAGCAACTCTAGCGCGTAGTACAGGCTAATGCAAATCGAGAAATTCGTTCGAACGTGCGATTCGTTTGGATATTTCTGAGTCAAGGACATTTCGGCAAATCGCTTTTGCTCCATGACAATCGAGCCGCGCGTTAACGAACCAGTCGAACCGGAGAGCACTTGATTCTCGATCAAGTAGCGAATGTAAGGATCTAAGATATCGATAAAATCGTTTCGGATTTGAGCCAGATCCTCGCCGAGAGGAACGACCACGGTTTTAATTGACTTCTTGTGCGTGTACGGCAGTACATCCAACGAGTTCTCCCATCGAATTTCCAAGTGTGAAATGAACAGCTTTTTGATGACTTCCATAACATCGTCGATTCGATTCCCCGGAGTTGCCGACAAGGCCAGAATTCGAACGTTGGAGTTTCGCGACGTAATAGCCTGGACGGCTTCTGCATGGGCATAGCGACCTTTCGCCTTGTGTGCTTCGTCGACCACAACCAGCCGGACTTCATCGAATGGAAAGTTCTGCTCATTATCGCCGGTGTCGCTCTGCACGACATGCGGCGTTACGAAGAATACCCGTTTCGATTGCCATAATTCGCGACGAGCATTTTTATTCTGCTTTCCAGTAATCTCGGCTGTGTCCTTCATGGGAATGCCCATGATCTTCCGACACGCTTCGATTTGCTGCGAGACTAAGGGCTTAGTGGGTGCCATAAAAATTACCTTTCCCGTTGGATACCATCGGTAGATATTGTACATGACAACAGCAGCGATAAAGGTCTTGCCCAAACCAGTTGGCAAAACTACCAGAGTGTTCCGGAATAGCGCAGCCTTTGTTATGTTGTACTGATAGTGGCGAATTGGATAATTGCTAGGATAGATCCATGTGTTGCCGGCATTGTTATCGAAACCGAGATACTTTTCATCGTTCCGCAAGCTCGAGTGGTCCATCTGAGCATCGAACGGTTCGTCCAACATCTTAAGAACAGATTCATCGCAGAATTCGCTCCAGTGGCTGTCCTCGGCGGAATTAATTGCAGACGTCGACGCTCCATGGTTTATGGAGTCGTTGGGGTTTGCTGTTGGTTTCGACGTACTCATTTTATTCCTACAAATCACATTGGAAACTTATAAGCAAAACTTTTGGGCTCATTACAAAATTAAACACGATACGAAACAAAATACGCCGACGAAATGTTTGACTTGACAATTACATTTGATTCAAATCTGTCAGAAACGTCGGCGAGCGTTGAGCGAAATCGCGAAATGCTAAACCTCACAAATGCAGAATGCGGTTAAGTTTGGCGGAAGTGATGTCAGTTTTCATGACTTCAGTGTTCAATCTTTCAAGTTGTATTTAAGATTCACGTTATCTTGGAGTTATAAACTTTCTGTTCAATAAGTCTTTGAAATAAATAAAAAATATATGCATCGTAAAGACTACGCGTGCCCATTTGTTATTAACAAATGTGTACAGGAAATACACATGTATCATCGCTCCAAATTCGGACGGTGTACACTGATTTTTGTTCAAAATTAATTTATGAATGAATAGTTGCTATGATAACAAATGCGCATAGTCATGCGTGTGGCCGGAGAGGTATGCATGAGCATTAAATTACATAACATTGAATGTTATGATAATTTATTTGTTGATATTTACAATGTTATGCTTACAGTGCAAGGTTGTTACTTTCTTACGTTTAATTACTTAAAGTTACGGGTTATGGGCCTATTAAGACACTCGAGTAGAGTGAGTAACTGGATTCATATTTGAAGTTATATAGTTCTTAATTTGGTTATATGAGATACAGAGATAGTCACTTCAATTGCAGCAGTCGACTGAATTTAACAGTAAAAAGTCATTCGATCGACTCTCATAATACGCAGTTATTCTCACTCCCACTTCTCTTTCGACTGAAAATCGACTGGTAGTCACTCGGTCGAGTCTCGCAATTGCAGAATGTAAGTCATTCGGACTAGCGAACTCTACGAAGAGCCAGAAGTTTCAACATTCATCAAGCTACGTAAACTACAGTTGGCTGGCCATGTAGAGCGAATGGAAGATAGAAGAATCCCCAAACGTGCTCTTAAAGGCAAAGCGAGTGGTAACAGGCCAGTAGGCAAACCACACAAACGATGAGAAGACTCGATAGATGACAACTAACCTTATAACCAGCAGCGAAATACACCACTATATTACACGAGCAGTGAAACACATAAGAGTCCCCCACGCGCGGACGGAGAGAATAAGGAAGGACCCAGTAACGGTTGCAATTGCTTTGTACAACCAGCTGCAACAAATTTTAAAAAATGCTGAATACGATCGATTTAAAGTGCTACTCAAAAAACATATGAGGGAGGTGAGAAGTAAAAGTTTAAATTAAACTTAAACACCACTGTAAAATTTTCAAAAAATCTATTATTTTTTTTTGCTTAAAAAATTGTTTGAACCTTGGAGAATATGGGGAAAAAAGTTTAAAACGTGAAAATCAATTTTTTCCTGGAATTTCGAGCTCTTTACCGAGCGCGTCAGGCTGCTTCGAAACGACTACCTGCGTCGGATCAGGTATCCATCTGAGAAGATTTACCTGTTGGTTTCTAACTTCTCGAATACACTAATAGATATCGTTAGAAAGTTTTTGTGTTCCATTGGATGCATTTTCACACAGAATTACGTTAGTATAACGTCAGTTCATGTACAAAAAAGTCAAAATTTTATTCAAGTGGCAAGAAAATCCTAAATATAGCAACGGATATCGCTGTATGTAATTTTAATGATGGACTGACTAACATACTACGGATTATGAAGGTTCTGGATGTGGATATTGGCTTCCAATGCTACAATTTTTGTGTCGAATCTGATGCTAAGCGAATCCAGTACTCTGAGCGATTGACAGATGCGGCAAAAGAGGCGCACTCCACCATTAAATCGTCGAGGAAAGGGATTGAACAGGAATATTCCAACTTAGAAGGACAGCTTTATGGTCCTGGAGCTGCAGATTAATGGTAAAAAATTTTAAAAGTAAAATTATTTATTTGTTCATGTCTGTAACACATTTCAAAACTTTGAACGCGTTTTTCTCGAAACACGTTTTTCGAAATCGGCACGCAGTATAACTCGAACAATTTTCATTCTTTTCATTCGAATTTTTCACCATATCTTCAAAATAATATTTCGAAGAGAAATACGTACGGGACTTTCGATACGTTTATTTAAAAAATAGTTATTAGCAAATAACTGTCCTGTTTTTGGTCGAAAATTGAATAAAATTATTAAAATACTCGCCAATCACACAAAACTCAATATTTCTAAATTCCCCTACGTGTTTCTCTAGCTATAATCATGAAGATTCAGTAATTTTTTTCTGCTTTGTGCTAGGCTCAAATTTACGTAAGCTAAACTGCGTGCCGCAGAGCGCCTAAAATTTAACATGCCTCGGGAGAATGGCTTTAGTGCCGCCTTTTTGTAAAATGTTTGACTTAATTTTTTTATTGTATGCTTAAATACATGGTTATTAACTTCCCTAAATATTATTGGTCTATTTCCTTTCCTTCCATTAAAAAAAATGTCGAAAAAGAGCTTATTTTCAGGCTGTTACAGTGGTGTTACCCCTTCTTCGAAACTTCGAAACAATTACCTTGCCTTACACACTTCTATTTTCCGAACTCCCATTTCTTATTTACGCTATAGTAATAATTATTTTTACCTTTGATATCTTTATTTTTTATAGTTGTTTATTATTATGTTTACTATACATATAGTGAAGTACTTTCTTCTTCTTCTTCACGTTCAATTTATTTGATTCTGCATTATTATAATTATATTTTGTATTTTCCTTTTTCTTTTCTCTACATATATTTATACTTATTCTTATTTAAATTTATTTTGTATTTTATTTATTTATTTCTATCTTCACTTTTATTCATTTCTTAATTTTTTATTATTTTTTAATCTAATATATTTATTTACTATTATTATTACTGTTTATTGTATTTATTTTATTCTCTCTCTTATTATTTTTGCATGCCTTTTTGGTTTGCTTCATTTGTGTTACCCCTAATACCAGTACTTAGTACTGTTTGGGGAGCACATCGGACACACCAGGATAATCTGAGCCCAATGTCAACGTACAGCTTGAGTATGTCGATATGGTGAGTCCATTTCATTGAGCTGAGAGAGTATCTAGTCTCCATCATTGGCTGCGGAAGTGTACCCATAGAGGGATAAAGTCAGTAATATTGTAAAAAAAGAAAAAAAAGCCATCCTAAAAATTAGCAGCTGGAGGACGCGGTCTTTGGATCGAGATGATTGGGGGCGACGACTTCAGGAGGCCAGGGTCCGATTTGGGCTGTCGCGCCATTGATGACGATGATGATGAAGCCAATTGGTCGAGATGAGTATCATACTTGGCTCAGAACTAACTTTTTACTAGGGCGAAAATATTACTGTGGACGGTAACAATCCAGCAACGCAATATTATCACCTATATCCTCAGTTGGAACATAAAAATTAAAAAAATTAAAACATAAATCTTTAATAATATTATGACTTTTTTCAGTAGTCATTTACTTTGAATTACTGAGATATATTACCGGAGGTAATAATTTCAATACCGTTACATGGAAGTGCTCTTATCAAATTATTCATTTATTGAGCGATTACACAATAGTTGACACTATGAGTAGTAACTTGCCAGAACAAATACGAATGCCGTTTTTACATTGATAAGGGTGAAACATTATAATTACACAGGTACCTAAATGCACCGACGTCAATACCATTTAAGTCTTCGCCATTAATATTTTTAATACAAAAAGAGATACTTCATTATTAAGAAAGATAATAGTCCTGTTCCCCTGGCTCGAATACAAAGATTGTATAGAGCGAAAGCGGTGACTGCACTACTAGGACAGAAAAAAAAATTATCGCAGAGCTGTAGCGCCATCGGATAAGATGGAGTGAACGATTTCTTCACTTTTTACGCTAAATTTGCAACCAAGTTATACTAACTAATATAGACGTACGTTTTTGCTACGAGATGTTTATTAAAGCGTATGGTGACTTGGTAAGTTGTAGGAACTGTAATAATAATAAAAACTAATATCTATTAACTTTATAGCAATCGAAATTAATTAAGGCATGTAACGATTTTATATACCCTTATGATTATTATTTCGACATGATTTCATAACATTACGATGTCATTACGTCTGGGGTATAATAAGTTTTTTATTCTACTGGGATTGGCTTAAATCAATCAGTTCAACAAATAAACGTAGATAAACCGTTTTGATAACTTAATGTCGTTAGATGTGGATAAAAAAACCTAAGCCGTATTCCGTATTGAATAAATATAATAGGTACAATGACTAAGTCACAAACATACATTTAAAGTTTTAATAAGCCAATCACAGAGTGTGGTGAAAATCCACAGCTGACCTCATAATTTTCTGGATCGGGGTGAATTAAAATTGAAATAAAAAGATTTTATGTCTCCGAACCAATGCTTTCCGTCGAGTGAGACTAGAATTAGCGTCTGGCCAGAAAATCTCCAAGATGCGTACATGGCAATGGTTCACTATAGCCTGCAATTTTTACTGACGATATTAGAAAAAGGGCTTTCGAAGCGATGCGATATTAATATAACTGGTTACACTCACGAACATGTATTCGTATCACCTGTTATCGCGTCGCGTTCACTATAATTCCATTTTTAGGATTTAAGCTAATCTTACCCGCTATATATTTTTGTTTTGGTGTAAGGCTGACGAAGCAAAGTTCCTGCGAAAAAAAACCTTTAAAAATGCGACTTTTAGCGGATTTAACTGTCAATTTTTCTAGAACGTGAATTGTTCATGCGTTTTCAATAATTTAATATTGGGTAAATCTCAGCTCACTTTCCCGCCCGCGGGTTCCGCAATAAGGGTTACTTTCTCTTATTCGCACACACGCCTTTTTTTGAAACAATACGAAGACCTGACCCGCACTTATCAACTTTTGGTCCATATGGTTTTTATCTTCTCTAAAAATGTAGCTGATGACAAAAAAAGAACCGTCAAGTGTCCGTTCATCTTCTTCCAACAATAATATTTATTACACGAATTTTAACACGTAGTAGAATTGCAGATATATTTTTTATTCTTAGTTATAATCGGACGTGTTTAGGCTTGAAAATGAAATCAATCTTCGCAAAAACGAAATTACTTCAAAACCAATCAACAAAAACAAAATGTTCATTAATTTTTAAAACAATAATATAGATTTATATATATTTTAAGTATTTGTGTAAAGTATATATGTATAATATATGAATACAAACGAAGCATATACATTATAAGTACAAGCTACTACATTTTATATAAATATTTACAATTAAAAATAATTCTTTTCAGCTTCAATACAATTATCATTACATAACTTTCTTGGAAATTTTTAAAAACTCCCTTAATTTCTACAGTAGTTTCATATATTTGCTTTTAAAAAAAAATTCCCTTGATCCGTTTTAAAATTATCCAAAATGAATATATTGGTAAAATAAAATTTGATAAATATGTCGATTTAATTCGGTTATATACTATAAATTGCACTTTAATTCGTTTCCATTGAAATTGTGTACATCAGGCAGTTAGCGACGAAAACATAACTTTTACGTCGATTTAAACTTGGCTTTTTATTAAATTTAGTCATTTCCGGCCAATAAGTTTATTTAGCGTTTAGTGTTTTACGACATTTTCTACTTCAGAGGCTCAGATTTTAATAAAATTGACGGAAATAATAATAAATTATTCGTAGGTATACATAACTGTAGAAAATATAATTAAGTTTTCAACAAACGCAAACAAACATGAGAACCGGGAATTTTATCTTATCGAAAAGTACATTCGTTTTTTTTCTGAGTAGCACTTCTTAATGTGCTTGATCAGAAGTTTCGTCTTGTTATTTTCAGTTCAAGAATTTATCTGATATCGATAGGGGATTAATTGTTTGTTAAGGATTTAGTTAAAATGTTATTTCCCGGCAAAAATTCACATAAGCTTTTAGACGTCAATATTCGGATTTGAATGGACAGAGATAAAACCCTGCGTCAACGTAAGATGAAATTATCATCAGCAAGTATTTTTATTGGATAACATCTGATGAAAAATTCGGAATACTTCCACATGTCGTGTTATTGCATAAAATGTATAACCGAAAAAATTGGAACGCATCTCAGATGTTAAGTCCATTGATGACACTCCAAGATCAAAGTTAAAAGTGGTAATGGGTCAAATATACTTCAAGGCAACAATAGCTAAATATTACCAAACCGGTTCTGGAATGTATCCTCAAGAAAGAGGTACATGTGATTTTTCGCGTACGATAATTCAGCCTATGCATTACAAACTTTTGGACAGGATTAACCTTACAGATTTCAACAAGAGTGAATGAAGTAGTTGGTGGTGGCAATGTTTTAGAATAAATAAATAACAACAAATGTTTCCTTGCTATTAAACTAGTACAGTTATTAAGCTGCTGTGAACCGGAATCCATCCACTCAAGAACCAAAGCGACTTCTTTGTAACTAGGTTCACAAAGGACAAATTCGATTGGGTAACCACAAAATCGAACCTATTGCTATAAAATATTCCTGGCTGGATTATGTGGCGGATTTGTCCTATACTCATAGTCTGAGCGCATTAGATTCTTGGGCACAATATTTCTAAAAAATTTCTTTCTATAATTTTTCTTAGAACGGAAAAGTTAAACAAATATTTTCCATGCTTTGTTTTTCATTTCTTATTGTGCGCCATCTGTGTTTAGATTACATAATTCCAAAAATACGAGTAAATTGAAAAAACTAACATAAAATAACGCGCATCAATTCGAATAAAAAAAAATATCGAACGATTTCGTAACCACTACACAATTTCAATGAAATATTTTGTGTTCTATTTTTTCTCTCTCTCTCTCTCTCTCTCTCTCGTTAAGAGTATAATATAATAATTTATTAATGAACACCGAAAATCACAATAACAAAATTTAAAAATCTTGCAAGTTGCTATACAGAAAATAAACCTTCCACTAGCGAAAAGGAAACCTAATTGATAATGGAATCGTGTCGAATTATAATCGCGCACTACACTAACATGTCTAGATAGTTAAAATCAAAAAAAGGAAAAATATAATAGTCTTAAAACTCGTCTACAAAATAAAATACAGATTTTTTTCTGGAAACGTACGCTCCATCAATCTTCCTACAGGTGACCGTTCAACGGATCCTGATTGCTCCTCAGATAAACCGGGCTCGTGAATGACTTGCCGTTAACCAAACTATCAAGTCCTTCGCCTGCATACGTTAGGAATGGTGAAATTTCACAAACATCGCCATGAACAATGCCGCCAGCATTTTCAATATATTTCTTATGAAGTCGGAAAAGATCGCGTCGGCTTGTCAATGGACAATCCTTACCGGCCGAATCGTTATTCTTCAATGCGCTGAACTCTTCGTCGCGCGGCACTTCCATTGCAACGAATTTTTGCGCAAATTCGAAAACATCGAAAATGAACTTTTCGATTTTAATACCGTTCGGTTTTTCGGGTGTGATACGTTTGCCTGAATTATCAACAAATGGAATCTTCTTTTTGGCAACGTGTAGTTTTAGTTCTTTTTCGTAAACCGAACCGATTCGATTAAGGAATGCCGCCGAAAAGAAATGATTGCAAATATTTCCAGCACTGAATGTTAATCGTCCATCGGAATTTCGCATTTCGGCTGTTTTAGCTGAGATTTCGCTGTACTCGACAACTTGATATTTACCGTCGACCATACAAACCACACCGACCGCCTCGTTTGGATGGGATTTCTCAACGACCTTGGCTGCACAATCGGAATTCTCGTGAACGCAGTATCCTATGAAGACGGGATCGGCAATTTTCGTTAGTATGTTATCGACACTGTGTGCATGCAAGTAGAGCACTCCGCGCTTATTGATATCATCTAAGACGCCTTGATCGCGCAATGCTCGATAGATGCCTCCGTTACCGTCTGGTGCTCTAGCCACTCGGCACTTCTGATCGAGAATGATTTTCCCATCGAATTCGAAACAAGGCAACGAGCCTTGCGAAAACATCTTAATGTTTTCTTTTTTCAAACCGAAAAAGTTGTTCGACTTGAAATAGTCGAGTGTGGGCTGGATCGTATGCTCTGATGTCATTATGTACCACGTAATGTAACCATGCTTACCGGCATATTCGTAGGCCAGTTCTTGTAATTTTAGTATCCGTTCAGCCTGCATCCGGAAAAGCGATTTGTGTGATGGCAATCCAACGTCGTACATTCCTTTCGGGAACGGGAATCCAAGGCGAGTTCCTGCGAAACAAACAAAAGCAGAAATTAGATTTCTTCAAAAGTATCGTCAATAAAAAAGAGAGAGAGGTCTACTTTGTCAGAAACTCAAGACAGTATGAGACTATCAAAAATTTTCGAATCTGTAACGTCTTTTTTCGAAATATGATAACTCGACCTGTCTGTAGCTTTTATCATTCATTCTTGTGTGGGCCAAACAGCGCCTTAGAATACTCCAGCGGAAATCACGAAACGTAATTCTCGACAGGTTAGGTTGCATTATAAACAAACGGTTTTAAAGTTCAATAAATAAAGCAACAAACCTAATTTAATACATTGATGCAACAAAGAACTACGTTCCAAATACGTCAGCAAAAAATATTCTCATGAAAAGATTAGGCGTTGACAAGGAGCGGATTTGTATTCTTCGTTGGTGTGGTGTGAAGAAGTGTGTTTTTAGTGCAGGAGTTATTGGTTCCTGTACCCTTTAAAAAAGGAAGCTTTTCTTGGAGTATGACATCTTCAGTTTCCGCATGACCCCAATGGGTCAAGAGGTGTTCTCGACCTTTCGCGAATTTCCTTTTCGATTATTTATCTAAAGGTGTTTTTCCTGCGCGACGGTCGCCGAAAAATACACCCTACAAATCGCAACTCAGTTATAGTTTTATCACTCGTGATTTAAACTAAACGATACTAGATATAGCAAAAGAGCTTCGTGTAGGAACAGGTTTAACGACAACGATTTATGGAGTTTTGTAAAATACGCTTCGTATGTAAAATAGTGGAATATTTGCGTTGTTTTTATTTGGGTGTTTATTAATGCTCCTGGCACCTCGACTTGACGAAAATCTGTCTTCTACAGCTGGTCACCGCGTTACAATCAAATCAAAGAGAATTTTCGGAGTTCTAGATGTGACCTCAACGTCATCTTGGAAATAGTTCGGAACTGGACATTTTGAAGGATGTTCCTCCACGACAAAGACTTTGCATTCGATCCAGTAAATTAAAATCATGTCAAAAAATAAAAAATTGATATTTGAATTATTGATAACAATAGCTCTAATCGTTATTAAAATTGTTTTCATGAAGTTGTCATTTAACTTAGTAAATAAACATTTATTTATTTCGCTTCATCGACCTAATATCGCATTATGTTTCTCGTTATCGTTCACTCAAAGTAATCTCGTTGAAATCGATGTTCTTCGTCTTTCGTTCCAAACTTATGTTCGTATTATTTACGAGTTTAATCTGAAATTTTGTTGATAATCCAATGCGGTTGTCTAACGCATTTAGGAAGTCTCCATCTAATCTTGGTTCAAACAAAGCAGTTTTCATCACAATCTGTAGCGTAGCATATTCAGTTCTGGCTTTCTAGGTTTTGACATCGCAATTTTTCAACCGAATTAGGTCCAATGTGAGTTTCGTCTCGAATGGTCACAACGTATTTATTTGTTTTTTTCGGGAAGGCATTTATTACAGGATCAGTAAGGCAAACTTTGCTCTTTGCTAAAGAGTCGGATACGACGCTACGACCTTTGAAATGAAAGACTAACACGCTCACACTAGGTTACAGAGATCACACATAATCGTTTGCCTAGCTTGTTCAGTCCAGGCTTCCCAGGCTTGGCATTCCAATCTTAAAACCCCCAAAAAATTAAAATAAAATAAAAATTTTAAAAATGCGGAAACTTTAATAGAGCAAGCATGGAAAATTTGAGCTTATCTTTAAGTGATTAAGTATTTGCTTCGAACAACTCCTACAAGATTTGAGCTAAAACTAGGTAATGTAATCTTAATTTATTTTACACGCTTGATAATGGCTTTCTATTAAAATTATATTTCCCAAAATTCGATTCAAGCGAAAAGCTTTCATTCTTCACGTCCCAACAATTAGTACCAAGATTTTCCTATTGTTTACGTCTTGTAGAACGTGTGGTAATATTCGTTAAAGTATTTTGTTTGTTTTTTACGGTCACTTTTGAATTAAATCTCATTGGACTCTGCTCTGGCATTTAATAATCTAATCGCATTCAACACAATAATAACTTGAAGTTGCCGGCTTTTTTACATGTTTGTTCGAATCTAACAATATCCTCTGTTGTGTTTTTTACTCTAAATGAAATTAAGTTATATTTTTTGTTTAGTAGTGGCCAAAATAACTAGATCCGGTTGATCGTCCATCCGTCCGAAAGACAGATATATAAATCGAAAAGCAAATAGTTTTCTCCGTTAAAAGATGAAATCTATAAAATATTAAGTTTAAGTCATCCCCAAATATTTGCAAGTTTGTGACATCGTTTCTAAATCACCCTGTATTTTATTTTTTCTTCAGGGATTATTGTCCGCCTATTCGAACACATAATAACTCAAAAAAGCGTTTAGCTAGGAAGTTAGGTTACTTCCATACCCTTCAACAAAGTCTACAATTTTTCTATTTGCATACTTCACTACTCTACATAAATTCCAAGTTTCAACTCCCTAGCATAAGCGGTTCTTGAGTTATAGAAACCACCTTTTTTCTGAAACGCTCTAAACACTTCCCCAAAAAAAGTTACCACTTAGTGGTTCACCCAAAACATCCACCAAATAAATTGAAATTAATATCTCGACAGGTTTGTGAGATATACGAGCCTTCAAACGCGTCGTCGAAATAATAAAGTAAAATTAGTTCAACAAAATAGTCAAAATGGTCATTAAAAGTAAATTGGACTTCTTTATTTAGAAAATAAACTATTCAGGTAATTTCTTAAGCAATTTATGGGCGAAAGGATTGCAGCAGCACAAATAGGGGAGCCAGGAAGAATCTCGTACTTATTTGTGCCGGAAGTAAGTGCTCCACAGCTAAGTATTGTCTCAGACGAATGAGTAATATCACTAATTTTTGCAACAAATTAATTGGCACTTCCATCAAATTCTTTAAAAACAATCAGAAAATTTGTTTGCTAGATAACGTCGTTTAAAATATTGCACCGATAAGGGCAGTAAACCAATAGCAAAATTAAAAGAAGCGTATGTTATCGTGCGGCGAGCAGGAACAACACGGCGGCAATATTTCAAGTTTAAGGCGAACAAAAACTGACAAAATTGGCGATTCTGTTTTATTAAATAAGAATGTGATAAGGAGAATCCGCTGATCTGGGCAAGGCTTGGCAAAGGGTGAGACGACGACAGTAACAAGCGAGTCGCAGTATTCCGAAAAAATAAGTAGGTAACCGGTCTGATAGTGGAACGGATAGGCCTTGAAAACAATGTCGTAGAGATTGTTTGGAGCAATCACAGACTCGCTACGAGACAAGTCGAGCAGCGGTGAGTAATTGGAGATGCAGGGCATTAGCCCACACAGTTCAATTCAATTGTAGGTTGCTCGCGCGGTCTTCAAAACAACCAGCCAAAAGGGAAATGACCGCAAATAGTGTTGCGAGTTGCGACAGCGATTCGCTATCTGCGCAAGAAGCCGATCAACAAAGTCGTCTTCTATTTTGAAACTACTAAAAGATTGGACGACTGTTGGCAGTGCAGCAGTACGTGCCTAGACTGTCCAATCGTTACGATTGTTGTTACATTCCGTCGAAATTCGGATCTTACCTTGTCCTCCGGCCATCAGCAACACTCCGACATGTCCTTCGCTGATTTGTTTGTATCCTTCATTGCGATAGTCGGAGATTCGACTCTCCGAGCTGCGACTGATGCTGACGATTTTGGTGTCGGGAATCGGTTGCAATCGATCATCCAATTTGCCACCATTTTCATCCAAACTGGCGTTTGCCCGCTCGAAGTAGGACTCAAGCTCGTGCAGGTCTAACTCTTCGATGTCCTCGCAGAGCTGCTGTTGTTCCGTCACCGACAAATCGTCCCAGAACTTGAGCAAATGGTCCTGCTGGACCTTGGCCAAACGTTCACGTAGAATTTCGAACACGGTCATCGTGGCAACTTTTCAAAAACCGAAACTTTTTTTTATCTCTTCCCGATCAATTTCCTCGGCCGTTTTTCGCACTCAACTTGACTAGGATTTCGGGGGGTGACGCACACGGGGTTGGCTTTTTTTTTGTTAGCAACTTTTTTGCTAGCGCACAAAACAAGTAAAACAGTTTTCTAACAACTGCAAGACGGGCTCCGCAAGCGACGAACTGAACCGACCGCGACCAAGTGAAAGTGGAGACTGCGACGACGGTTCGATTTGCTTCGCGCGAGCCCCATTGCGAATTTATTGTGATATATAGGCTCCGCACTAGACGGTGGTCGGCGCCTTCTCACGTCACACGTAGATCAAGGTGGAAAATTATTTAACGCGACGACAAAATCGACGAAAACATTGCGCGCCGTCGAATCCGAAGAAATCAGAAAATCCGAAGCAGCTGTCACGACACACACGTACGATAAGAAAAACTTTAGGCTCTGTGCTCGGTCTCGGTCTCGGACGGACGTAGAGGTGGTGGTGGCTGTCAGTCGTCAGTGCGATAATTTCCACATCCAACAATTTTTGACGTTTGACTTGAACCAATGAACTGCGCGCGTGTAAATAAAGTGGAAGGGGCCTTGCAGCGCGGCGAATTCGCTCGGTTTCCTTTTTCAGCGCGAACAGAAACCGCTCGGAGTGTTTCCGTCGGGGCGCGTGCACTTTAGGAAAGCGAAAGTTGCCGTAACGGTCGACAGCTCTAAAACTGCAGAGCAACTGAACCGGGCGTCCTTCAAGTGTCGGTGGCAGTTGCTATGCTAACGGGAATTTGCAGCGCAATAATAAAGAAATTGTTGTTACAGAATTTTTATTAGAGCGTGATAAGATCGAAGAATTTGTGTGGAGAATGTTGTCTGAAGCTTTATATTTAATAGGCAGCGTGGCCGAGCGGTCTAAGGCGCTGGTTTTAGGCACCAGTCCGAAAGGGCGTGGGTTCGAATCCCACCGCTGTCAAAGTTTTTTGCTCCTACATGTTTTATTTGTCTATTTGCATATATTTTTCATAGATTGTCACGCCTGAAGTAACTGTAACTAGCGCAAATGGCTGTTTAAAATTGTTATAAGCCGGGAAAGTTGAAAAACAATTGATTACCAAAATCTTGGAGGCGGTATTACTCATTTTAGGAAAAAAATCTAGGTTGAATGCTGCAGACACTTGGAGCTATGGATTCTAGAGACCTGAAATCAATGACTAGGAACATACAAATATGTTCCAATTCCGTCTAGCCTAATGGACAAACATATGCCAAAAAATATCCGTCTGGCATTCCGAACTTGATGTAATTCTGATTGGGGAAACGCACCAGAATCCTAGCGACGACCATCGCCTTCGTAATTATATTTAAAACTTAAATAAAACCAATAGATTAGGCAGAAGAGACGCTAGACGCGTCAAACGTGACATAGATCATTACTCCCTGCCTAGGATACATTCACGGGAATCATTGTCAATAGGTTTGTTATTTTTGCCAAGTGTAGTGTACACTTTTACTTATTAACACTACACTTCTAGTGTACTACACTTAGTGTAGGTGTAGCCCAATTTTCACCTGCTAAAAAGAACGTATTAGTGCATTGATCATATCGAATAAATTGACGGAACAGTCAGTTATTCCCTGTCTAAACAAGAGGATGAACCTCTACACGACACTGTCTCTCCAGATGAAGTCAAAGCTATTTTGGTTGGCTTCGTGGATAAGAAGCCTCTTGGACCATGTGGTAATCGAAAATTGCCTATCGTAATGCAGCTGGTGGCAATAATAAAAGCTTGGCCAGAGTGGCCTCTACCTACAGAATCGTTACCCGATTAGCAAACTGGCTGATGCACTTGCAAAAGTAGCAAAGAAAGCGACATCATGAATGTGTTGATGATGAGAGCATCCTTCCTGATGAGCAATTCTGTTTTCGAGTCGATCATTCAACAAAGAGATTTTTAAAAAAACATTCATACGAGGCAATATTCTTGGAAATTGAAAAGGCCTTCGACAAAGTCTGACAACAAGGGACTGCTGCTGCTCAAACTCATTGAACATCAGTTTCCAATCAAACAAGTGCAATTAATCAACTCCTACATTAATGAAACATCGTTCAAAGTATTACTGAACAGAAAGGGCTCGACACTCAATTTGTGTCAGATTGGAGCCCGATCATAATAACAGGAGAACTACAACCGTGTGCCACAAAACTTGAAGACTGGTTTAAGCCGTGGAGGATTAACGTTAATCACACCAAAGAGCGAGGCTATTCTTTTCTGCTAAGCGATTAAAACTATATCACACTATAGCTCTTGGAAGTCAGTTGTCAGTCTTCTCGCAGCATTTCTTTTTTGAAAACAGTTTCATCTTCCAGCCCAATCCGAATGTATTACACCATTCCTGAGTTTTCTTTGAAGTTGCAAACAAGAATGAACTCAACCAAAATGGTAACTTCAATCGTTAGCTAAATGCCACTGGCATTAGTAAACAGCAGCAGCAGCATTCAATGCTCGCACAACTCCATTAGCATACAAATGGCGCCAAGCCCGTAAAATTAATCGAATAATTTGTTTTCTTCTTATTATTATGAACCTGCATCAGGTCAGTGCTGAATGACTGTATAGCCTCAAGAGATTTTTATGCAACAAACTAGGTACCTCCTCAACCTATGTGCCCTCCTCGCCACCACCCGCACCGAACTGATGCAATATCTCTCCGACACATAAAAGAATTATTGTTTATTTTTATTTTGGCCGCATAAGAAAATTTTGTAATAACATCTTGCAGTCTTTCCCGATAGTCGTTCACCTTTTACTTTCACCTTTTTTCTATCTATCATCTTGATTTCGTGTTGTTGCCGTTTTTGCTTGATTTACAGGTAGGCAATACTCTCGGTACATGAAGAGAAAAAAAATCACTTACTATCGATTTAGCATCGATTTGACGACACCCGCTTATTTTGGACCTCTAATTCAAGACCCACTTCGATTTTTATTAACTTTGTATACAAAACCGTATACGAACTCCGCGAATGGCCGCTTTTGCGCGCGATATCCGAAACCGAATCCGAAGTGTGAAAAGCAGTTACGGTGGGCATCTATCCAAATGTTAAGGTCGGAGACCGTAAACTGGAATTCGATGCCACTTCACATTTTAAAAGTGAATTAACTTTAACAAAAACATAATCCAAGAAGACAAAAAAAATGGTTTAAGGTCATTTATAGAGGTATTGTGAGGTGGTAGGAGGCGCAAGTCGTTGGCGACGACATTATCAACTTTAAGATAATTTGCGTGGCTGGGTACGGTTATAGTCGGACTTATACGTCCACGACTGGTTTCTAGAATTTCCAGTTTTGGCCTATTTTTATCGCATATAATTGCCCAACTTGAATCGAACTATGAAAAATTACTGTCCCGGAACCTTTTCAGATTGCGGTTTTCAATTCCAAAGTCCACGATTGTAATGTGGAACTGGCTTCCTTTCGTTTTCAGTTGGGACCCACTCTATTGGCCACTCAAAGAACGGGGTGTGGTGTGGACTTAACGTTTTGTTCTTCTCATATTTTGTAAGTATATTACAATCTTTTTCAATCCCCGAGCCAGACTTGAGTCATTAAGTTGGATTTAACGATATCAGACTTATACTGAGATTATCGATCGGTCGAGTGGAATTTCAATTCCAATAACTCGTTCAAACGAGGCTCAAATACATTGCACAGCGGTATTTAACTGTGCAATGTAGTTATAGCAATAAAAGAACAGATAAGCTTCATTTCAAGGTAAAAATTACGAGTTGAGCGACTAGCTACAATTTACATTTTATTGTTAAACTAGTTAAAGTTGATGCAACCAATCGTTTTGCAATTGCGTTTCGCTTCGAATATTCGTATTACCAATCTGGTTAGCATTTCACGTTGGCAATTTTAATCGAAGTCGAAATGAACCCGGAAGGGAGGACGTGTACAAAGCATTCTTTTACTTTGACTAAAAAAATTTACTGCATTTTTTAGTCATAAGGTCATCGAGTTCTCAAGACCTTTTGAAAGTTGAAAATTTTACCACGGTATAATTAATCACTTTACGATATTTTTCTTTCTTGTTGTTTTCAAGGAATTGAATTCGGAGCCCTTGGCATTTATTTATGCGAAGAAAACAGCCTGTAGTTCAATTGATTGACCAGAAATACTGAAATTCATTAAAAGCCGATCTTCGATAAACTTGTTTTTAGTTTTAGCTAGAAACACAAATTCGCCGCGCGGTCGTGACAAGAAGAACAATATCAATATTAACTCCATATACTTCGATACAGTGTATCAACTCTTGAATAAATATAGAGATAAATAAATGGATATGGTCTGAAAATTGAAAGCTTAGAAATTGGTTCTTAAGCGTTTGTATCTAAATACTCAGCCGAAGGCTGAACCCGAACAGCTCAGTCGGCATAAAGATGGGTCGCGCCCTAGGCGCTGACTCTGTCAGCTCAATAAATCCCATAATAGGAGGGTGAAATGTGAAATGTGATGGTAATAAATCACTTACCACATTTAAGTCAAAGGTGTACGGAACAGCCGAGTCACCAATAACGAACTAACTTGCGTCCATGGGCGACTTTAAAGAATGCAACGACATTTGTTTACGCTCCGCAGGGAAACCATGGAAGACCTGTGGAATTGCTAAAACAATTTACGAGAAATTGCTATCGATGGATGCGATAGACGCTGTGCCCGAACAAGTCAGCAGACCGAGGCGGACGCAGTAGGAGTCTCCGAAGACGTTTCTCAACGCCGGCACACGGAGGGCCCACCGGAACGGACTACCCGTCCATCGCATCCAGTTAATGTTACGTCATGTGTTCAACAAGCGCCATTTTAGGGCGCTTGTGCTTCCAGCGAAACTTTTCGTCGTATTCAGTGATACGGCGAATTAGCGCAGATACGGCACTTTCCTTGAGGAATTCCTGAATGGTGGGAATATTAGCTTCCCTGTGCAACTGAGTGATCCTTACATAACGGGGAGCACTCAGAGCCGCTCTTAAACATTTATTTTGCTTCACCTGTATTTTAGAAATATGGCGTTTCGCGGCATGGCCCCATGCCGGTGAAGCATAACACAGGGTTGGCCTGACGATCGCCTTATAGAGAAGTAGTTTGCTGCGCGGGGAGAGCTTACTGCGCGCGTTATTCATGAGGTAAAGTAATTGGTTGGCCAAATTATTCTTACAGCTGACTTTTTGGATTTGCTCACCGAAATTAAGTTGTTTGTCCAGTAGGACTCCAAGATACTTGACCACTGGTTTCCATGGAATGTCGTCGCCGAAGATGGAAATATTCCTAACAGAGGGCTTCATGCGTTTAGCGAAAAGAATAGCCTCACTTTTGTTGGGATTGACAAGCGTTTGTATAAAAAGCAATTTCCCTTTTCATCCCCTAAGGAATGACTATCGGGAAATCGTGAAATATTGCGGAATTCACCGCCTTGGGGTTGAAAATCAAAAATACCTTAAACTGATTTTTAGGCGTGTGTGAAAAAAGATCAAAGAAGTTAAAACCAATTCGATATCTTGTCAAACCTAAAAGATATGGCGGATCCTGTTAAAATATGTTCAACCCCTTTCAGTCTATTAGGTGATGAATATCGAAAAATCATAAAATTATTTTTTAGGTGTTTGTAAAAAACCAATTCGATATATCCTCAGACCTAAGACGCTAAAAGATGAAGCAGAAATCGTGAAAACATGTCATCCTATTTACGAATCGTCAAAGGTGTTTCCGTACAGAGGACAGCAGTCAGTCTAAAAAAAATTGTGATATGTCGCGAAATCTTCCTTAGTGTTGCTTAAACATCGATAGTCTATCGATAGTATCGATAGTTTTGTACTATCGTAACAATCGATAGGTTTTAAGAACTATCGATAGGTTTTAAAAACTATCGATAAGGCAATTGGCATAAAGATGATAAACGGCATTACCCGTACGTCGTACTCATCCATCCATTTAAGGGCCAAATGGTTTAGTGAAAAAATATCGATACTATCGAAATCCGACACTATCGGTGTTTAAGCAACACTACGCAGGAGTCGATATTGTCGCTCCTGTTCTTTTCTTCTTGCATAGTGAACGCCGAGGTTAATTACCAAAATATAAAATTAGACTAGATCTCAATATGGCTTAGGGCTCGTATAATAGAATTAATATATTTTTGAATTCATTACATTCAGTCTTATATTATGCCTTAATCTAATCTGGATCACTCTCTCCCAACTCAACTGTTTTCTTTTGAGACCTACATAACGTGCCGAATCTATCGACTCCAGGACCAACATTTATCTAATAATCTTATTAAAATGCAAACTAATGTCTGCTCGAAACCCGATTATTAAAAAAAGTACAGGTACCATACCCAAAAATAAACCTGCCAAAATCTAAGATTATCGATTAAGTCATAGCGAATTGGCCGTTTTATGTCTATCATTCAAGAGACTATGTCAAGGCTATCCATCAACATCTTCTTCGGTTGCTTTACGGTTACTTCTTTCTTCGTTTTTTCCTTGGCGAAATTCAAAATTAAATAATTTCGATAGATACCACGAAATTTCAAACTGTTTCGTGTGTTTGTCTCCAACAAGCAGTAAGAAATTGGCATTAATAAAAAAAAATATTACAAGAAATAAAAGACATAATATATTTGCACAGTTGTGCAAAGACAGTTTTCTTCCATAATATGATAGGAAATAACAAAATACAACACCATACACATCAGTCATAGATAAATGACTAATTAATTGACATGTTATGATCACTTATTGTGATAAGAATAATTTTCTTTATAATTAAGAAATCGATAGGTATCGCATGCCACTTGTTTATTAAACGATACAAGAATCAGTTTGTCCGGAAATAAATTATTTCAGTGGAAGACTTTGAGAGAAGGCAAAGCAATGAAAACGAAAAAGAAGAAACTGGTAGAACTTGAAATTTATATTATTACATTTTTTTTTAATAATTCAATGGACTGGAAGAATATTTGAAGGACAAATTTTTATAATTATGTGACTAAGGTCAAAATAAAAATTATGGAAATCCACTTGGAACGATCTTGAAACATTGGAGAAATATTAACGAAAAAGACAATCCGGAATTAACTTTTTGATCTAGCTTATGCCACTTTGGTCAAATATTTCACTGTTTGCGCTCGGAAATGCAATTAGATGGAATAACCCTCAAGATTTTTTTGTCAAATGGTTTCTTTTACCAAATATTAATATTTGGTAAAAGAAACCAAATATTTGTCAATATGCCATACATTTTATATATACAAGCTCTTAGCAGAATGTAATTGGCAAATGCAATCAAATAGTGTTATCGCGAAATTTTTGTTTGCCAAATGGTTTTATTTACCCATTTGTCATGATTTCACTGTTTTTATCTGAACAATTTAAATTGATTCTTTGTCAACTTTCATCATATATTTATTAATATTTTGGTCATATTAGATATTGAACAGCTTCTAGGTTAATACGGTTTGAATTCCAAAATTTAGAGAGATGAAATTAGGGGGGCATAGCTGGTTGGGGCGATTCGATGGTTAATTCCCCACATTGCCGAAAATATATACATCTAATTCTGTTTTTACACGATAGATATGTTTCTGAAGAATACGTGTAAAAAAAGACATTGTCTGTATGTATATGAAAATTTGTTTTTCATCACTAGAAGCACACGTTGCTTTCATCAGATCCTATGAGACCTCCGATAGGGGAGAATATAAAAATCCTGAAGAATTATATTTTCCAGGTCGTGAGTCGAAGACTTCTTCGAAACCAAGGGATAAAGCAAAAGAAAATTATTGATAATATTTACACTTCTACTACAGTAAATCGAGTTTTCTGAAATTTTAAATTTTTTTATTATTCGCATGCAGAGATCGGTATTTTGACTATAGCTCCGAATCCGAACACTAATTTTATGTCCTTGGCCTCTTTGATTATATTTATTCGATCGAATTCAGGACTCACTTCCTTAAAACTTGAGTTTTTCAAAGCTTTGAAACATAGTACTGGGTGCGCCATCTTTTATATCGGTATGTAAACATTTAATAATTTTAAAAAAAATAACTGATTTTTGTATGTGAGGTATTTTTATTCAATTTGGTCCTTTAGAATTTATTTGGATTAGTTTTTGAATACAACATCAATCAAGTGGCTGCCTCTATTGGCCACAGCAAAATGTGCCCTTTTTGCTGCGTTTTCCATTACTTTTTCGAGCATCTCGGGCGGTATAGCGATGATTTCGGCACGAATGTTTGCTTTGAGCTCGTCAATGGTCTGAGGCTTGCTGGCGTACACTTTGCTTTTCAAATAACCCCATAAGAAGAAGTCCGGAGGAGTCAAATCTGGAGATCTCAGTGGCCAGTCAATGTCGCCTCTTTTCGACATCAGACGTCCAGGGAATTTTCGTTGCAGAAACTGAATTGTTTCATTTGCAGTGTGGCATGGCGCACCGTCTTTATTATTATTGCAACCGTCGGTCGGTCGTGTCAACCATTCGAGCGACTGTTTGGGTATTCCAAGCGACGTGGACGGTCTGTCGGCAATATTCTTTGTGTTAATTGCACTTTATACGGAAACAAATGCAAAACATCTTTCAAAATGCGCCGCAAAGTGGTTCCACAGACGCCAATATGCTGAGCGCGGTGACGATACGAGATTTCTGGGTTCTCGGCAACGCTCTCTCTGACCGCTTCAACCAGTTCATTGGAACGTCTTGGTCGTCAATGAACGGCATGTGGCCGGTCTCCCACTGTCGCGTGCTCAAAAAAATTCGACACCAAACGACGAATAGGGTTATCGGACGGTGCCTGTTGGCCACGATATTTTCGACGATATACACATTGAGTTAACACAATGGAACGACTATTCTCAATGTACAGCTTCACTATTTCGGCGCGTTGTTTCGGTGTGAAGCGATCCATGGTTAAAATTCTACTGAATAGACGTTTCCAAAACTTGTCCAATCAAGTCAATCTGTTGAAAAATGTTAAAGTTATTCAATGTTTACATACCGACACAAAAGATGGCGCACCCTGTAGTTTTTTTTTCCATAGATACGTTACTTAGTATATTACCGAACCACCGTGCGAAAATCAACAGAATAGAGCCTTGAGATACACCGCAACTAATTTGGAAGTGTACGATAAATCGCCATCTATTTGGCTCGGCCCGACAGACGAGACAAAACAGTGTGAAATGCCAAAAGCACACATACTGCACGGACAACGATTTTATAATCGATATTATTTTTGTTATTTATAGTAATAAAATACTCAAGTAATCCCTTATCTCGCCTGTAAAATAGGTCAGAATGATCAGAAAGCGGGAGCAGTCTGTCCAGAAAGCAAAGTTGAGTGCTCAACTTTTGTTTTCTCACTTCAGGATTGTCAGGATTGACCTACCCCGAATGAAACCCAGTATTTTACGTACTTCCGCTTATACCCCAAATCCTTTCTCCTGCAGAGTCTGGCTGCCTTTAATATCATTTAGTGATATCTTTTTGTTTTTCAGCAAAAAACAAAATCAATTTTTATTTTTTTCGAATTTCGATCGCGATCACACAGATGCCAAAGGTTCTTTTCAGTAGTTTTGGTGGGAAGTTTCTAGCTAGTGCCATAAATCAATTTGTTTTCGTCGTGCAAATCGAATAATCTTCTAAAAGAAAAAAGTATATAATCAAAAATTTTGCATTAATAAATTGTATATATTCCAGTATTTCTTCTATGTATTATTTATAAATGAACTATTTATTTATTTATTTAGTATAAGAAACACTCCTCAAGACTTAAAATACTAGAAACGTGCATTTCCTAATTCACAAGCGATAGAACATCTGATTGTATTTAGAATTTTATTTTATAAATCACAATATAGTTTTTATTTTTCATTTTCCATTATTTATTTGTACTTAATTTAATTTTTAGAATTTCATTATAGAGTTTTTTGATTTGTTTTCGTATTGCTTTTCGATTCGATTTATTTATTTTATTGGTTGAAGTTAATTCATTATACAGTATTGTTAAAAATTTATATATTTCGATATAATAGATAAGTGATCGAGATAACATTACAAACAAATGACTTAACTAATTTTTCGATTTCTTCATAGACCTTGCTACAATGTTCTACGTGATCTAATAACATGTTTATTTCTGTTTTGAATTTTTAATGTAAATAGTATGACAAATTGTTTGTTGTAGAGAGCTGAATTTTTGTTACAATAAAGTAAGTAATAATGACATTCTCATAACACCACGCCGAAGTAAAAATATAAATAATAACTTTTAAGTTTGAACAAGATTAATTTTGGAAGTAATTAGTTTTGGCGCGAAACTTAAGAATCAAAATTTTGGATTCTTGGAACATAATTTGAATTAATTTCTTTGCCTTCTTGTTCTAGTCATAAACTTAAAGCAATAAACAATTCAAAAGTCTAAGACTTTTCAATTAAAAATAAATCTCAGATTATGAAGGGAAGTTTAGAACGCAAACCAATGATAGCAATTTTCGACTCGTCTTTTTATTTTCCGCTTATTGTAGAGTTCGTATTTAATAAAGAAAAAAAAATAATTAGATTTAATAACAACAATTTCACACATCGAATTCCATCGATTAAAATATTTTGCATTTAAAACGGATTGGAAAAACGAATGGTTTTTCTTACACCGTGTGATAAATTTTAATAATGTGTGAAAAAATTTGATAGTGTAATGAGGGCTTTAGGCTGCCCCAAACTGAAAAAGGAAAATCTTAATGCATACTGATCAAAACATCCTAGTCGATTGCGCGTTTTTGAAAAAGGCACAACTATTGATTTATTAAATGAATTGATTATTTGCGTTTGATGAGCATTTAAACAAATTGCGACATAGAACAGGATTTTGATTAAGATGAAAACGTTATTTTATACGTTTTTTTGGTTGTCTAATGGATTTTAATAAACTATTAACAACTTGCAATTACGACACTATCTTCATAGGCGGGAAATTAATTAGAGTATAGAATTTATTTTCGTTGGCTATCACATAATTTTCAACAACATCTTTTGAACTTCTCTCTCTTTTTCCTAATTTAAAAAAATAACTTTTGAATTATAGTCTGTAAAATCTTAATGCTTTTTCGATATAAGTCCTTGTTTCTTTAATTGTCGTAGGGCACATTTTGCAGCTGTGCCTTTTGCTATTCGATAATTTCGTCCGATACCACGATATGTGCCTTTGCCGAAAACTTCAACGGTTACACGTACTCGTCGACCATCTGCTAATTTTTCTGGTTTACTGTAACGATAAATAGAAAGACGGCAAATATTAATGAATAAATCAAATATTATGAAAATCTGAAAGTTGATATTTGATATTATTTATATTTTGATTTAGAGCTTGTGTAGCGTTTAATGACTTTGAAATTATAAAGTATGATGTAAATAAGAGAATAAGAATAATTTTTATTAGACCGGTTTACATTATGGTGTAGAGAAAGTAGTATGGAAATGTTTTTTATATAAAAAAGCTGAAGTGCTAATGTTACATGTTGTTATGCAACAGTTTTATGAATATTAAAACATATATGTTAATACACAGCTTAAAAAATGTTCAAGGTTTATCGGCTAGAACAAGAAAAACGCGTTCTTGAATATCATTTAACTGCAAATGGTTTTATAACAAAAGATTAAGATTAATAAATTTATCAATTTTTTTATTTGCCAAAGTTTGGGATACAGTTAAAACCGGCGTGTGATAGAAGATGTTTCGCCATTCCCCATAACAAAAATATATTTGTATTGTACTACACGCTGGTGTTACTTGAAGAGCTTGGTCCCGTATGTAGTACAAAGTACACATGCGTGGGCTCTTACTCTCTACCCCAAGTAATATATTCCCGTCTCCTTGGACGGAATTAAATTAAAAGTTAGAAATAGTATAGTAATAGTATTTTTTTAAAACATGAGTTCAGTTTCTTTTATATCGTTTGCATGGGTCAGAAAAATTTAACTCCAACTAAAAAACTACTTCGAAACAAAAAAATAGATTTGCACATTGAACATATGCTAACCTCATAATCTTTGATGCTAACAAAATTCTTTGAGATTTTCTTGGAGCCAAGCCACTCGTTCAGTACGCCCCTATTTACGTCACAGGATCGACACAACTATCAACTCTTCAGCAGATATAACCATAAAACGGTTATAAAAGCATAACTTTCCCTGATGAAATCTTCACAGGGTTTTTGAACAATGGGCATCAAGGGTGTTGCGCGTCGGAAAGGTGAACATTTTATTTGTTTTTTTAAGACCTCCTTTACGCTAAACGTCTTCAATATTTCTATAGTAAATTAACCTTTTTATGTCACACTGTCAAAGGGCAAAGACCTGCTATGAGTTAAAATAAAACTACACTGCCAAGACCGCTTACTTTCAGACCAAAACCAACGTAATTTCAACTGATCCCTGAAAGTGCTTCAATTCCTTAACTGTATTGTTTGCAACCTTAACATGTACGGGACGACGGACCAACCTCCGTTTTCTTATTTAGTCTTCATAAATTTCTCTGACACTGAAAAAGACGGAATGTTAGCTATTACGAGAGCTCTTCCATCTTCGATCAACGTCGTCAAGAAAACATTTTCGATCTTTTAAGGCAGCGAAAATTGTGATGTTTTCGATTCGATTGTGTCTGAACAATTGGAACAATTTCATTCTAAATTCCATTCCAGTAGTTTTGCCAATTTTCATGCTGAATGGAGCCCGTACACTAAAGTTAGGAATTCAAAGGGTAAAATACTTTTTTCCAAACGTGTGAACAGATTGATTCGTCAAAAATTCAAATTTTTTTTTATGTCGTTGATTTCGCCAGCTGTCGTAAAACTAGTCAAATTAAGCCAAGACACTAACCAAAATTTAATTGGGACAGGAAATTCCTAAGCATAGTTAATTTTTTATTGTATGAATAGTTGGTGAAACCAAACCTTGTGTTTGTCTATGCAAAAAGGTAATACGAAATTCGGCTTCTCGTAACGTAACACTCAACAAAGAAAAAAGAGAACAAAAAAAAAATTCACATGGTTCCATCCAGGATCGAACTGGAGACCTTCTGCGTGTAAAGCAGACGTGATAACCGCTACACTATGGAACCCATATAAATTTAATATACAAAGTGAGCTCACCACTTCTTCCGACTGAGTTCGATACCGAACCAAACATTTTTTTTTTAATTTATTACTTTCATTTTCAAGTTTAAATAAAAATTAAATGCTTTAAGAATAAAGCAATTATGTACAACTGAGTTACGCATAAAATTTAAAAAGCAACGCAAGCAAAAATGCAATCCTCTAGTGCTATCAGTTCTTTGTGAGTCGTAACAACACTTTTACTGTTACGATGGAATTACAGTCAGAGCGATGAGCGCGACACAGAAAGCAGCTTCCCAACAGTTTCAAACACGGAGATGGAATCACGTTCATTCCCTTTAACTTAGCACAAAAGTATGTCGTCAAGAAAGTACCGATTGACAACATGACGACAGTAACATGATATGAAATACCGGCTGGAAAGTTTATCAAATAATTCTAGAACTCACAGAAAATCCATACTACAACAAATATACGACAAGTAGAAACTATTAATTGAACGGAAACCGCCTGAATTAGGTTCGAAAGCTAGCTCCTTTACAGCAAAAAAGCAAAGATAATGTCTATTCTTCCTGGTCCTCTTTTTTCTTAATGCCAGTACCAGAACTCTATTCATAAAGAGCTAGTTTTTCGATTTACACTGGAGTTTCCACCAGTACTACATTCCTACGGCAACTACGAACCATGCCTTTCTTCTTGCTGGCGAAAGAATCGTAATTTTTCTTTCTGTCCTCCATTTCGCATGTATCTACCAACCGAAACCTGCGCGTTTTTTATCGCACGATCGAGTGGTATTGCTAGTACTGCATAGTGGTATTGCTAGTAACTTCTCACTCCACAGAGTTCTTATTTCTATTATATTTGTTCCACCCATCATAAGTAAAAGAGATTCGTGACAACTGATTCAACGGCATCCGTTCTTCACTCCTTATGCTGAATAAAATTAGCCCCACTCGCAATTCTGGTCCTTTCCGAGTTCAAGAGTAGTAGGTTCTCCTTGATCCGATACTTTTTCATTTCGATTTTTTATGAAAGATTTTTCTATGTTTCTTAATTACAGCATCTGAACCTTTATCGTGTTTGTTGCTGTGTCGTAATTTTGCCAGTCAACTAACAACTACACGGTCCAGTTTGATAAAGGTCTTCTTTAAATTTATCAAGTTAATAAAAACTTCCGATTTGATAATAACATTTTAGTAATATAATAAAAAAAAACCAATGAACCAATTTTTCGTGATTGGAATGAAATAAAAGTAAGCAAATTACATACCCAAATTTGGCTGTTTCCGGTTCCAATTCAAGTAACTCTCGAATCGGTGATTTTGGCACTGAATTACTAAATTGTTCGATTTCCGGTCGCATGATATTACTGTACACTTTCCACACCGTATCCAGCGACATATTCGAATCTAGAAAAATCGCACCAGCGACCGACTCAAATACATCACCTAAAGCTTTTGGCACTTCAACATCTTCCGCATCATCGCATTCCTCTTCAGACAGAAGGTAGTACTGAAACGAGAGGAAGAAAAATTTACATTATTTTCATGAAGGAACCATTTGGCAAGCAATGCAAAACCAACCTCTTCACTAATGCTGTGACCGTTTTCGTGTTGTATCCGAACAAAACGATCGATAACTTCATTCAGTCCAGGCGACAAGTGGCGAAAATATTTATGAAATCCATGACGAACCGCAAGCGAAGCAAATATCGTATTGTTAACAAGTGCCGAGCGTAGATCGGTAAGTGCTCCGGGCGAATGTTGTCGCGGATCTTCGTAAAGATGTCGTGTTATCAGATAGTCTAAAACAGCATCACCCAGAAATTCCAGTCGCTGATAGCAATCGGATAGACGATTCGGCGAATAACTTGCATGGGTCATGGCCTGAAGAAGATACGAACGATCTTTGAAATGATATCCGATTGCATCCTCAAAATTCGAGTAGCCGTCGAGTAAAAGTTTTAAAGATTGTCGCGGATTCGGAGTGAACGTCAGCAAAGGACTGTTCGGTGCCGACCATTCGCCATAAATTGTTATCTGGTTGGTCTCTTTATCTGGTCGAGTACTTCCCGGGATGATTTGTGCCTTAGCATTGTACACTGATTTGGTAATGGGCAGAACACGTATTCCCAGCCATGCCATAAACAATAAAGCACCACGAGGTCCACATTCAATAAGATAGGCGCCAATAAGAGCTTCAACACAATCGGCTACTGATTTATCTGTGAAAGTTCATATTGAAACACAATCGATCATAAGCTCAAGGTGTAGCAAAATCTTACCGGGAATGCTATGCTGCGTTACTAAATTGTATGGAATGAAACAAGGAAAATCTTGACTGTCATCTGAGTCGCCATCTTCACCCGTCGACGAAATTTCTTCTATTTCAATATCCTCGTCGATTAAACCCAGCGACTCAGCCTTTCGCCTAACCAACTTGCAAATCTCTTCGCTACTCAGCTCCTTGATATTTGGCAAATCGGCAAGATTCCAATGACATGCTGGGATCTACAATACAAATCAAATACAAATAAAAATATCGTCAAATCGAAATTGAACAGTTACCTTAGCGTCTATAAGAGCCTTTTCAAGTTCCTTTGGTACATAGTAGCAAGGTGGTAACCAATTGTCATGCGGCTCGAATTTCGTTGCAATCATGCATTCACCTAAAACTTTTCTTCGTCCCAGACGATAGAGATTTAAATTCGAAACCTGTTTCGATCGCAGATGACTAAGTTTTCCTTCGTGAACATCTTCGTAGGTGCAGTATAAGTACGTAGTAATTGCGTATTTTAAAAACGAATCACCGATAGTTTCGAGTCGTTCCAAATTGATGCCATCGTTTGCATTCGACATAGTTAAGGCCTGCAGAATTATACTGGGGCTCGGACCCGGGTGACCCACCAAATTTGGCTGGTAGTCAAAACTGAATGAGCTCTCAAATTCGGACGACACATCGCCATTCATATAGTTGGTTTCGTTGTCCCCAACACCGTTTCGTGCAGATTCTTTCACTTTAAAGTCAATCAGAACCGTTTTCTCATCTTCACACCGAATCATAGTTGAATGGTCGCAGAAATTATCAAAAACATCGCCAGTTCCCTCGATAGTATACTTTTCGGGTTCGCCCTGCAAACTCAATGTACTGATCTCAATAAGATCGTCTATCCAAATTTTAAAATTCTCCCGATTATCCACATCGATATTCTTTTTCTTGTAGAACGCACGTAACTCGCCCTCACTCATATACGGCGCCAATTTACACAAAGTATGAAAATCACTTTTCAACGATTCGATTTTCTTCATTTCCAGTTTCGGAAGAACTAAATTTGTTCCGTTTCGGACTAGCATTTCTGATGTTAAGATCTCCTTTTGGAGATTTTCAATAGACTCGAGAAATTCTTGTTCGTAATGTTCGTAGTTTTGGAGAGCGGCTGCATCTTTCTCGTTTCGCAAGAAACAATCGAAACCGGTTTCGATGTTTTTCGTTATCTGATAATACTTTTCGTTGGCATTACTGTCGTGGATAATTGCCAATTGTTTTTGTCGTTTGAGAATTTCCTCTTCGGTTTCGATTGCTTCGGCCACGTTATATGCCTTGAACTCAATTCGAATTGGTCCGGCATGTTCGTCCTTGCTATCGATCGATGTTACATCGTAATCATCGTCCGATTGAAATGAACCATCCGAATCGGTGTAGTAGTTATCAATTGGATGATGGTTATTCGACGTGGCTACGTCCCATGATGTCGGCGAACCGTACCGAATTTTTGCTAGAAGTTTACAATAGTATTTATTACACACTATGGAATTAAATGAATTTTAACTCTTCACGGGATATCAACAGTGTTAGCCGAATTAAGGAATGATGACGTCCGTAAACAGAAATACAATTGGAAGAAAATTATCAAGGAGGAGGCTAGATTTAGTTTATACAGTTGGAAAATCTTTAACCACTAATTTGTGATACAGTCCAAGTTTTTCACAACATGCGAATTTAAGATACCAAGATTTGTAAGCGGCTTAACTTAATTCTTAAGAGCAAAAATTCAAACTGGACAAAAACAAGACTAGACAGGGTTTCACCACCTCTTTGTCTACTTGAGATCGACGATATCGTTTCAAACTGGAAAGTAGTCAAGGTATGCACCTACGACAACGAAGTCTTAAAAAAAGAGATGTTACAAGACAATACGAAATATTTCGCAGAACTGACTTCGAATTAACCGTTAAGTGTGATCGGAAAAGTTTTGACGCCATATTAATGTACTTACTGTTATTACGCGAGCATAGATTCACATTTGGCGGCAAAATACCCCAATCATCATCACTCCCGTCGTCTGATTCGCCCACAATATTCTCGGCCATATCATTTGACCACATTCCGATTTCGAGAATACTTTCATTCTATAAAAAAAAATTTTTTTCCTTCAATCCGTGGATTTCGCAAAATCAAAAATTACCTTCAGTTTTTCATCAGCTTCCTCCAGTAAGTCATTGGCCGTTTTTGAATCTTTAATTTTCGCAATTTTTTCATCGTTATCGTCATGGCCTTTATCATATCCGTTACATTTCTCGATTACTTCCTTTATATCATTGCAGCTTGCCATACTCTTAACATCCTCACTATCCGGTTCGATTTCCGATAGACTGCCCAATTTCGCTTCGCGCGACTTTTTCAAAACCTCCGATAAGCTCCATCCGAAATCAAGTACGGGCCATTCGAAATTCTCGTCTTTAATTTCCATCTGCCCCAGACCGATATCGAAGGAGACTTGCTTTCGAATCTCATCGGCCAATAGGAGGGCATTAATTCGATAAATTATACACGGCAAACAGACGGCAGCTCGCCACAATGAAGCCGGAAATGGATGAATCGTGCAAAGCTCTGGCACGAGAATTTGTTTCTGTTCCAGATTCTCGCGCTTGGCACGTTTCGTTTCTTCCGAACTGGTCGGCAATGCTACCCCTTTACGATTTACATATCGCGGCGTTAGGAAATTTAGCCGAGCGCTAGTATGGTCGACATCGAGCAACGGCTGTTTTGTATTTTGAATTGTAATCATATACTTTCGGAAGTAATACTCCTTGAAGGTACTGTAATTTTCGCCGGGAAATGAACTCTCCGGCGACAGATGATGGCAAATTTCAGCTACATAAAAATATTGCGGTTGATCCTGGTTACGATACCACGGCATAACTACGGCATCTTTAAACCGGTTCGGATCAAAATCGAGCGACTTTCGAATCTCATCAGAAATTGTTTGCGGCATTTTCTCTGAATTGTTGTAGATTACTTCGAGAAAATTCCAATCGACAACGATTCGTTGTTCGGTTTTTATTACGGGCGCAATAAAGAAACTATTTTCCGTCGCTTCCGGATCAAATAGCATTAAGTACTTTTGCAGACGCAGTACGTTGGTGAAGGTGTAGTTCAGAAAGTTGTTGATTCGTTCAATCTGGTGTTCGTCGAGAATCACGTTGTCGTTGGAAAGTTCGAGAGAGACTTTCACTTCGCCAGATCGCGTAAATATCGGGAAAGCACTAACCTTGGGAATCTTCTTCAACGTAAGAATGCCGAAGCCCTGAACGGCTTCTTCGGGTGGGTAAATTTTTCGACCACGGGTGTTTTGTTCTTCCGGAATGGGACACTCTAGAGTCATTTTTATGTAGTACAAGTAGGCCTTCGTGCCAACGGTTGGACGACAGTCTGAAAATTCTGATGCTATCTGCGGAAACATATATAGACTATAATAGGCTTCTCCTAAAAGCTGCTAACGATCTTACTCTTTTATAATAGTATTGTCGACGTTTCGTTGTACCCGGTCTCGGTTCAGAATTCTCCTTTACAATTTGTTCGTCTAATTTTTCCAGTTCAAAGTTTTCCCAATCCGGCTCGGCCGCTTTGAATCCCTCCTTCCCAATCGGGAGCAGCCAATCGTCCAGCTCGTTGTGACTATGTAGTTCTTTGCAGGCAATTAAGGCTGCCATTCGTCTGGCTAGAATTTTAGTTGGCATTGGTATACCCTGAAAAAAGTGTTTTAATTCACTATGCCGATAAATTCCTCTCTGGCTTTCTAAGTCTCCGATAGAAGTCATACCCGGGTCTCAAATGGCACGAATTAATCAACCATCGAAGGCCTCGATCACTAGATCAGTTTCTAAAAAAACTACTTACCAAAATATCACGTTTGAGTCGGGAATTAATTGGCAAACGTATCGTATACTGGTATAAAGAAACACCATTTCGAACTGTTTTCGCACATCGCCAAATTGGCGTCAGTTTTGTGAACGTGTCACTTGGCAATTTGGCACAGTAACGATTAATCAGTGCCACTGCCGATCCTAAATTAACGGAAGCTCCTGTAAGCAATTCAGGAAGTGGTTTGTATGGCTCAACACTTTCGTTGTACTTGTCGGCTGCTTCCTGTTCGATCTCCGACGGTTCGACATTGGCACATTTACGTAAAAGCATCTGAAAATATCAAAACTGTATAAAATATGTCCGTCCACCATGTTTCAAGCAGTTTTACCTTTTCAATTTCAATATACTGGGCTAAGCACTCGACCATTTTGTTTGTTGCATCTTCCATTGCTTGAAGACCTACTTGGATTTTTCTACTCTTAAGTGAACGTCGCGTTTGTGAAGGTGGAACTTTGCACACTTTTTCCGCGGATTCACTCTCAATCAATTTATCGAAGGACACAATCTTAAAGCATCCATCATCACCCTCTTCCGGTTGTAAGCAAATGTATCGATGACTTTCGTTGCTCAACGCATCGTCAGTAATCGATTTTGCTGCAAAACTAGGCGCTACTAAAATTACATGAAATGCTTGCGGAGCTCTCGCTCGACCTTTACATTGTACGTAGCTACGATAAGTCGTCGGTAGATCCCAACGTACAACTAAATTGCATTTCGGTAAATCGATTCCTTCTTCCAGGACTGCCGTTCCGATCAATAGATTGCACTCGTGCATTCGAAAACGCTTCAGTACATCCTCCTGCTTGCGGTGTTCAATTTCGGCTTCTTTCGCTTCTTTTAACGGATCGGCGACTCGATCGACAGTAAATTGCACTTTTAAGAAATTAAAATCCGGGTCGTTACGCGACATCTCGAAAAGTAAATTGAATAAAATCTTTGCCGAATTTTTGTCGTTGCAGAAGAGAATCCCGCAGAGAGCGTCCGGATCGTTTCCGCTCTGATTCATTTTGAAACGATTGCCACCGTGAAATTTCCGTTTCTGTCGATGTTTTGGATTTGCTTTGTATTTCGGAGTCGAGTCGACATTCTTTGTAGTACTTGCACTGGGCTGACTGTCCACCTTCTCCGCATGTACGATGTTCAAAATACTCTCCAAATCGTCAATTATTCGGGCAGTATCTCCACCTTTTTGTTCTGTGATTTTTTTAATCTTGCCCTCCAACGAATTTTCCAACTTCTGGAAATCTAAATTGTCAACATCCTTGGAAATTTTATGCAGAACTTCATGTTCGACATTTTCACCTTTCTTGCTATCGTCGGGCTTAAATATTTTCAGTGTTTCGAGCAAACGTAATACTTTCGGACTCGAATACTTCTCGATTCGTTCTTTTTCGTTCGGAAGTTTTTGGAATAGGAAATCACAATAGGCACGAATTTGGACGAACGTCGTCGATACGAGGCACAGCAGCAAGAAATGCCGTTCGTAAGGCGTTTTAACTTTTTGTTTCTCGATTTGTGCGAGGAGATTGAGCGCGGCTTTGTCAGCACCCCACGGTCCCATTTCATGGAGTATTTTCAAGTAGTTGTCGAGAAATTCGAGAGGTTCGTTTTTCGGATCGGGCATTGCTGTAAAGATAGGATGAAAAAAACTGAACGAAGTTATGAATTTCTATTTGCGCAGTACCTTGCAACTCTTCTAGAAATTCATCGCTATAAATTTCTGAGGGATCATATCTGTGATCGTTTAGGTACGATTTTCGAATAGTTATCAGCTCTTCTAGGAAATCTATAAATTCATCGCGTGCCAATGGAGCACACTGTACAATGAATTCGGATGGCTTGGTGCAATATCTGTTGGATTGTAAAAAATAAATTGGAACAACCATTTACATTTTTCAAGAAATGCCGCGAGAAACTGTTGAAAACATTAAGGCCTAGATCAACAGTTTTCCTGCCTACGAAACCTACTATTCAAGACGTAACACTAACTGTAAATATTCCCATGCAAATTTAACCCTTTCAAAAGCGTATAAACTGCATTGCGAAGCAAACAAACAAAAACGAAACAAAATACAGAAATTATTACAAGTAAGATTTTTAGCAAATCTACTCAAACAGCAATTTTGTTCAACTCTTCTTACATCTCGCAGATAGGAATCAAATTTAGAGAGATCACGAAAACTAATTTATTACAAGATCTTAAAGATCTACAAAGCGAATTCAAGCAACTTCATAATATAACGGAACTAGCACGACTCTAAAAAATCGGAAAAGTTTAATCACAATAAGTCCTAAACTAACTCGTAAAAACTACAGAGATCAAGGATCGATGGCTTGAATGACGGTGAAGTATCGTGACAATCAGACCATCGAATAGCCAAATTAAAAGTTCAACGAGTGGATCGATTTATTTATTTATTGGAAAGATCGCACGGGCCTATCGATGGGATAGATGTTTAGGAGTTAGCACCAATTGAGTTGTTAATTTGAACGCAGAGTAACGTGAAAATTATGTGCACCCTCAAAGGGCATTTTTACGGTTGATCTCGCAATTCTCAAAACTCGCACAGGTTCAATTTAAATTCTGGTTATGATTTTGGTGTTTTTTAACGCAAGAAGAAAGCACAATGCAGCTATGGTCTTAACAATGAACCCTTTTTTTTTCCGAATTATGCGAAACCCGATCATAATGCAATCTATTAATGCTACTAGGCAAAAAAAGAGCTTACTTACCTCAAAACGGTCACAATATCGCTGGCCGTCTCCGCCTTGCACTTTAAATTGTTTTCGAGAACTTGAAGCTCAGGTCGCAAATGACCGGGCATGCAACCAGCACTATGCAACGGCCCGGCCAGTCCCAGAACTTTCGGTTTGCGCTCGCACTTCCGGTAGAAATTATCGAAAATGTACCGTACGACATCGTCGTCGCCTTCCTTGTGACAATCTTCGACGATGAGAACGTTCACGCTGTCCAGCTCAAAAACTTGCAGCGCTTCGAGACATCGCTGCGGGCTCACTATAAGCACCTGATTATCGCAGAAGACCTGCTCCCAGACGATTGTCGCCTCGTCTGCCGTGTTCGCATTGAAAACTTGCAAATCGGTCAGGTGATAGAGCAGATTGTAGGCCGACTCGCCGGTCGTTTCGTTCGTTAGATAGAGCGAGATTTGATGGGGCCGCGCTGCCGGGCGGACCTGATGTGCCAGCTCCTGGATCAGTTTCAGCGCGATAAACTCCTTGGACGAGTTATGCCCCAGGCAAATTATGATGTTCTTTTCGACGGCCGCAGCCAGCAATTCGACTTGATAGTCGCGCGGGGTGAAGGCGGTCGTGTGCACGTTATCCGACCAGTGCAGAGCCATTTCTTTGTTGTTTTGATCGTGCGGCAGATTCTATTCGACTTTTGGGTAAATGATACGTTGCACATGTGGTGTAATTCTCGGGGGAAACGGACACTTTAAAAAGATAAACAAAACAAAGTCACTATGACAGCAGGACATTTGCTTTGACTGTGCCGCTTGACTACGCTGTGTACATTCACAATGGACGGAGTTTCGTTAGCGACGACGGTGGTTTCCCGGAATTTGTCGGAGGATTTTTAAATTACTTTATTCCGTACCGTAGTAGATGTGAAGAGTTTCTTTGATATTACTGTCGCTAGTGTTAATTGGATTAATAACAGGAAACTGATCGGTCTTTTCTGTTTTTAAAATTAAATTAATTAGAGGATCGACTAGATAAAGGAAGTGAGTAACAAAATTTGGTAAAGGTTCGTTATATAAGGGGCGCTCCAAAATTTTGTTTTTATTTTTCTTCAATAGGTTTTGCACTTTCAAACCAATATCAGATGTTTTCAATACCGGGTCGACCTGAAATTAAAAGATATACGTATTTAAAAATTGCGAATTTACTTACCTTTTTGATGTCAGCTGGACTTCACTATGACATTTCGCATGGCACTAAAATTGGAACATGGCGGGAAAAAGCACGAAAAGTTTGAAAAAATTTACAAAAATTATTGTTTTTGGGTGATTAAAACTCCCTTTTCGCTCCATATAGATTTCTCTTGTCTCTGCACGGATCTCGGTTATGTTTCGGTGCTGCAAGCCGTAGCAGTTGAACCGGAATTAATTACCGGTATGCACCGTATGTGCGGTATCTCTCGATAGTCGCTCGCGAACACTAGCGGGGAAGTCCAGTCCCTTTCATATCTCCACATAGTTTTTTTTTATTTTATACAGCACGGCAAGAATGGTACCCCCTCTGGATCATTTGTCCTTGTCCCACTCCCAAGCTCCTGAGATAGCCGACGAAAAGTGCTGTCGGATCCAGAGGGGCCCATTATCTGACGACGAGATGAATGTATTTTAGGATACTTACATTTCGGACTTGGTCTAATGGTGAGTGTTGTTGTCTAAATCCAAATTGGTGGTTTGGTATTAGATTTTTCCTTTCTATTATGGGTTTGAGCCTAGTTAATAGCAGTTTTTCGAACACCTTTGAAATTGTCGGCAACAGCGAGATGGTTCTATACGATTTCACTTCGTTTGGAGGTTTTCCGGTTTTTGTTTCATAATCACTTCCGCCACTTTCCATACACCGGGCACGTGTCTTAACCTGAATGCTGCATTAATTAGGTTTGTTAGTCTGCTCAAGGCTTTCTTAGGTAGCTGCTTCAATATTTCCCCTGTTATTAGATCAAATCCTGGTGATTTCTTTGTTTTTATGCTTACCCTAATTTCTTTGGTTACTTCCCTTAGTGTGGCTCTCTGAATTTCTAATACTTCCTGATTTCCTGCTTCTTCCAGCAATTCATCTGAGTAGATCTCATTTGGTTTGAATATTTTTTCCAGGTGGTCAGAGAAAACTTCGGATTTTTGTTTGTTTTCTCTTGTCCATGTTCCGTCTTCTTTTCTTATAGGTGGTATCTGCAATCTTGGCCTTTTGAGTTTTCTTGTTGCTTTCCATAACGAGTAATCTGTATCTTCGTCTGCTGTAAGTTTTCCTAGATAATTATTTATGGATTCTTGTTTAAATTGTAGTATTTGTCTTCTAAGTTTTGTCGTTTTGTTATTTAGTACAGTTTTATTAGATGAGTCGCGTGTTTGTTGCCACCTTCTTCTTGCTCTTCGCTTTACTTGAAGTAACTCTATAATCTTACTTGGGTAGTTATTTGCGATAGCTTCGTGTGTGTAATTTCTTGTGTTGGTCCAAGCAGATTGTTGTATGTCGTTAATAAGTCTCTCTGCCTCTATATCCAGTTGTTCTTTAGGTTTCATTTCAGCGTTTAAAGTAATTTTCTGTTCCAGTTCCAGTTGAAAGCTAGTCCAGTCAGTCTCAGTCGTCTTGTTTATTATTCTAGTTCAAGGCATTCTTCAACTTTTATAAAGTTTGTAGAAACCTTTCTTGTTACGAAGAAATCCAGGAGATCTGGTATTTTATTTCGATCAGTTGGCCAGTAGGTTGGTTTGCCTGTAGAGTGGAATAAATAGGGAAAATATTTTAAGATGACTGTAACTGGGGTGACGGGAACACCCACGTACAAGGAAATGATGTGCTGAGCATAAAATTATCTTCTTTTTGGCGTTGACAGTTGGATGGTTCAGAAATTTGATACCAGAGCACACGGTACATATGTCAACATAAAATAAACCGAAAACTGTTTTTGTTTTGATAAAAAATGAAAATGATTTTAAGGCTTGTTTTCGTTAGGGTCACTATATACACAACACTCTCTACCTAGGGTTTGGCAGATACGTCTAATTCGGTCGTTTCTGTACTAGAAATTGTAATTTAACCTCACAAAAATCGTTGTTTATGAACTAGTTCGCCTGTTTTTGTACTACTGATGCTGTTATGACACTGGCTATTTTTGCGGCTTTAAAGCGGCTAGACAATCCAAATGGAGAGGGATAGAGACTTTAACATACAATTTAGACATTGGTGTGAGAGAGACAGTCCGAACAGCAAACTATGGGTAACTGTCAAAAAACAATCCATAACTGTCAAAAAAAAAGCGGCAACAAAGCGCATTCGAGCAGTGTTTCGCAACATTCTAGCAGTTAATCCAAGAAAAATCCGCTGGCGGCTAGATTTTCCAGCCGCTACCGACTTGTTTTTGACAGTTCGTTATGTATAAATTGTGGAAAGTGTCATGTTATGTTATGAAACGCGCTAAGATCAGTATTTTTTATAACAAATCAGTTGTTAATTTCGTCTACTAGATGCCGGTAGCATCAGCAAGGGTATTTTTTAGCGGTAATCTCTTTCTCTCTGTATTGCTCGCCTTGTCGCACGATTGACTTTTATTGCACTTGAAACTAGCGAGGAAATAGCCAGTGTCATAACAGCATGAGAATTGCTATCAAATTGCGGTTTTGAAGTGTGTTAGTGCGAATATGTGAAGAGTCGGAAAAAGAGCTATCGGTTCCCTTCCACAATTCTAGTACGTGTTTTTCTTTGATATGGAAGTGTGTGTGCGCGAAATTGTGGTTTTCAATGGAAAATTTCCCTATTTCTTTCATTTCTTCTATGGAAATTTACAATTTTGCAGCGAAAAGTCAATCATTTCGAATGTTTATAAAGCGAAATCCCATAAACATGGAAAAAATTTAAATTTACTGGTTTTTCACCTTGGTACGCATCTGCCAAACCCCTCTTAGAGGCTGTTTTGGTGTGAGTGCGTATACAGTAACCCTAGTTTTCGTAACCCGGACATTAGAAAAAACAAACGGTAACACTAGACCGCGACAGCTATTAACTCCATTGTGAATACCGCACATCAGCTGTTTCGCTGTCAGTTTGTTATCAAACAAAACAAAACTCGTCGCGGATATCCTCTCACACCATCTATTCCAAATCCGGGAAAAAAGTGAAATCCCCGACCCCGAACAATGTCTTCGAACTTCAAGTACACGCTCCTGAAAAGTCTCAAGCCGTACACGAAATACATTCCGCAACTTTCGAAACCGGTTCTCCGTGTCCTGATCCAAGTCTCTGTGCACTACATCGAGAGTCGCAAGTGTTCACCCGAGGTCCTCGACTTGGCCGTCACGAAGCTTTCACATTCGGGCTGCGACACCCCCGAAAACTTCTCCGAACTGTTCGCCGTCATTCTGCAGGTCATGCAAATGTTTCTACGTACACCGAAAGGAATAGTTCGTGACGAAGAACTGCGCGAGTGCCTTCGCGAATTAAAGTAAGTCGTTCCGAACTCCTCCGTAGAAAATCCGATCTGAGCTTTTTTCTGTTTATAGATTCCCGGACGATTGTATCGACGATATCAGCAAGGTCTTGCACAATCATCGCGATTCGCTCTCGAAGAACTTCTACGAAGTGAAATGTTTGCGATCGCCGCCCAAGCGGCTCCAGTGGCGTATCAACATTTCGCTCGTCGACGGTGGAACCGCGCACTTGTCGCAACCGACTGTTGTCCTGCACTTCCAGACGCTGACGGGCGAGTATAAAACTTTTGAATTTCCGATTGCAATGTTCCATCGATTGCGTTACAATGTCGCGCTGCTCCTCAAGGAGATGCAAACTATCGAGAATCGAGCGGTCATTAAGAAATTTCCGTAGGCGGAACGAAGCCTTCGGATGGACGAGGAGTAGAATTTTCCGTTTTGCCAAAAGAAGAAACTCGAACTATTTAATGTGCTAAAAAAATGAAATGATATTTTTGTGTGGGATCCCGTGGCTGCGGATGCGTTCGTGGGCTCGTTGGAGGGGCGTTTTATTAGGTAAGATAATGTACATGTGCCAGTTGTTAGTTAATATATAAAACAAGTTACTGAATCATTCGAATAAAAAAATTTAATTTATAAAATGTTGACAAGGCGTAAGTTATTTAAAAGCTGTCTGATCGAACCGTGAAGGAATCGGGATTTGAGCGTAGAAGAAGGTCTCTAGAATGTGTGGGAAAGAGCTCCAAAGCTAACAAATCCTTGATTTCGTGAATTTTTAAGTTTTTATTGCCTGATCTTTTTTTCCTTGGTGTCACATTGGATACTTCGGAGCACTTCTACCTTCTAGGAATGAACATTAGTAAAAAACTTGATTGGAGTCAACACATTTATGATGTAGCTCTTGATGCCTCCAAGCGCCTAGATTTTCACTGAAGGTGCTAAAAATTTTGCACACCATCAGATCTTGCAACAATTTACAAATCCCATATCACTTGAGTGCAATCCGCATGTTTGGGCTTGGTCACCCAAAACTCATCTCTTTACTATTTAGGGATTTAAGTACCGACTTATTGGAGACGATGCCGTTACGGAATCTATAGATTCCCTTGAACATCGTTGAAATGTCGATGTATTCAGCATCTACAACAGATATTTATTCGGTCGCTGCAGTAATGAAATTAGTCGTCTTCCCTCGTAATATTCATTCAGCTAAACGCTTCTACGAAAATACGATTGAGTCACTCAAATTTCGTAAAGTAAAATTTAGACGGACGTCTCTTTCTCGCGAAACGCACTGCGGATTGTGTTTCCTAACGGATGAAACTTACAGTTCTTTGAATGTAACATCCATCGATTACTTTCCTCTGATTGCTTCTACTTTTATTAAATCTAGTTTTCCTCTATTTTATTTAATTTTTTTCTCGACAGACTGCATTAAAGGTTGACCCTCCCGTTCGGCACTACAAGAAAAATCCATAGCCCTGCGCAATGAATTCGAAGGTCGAAAAATCTCCTTTGACTTTATTCGCACCTTTTGGGTAAGCTATATTTTACTTTATTATTTTTTAGAACTTTAGAACTTTTAGAACTTTAGTTTTTCCAGAAGTAGAATAAACGTTGTTCCTCCTACAAACCCCTTTGCATAACTACTAAAAACATGTGAGCCTGTGTACTACAGAAGACAATAATAAAATATCTTCAATGCCCAAATCTAATTTATTATCTAATAAAGTATTTAATATCATTCGCTTGTATGTAATAAGGTCATAACTTTAGTTCACTGTTCTGAATAGTGTCTGGATCCGGAGACCTCTCTCAGCCGTTCGGCAGCTTGTTCGGGCGTTAAATCACGCTGTGTCTGGCACAATAACTCAAAACCAACCATAAACTTACGAATAGTTGCTGATCGAAGAAGCGGCGGATAATAAGTAGCATGAAATGTCCAATGCGTTCTATCCTCGCCAATAAGATTCCCGGTTGGAGCTCCATGAAATCCCATCGAATATGGAAACGAACACTTAAACAAATTATCATATTTCGTAGTTAGCTCCTTGATAACAACAGCTAAGTTTGTTTTTTGTACGGCCGTTAAATCGGACATACTTTTATTGCTGTTTCGCGAAATTAACATAGTTTCGAAGGGCCAAGCAGCCCAATACGGCACCACAACTAACCAATCGGGATTTTCTACAACGATTCGATCTTTCTTCTCCAGTTCACGTTTCACGTAGTCGTCGAGCATTGGTGTTCCGTGTTTTTTATAGTATGCTCGCAAGTTGGTGTCTTTGAGTCGCGGTTCGGTCGGGAAGAACGAGCAGGACCAAATCTGACAATGAGGATGCGGATTGGAACAACCCATTGCTTGTCCTTTGTTCTCGAAGATTTGAACCCAAAGATACTTTTTCATGAGCTCCGTGAACTGATTAACCCACCTGAACGACGAAGGTCAAACAATTATTAAGAGAAGTTTCCATATTAGCGCTCGAATTTGTCTTACTGATCAATGACTATTCGGATTTCCTTGACGGTCATTACTGGGAGAGTTTTATTCGACTTGGGATGAAAGCACATAACACGACATGTTCCTCTTGCCGGCCCAGCTTGAAATAATGGATCTTGACTTTCAGGAGGATCCGGAACATCTTCAAGTAAAGCTGGAAAGTCGTTTGTAAAAACGAAGGTCGACGTGTAGTTCGGATTTTTCTGCAACAGAATTATTTAATAATATTTTGAAAGTGTCCAACTGGGATTAGACCGCTCGAAATACCTGTCCATTGCTTCTGATTACACCGGGACAGAGAGGATTTTGAGGATCGAATTCTGGAAGGTCATCATTCACCATTGATTCTTCCTGACCAGACCAAGGTCGTAGTAAACGATGCGGACTTACTAGAATCCATTGGTCCAATAATGGATTAAAGCGAGTATGCTGATGCTCTGAAAAACGTCTAGATTATATAAAAACAATTGAGTCTGTTAAGCAATTACCAGTTGGATTAAATTTCGCCATAGCTTGACCGCAATCTGTTCGATACGCCGATTAAAATTTCACTATTCACTTTAATAAGGTCACCTCGTACTCGTATTAGCACGGATGCATTTGTTATTAATCAGTTAGTTTATTTTTTACATTCGTACACCGATAAGCGAATGACGGCGGTCTTATCTTGAACTATAAGTTTGGATTGAACTGATAATAATTAAAACCTGCTAAACACTCGGTGCGAATGGTGTGAAGTTGAATGAATATGCTCGCAGTTCTATAAGTATGTACTTAGTGAGTTCGGGCTGACAGTATTACGTAGATGCAACTGAAATGCTAAACTGACAACTGTCTGAACCGGGCAAAAATAACACCATACGCTTTTCATACGGCTAGAAAAAGCTACCATTGAATCAGTTTCGTGGGTCGTGGATTGTTTTGTTATGGTGCCTGGGGCTTTGGACGTGGAAACTAAAATTGCTATCGCTAGCCGGGCCAGACTGGATTGCAGAACTTTCGTTATTTACTTTAGCCACGAAAGCTTACATTTAGTAGTCAGTTTCTCATTTCTCTGTGCCATATCAATCAGCAACAGAGCATACCATTCGAGCGGAGACGACCACTACATTGCCATAGAGTCTATTAGAGCTATATGCCATTCGAAATTCGATTAACCATTAAAATTTGCGAAAAGCTAAAAGGCGTTCGCGTCAGCTCTCTCAAATTTCATATTAAAGAAGGCTGTTAGACACGTGCAGGTGTATACCATTTAAGAGCGAGAAAATTAAAATATGTATAAAAAGAGTCGTTTATTTGGTTTAAGCCCGTCTGGTACCCACTCGGAAATAAAATAATCAAAACGTCTAGTTGGATTTATACATGAAATCTGACTAAGTTAAATTACGTACTCTCAAAAAAATCATCCTTGGTACTATGACATGATTTTAGCATTTCTTTTACAACTTTAGAAGTAATTTTTTTACACCTTTCCAACTTCTGTTGATACTCAATAAATTTGTCGACCTCTGAGGCCTGATCGCCATATACTACGCGTCTCAGCAATCATCCGGCTCGACGGAACAATGTTTCGATAGCAGGTGCTGGTCAAATCCATACAAGCAATTTTGGTTATGTGTACCATATGCAGCCGATAAGTTAGCTTCAGTCGAAAATTTAAAACCTTGTATTACGAATGAAGACAACATTTTGAAACTTGGTTGGTATATAAAGTGTAAAAAAGGAATATACCGAAAATAAACCGCTATAAGAAATTAACTCTAAAACAAAATTAATATCTGCAGAATTCTTCGATATACGATTTTATAATTTAATTCGGGGCAACACCCATCTCCAGTAAAAAAAATATCAATGATAGATGCAACAAAAACAATCACAAAAAATGTTCAAAATAATTGTTATATAGTTAGTTTTATTTAATTGAAAGTTTCCATAAATTTTTACCATATTGGTTGTTAAATGTATTTTTAATAAAAAAAAATACTTTTTTTGATATTTTTCAATAACAAAACAAATTTTTTTGTAATAATTTAAACTTTAAAAACAATTATGCATGTAAAACTACAATTGTAAAAACTGTAGTACCTACTAATCAATCCGAGTCCATCGAGTTGACAGTATACCAATCGTATCATCTCCAAATTTTACATGTATTATCCTTGGAAGCGGTTACTATTACATCGCCCGTATAGCTAAACGCACATGAGAATACTTCCAAGTCATGTCCACCTAGAACTTGGGAGCAGATACCAGAATCAATGGCCCATAGACGAGCAGTCCTATCCGCTGAAGCAGTAAGTAATAGGCCACCGGGTGGACTGAAACAAACCTGACCAAAATTTCGTAAACTAAAAACTTTAAGTGTATAATTACCAAAAAATAGTACATGTACCTTGGAAACCTCGTCTGTATGTCCCGACATAATAGCAATCAAGTCTAAGTTCTTATAAACATCCCAAATTTTAGCTGTGTAGTCACTGCTAGACGTTGCCAAACGTTTCCCGGTAAAATCAAACGCTACATCCAGGACCTCATCGCGATGCCCTTTAATTTCGAATAGTGAGCTTTCCATATTGCGAAGATCCCAAAGCCGAGCGGTTGCATCCAAAGAACTAGTTGCAATTAAGGAGCACGAAAAATCCCAAATGCAGTTGCTTAGTTCAGCCGTGTGACCTCGAAGGACTCCAACTAACCTGAAATGATGTCAATCAGAGAAAGCTCACGGAATTTTTTCATGCACTTGCTCCTTCGTCCTAGTATCCCAAACCATTCCCGTCTTATCAAATGATCCGGTTAATAATAAGTTTCCTTCCCTACTAAATCGCGATGTTATCACCTCAGCCTTGTGATTATTCAACGACGCTATTTCCTGTGCCGTTTCGACATGAAATATTTTCGCTGTATTATCCATAGAAGCTGTCGCCAATGTATCGAAATTTTGAGGATTGAACTCTGCTGCAATTACTTCGGCACTATGACCGTAGTATGTATTACAGGAAAATCCATTTAAAACGTTCCAGATTTTCACGCTTTTGTCGAAGGATCCTGTGATGACCTTGTCGCTGCAATTTATAGACCAATTGAAAGGAATCGTTTGTGTGAACCACAATCTTACCAGACGGGATGATTGAATCCCACCGAGAATACAACGTTGTTATGTCCTCGAAGGACATGCTCGTCCTGGCCTGTTTTAGCATTAATTACGTGACACGTTCTATCATAGCTTCCAGTCAAACATCTATCGCCTGCTCTATCGAAACTCACATTGGTCAGTGGAAGTATGTGTGATTGAATGGTTCGATGCAAGTAGTATTTTTTTCGAATCGGTTCCTTCAGCTTATCCCTGAGCTTGAACAGTACATCCTTAAGTTGCGAATGAACCTCGAGAGTAAGTAGTGGCTCGCACGCAATTAAATGCGTGGTCAGTTCGTCCACATCAGTTCTTGTGAGATAATGAAAACTTATACATATATGAATTTTCATTGAGGAATAGTTCACTTTCACTTACTCCCTAGTTAAGTCCAGAAGCTCGATATGCTTCAGTTCTTCATTCCCATTGGCTGTCTGGAAGCTTAGAGCTATACCTGGAAGAGAAACTTCCTTAAACAATTTATTTTTTTCAATATACGTACTTACCTGGAGGATAGTATCGCAAACAGAACTTTTTTAAATTCATCATGACGTTCTACTATATGGTTAGGATGATGCTCTAGGACTTTATAAATTCCTTCACGCAATGTTATGAACTGTAAACAGACAAGTTTGGTCGATAAAATGAAAGCAAGGTATACCGAATTCCTATGTCAAGCCTTTACACAGATGAATCGATTTTCGGCAGTTGCGTATATAAGAAGCCTTCTCCGTTTATTTGTTTATTTTAAAAGTTATTCGAAAATAGAGTTATAGTTTTAAAATATGCTTCTATTTTTTGTATTTTTCTCCTATTCTTTTTGACCGCAAGTAAGTACTACCGAAATGGTCGCCAATATGGCTACCACAAATATAGTAAATAAAATAGACATCGAAATTTCTTCGGTGGATACTACCAGTTTGCAAATTTCTGTTTCTACAACATTTGGTCCAGCCTCCAATAAACAGCTCTACACGCTTGAAGGAGAATAAAGAATGAGATTTATACGAAGACGCTATAGTCCTTCATATTCTTCCCTTTGGTGGTGATCCTAGCAGCTTATCTTCCTTGGGACACGTTTGGTTATTTTGTATTACCTTCACGTAAATCACCAATTCCTATACGACCATAAAGGAAAGTGTGTTTGGACGAGCAGCATCAGAGTTTCTTTATTCGATAATGTACGTATCCCAGATTACATTATCTTTTTTAACGATTATTTAAATATGGACGCAGTACAGTGGCTCAGAAGGGCCACATAAGTGGTCATATAGGAACGAAGGAGAAGATCTTAGCGCAATCATGGTCTTCTGGAGCTTTGCAGAGATCGGTATATCCTAGAGCACCTGAAGGACGATTTTTCAAATGTTACATAAAAACAATTTCATAAATATTATAGCTTAAAGGATTTTACATAACAAGAGTCCTTGCCAGAGTACACCTGCACAAATAGTTTTTCCATGAACAGATGTTAGATACTCCACTTGTTGGCAATGCAATTCGTTCAAAATGTTTATGTTTACATATAGTATTATAGTTTTACATATGCATATACTCGTGATCCTTAGAAGTAGGGTTTTTTTTTTTGAAGTTAATTTTATTTTTTTTTAATTCAAAATCTACTTCAGACTACCATGAGCCGTCATTAGAAGATCGTTACCTTCGACTTTGAGCTGAGAACGTGAAAGGAATTTGTTTAAAAATTCTGTGGAAAAAGCGATAACAGCTTATGTCGAGATAAGAAAAAATAATTTTTCAAATTTTCAATTGCATTTTTTTAAAGAATTGCCATTATTTGATAGATTTTTATCTCATATAATATATTATTATTGTGTTGTATTATTAAATTCAATAAATAAGATCTCCCAATATATTTTTTATTACTTTATTTATCAATTTTGATGCACGTAGCCGCCTAATTATTTTCTCGACTTAAGCTGTTATCGCTTTTTACCACAGAATTCGATTCGTTACTAATTTGCAGAAACTCTGAAAACTACTTTTGATTGTCCTTAAATACGTTTTTTTTATCACTTGGTCATAACAGGTGAGCGAAGGGTTGTTATGTCCCTATTAAAGGGTTAATTCTAATATTAATTACTTTTTCTCAATAATCTGATATAACTAATGATTACTATGGATTTATGATTATCGGGGTATTTGGTACTGCCACTTTTGTGAACTGAAGTAATTACTGTTGTTATCATTATATCAAAAAAGATTCCGAGCGATAGATGTGAATTTATAGCTTCAGCAAGCAGTCCAGCTATTAGGATTTTATCACTTTTACATAGTTTGCCATCATATTGTCAATTCCTGGTAAAATATTCGATATCAATGAAGATATTGTGTTAATATTTAATATACTTCTAAATTATAAAAAAAACATAATATTTTTCGTGCAAAAATTATGTTTTGAAATTTAAAAATCCTTCTATATAATTGTCGCAACTAACAGTATTCTAAAAAAATCTAAATAAAGCATTCTTTGCAATAAAAAAATTAAAAATGTTATTGCTGTAAAAAAAAATTTATTTACCAAACTTTACCACCAAATATTATTAAAACATAGTTTAAAAACATGGTGAAAATAACATCTGTAGCACAACTAAGAGAACAAAGAAAATTAACAAACTTTATTCAAAATGTTCTTACGCACTTACTTCTTGTATTTCAAAATGGCATTGGAAAAAACCGACGATCCATCCCATTCAATAGCATCGTCTATCCAGTCCTCATAGCCAGAAACATCGGTATAAACACCCGGGAAATTTGGTTCTGCACATCCAATACCATATGAAACTACACCAGCTAGTAGACCGTCGCATATTAAACCCCCACCCGAGTCACCCTGTTCAGAATTTAAAATCTTTTAAATTCTATGCAAATTTTTGAATTAAAATTTAACTCCTACCCAACAAGCGTCCTTACCACCTTCAACAAATCCGGCACAGAGCGCTTTTCCTGTTACCATAGGTGAATATCCATCTTTGTTGCAATGCTTGATCAATAGTATTTTGATGTCCACAAAGAGTAAAACGCTTGAAGATGTTTGGTCATTAATATTCTGAATTTTTTTTTAAATTTTTTAGTGGGAGAAATATCAACTAATGAACAAAATATACCCCGGTGGTATCACCCCATCCTGAAACGTAGCATATTGTGTTCGTTTTTGGGGTCGAATAGTACCATTTTATTGGATAGAAATTTTTACTTTGATTAAATGGCATTTTCGTCTGCAAATTAGTTGATTTAGTAAAAGAAGTACATTCATCAAACTATAACTGGAAGCTTTTCATTCATGAATTAACGAACACAATATGTATTTTTGTTCACTTACTCTTATTGCGGCTATATCGTTAAAATAATAATAGTCGTTATAATCGGGATGAATGAAAATCGATCGGGCATAAGTTTCCTGTCGGCCAGCACTACCGGGACTTTTAGCGTAAAGGTCATTACCAACCAGTTTGATCTGCGAATATTGAAATAGTGAAAGTGATAATAAAAAATCTGGTCTGGGCGAAACTTTATTATTTTTCGGGTCAAAGTTCGGGAGCGGTCAAAGTCGGAGTGTACGAGGGCGGATTGATAATGACGTGCAAAAATCAAGAAGGAGTGGGCAGGTAAGGAATTCGTTATTTTTTTTTACCTGAACCATCCTTAAATAGATTACCTGCAAAGTTTAAGCCTGATACCTCGTTTAGTTTTCGAGAAGCAGCCGTCTAAGCAAGTCGACTTATAAAAATTTTTAAAAATGGATAAAAATGAATTTTGTGTGTTGATTAAACACAATTTTTTAAAAGGGAAAACAGCTAAAGTAACCAAAGAAAAATAAGGTAAGCATTATGGGGACTCTGCACCATCGATCCGAATGATTTACAAATGGTTTTCTGAATTCAAGTGTGGTCGTACGAGCACACAAACTATACCAAGTCCAGGTCGTCCAAATGAGGTTACCACGCCAGAAATGATCGATAAAATCCATGATATCGTGATAGAAGATCGTCGAGTAAAAGTGCGTGAGATAGTTAACGTAGTAAGCATCTCATTTGAACGTGTTTCGAATATTTTGAAAAACCATTTGGACATGAGAAAGCTATCCGCAAGATGGCTGCCGCGTTTGCTCACAATCGACTAAAAACGCAATCGTGTGACAACTTCGCAGCACGGTTTGCAACTGTTTTAACGTAATACAAATGAATTTTTTCGTTGATTCGTAACTGTTGATGAAGCATGGATTCACCAATACACTCCAGAAACCAAACAACAGTCAAAACAATGGAATGATGTCGGTTCAAGGAGGCAAAACCGTTCTATCGGCTGGAAAGGTTATGGCGACAGTTTTTTGGGATTCCAATGGAATGATATTCACCGACTACTTGGAGAAAGGAAAAACAATGACGGGAGCATATTATTCTGAGGTATTGGTTTCATTGGATGTTGAAATCAAGGCAAAACGGCTTCATTTCGCGAAGAAAAAAGTGTTTGAATTACGGTACGAATTGCTCCCTCACCCACCGTATTCTACAGATTTGGCACCCTGCGGCTTTTTATTTTTAGACTTGAAAAAATGGCTTGCTGGAAAGAGATGTACCACGAATACTGACGTCATAAGTGAAACCAACGCCTATTTTAAAGAGTTGGACAAATCATATTATTTGGAAGGGATCAAAAAATTGGAAAAACGCTGGACTAAGTGTATCGAGCTAAAAGGAGACTACGTTGAAAAATAAAATAAATTTTTCCGGATAAAATTATGTTTTCTCAATTTTTGCACGTCATTATCAATCCGCCCTCGTATCATGAGTTGCTTCGACATTATTAGATTTCTTGGAAAATTATTTTTGTTCTTAATATAAAAATATTTAAAATAGAGATTTTTAGCCGATTAAACATTGAAAAAGTCCGTGTAGACTATTCGAATTTCAGTATATTATGTACACTAAAAGCCCATAGAAGCAAAAACGAATTTGTTGCCTTATCAGAATTAAGAGATATGACGAATTGTTAAAACGTATACAAACCCATTACTTCCACTTGGGGTTTGAATTTCGACAAAATTGTGAAACAGGTTTTTAGACGATTTCATAAGAAGCAACTTGATATCTCATGAGACTAGACGGATTTTGAAAAATTTGTGAAAACGTAAGCAAACCCTTCACACCTCATTGGTTCTGGAAATTCGAAAAATCGTGAAGTGGTTGGCCGTAATAATCAATTTTATATCTCATCATAACTAAGGAATGGCAAAAATTGTGAAAACATATACAAACCCTTGGGGTTGAATATCGAAAAATTGAGAAATGGGTTTGTAGGCGATTATATAAAAAGTCTGTGGAAATGAAAAGCGATCTAATATCTCATCGAACCTAAGAAATATGTCGAAACTTTGAAAAGCATACAACCCCCTTACCCCCTTAGGATTGAATATCTAAAATACTGAAATTGACTTTTTGGCTTTTTTATATAGGAAACCTTGGGAAGTAAAAATGAATTCGATATATCACCAGATATGCAACCTCCTTACACCCACTTGGGGATTCAATATCCAAAAATCCTGAAAGGAGTTAATAAATAAATATGAAGGCAGCACGAGAAAGTAGGAACCAATTCAATTTCTTATCACTTCTAAAAGAAATGACGGAACTCGTGAAAACGTGTTCAACCCGTTTATATCCTGTTAGGGTTGAAAAAGGAAAAAACTTAAAAACAAGTTTTAGGCGATTATTACGCAAGCACGTGAAAGTGAAAAGATATTCGATATCTGATAAGACGTGGGGATATAGTAGAATTCGTGAAAAAGTTTACAACCCCCTTTGCACCCCCTTAGGAGTCGAATTTTAAAAAATTCTGAAAACACTTTCTAGGTATTTATATGAAGACGCCGTAGAATAAAAATGAATTCAATATTTGGGAAGACCTAATAGATATGACGAAAACCGTGAAAATATATGCATTCCATTTTCACAGATAATTTTTTTTTGCTCCCCCTCCGAACGCCAATGGATATTTGAAATTTTTTTTATCTAAATTAGTTTTCTAGTTGATTTACATAAACGTACCGAGTTTCAACTTTGTAGCATAAGCCGTTCTATAGATAGGAAAAACACCCCCCACCCCCGTACCATACTACCCTTATAAAAAATTATATTATTCCAACATGCTACTAATATAGCTCTATCTAAATACCAAGTTTCAGCTTTATATCATTATACGTTCTCGAGATATAAAAATCAGAACTTTTTCCTTTTCAGCCACCCCCACCCTCACCCTCAACACCCACACCCCCAAAACTTATTTTTCAGCTAGGAGTCTATTAGGCCTACTTCTGTTCAAAATTTTAAGCATCTATCTTACACTGTTCTTGAGATATGAGACGTGCTTTTTAGAAAAATTCTTATCCCCTCCACTTTCATGCTCCACCGCCGCCTTAAAAAATTTGGATTTCAGCAAACTTCGTTTGTCAACCTTTATACACAAACCGAATTTTATTTGTCTAGTGCAATTGGTTCGTGAGATATCGTAATCTAAAGTTTTTCACCCCCCACCCCCGTACGCCACTGCCCCCGATCTATTCTCCTAGTATACCTACAGATATTCATTAAGTTTCAATTTTGTGATATTGACCGTTTAGGAGATATGGATTTTAGAAAGTGTGGATCTCACATTTTTTGCGTTTCGGACGCAATATCTTTCCCCCCACTCCCAAACCCCTTCACCTATACCGGCAATTTTTTTGCAAATGGGTCCACTACTGAAGCTCTATGTAAATTCCAAATTTCAGCCTCCTAGCATAAGCGGTTGCTGAGATCTAGAAACCAAAATTTTCCGTCTAAAACACTTTCCCCTCCTCCCCCCCTCACACCCCCGCCCCACCAAATTTGGCCACTTCAAGGGGCCTACTCAGTCTATTCATAAAAAAATTTTAATTTAATAGCTCAAAGGGTTTGGGAGCTACGAGCCTTCAAACGATTTTGCGTACAGCGGTCGACGTACAGCGTACGGCGGACAGACGGACTGAAATTTTTTTTTGCTTTTTTCGTGTCTACTAGTCATGAAACGTGAAAAAAAAATTTTGAGGGTAGCAAATTTTTTTTTTTTTAAAAATCGATAACAATACTGTATTATTGAAATAATAAAGTAAAACTATAAATAAAAAAAGTATTTTCGAAAAATAATATTTTCGAACTTTTTTCCAATAATTACTAAAAACAATATTTGTATTGTAAAATCATTTTTTAATTAAATAAAATTTGAATAACTTTTTAGTTTTATTGTGGTGGACGGAAAAAGGGACATTAGAAAAACAATTCTTAAGAAAAATTGGCATAAATTGGAACTTGGTTTTCCAATTAAAGGAAATAAATTTTGTTGCTTATCCAAATCAAACACCCATGGTAGTTGACAAACTCCCATGTATGTAACTGTACAAACATGGTAGTTGAGGAATTCCGTTAGATGTACACACATGGGTTTACTGTTCCAAAAAACTACCATGGGTGTACAAGGTGTACTCTAACGCACCCATGGTAGTTTTTACAACCCCCACAGGATTTAATGGATCAGTGGATTATTATTTCAATGCGTTTTAGATATATAGAGTGATGTTTGGTCAGTGATTATACTAAGGTAGTTGAAAATATTACTTTCAGGCTAAGACTGGAAAGGGCAGAAAAAATGAGGTATCTGTTAACTCTCACATTATTCGTTCCTTTTCTATCATCAAAACAATGAGCAGCAGTTATGATCGTATCCAATGAAACCAGTGTACCACTGCAAAAAGGATAATTTTCATACTTCTGAATGGAAATCTAAAAATTGATAATGAAATGATATTATCAGTTTATTCAGAATATGGATGATAAATAAAAATACTTGTGCTGGAAATTGTCCAAGCTTGGCTTTCGTTCCGTTTATTATCCGGAATGCTTTAAAAACACCGTCACGTGCACACGTTATCACATCTAAAAAAAAAATTTGTATTAAAACTATTAAAAATAAAGAATTTTCAGAATTTTTCATTTTAATTGAATGTCAAAATTGAATGTGTAAAAGCTAAACAATTGTGTAGCCTCCTTCGGACGTACGTTTGTTTTTTATAATTATCGAATTTGGCTTTTAAGTTTTTCGCACTTTTCCGTACATAAAACATCAGCTTTTTAAATTTTCATTTTTTCTTAAATTATAAATCTTATAATTAATTTTTTTTATTTATTTATTAACATGGAATCTGACGACCGCGCTTTGTCGAGTGCATAGTGACGACTGTATGTAGAGGATCTCTTTCGGTGTACAGCATTCAGTCTCTCACGGTCGAATTTCTCGTCTCATCCTGCTTTTCATGGAGAGATTACAATTTTTATGTTGTGTGAATATCGATAAAATAAAAATCCTAGTAGGTTACCAATTGACTATAAGGGTAGATATATTTATAGTCATCCCTGCTTTATCTATATATCTATTTATAAACCTATTTTTAGGCTTAACCTTTTTCGATTTTCAGTAAAATTTGTAATAGTCGTTTTAGTATGTAGTCGTTGTTACCCTAAGAAAATTACTTTTGAAATTATCTCCACCTATTTTTTTTTCTAAAGTGAATCTACACAAAAAGCAATTTTTTTCAAGATTGTTACACCGAAAGTTTAGATCAGCACGAAAATAGTATTGTAAAATGTTAATCCCGACCGGAATGCATTTTTAAGCCGGTTGAATAAAGAGCCATTGGAAGTGTAAAATTAATTCAATATTTCACCGAACCCGAACCTGAGAGAAATGACACGATTCTAAAGTTGCGGACAGAATACTAGAAGATATGGTGGCTTTCTTCGCGGTAAAAAGGTTAATAAAACGAAATACATAAATATTTTTTTTGTAATCACCATTTCCATTTTGGCGTTTATTTGCCTTAACACAATTTTGGTTTTAATTTTAACGTCCTTTATTAAATTTTCTACGCAATTCTCCACTTACGACGACCGTTATAAAAGTCGACAATTTCTTCTTATTATCCATAACCATTCCATTTAGAGTTAGATCCCATTTTTCATTTGGAAAATACGGTGGGAAAGTATCAACAAGTAAATAAAAATTTTTCGTGTAATATAAATCCTGCAATTGGAATTTTTATTTTGATTCCCATAAAAATATGAATTTTAAATGATTACCTTATGAAATGGACAACCGTCGGGTACGTGTCCATGTCGTGATAATTCCCTAAATACCACCGTCACGTGCACACGTTATCACATCTAAAAAAAAAATTTGTATTAAAACTATTAAAAATAAAGAATTTTCAGAATTTTTCATTTTAATTGAATGTCAAAATTGAATGTGTAAAAGCTAAACAATTGTGTAGCCTCCTTCGGACGTACGTTTGTTTTTTATAATTATCGAATTTGGCTTTTAAGTTTTTCGCACTTTTCCGTACATAAAACATCAGCTTTTTAAATTTTCATTTTTTCTTAAATTATAAATCTTATAATTAATTTTTTTTATTTATTTATTAACATGGAATCTGACGACCGCGCTTTGTCGAGTGCATAGTGACGACTGTATGTAGAGGATCTCTTTCGGTGTACAGCATTCAGTCTCTCACGGTCGAATTTCTCGTCTCATCCTGCTTTTCATGGAGAGATTACAATTTTTATGTTGTGTGAATATCGATAAAATAAAAATCCTAGTAGGTTACCAATTGACTATAAGGGTAGATATATTTATAGTCATCCCTGCTTTATCTATATATCTATTTATAAACCTATTTTTAGGCTTAACCTTTTTCGATTTTCAGTAAAATTTGTAATAGTCGTTTTAGTATGTAGTCGTTGTTACCCTAAGAAAATTACTTTTGAAATTATCTCCACCTATTTTTTTTTCTAAAGTGAATCTACACAAAAAGCAATTTTTTTCAAGATTGTTACACCGAAAGTTTAGATCAGCACGAAAATAGTATTGTAAAATGTTAATCCCGACCGGAATGCATTTTTAAGCCGGTTGAATAAAGAGCCATTGGAAGTGTAAAATTAATTCAATATTTCACCGAACCCGAACCTGAGAGAAATGACACGATTCTAAAGTTGCGGACAGAATACTAGAAGATATGGTGGCTTTCTTCGCGGTAAAAAGGTTAATAAAACGAAATACATAAATATTTTTTTTGTAATCACCATTTCCATTTTGGCGTTTATTTGCCTTAACACAATTTTGGTTTTAATTTTAACGTCCTTTATTAAATTTTCTACGCAATTCTCCACTTACGACGACCGTTATAAAAGTCGACAATTTCTTCTTATTATCCATAACCATTCCATTTAGAGTTAGATCCCATTTTTCATTTGGAAAATACGGTGGGAAAGTATCAACAAGTAAATAAAAATTTTTCGTGTAATATAAATTTATTTTAATTTTAAATGATTACCTTATGAAATGGACAACCGTCGGGTACGTGTCCATGTCGTGATAATTCCCTAAATAAAATTGCCGATAAATCGACCAGATTATTGGGCTTAAAAAGAGGACAAACATCATCGAATGTAACGTTGAACAGAATAAAAGACTCTCCTTTTTTCGGATTTATTTGAAGGACGTAGTTCAGTGCTGGGTGTTCCACTTCTTCCAAGTTGTTCAAATAAAAGTCAATTTTATTAGGATATCCTGTTTTATTGACGGTACAGTTGGACTCGACGTAATTACTTTCAAATCGTAATACTTTACATTCATGGAAAATTAGTTCGAAGTAACGCTGAAATTTCAATTTGATCTGATTAAACTCTCATCGAGACTGGCAAATTGTAGATACCTTCCCTTCGGTCGAAATTATAACGAGACTAAGAAAAATGGAAAAGGCCAATCGACCTGATACTTTCGTCATTATTAAGCAAGATGTGACTATAAACTGATTTCCAAAATGTGAATAACTACCTTTATATAGATTATGGTGTCGTTACTATTTCAGAAGCCACAAATTATCAGGCTAATTATTGAAAATGAAATTTTAATCTCAGCTTTGATCTCTGTTCGAATGATTATATAATATTTAATGTGATAGGAAATGGGGGATGTATTGATGTTGTTCTTTCTCTAAGTCTATTACGTAAGTGCCGAACTTCCCTGACTCCACTAATAATAAGGTATTTATATTTCATTGCTACTTAGCATTTGAAGACCGCAAAACTCGAAGAAGCAATAAAATAAAACGCTCTCTCTTCCTCACCGTCACATCCCCACCCCTAAAAAAGACACCACTCGTATACCCAATGTACCCATACCATATAAAATTCAACTTAATGTCTCAACGGGTTTATGAGCTACGCGCCTTCAAGCGCTTTTGCGTACGGCGTATACGGCGGACAGACGGACATATTTTTTTTGCTTTTTTGGGTTTTACTAGTCCTAAAACGTAAAAACACAAAATTTCAGGATAGCAAATTTTTTTTTTAAATTTCAGGTCGATCACAAAAATAAATAATAAAGTAAAATTGATTGTCCGTCTACATTTTGAAATATCGACAATGATGCTCATACAATTTTTCAGTTATTTTCACTTTAAAATATCAATGAGAAGTCTTACCTTAATAACAAATAGATTACGAGGGCTCAGCTCTTCCAACTGAGTTAGCCAAAGAAACTTAAAGGGTCGGATGTAAAACTGCAACACGTTTATCTCTAAGATTTTTTATTTCGTGAGAATCCAAATGTTTTTGTAGGGTCAAGAAGTAGCCTGATAAATAGACTTGGCAAAGTATAACTTAATCTTTCAGTTATGGCTTCCAGTCCCACGTTGGTCGCTATTTGTGAATAGTGAACCAATATCTCAATTTGTACTTCAGGATATGCAAATTTTAGTTTATTTATTTGTAGGAATGGGATAATTTTTAGCACACAAACGTCCACCATACAGAGCTTTATGGCTATTTTTCTTAAATATTCGCTACAAAATTTAAAACAACTTTTTAACAGTTACGTACTACCTATTGAAAAGTAAAACAATTTTTCATATAATTGAATGTAATAATTATAACAGGGTGACTCTGGTGGACCATTAACTTTTAAAGGTAAATTGTATGGAATCGTTTCGTATGGATTGGGTTGTGCCAAACCATATCTGCACAATTTATGTACGGACTTAATGGCATTCCGAAATTGGATTAAAAAGGCCATAGTTTAGGATGTACGTTCGAAATTTCAAAAAATCAAGAAACGGTTCCACAAGCATAATTGAGATAATTTATATAATTTAATTGCGATTTAATTGGAATTTATAATTACAGTTCATCGATTTCATTTCGAGTAAATCTCATTTTTATGGATTGTTTAATCATAATGTATTGTGTTTATTTAATTTAAAATGTATGTGGTAGTCATAGAAATTATATATTTAATATATTACATTACAGTGAAAATATTTTTGAATTTAAATTTTAAAAGTGATGACGTACGACAGCGGTCGCGAAATGAATGGTATTTCATAACCAGAAGTTTTACTCTTCCGAACCACCCCCTTACTTCAAAATACAGCACTGGTGAAAATAGAGATATTAGTGGAGATAGATACAAAAGAAGACATTTGCCAACAAGTAAATAAATAGTGAAAGTAATAATAATTACGTGAATAAAAAGATTAAATTATTGTTAATGGTCTTATAAATAATTGTAAAAAAAATTCGGAATTTGGATATCACGTAATACCATGGATACACTGCTTGTATACAAATTACTTTATTCAAATCATAATATGCGATACAAGATATGTAGCATGACACAGCCCATACATGTTATACTTTGACATTTCGCTATCAAAGACAAAATTTCAAGCGTCTATCAATCGTAGTATTGTGCTTATATTGTGATATTTTAAAATTAATATGAATTCAACGCAACAGCAAAATTTAATGGAACTTTTAATTAATCTGGGACAGCTAAAAATACATTCCGAAATTTTAGCAGTGAAGAAAAAATGCTTCGACTGCTAGCTCTTCGTGCCAAACGTCGCAGTATGATGTACCGGCGAAAAGCATTTTCATTGCTAATAAAGAAATGCACAAAGTGGACCATCACATCACACACAAAAATTAAAACACGCTCAAACAATTTTAACTGACGGAAGAATAAAAAAATTCATTGAAATTTCAGTTGATTTCAGTAACAGATGGCGCTGATGGTAGTTAAAAGAAGGCTATATCAGCTAAAATCATCGAATTTATTTACAATGAAACAGGTTGGATATTACGTATATATCAGCTCGTTGATGTACTATATGCAGATTATTGGGTGATACACTGGTGATATTGACGATATTATGATTTGTATACGAGCTGTGTATCCAAGGTATAAGCCTAGTTTCAATATATTTTTAAAATTCCAAAGTTTTAAATCTCATAAGTACAAAGTCTTATCTTCAAAAAATCTCTGAATTTTATAACTTTCAACCGCCGTGGGTGCAAAATCCTCTAAATGTATAGAACACCTAAATAAATAAATAATATTTTTTGTTCATTCAAAAATCATAATAAAACAAATAAACAACAACAAGTTTGTTTTTAAAGCGATATCTAATACGCGCAATACTTTTTGTGTGTGTATGTAATATATTTAAATTTATGAAGTTTTTTTCTATTGTTTTTTCGGTAACTTTTTATCGGATTCAACCTCTTAAATTCTATCTTTGTAAGGAGTTATATTAACTAAGGCAATGGTTTCTGCAATTCGAAATTTTTGGTTAGCTGCACTCAAAATTAAAATTAAAGCAACGAAAAGATTTTAATAATAAAAAAACAATGTAATTAGAAAAACAAATATTATCTAAGTCGAAAAAGAAAATTTGACTATCTTATTCATTACTATTGTGAAATAATTTTTTTTGTATTATTTGAGTGTAAATGGCCCAACAGGTAATCATCGCAATATCAGATTGATTTTAAAACTTTTTTTTTGCATAATAAGACTCAAAAATTTCAGCATTTTTTATAGTTTTTCTTTAATATTAGTTTCAAAAACTGCATCCATACTAAATTGTACCGTCACAAATTCAATTCAAATTTATTCTAAACAATTTGAAAGGTGTAGTTGCTTGGAGACCTCTTATTCATACTCCCAATGGAACTCTTATTCATACCCGCTATGTATGCGGAGCTGGGGCTGCCTATTGTTTGTTAAAAAAAAATATTAAGTGCACCATTGCAGGTATTTGAATAGTGCATTTAACTCAGAAGTTATGACTACAGTTTAGAACAAAGGCCGTTACCCTATCGTACATCCCATAAATTCTTAAATCCTTAAATTATTTTTTTTCTAAATCTACTAATAATGTACGCTACTATTTATCAGTCCGCAGCCTTAAGTGAAAGTCAGATAATTCCTGTTGCTGCAAAAATGGTGCATCCTCTGTTTAATATTCGCACTATGGATCAAGACCTATGTCTTAAGAGTAACCTTACTGCCCTTATTTAGCATATCTACGGATGCATGCTTAAAAGAAATATTTCGGTTCTTTGAAGCTATCGAGAAGAATTATAAACACCAGAATTGTGTATCCAATTCTTTTGGCCGTGAAAGCCCCACATCCTGGTTGCGGAATCTTTGATAGCTGGATGGGGTGTTAAAAATATGGTAGGACTTAGTTATTTTATTTGGTTTTATAACTCGAATTTATGTTCCGAGAGATTGCGGGATTAAAGATCATTATTGTTTACAATTAAAAAAAAAATTTTGTTTATCTTTGAAAAATCGAATCCGCTTGGTAACTGAAGTCATGGCTCATGGTTCATGATTATAACGTGTGCCTTTTTGATTCCGGGCTGCGCAATTTGCATCCGTCATCCATGGTTTGTGAGCTGGTAATTTAGCAAGCGGTAATGATGCATGTCAGGTACAATGTTCACATTTCGCATATATATTTATATATATGTAGATCCTTTTGATCGCATTAATGATAGTAGTTACGTTAATTTTTCGAAGGCTGATTCCGGTGGACCACTGATCTTTCAGGCAGAACTTTCTGGAATAATATCAATTGGATTGGTTACAGTCGTGAGGGAATGGCAGCAGTTTACGCAAATATTGCATCACATTCCGTATGGATTCAACGCCAACTACAAATTAAGATTAATGAATCCGACGTCCATGCCATGATATATCGCCCTTTAAGTATTTAAATGTATGGATATTTTTCTTTAGTATGGAGTCAAATTATGTATTAATTTTTTTTATATATAAATCAATAGAAATAAAATAAAGTAATAACGAGAAATTGCTTAAAGTATTGTTGTTGTTTTTATTAAGTACTAGCCGCGTACCGCGGCTACGCTCAAGTTTGTACCCGTTGTTCCATCGCTCCCGTTGCGCCCGTTTCTCCCGTTGATCCCGTTGATCCCATTTCTCCCGTTGCTTTCGTTGCTCCCGTTGTTGTTATTTTTGTTGTTGTTTGGTGTGGGGGAAGACACGCAGCAAATCAGCGCATCTTGAGTATTCAGGCAAACATGGCCCATTATACTCGAATCCCCCAGTCTCCACCCGAACTTTTTCGTCCTCCTCATGAATTTCAAGAGCGAGAACGGAGTTCTTCCATCCTCATAACATCAACGCCGTATACGTGCATTCTCGCAAAAGAGTAAGCTGGATACTGGAGAAGGAAATGTTCCGTTGTGCACATAGGGTCGTCAATGATTCTCAATCTGACCAGGTGTAGGCCACACGAGTTATGCCCTGTGAGGACACCAACCATACTACCACATTCCTCTCTGCTCAATTTGAGAAGAAAAGCAGCGGTTCGTCCACTTGGTCCCTCAACAAGGTTTCTGATCTGCCGCATTCCCGGAAAAAGCTGCCATCTCTCAATGTGTGATTTACTCACCCACTCAGCAATGGCAGCCCTAACAGAAGCAACCGGCACACCGTTAACTGGTTCTGGTCCGACCATGGCTGACTCCGATCCAGCCTTTGCTGATGCATCAGCTATTTCATTGCCATTTACACCCTGGCCTGGAACCCATATGCACTTTAAGTCATTGAATCTGCTTGCTTCCGTTACTCCCGTTGCTTCCATTTCTCCCGTTACTTCCGTTGCTCTGTTGCTTCCGCTGCTCCGTTGCTCCCGTTGATCTCGTTGCTCCCATTTCTCCCGTTGCTTCCGTTGCTCCCGTTGCTTCCATTTCTCCCGTTACTTCCGTTGCTCCCGTTACTCCATCCTCTATTCTCCATCCACCATCCTCCATCCTCCATATATCATCTTGCATCCTCAATCCACCATCTACTATCCCCTATCACATCCATCGTCCAACTTTACCATTTAGTAATAGGAACGCATAACTAATACACCGAAAACGAACGAACTGCTGCTAAGCGCTAAATCATGTGAAATACACTCAAATGTTGAAATAACTCTTTGGTGGTACAATTGTAAAATGATTTTGTTAACGCAGAAACCATCTCGGACGTGCCCTCAACAAATCACCAAAGTTTCATCACAATGGTAGAGAGTATTTATGAAATTTCGTAACGATCTCGTTATTATTTACAAATTATAATTGGAATTTCTTTTAACAGGAACTGCAAAGTCCTCTAAAACTAACTGTTTTCGAACTTTAATATAATAATTAATATAGGAGATTGAAATAATTAATATAGGAAATGGAACGTACTTCACCTATTTGATGGACCTATTTGATGGTCATTTGATTTGAACTATAATTATCTATTGGTGAAACTTAGTGTCATTAGCTTTACTTAACCCATCAACAGTTGCATTACTCCATTGACATATCATATAAAATTGCTATATTTCGAGAAAGTATTCGTGAAAAAAGTCGTTTTTCTGGGCTTAAATATTTGCATGTTTTTTTAATGAACTCAGTTTTCGAGATGTATGGCTGCTACAAAAAAGACTTATTCAGCTCTCTTCATAATGTATTTGTTTATTAATTGTAAGATATTTTTAAGTTAGTTTTAAGTTCTTTTTAATAGGTTTTTAAAAAGAATTTTCCTAAATGAAGTATCGCTTTAATTAATAACATAATTTGTCAAGAAATAGAAATATTATACTACACTACAGTTGTAAAGACAATAATTTTTTCCCCGTCTGATCTCTACAAAAACTGTATAAACTGTAAATATCTTATAGAATTACTGTAATAATTAACTAAATAAGAAAGTAAGTAAGTATTTGTTAGGTATCTAAAACTACTGAAAAACGAAAGTGTGCAAAATTGCAGTCCCAGCTCGAAGCATTCTGAAGTTATCGAACTATATTCGTGAACACGCCTCTCAAAGACTTTTGTACAGGGTGTTTTTTTAGGTGCATGAAAACTTAAAATTATAATACAAGACAGAAATATTGTTGGAATGAAATTTTTTTATTATATTCTGGTAGATAATTTCATAGCATTTATTTTTTAAATATGATTTCCGTCATATGTCCGCCGTGGCTACGAGTTACATGGTCCATTCGATCAGTCCAATTTTTGACTACTTTTTCCAATAAATATGGCGTATGGCGTCAATACTGGCTTGAATATTGGCTTCCAATGCTTCAAGAGTTGGTGGTTTGTCAGTATAAACGCATGACTTAATATAGCCACATAAAAAGTAATCCAGAGGCGTTAAATCGCACGAACGAGGGGGCCAGTTAACAAAACCACTTCTGGAAATCAAGTTGTCACCAAATTGATTTTGCAATAAATCGATGGTTAAGCGCGCTGTATGGGAAGTTGCGCCGTCTTGTTGGAACCAAATGTCGGCGATGTTTAGCTGATTAATTTTTGGAAACAAAAATTCAGTCAGCATGGCTCGATAGCGCTGGCCATTCGTGTAAAATTTCACGTTCTTGCCTTTTGACTTTAAGTGCGTTTCAGAAGAAGAATGCAAAAAGTTACAATGACTTTTGTATGGCGAAGGACTCTGCATGTAAATTCCTGTACTTTGAACCATTGATAAAAGTTTCAAATTGCACGCTTGAAGTATTTTAAAGTTATCAACTAATATTCGTGATCAGTGTTTTAAAGACTTCAGTATGGTATCTGCCCGAAAGAGTAATACGCTCATCTTCATTAATAGACTTATTCCTACAAATTGTATTTAACGACTGGGTACCGTTGAAGATCTTAAGTTACTGTGCGTTCAAAGATACAAACGTTTAGAAACTGGATTTGGCCATATTGACGCAAAAATAGGAAAGATTATTGCGCGTAATCAACACGCCCTAATAATGCATGAAAGTATACGAGTAGTTGATGCGGTGAAATTTTTTAATTTAAAAAACCTAACAAATTTAAAAATCTGAGTTTATTTATACCGCAGGTTGGTGGCATGCGGGTTAAATAGATCATCCGTTGGTTGCGTAAACTAATTATAGTTTATTTTCGAAATCAGTTAAAGATTTTTTTTTGTTTTATTAGATATCCAATTTTTGAATATTTAAGTATAGTTTCATAATTTGGCTACAGTTTGTTAGTTAAAAATCGTGGAACAGAGAAATTGGAGATCAGTTTAGAAGAACGTATCAAAGTCTAAAGATGCTTTCAAACGTATGGCTCGTAGTTCTAAGTATTAGTTGTTTTGCATTAGGAAAGGTAATAAAATCTGAAACAAAGTGTAACCTTCTTAAATTTTCGTAAATATAATTCCAGCGCCCTTATGAAGTTCTGATAATGGATGTTAAATACACTGAAGTAAATAACGCTCTAGTTGATGTAAATTGTAGTCTAAATACTTCAGCAAACCCCCCATTACTGTCCGGCTACCATAATTTTCTGCAGGATTTTCCCGGATTAAATATTTATTACATCATAGAATGCAATCCGGACAGTAATGCATCTTTCGTTTTCTTAAATAGGAGCTTCGATATTTGTCCGTTTTTAAGTAATCAAAATTCCGGTACTCAATTGGATTTAATTTCAATTATCTTACACGAAATTACGCTATTTGGTAATGTACCGACCGGATGTCCGATTAAAAAGGTAAAGATTATTTGGGAAATTTTTTGAGTTGGAATATATTTTAATGTTTTAATTTTATCCGATATAGGACATATACTATATTAAAAATTTGTATTTACGAGCAGGAAAAATTCCTCCATATTTTAATAATATGAAATTTATGTTGACTCTACATTTACGAATACCTCAGAACGGACATTCATTCACAAAGCTTTATTCACTTGTTTTACAGTGTAAATTTCAAACTAAGTTGCAGAAACGACTTGGATAGAGTGAATTAATATTTTATTATTTAACTAAAGTTTGTACCCCGGTTTCTATTTCTAACAAAATAAATAAATAAAAACAAGAGAATTATTGTATTCCTATAGTTTTCTCTAAGGTAATGTGAAGGGGTTGTGTTTCTTATGTAATCGTCTACGGACCTATTTTAATATTCAACCCCAAGGTAGTCTAAAGAGGTAGCATACGTTTTCACAAATTTCAACATACCTCTTATATCTGGTGAGATATCAAATTGGTTTTCACTCTTCAGACCTTCTACACAATCGCCTAAAAATTAATTTCAGGACTTTTAGATATTTAACTCCCAAGGGAGAATAAATGATCTGCATACGTCTTCACAATTTTCGTCATATCTCTTGGTTATTACTTCTACGGGTTTTCTATGTAATTTAAAAAAAACGATTTGACGGTTTTTAAAAATTTAACCTCCAAGAGGGTGTTAAGTGGTTGTATACGTTTTCACAAAGTTTACAATATCCATTAGTTTTAATCTTTACACGCTTTTTATGTAGTCGCCTAAAAACACAAATTTTGCGTTAGGTCTGATGAGCTATTCCAAACCCCAAGCTCCCTTGTTAAGGGGTTGCGTATATTTTCACAAAAATATAACGAATTTCGAGATGTTTACATGGGCTTTTTACATGTACGAGTACAATCGGCTAAAAATTGATTTAAATTTTTTTTGATATTTTCACTTCTATGGGTAGTTTATTTATTTCAACATTTCTATAAACAATCACTGGTGAATGTTAAAGTTGCATCTTACAAGGAGCTACTCTAGTGACAAGATTAACTTTCCAAAAACCTTTTTGTCTCGAAACAACGGATGTTACATTTCGACTTTGACCGAGTCCCAGACTATGATCCATAAAACTAATTCTTGTGTTGACGGTAGCAGTGGCGTAAGCACTTCTGTCGTACCCTTACTTTAATCGCTTACTGGACTTTCACCCGAAAAATAAGGAGACCAACTTTCATAGCTCGATATAAATTTCAAGTTTTAATTTCGTATCATAAGCGGTTCCTGAGATATAGAAACCAAAACTTTTAATCAAAAATCCTACTCCGCACCTCCTTCTAACACCAGCACGAAACAAGAAATTACCACTTAAACATTTTTATCTTCTTTTGTCCTTTTGAGGTCTACTAGTCCTAGAAAGTTAAATTGTTAAAATTTGTTTTGTGAATTTCAAATCTGTGGCTTAGAAAGTTCTGAAGTTCGACCAATATTCACATATACTTGCTTTTGAACTTTTCTATGGCAGCTCCCCGAAGTAGTAGGACGATTTTGAATATCAACGAACTTGGCTCCACAAATTCGACCATTTAGGAGGAAATTTAGGATCTGGATGTTTATCCAGATCCTAAATTTTAACATCCTGGGTCAAGGTGCCCTTGAGTTATCGTGCGATCGGAAAGACAAACCGGCAGCAAACGGATTTGAGATTTTTTTATAGGTGATTGGTTAAAATAAAAAACTTCTTATTAATCAATCAATCAAGAATATTATTACAATAATTTTAGTTATGATGAAATAAAATATCAATTAGTAAAATAAAACATTCAGTGTTTTCGTCTAAGGCGTTTAAACATCTTTCTTTGATATTGTAAAGCTATTTGTAAATCTTTAGCTTCACTAAATCTTTTTAAGATTTTATTAAATAAATTTTTACAATTTACTTAAGCAAATTATATTTTAGTAAAACATATCAGTCTTTTATATATTAGATTAATATTTATTTTTTAGTTTAGTAATATTAAAAACATGAAAACTTTTTTTATACAACTTGATTACTTTTTAAAAACTCTACAACTGTAATTTTTTAATTTTTATTTTGTGTGTACTTTGTTTATGTATCAGTGTTAGGTGTTTTTATGTAAAGTAGTGTAGTGTTGAAATGAAATGTGATGTGTAACTACGCCACAATATTTTCCATAAACTGCAAGTGAATAAAGCTTTGTAAAGGTATGACTGTTTTTATGTACCCGTAGGTACATGCAAAGTCAAGCTAAATTTCATATTATGAAAATATGGTGGAAATCGCTTTGCTCGAGCATAAAAGTTATTAATGTAGTATACGTCCTAGATAAGAATCGCATTAAAAATATTCAGAAAAGTCAGAAAATATTATTCACCTTCTTGACTGGACATTCGGTCGGTATATAACCAAATTGTGAAAGCTCTTGTAAAATAATAGAAATTATATCCAATTGATTAGTCGAATTAAAATTTTTTAAAAAAGGGCAAATATCGAAGCTCCTATTTAAGAAAACGAACGATGTTCCATTGTCTGGATTGCACTCCAAGATTTAATGAATAATTATTCCGGGAGCCAGATAATAATTGTGCGTTTGTCGAGGTATTCAGACTGCCATTTATGTAAACTACGATAGATCGTTATTAACATCAGTAAATTTAGAGCCAGTTATCAGGACATCGTAGGGACGCTACAAAATTTATACGCACAATTGGAAAGGGTCAAAATGGTATTTTTTTATACAACACCTTTCCTAATGTAGAGGAACTGATGATTATTACGATCCATAAGTTTGAAAACATTTTTAGAGTTTGATGGAATTTTGAAAACTGTTGCCTAGTTTATTCAATATTATATTTTTGCAATTATTTTACTAATTATGATTACGTCGCAATCATAAACTCAAAATGAGATTTTAATAATGTCCATAATCGATTTTGGAAATCTGATAGCCCATTTTTAATCTGCTGAAAAATTATAGAATAATGGAGATAAAAATAGAAGCATAATTTTATCAGAATTCGGAGGTCAAAGTTGTTATAATAACAATATTTTTATTTTTATAACAGCCATTTTCCTGAAATTAAATGGATTATAGAATGTTGAAACTTATGATTACAAAATAGCATATTATTAAAAATGATTTATTGAAGGAGACGAGGACAAGGAAAACTTTTCCGAGTTTTTAAAGTAACACTTTTTGAAAATAATACTTTGGGACCGCATACACTGGAGTCTAGAGTTCTGAAAAAGCTATTTATTGATCAAATAATAATAATATCAATTTCCGGAATGCGTCAAAGCCGAAACATAGTACTGGTTGTTTCGAGACAAGCCCCGGGAGGTTTTTTGAACATTTTGAAATAGTTCCGGGTAAAAGGATAAATATGCTAGAAATGAAATGAGTCCTTCCTGCACCTCCAATGTGAAAGTCCTTGAAAAAGGAGAATTTTACTTTCGGCGTTTTACCAAAGAATTTGAAATTGAACATCTAAGGTATCGTCTTTTACTTTCGAGTAGCACCCAAGTGAGAGTCCTTAATAAAGGATAAACTACATGCGCTCCTTATTCTACTTTATCCCTTAGCATATAGAGCTTATATAATAAATTATGAATGCGACGACGTCCGCCTTCAACTCAATCGCTGCTTGTCACCTCCAGTATATACGTATATCTCTATGTATTGACCGGACTCGTAGAAGGACGGAGTAAAAGGTTTAGTGCCAGCTCAGAAATTGTTTTATATTTCGGAAGATGACAAGGAATACAACATATCCTCACAGTTGGACTGACGTTTCAAGGCTTAGAGTATAATAGAGATGGCATAGGGCGACTAAAATTGAAGCCCGAAAAAATTGGTTTGAACATGTGTTAGTTTATGATACCAAGGGCGTGCTGGTATTGCAATTTCAAAAAGTTGGGGGCAAACAAATTATGATACGAAAATTGTTCATTTATGTGTCTATACATAACATGAATATATGTACTTATTTATATATTGTGAATATACATTACATTCAATACTTGTATTTACAAAACAAAAAGTATAAGCGCATATGTTCCAATGGTGTATATTATACAAGAATTTTCGCATAGCTATGAATAGGATTATAGGATATAGAAAGGATGGAAATAAGAAAAGGACGAAGTTATATTACAAATTCAAATTAAATATATTGATATTTTAAGCAAAATGAAATATACAACGTTTAGATAGAAAATCGTTCGACAGCAATTCACAAAAAGTCGAACAACAAAGATTAAATTAAAATTCGACAGAAGCATCGATGATGACAATTAGATGTTTAACCTCACTAACGAATATTGATGGCACTGCATCTTTTTTCAGGGCCCGTGTCCCTCGCCAAGCAATAAAGCAGGAGTCTTGAAAATGCCTGCTACACACACGATCTCGCTTGCAATTTAATCGGTTATCCGTGTACGGCTTCAACAAAGTCACCCACTTTGTTTCCATTACTACATTTTTCGGAAAGCTGTAAATTTCATAGATAAGTCAACATTTTATATAATACGTCAAAACTTAATAAGGCTACAATGTGAAAGCTAAAATAAATCCACTTGTAATTACATCATGCAAATTTATATTCAAATATTTATCAAATTTGAACTACGCGCGTTAAATTTCCTTTTTTCCAAATACATTTCGCATAGAACTTCGTCGGCGCCATCACTTTGCAGCCGTGTAGTGAGACGCCCGCCAGTCGGTGAACGACTGGCTGCCACTTCGATTTCTCGTCCTTATATAGGAATCGAAATGACAGCCAGCGTACTTCGATCTGTGATCCAATTTGTGAGGAGTGTTTTTGGCCTGAGTTGTTTGGCCGCAAAACATCTCCCCACATCCCATAGTTTCGAATAACTGAGCAAACCACCAAAGTTAATTAAACTATGTTTAGTAAAAACATTTTTTTTATTGAAGAAAAGATCTGCTGAAGCGTTAATGGTTATAAATAAAGGAAAGGAAATTTTATAGGGAATAAACTCTATTTATGTGCTTAGAGTTGGCAGTACCGACTAGTTTATTTGGCCGCTAACATGAAAGGGTGACACAAATTTTTATACCAAAAGATGAATTTCTTTTTGCCTAAATCCATGAAAACTATTATTTGGTGAGATTTTTTTTTTCTGCCAAATATTTTTGCGGAATTAAAGGAGTGGGGAGTATACCAATTTTTCCGAATCCCATAACGATTTAATTTTTTAACAGAGTTTTGATACTTGTGAGAATGTCTTATTGATCGGCCTGTACATTTTTTTTCGATACATTGAAAAAAAGAAGAAAATTTTAATGTGAAGTCAGAAATGTACGTGTACGTACGAGAGTTTTGTTGATGCGGTCGCGAGCTTCAAAAATTGAATATTTTTGATATGGGAGAGTCATCTCTATTATACGCTAAGCTTCAAGGCTAACCCCTAAGTCACAACGGCAACGCAGTCCGAGGCAGTCTGGCTGTCAAAAAGTTGAGCGCGGTGTATTTCCATTGTGGTAGTCACAACGAACGTAGACGAAGGCAGCCTTACGCAGCCATCCAAAAATGTTCGTCAACTCTGAACTTTTCCGTAGCCTGTAGTTAACCTCGAAATCGACAAGTGACTTTTTTATCTTTAAAACATCGAATCGTTACTTGACATGACCGGACTGAATTAAAATTAGCTTAAAAATCGATTTTAATTGTTCGCTGCTTCGTATGCACGAATACGAACGCTTTTGGAAAATTTGAAATTTATTCAATACTCAAACTGACGCAGACAGTGAATAGTTATCTGACTTGCTTATTTATTGGCAGCGTCAAGCTGCGTCGCGCTGCCTCATTCTACCTCAAGCATAAACGACTTTAATGCTACGTTAACATTTCGTTTAAAATTGAGCTTTGTGCCAATTTTAACAGAGTTCGTACTGGACAGCTCCATTTGAACTGAACACCCTGTTAAAATGGTAAATATTGACATCTGAGTAAATTTGCTGCGTTGCGATGCGTTGCCTGTCTTTCGAATGCGACCAATTGGTACGTCACACACACACAACACACGTAAACCCCATGCAGCAGCAGACGGAACACAGAAGTCAAATCAGATTTATAGTTGACAGAAATTTTGCGACTTTCTACAAAAAATTGAAATGTAAGACGAGTGAGGAAAAATTACAGATTTTGGTTAATACAAGAATAATGAGCATAATTCCGCAAAAGTGGCGTTTGTAAGTGATAATTTAAGTTTTGAGCGTTATTTCCTCCAAAAAATGCAGGTAAGCGTTGCCTGCGACTGCCGCAAGAATAATTTTTTTGATCGCTTCTTTATAAATTTTCCAGCAAGTGGAAGATCCCCCATTTTTATCAGTCGGAACGGAGGTAAGCGCGAAATACAAGGGAGCATTTTGTGAGGCGAAAGTCAAGAAAGTTGTGCGCAATATTAAATGCAAGATTGCATATAAACAAGGCTTGGGATCGGGCACTGTTTCGGATGAACTCATCAAGGGCGTTCTTCGAGTCGGTGCCACTGTCGAAGTGAAGCATCCCGACAAACGGGAATATATCGAAGCGACCATCACCAAAATTCAGGATTGCAGTCAATACACGGTTGTGTTTGATGATGGCGATATTATGACCCTGCGGCGGACTGCACTTTGTCTGAAAAGCGGTCGGCATTTCAACGAAAGCGAAACCTTGGATCAGTTGCCGTTGACGCATCCGGAACATTTCGGAAATCCGGTTATAGGCGGCCGGCGTGGAAGGCGGTAAGTAAAATATCAATATCATCAATTATTTCAGGACTGTTATCCTAGTGCTTTACTAGTTTTCCGGCTCGGATTGGTAGTAGTAGACGCCGAGTAAAAAAGCCTCAATGGGGCAGCAATGGCACGCCATCACAAATCAAATCCCTATGCTATGTTCTACTGAACAAATTGCAGAGTGGTTAAGGATTCCGTGAGACATTTTGTAAGAGATTGAACCAGGTTGGTTAGGAAAGAGCATGAACGTCTTTAAGTTTCTTTACCAAAGAAGAGGTGGCAATGGGTCTCTTCAGTTGTCTAACTACCGTCTACTTGTCACGCTAATGGTGCCAACTTTTTCATACATTTTGTTCAGTGTGGTTTCAATAAGCTTGAAACCATATGGCGAAATTAAATGAAAAAAACGGTTTTTTAATTTTTAAGCTTTTTAAACCCCAGAAAAGATAAGAAATTGAGTAAATGCGTCCTACAGAACGCTGGGATTTAATTTTCTTAGAAAGTAGGCTTGATTCTAGCAGCGAAGAACTTATCAAAGGTGTGAATTTGAGACTGCATTGCGAAATATACGTCAGGGTCGTATCATGATTTGATTTGCCTTCTTTTTATCCCATTTTATTTTAGATCAAGACACTTGCAGGACGACAGTTCGGACGAAGACGACGATAACGATTCAAAGGAAGTTATAAATGAAAAAGAGGAGCATATCGGCAAGGTGGTATGTGTGGAATCGACGGAAACTAAGAAAAAGGATAAAGAGAAATGGTTCCCGGGGTTGGTAGTTTCGCCAACAGCACAGGTGACCGTACGAATTCGCGTCAAGGATGAATATCTAGTTCGTTCTTTCAAGGATGGCCGATACTACACCGTTCCGAAAAAAGAAGCAATGGAATTCACTAGGGAATTGGCCGCGAAACAAGACGGTAGTGCCGTCCAAGCGGCACTTCTATACCTCGACAATAGCACACTTCCCCCGCATTGGGATAAAGATGCTCTCTTCGGATTGGCAAACAGCTCGAGTGAATATGAAGGCGAATTGGATTCGGATAGTTCCGATGATGAGCCACGCGAAGAGAAAGATCATTTCGTTGCACAGCTTTACAAGTACATGGACGATCGCGGTACACCGTTGAATAAAGTTCCATCGATTACTAACAAAGACGTTGATTTATATCGGTTATTCCGGGCTGTACAGAAATTGGGCGGTTATAATCGTGTGACTAGTCAGAATCAATGGAAATCAATAACAATGCGTTTGGGATTCATCCCGCCAACGGTTAGCGTAACGAATTTGGTAAAACAAGCGTACAAGAAGTTTTTGCAGCCTTTTGAAGAGTTCGATCGAAAATTGGGCTGTTCGATGTCGATGACACCAAGAAACGCAAATCGTAGCAAAGGCAGGAGTTTAGTTCGTGCAAATTCGGTTGCTTCGCCCAAACCTGAAGTAAAGGAACAAAAAATCGTGTCGGCAGCCGAAGAATCGGAAAACACAAGCGAATCTAGTATGGACGCAATTAAGTCGAAAAGAAAACTTTCCACTGGAAGCGGAAAGGTAAAGGCTTTGGTCGATAAGTTTGAAGAAAAATGTAAAGAAGAACCGCCCGAAGCAGTGTGCAAGCCAATTAAAACAACGACTAAGGAAGAGGTTATAGCGCCCTCGCCTTCAGGTTCGACAAGCTCAGCGCCAGGCAGTAGTAAAGAAAGGAAAGAGAAAACTGCGAAAAGAACTACACCCGTGGCACAAGACGAAAAGCGAAGCGGTCGTAAAAGAAAAGAAGGCAACACTGAAAAATTGGGTGATGCACCTCCCGCGAACGAGTTTCCGGTCGATATTGGCGACAAACTCAAAGTTTACTATCACGAAAAGAAAGTAACGTATGAAGCGAAAGTTATTGAAACTTCTCTTCAACATGGTACTCCATTTTATTTAGTTCATTACACTGGATGGAATACACGTTACGATGAATGGGTTCCACGTGAACGAATCGCTGAAAACCTAACAACAAGCAAAGCAAAGCGCTCTAAAGGTAGTTCCGGAAATCAGAAGTCAATGACAAATATACCGCCTAATGATGGAACCAAATCAGCTACTGGAATCGGCGATAAGGGGAATACATTTAACGTAACAACTTTAACAACAAATTTAGCTGTTGGAAAAAATCTTATGGCGTCAAAACGAGGCAGAGGTAGAAGTGATTCGCAACCACCAAGGTCAACAACACCCTCGTCAATGGCTTCGAATTCGAGTCGTACAAAGTCTCCAGCAGCTACTGCACGAAGAAGAACTACACGAGCTCAGCCGAGTGGTTCGCGTCGTACCTCAAACAACGTGTCCGATATTTCCATGCAAACTGAATCCGATAGTGATTCCGACGAACCTGTGAAAAAACCGATCAAATCGTCCGTTCTGCACACACCCATGTTAACGGCTTCGTTTGAGCCATCAACTTCGGGAGTATGTAAAATTGGACTTATTAAATCGTTGGCTGCTAGCGTAACAAACAGCCAAAGTGAAACGGAGGAAGAGGAGATTTGCGGATCTGCTAAGGGTCGCGACTACGACCTCAACCAAATTCGATCGGAACTTAAGGGCTTCAAAGAACTAAAATCACCATCTCCGGAATCCGAAAGTGCTGCTCAAGTGTCCAGCGAAAGAAAGACGACGAACATCTTTGATTTCGAACCGGTTGACGATACGGAGGCGAATCCATTAATTTCAATTATAGCTAAATCTGCTACCGAATCGAAATCCTCTTCAACTGAATTGTCCTCTGAAAGCGATTCATTTGCTGATGACGACTCACAATCATCTGATAAGACGACAATGCTACAAAATATGACAGAGAAATTCCAGCAGAAAATCAAAGCGGAGAAATTGGCGCAAGCAAAATGCTTAGAAAGGCTGAATGCGGGCGATTCTGTAGAGAAAATAATGCCGTTAAAATCTTCGGGCATAGAAAAAATTATAGAAGATAGTTTGGCCGAAAAGCAACAGGAGTCGATGAAGTCAAAACCATTTATCATTGAAAAGAGAAAAGAGGTAACTGAAAAAGAAGAAATCCCGAAAGTACCGAGCACCGAAACTACCAGCCCAATTAAAGCTGTCTCCATCGATCGCAAACCGCTTAAAATCCCCACATCGCAAGATAAAAAATTAATTGATGTGCCAGACATTCAACCAATCGTTCCCAAAGTAGAAAAAAAACCTACTACGACACCGAATTCAGATACAACTCCAATAACAGCCAAACCAGCTACAGCAGATGAAAACACAGTTGAAGTCATCAAAACTGAAAAGCCTTCAAAGGAAAGTGGTGTGTTGTGTTCGACAGCGGACATATACGAATTCAAAGAGCCCGAGCCATTTGAATTCGAAACACGAAAGCCAGCAACCACAGCTCTAAGCTCACCGGAAATCGATAAAAAGCCGCAGAAAAAAAATATTCAAAAGGCTCCTGAAACGCCAATTCCAGACATTAAGCCGAGCACATCTGTAGTAGCTGCGAAGAAAATTAAGAAATCACCGCCGACCGAACAAGATAAACTCAAGCCAATTAAAATTGAAGAAAAACCCATAATAGCAGATGTGACAACGACATCCCCTACCATATTGCTAACGCCTATCAAAAACGAAAATACGTTTGATGCATTGCGCAAATCCCCCAGCTTTAACTTGAACATAACTCCGAATGAGGAAAACGCACAAGTGTTGCAGGAAACTGTGAAAGCTAATTCAGAGGTGACTGATCGGCCGGGTACATTGGTAATGCCTAGTACTTCGTCCGAAGTTCCACAACTTAATATACCATTTATAAGCCCGTTTGTCGAGACCTTGAAAGAATCGCCCCAGTCCGCAGAAACTGGAAATGCGGACAAAGACAGCACAAGCAAATCTTCGTGTAAAAAAAACGAACTGGAAACAGTCAAACGGATTCTTGCTTTGGATCCGGGCTTCGATTTGGAACCACCGAAAGCAGACAAATGGAAAATCTCAATAGCGGACAAAGTTTTGAAAGCCCTTAATCAACAAAAACAAGAAGAACTTAAACCGAAAGAGGAACCTCCGGCGCAAATCTCATTCCCTCCTATTATCGAAGCACCGCAAATTAGTTCCTTCGCAATAGCAGAGCCGCCCAAGATTGAACTTCCGGCAATAATAAAGAAAGAAATCGAAATACCATTGAAGAAGCCCATATTAAGCAGCCCGGAACATAAGCTTGATATTTTGGAGTCTATTGCTCCCAAAAATAACGACTTAAGCGAAACAATACAAAAGTTAGAGAGTGTCATACAAAATAGATCGGTGATTGATAATTTCAACGATGATTCATCGGACAGCACGGATTCAGAACGCCGGCTAGTAATCGAAGACGACTCTCAAAGTTCCGAAACAAACCAGACCGACATTGGATACGATGCGGACGCTGTGAATAAAGCCATATTTCACAATGACAAACCGTTTTCCAATATAACTGATGTTCCGTTTGAGATTTATACTCCGAAAATCCAACCAAGTATTTTCAATTTGCAAACATTACCCAATTCCGCGCTGGCTGTTCCATCAACATCGGGCACAAGTAGTACCCCGCCAGCACTTCATTCCGACTTATTCACTCCAGACGTAGAGCCTGCGATAAAAGTTGAAAATCCGCCAATCGAACTTCAAAACATTGTCGCCGTGACAAAACTTAAAAAGGAAGAACCCCCAACGAATCAGGACACAAGCCCGATTATGCACAGCGAAGCAATAACTCTTCTTCTTTGCGAAGAAACAATTCCTGGCAGTCCTACTCCATCGAAAGAAAGTTCCGATATAAAACCAAACGTACACCCAACCGAATCGGATATTAAACCGATTCCGATGGACATTGAATGCTCGGCGCTACCATCTCTTCCCGAGGTCAGTACAAGTGCTAAGATGAAAGCCGAGATGAACACACCGAACAGTTCGCCGCGCGATTCAATGAGCCAGGACGAGAGTAGTGAGGATTTGAAGAAGCAACACGATCAAGACAGTGCAAATTCACCGAAGAAGCGACGACGTACTCGGAAACACTCCGAAAGCGAACAATTAAATAAACGTCGACGGCACAATACAAACGTACCCAAAAGGAATAACGGTCAGTGGCAAAAAATTAATGTAAAAAAAATGTTTCCTAATTAAATCATAATATTTTTTTTTGTTTTTCTTGCAGCCTCAGATAGCGACGATAATTCGGATGCTAACTTATCGCAGAGATCATCGAATCGTTCGGCACGACCATGTCAATATAATTTCCTGGTTCAATTGGGTAAACACTCGAATACATTAATTAATTTATTCACCTTTAAAATATTTTTTTTATCTAAGATCCAGCTATGAATCCGAACCAGCGTATATCAATTCTGAATAAAAAAATATCAGATCTGCGAAAAACTTACAATATGATCAAAGCTGAACTAGCCAGCATAGACCGCCGTCGCAAAAAGCTACGAAGACGAGAACGCGAAAAGAAAACTCAACAAAAAATTAACTGTTAAAAGATTTAAAAAAAACAGAAATTAATTAAAGTTGAATATGAATGTTTTTAATTATAAAAAAAATGTTTTTTTATTTTATTTTATTTTATTTATTATTTTGTTAGTGATTTGGCACTCATAATAAAGTTTTGTATTGTAATTGAACAGAAAATTTAAAATAAATTTGATACCTTGAATTTTATTTTGATCGGATGCGAAAAATTATTACAAATCAAAAGTACATGGCCTTCCAATTTGAACAGTTTGTAGATAGATTGTATTGTACGTGGGAGACCGTCAGAGCATCCCTTCCAAAACCGTCAGTTATTGTCTGTATATCAACTGTCTCCTGTGCTGCGTCGCGTTGCATGCTTCTTATCCGCTCAAAACGGCGAAGTGCCGACATTATCCTCGCTGATGTGAAGATGTAGATTCCCTATTCTCCAATTTTCTGGTATTGGTCGAGTGAGAGTCTCAGAGTTGGAGAAGGAAGTTACAGCACTAGCCTCCACCGATCGTGGGAATTGAGTTTCGGCTAATAGCTCCAGTGTCTCTTTCTCTGACACAGTGAAGCTGCCGTCAGGGTTCTCGAGTACTCGCTGAATTTTTGCACTACTGTGGAGATCATTTATCTCTTCACAGAATATCTCTCTTTACATTGCTGATCTCCTTATTGTATTTTGTTATGGGCTAGCTAGCTAGCGTTAATAGACAGAAACTAGTGTAGGCAGTACTAATGGCCGTTTCAATTTGTGCGCTTTCATGACTGTCGTAGATCGTTTTTTTTTTGTTTACTACTATACTGTGCTGTGGATAGTATAGCAAAATAATACACCTATTTTCAAACCTAGACTCTCAAAACCCTCTGGGTGACACCGGTTTTTTAGTTGTGTAACTTCTTTCCACGTTCTTGTGATGCATACCAGATGCAGAAAGTATTTCGAAAAGATTGTTACGTATTCAGTAATGTTCTCCTGAATTATCAATAACAGCAGCAATTCAATGGGCATAGCACAGTAACAGCGCTCTTCTGAGACACAGCTTTTGCTTTAAATATCATGTTTGTACTTAGACCACGTTGGTAGGCCCATAGCTTGGTGAGATACGAACCCACAATCTCAGTGCTTGTAAACTATCGTGCATAGTCACCGAGGATCCTAAAAGCAACAAAAGTGTTCGAAGATCAATTGAAACACAATTTGATTTTTTTTTAAGTTTAATTTAATTACCTGAAAAAAATATAATTATGCCTAAGTTTGATGTATATAATTGATCACATTTTTTTCAGTTATTATTGCTATCTATAAATTAAATTATTACAATTACCATGTAACAAATATTATACAATTTATTGTTTCTGAAAGCTTTAAAAATCGTTCGTATGGCACTTAAACTATGATTATAAAATAACTGCAGTTATTCCATAAATATTTTAAATTAGGCTCCTTTTCGTGAAGCAATTTTATTAGTACAATTTTTTTTTTATTTTATACAATTTTTACTTTTTTTCTAATGTATAAAAAATATTCCATAACACATAGAACTACAATTCGAGCAGAGTGTTGTAAAATATGAAATAAACGGAATAAATGGCGTAAAACTAAGCCAACAAATTTAACGATGCTACTAGCTAATAATAAAACTAATAACACTTATACTGCAAAAAGGAGATTTAAATAATACATACATTAAAATAAGTCTTATAGCTGCTAGAAACTAAATTTAAACGGCTCCGATGAATTTTCAATTAAAATCCAGGTTAGATTTTATATAAATAAAAAAAAAGTGAAAGAACAAAATTGATTAAAAAAAATAATAAAAACAAGTCATGGTTATTGTGAGAGCCCAAAGAGTTTAAGTGCATTAAAGGCAGTAGCTAAAGCTACTTCGTCTGGCGTTTTCTTCATAAAAGCTGCAATCATTTCTACTATAGCAGGAAGACTGCATGGTTCATTTCGTTGAAATGTACAATATCTGAAAAGTATTGGATTTAATCGAATTCATCGATGATTAAAATATGCGATATATTTTTACCTATGTAAATATAAGAGTGATCTTTCCGTTATTCCAGTCTTAACATGTTGAGGAAGTTTTGAAGCTCGTGTATTGGGATACATAAATGGCGAATCAGTTTCTACTAGTAGTTTATCTAACGGTAATGTACCGTCTTCCAGTAGTTTTCGCACCCCAGTATCAGATTTGTCCTAATGAAGAATTAAATGTTGTTATACAAATTGCAGGAATGGCGATATTCTCCATGCAATTTACATACCTTACATAAATAACCTGTTAAACCTAAAAAACATCCCATTTCTAAATACTTTAGAGCCTCCTCAGTGGTACCCATGAATCCTCTAATAACAATATGTGATATGTTTGAAAATCTAAATTAAAAAAAGCACATTTTCAAGAACTGCTGATTATATAAAAATAAGAAAAATTTAAACTCACTTCTTTAAAATTTTTAAAACGTCATCTTGAGCGGATCGTTCGTGTATTAGTATTGGCTTCTGAAGACTACAGGCAAGACGTATTTGTTTTTCGAAAATTTCCTTTTGTACATCTGGTTCGGAAAAGTCGCGTTGGTAGTCTAAGCCGCATGGTCCGATCGCAACACATTCAGCTGCCTGTGCGGTCTTTTCAAAATCGAACCAGCTTTCTGGCTCTTCGATAATTGATTTTGAATCGTGTGGATGAATTCCAGCTGTCGAATAAATTATCTCGGGATAAATACGGGATAACCTTAATGCCTCCTTGCTAGATTTAACGGACGTACCGGGCACCATAATTTTTTGGACACCTGAAATAGAAATAGAAAAAAAATCGTTGGAAGTTAGTAAGCAATTTTATATTTATTTTATTATCGTAAAAAAAAATTTGTAAGAAAAATGTACGGATGCACAGAGCACAAGCTACCTTTGTCAAATGTAACTTATAAAGTAAATTCAACGATATAATTGCATTGAAATTTTATCTATATTTCGAGCAGGTCTACATTTGGCACAATATTTTGTCCAACGGATAATTTTCATATTTCGGTCATGCCTTTTCGAAATTCGGACCACCTATTGACTGAATTGCACTCATTGGCGGATACAGGGGGGGGGGGGGGCGGAGGTGCGGTCGCCCTCCCCCCAAGAGCAATTCCGAATTTTCTAAACATACATAGCTACTTCAACCGTTCTCCGATTTTTTTACTCCACTGCAATGTGGACTGTAATTAGCATTTACTGTAGTTCTGCGGAGCAATGCAAAGCACAGAACTGAACCATGATGGTGGATTTACCATACACTCAACGTTTGAGGCGCGCCTCTATCCCCACCATAAAATCAACCAATCAGATGGCTCGTGCAGTCGCAAGAGTCTAACATTCTTCAACTTTTTCTCCGACGCACGCTTCCATATGTGTACACACATACAATGAACTGTGGTACCACACAATTCGCAGCTCATCGTATTTCTGTCGTTTCGCAGTTATAGGCAAGTTGCGCCGCAAAGGCATGTTGAGTGTAAATTGCTTTCAACACAGCAAAGAACACAGTCGACGAAAATCGGTTTGCAATGGCCTAATGGGGGTAGAGGCTCGCCTCAAGGGTGAGTGTAAACGCACCACGATAAAAAGACTACAAGACAACATATTGCGTAGGTAATAGGGTCATTCCATCAAGAACCGCCAAGAATGACGAAATTTGTGACCTAACCATCTCCGATTCTTTTGAAAATTTTTGTACTTTAAGAACTAGTGAAAAAAATAATTGAAATTCAATTTTCTGTTTCTATCTCATTTTTTTTGTTAGTTATAGTATGTTAAAGTTTTCGCAAAAATGGTGTCCGAGTCCTCTTTGAAAATGAATATCTCTGGAAATTTTTATCCTGGAATAATAAAATATGGCTTATTTTAAAGGGGAAGGTTGTCACAATAAAAATTATCTCTGACATTTTTTTCAAGGATAATGATTTTGTCCTTTATCCCTGAATATCTCAAAACGGTTTTTTTTTTATTTTTTTATATATTTTTTAGGCTACTCTGTTTTTCAAAACATACCAAAAAATTAACTTGGGATCTCAATGGGATCGGGGTCAAAAAAATCGAAAAACATTATAGTAGTTCTCAATTATTTAATAGAAAAAGGATCATTAATCTAGAATCGCCAAAAGTGTGACCTTATCATCGCCGATTCTTTTGAAAATGTGTGTACTCGAAGAATCAGTGAAAAAAAAATATGATTTCAAGTTTTTGTTTCTATTTCATTTTTTTGTTAGTTATAGTATGTTAAAGATTTCCCAAAACAGATGTCCGAGTCCTCTTTGAAAATACATATCTCTGGTAATTTTTATCCTTGAATAATAAAGTAGGGCTTATTTTAAAGATTGTTGTTGTTTTTGTTAGTTCAAAAATGGAGATAGAAACAAAAACTTGAATTTCAATTAATTTTTTCACTAGTTCTTCAAGTACAAACATTTTCAAAAGAATCGGCAATGGTAAGGTCACAACTTTGGCGATTCATGATGGAATGATCCATAATAAGATGAAAACAATATGATCCCGTTTTTGCTAAGTGCAGTCTATGTAGCTAAATTCACACAGAACTTGATCAAACAAAATAGCCAAATCAAAAAAATTTCCGCCCCCCCCAACAGCAAAGTCTGGATCCGCCACTGATTGCACTCGAGTGCGAGTTGAGCAGTTAACTAGAACGTATTGTGTACATTTGTATTATGATTTGCGAAGGAGCTTTGTTCTTGTGCTTTATTAATAATAGATTAAGGGCTAGCGCAGACCACGGACTATTCGATGATGATGGAAGGTCCCACCATTAGTGTGGCAAGGGTGTCGACACTTAGGCCAATAAAGAGGTCCATTGTATCTCCCAGTTTCATAAAACTCAAAGGCGCTTATGCACTTTGGCCAGGCCTAGCCGGTCTGATTTTTTGCTAAATTTACACCCTGACTGGGTCCTGATTTGTGAGCCCCTCCTTTATTAGGCCAAGAGCAGAGATAGGCTCCTGCACTTTGCTGGATCAGTTGACTTCTTGGCGAAGTGTACTCCGTGGCTAAGTTACGGTCTATAAATCCTTTACTTCGTGTGAAGTAATCACAAAGTAACTACGAAGGACACTTCCTCCGTATGTAAATTATTAAGATCGGCTAGAAGAGCAGCCATGACGAACTCTCGTGGTTAGGCTACCGACCCTGAACCTTTATTTGGGACCACAACGGATATTTTGATTGATATTTGATTGAATTCATTTCCCAATTCATACACAAATCAAAATAAGAAACAATTTTCTTACTCCTGTGAAAACACCTAAAATTAACAAAGTGAACTTTGCAGTAGGATTTAAAGCACCTTAAAAGGTTAAAATCTTTACGTACAGTGGAACTGAAAATTAAAAAAAAATACTGCATTTATGGCACATCGTTGAGTTCAATGTCAGCATAGATTCCGATAGTTTTTCCAATTCGTTAAACTGAGAAAATGTAATTTCGTCAGTTCTTCGGCGAAAAAGTGTGCCTTGCCACGGAATAAATTCAGCAATCAAAAAAAAATAGTAAGAGAAACTAGCCCACTGTCCACCACATTCTTGTTTCATTTTGTTATTTTGGTTTTTCTGACTCAAAATAACCTTCTGCGACGTACGTTCACCACAAGTGAACAAATAAACCACTTAAGGCCGACTTTAATTCAAGTAGTATATAATGAATCATTCCGCAGCATTCCTTAAGAATCGTGCTCACTTTGAACGCCGTCAAACGGTCAAACTCGTCGCGGAATCCTTCCGAAGGATGTAATTGAGTTGACGGGCAAATAGAAAGGAAGAACAGAGAGTACAAGGTTTTTTATGGACCACTCGGGGATAACAACGACTTGACTGCTCGGTTAGTCTGAGTAGTTTTCTACGCCCAGAGGCTTACATCATATTTGTAATTAAATTCGCCAAATACATGGAAATTTTCAACGGTCTTCAATTGTTATTACCTCAAGATTGTTCTTGATTGCCGAATTAATTAAATATCTTGAATTCAACGCAGTCAACGTGTTATCTGGAGAAGATAAATCACAGTGAAAACTAAAAATAAATGATGACTTAATCCGAATGTGGGTCAGTAAATTTATCAATTACCTGCATCTTTTGCCCTCTGAATGACCGAATCCAGGTCCCGGCTGTACTTTTTATTTGTTAAATTAGCACCAACGTCGATTACAATTAAATTTTCGTAGCAATGTTTCATGTCGTCTGCGTTTTTGCCATCGTCTGCCATGGTTCCAAGTTTTTTGTTCACTCCTCGAAAAGCAAAAACCAACCCTTTGTATGTTGATACACGGCAGATTTCTTATCCTTTCGTTGACTAGATTTTATAGGAAGCACTAATTTGATTAATCGTATCACCGAAAAACAGATATTAAGGAGAAAATAAAAAAAAAATTATGGAACCAGATGCGTTTTTCGGTGACGATGAGCAGGAATGCAAGTGACAAGACATTGGACGGAATTGCGTCTAGTTTTGCTTTGTTGTTTGCCCTGATCCATGGAACTTTATTGAACCCGCCTGACCAGTGCTGTGATTGCCCGATGCGAACAGCACCCAACATTTTGTTAGCCGCTGTATTTTTTTAAGGGTTGGTTTTACGTCAAACCAAAGCAAAGCACTAAAATGTCAACTTCGCGCAAAAAACGTGAGGCAGTTTCGTCAGTAATTTCCAAAAATCCCGAAAATGCCAGCACACAGGAAGACGATGAAAATTCCGACGACGAAAGGGTTGGTATTTTTAAAAAGCGTCAGCAATTAATTTCAGGTTTTATGACGTATTTTATTTGCAGACAAAAATAAGCGGTGAGTTGAGTACAATGTCCTTCGAGGATCTGATAAAACTAAAAGAAGAGCTAGGCTCGAAAGTTTACAACGAGGCCGTGTTCGGTGAGAGTTCAAAATCCTCGAAAGTCCGGACAGATTTCAAACGTGCGAACAAAAATCGCCCCCGTGAAATGAGCACGAAACGCCCCGTACCATTCCTTGGGGCTGACGAACGCCAGAAAACGGAAACATCTGAATTACGTGATCCCCGCTTCGACTCAAACTGCGGCGACTACAACTCGAAAGTCTTCAAAGAAAACTACGAATTTATCAACGATATTCGAGAAAAGGAAGTGGACAAATTGAGAAGAAAAATGCGAAAGACAACCGATCCAACAGAGAAAAAACAACTGAAACATTTAATTCTTCGTCTCGAAAACCAGAACAGTGCGGAAAAGAAACGAAAAGTTCGCGATCAGCGCGACAAAGAAGAACAGACCGATATCCAAAAGGCGCGACGAGAAGGAAACACAGCGCATTACAAAACAAAGAGTACAAATCTTAAACCAACCTTACTTAATCTTGGCAGAATTTATAACAATAATTCTATTTGCAGAAGAACGAAAAGCCTCTGAACTGGTTAAACAGTTTCTGGACCTGAAGCAGACAGGAAAGCTCGGCAAACATTTAGAAAAGCGACGCAAGAAGAACGCTGCCAAAGACAGAAAAAAATTCAGTTTCGATTAATATAAACTTTTTTAGCGCTAACAATAAACAACAATATCTTATCCAGTTCGTAACATTTTTGCATCGCGTTTCTCCAGCAATTCTTTGCGTTGTTCTTCGACGACAGATTTTCGCTCGTCCAAGAACTCTGTGTAGTCGCCAGCGTTAAGTTCCGGAACGATTCGAATTCCACAGGTTCGTGCGATCCCGACCATCATCGTGCACATTTGCTGCGAATAGAGGAGAACAATTTTTAAGGACCAACGTAGCTTGGTTTTTTTTTCAATCGACAATGGTGCCTACTTCTAACGTGAGCAACGCATTTGGAGGATCCTGGAGCTTAATTTTTGCTATTTCGTATAGATGCTTGAGCGTTATTTTACCGGAGATTTCCTTGCCGGGATACATGGCACCTCTCTGTATACCGGCCGCCTGCTTCAGGAAGAATGTGGCGGGCGGCGAGTGAATCACAAGCTCATAGGTTCGATCCGAGTTTACTGAAATGCGACACGGAAGGGGAATACCTTCCTTCATCTCTTTAGTTCTTTCGTTGAAGTCTTTACAGAAGGCAGCAATGTTTATGCCACGCTAAGGAAAAAAATTGTTAGATTAAAAGATTTAGAAGGGCGGTTTGATAATACCTGGCCTAGTTGAGGACCCAATGGTGGGCCAGACGCTGCCATGCCTGCGGGAATATTCGTGCGCAGCTTTGTCGTGTGCACGATTTTTTCCGTGACCCTCTTCATTGTTTTTAGCTTACCGGCAGCTTTAGACATTTTTATTTATTCAGAAAAACTCCACAAAGTAAAAGTAAATATTTTAGGGGTTTGACAAAAAAAAAGATAACCATAAATTTGTCTGTTAAGGCAGTGCTTCTCAAAACGCGATTGAACGAAACTGTCACAGCAGAACTACAATTGACCTCAAAAGTTTTGGAACGCAGTTGCGCAAATCTATGAGTTTCAAAAATTTGAATCAAACATTTAAGGAGTTTCTTTGAATTTGTGCTGTAAGTTTTTGTGTTGGAACATCAAAAAGTTACAAAGTTCAACAACAGAACGGTTTCATAATTTATAAATGCAGAAAGAAAAAATCTAATTTAAAACGGTGACAATCATTTCCTAGCCACCCTGTAGGTTTCACTGACCTGACAGCTGCTGAACGTCAAAAGAAAACTTAAAAGCGCAAAACGCCACACACTCCCCAACCACACTCGCGCGTACCCACAGCATAACCCCACCAACACATCCGTGTACATTTTAATCTAAAAATTCAATTGTCATCTCTAGTCTGTCTAGTGTCAAATATCGCGATCGTTCGTTTCGTCGTCGTTTTGTGGATATGTTTTGTGTTCTATAACCAATCGATTTGTAATAAGACGGCGTAAAAGCAGTAAAAAAGAAAAAATCAAATTGGAGTTACCCCCGGCCAGTTAGTAGGAAAGCCCATTTCGAATTGTGGCCTGCGGCTGTTCATGGTTCGTAACAATAAGAGCGCACAGTCTTCAGGAAATGGTAGCAGCACGAGTAGCAGTAAGTCTCCAGCAAAAAAGGATCATCGGAAAAGCGATAGCAGTTGCGACTCGAGTTTGACGGACGATGCGAATACTCGCCGGACTACAGCACCCACCCTAGGACCGCCACGCGGTTCTGTCCACAAACAGAACCTTTACGTTGTCTCGTTTCCGATTATCTTCCTCTTCAATATTTTGCGGTCGTTGATTTATCAGCTATTCTGCATTTTTCGTTATTTGTACAGTGCGACAAGCCGCGTCATATATCGACCGGTTAAACGCGATTGTAATCTCGAGATTGTGGTGGGCACTTCGGACATCCTTCAGCATCAACAATTGCTAACAAGCCATTATCATCATCATCATCATCACAAGCATCGTGAACAGGAAATGACATCGAATCATCGGTCAAGTGCTCCAGGACCTTGTGATCCCCTCCTCTCCAAACAAAAACACCACCATCGTAGAGCTTTCGAGTACATCTCCAAAGCACTGAAAATCGACGAGGAGAACGAGGGTGAGTGACATCAAGGACTGTTTTTATTTTCCAAGGCCTCAATAACTTGTTTTCGTAATTTTTCTTTGTTTTTGTTTTCACTAAATTTGGATTGCTTTGATAAAAGCCCACTAGCGTCTTCTTCTGTCGAAGAGTTCGTGTAGTGGTCTTCATAGACGGCTCTTGACACCAAAAACAAAAACCCTTTAGGTTTATGCAAGGAGCTGTCTCGTGGAAAGAGTCTTTTTTATTTTTCTAATTCGTTAAAGCGGACCGGATTCTATTTTACTGACTGACACCTTTGTAATTAATTTTTTTTATAAGAAACAAAGCCGCACCGATCATAGGAGTTTGAATGAAAACTAATTATTTAATTGCACACACAAATAAAGGAAGCCCATTTTATTCATTCATCTTATAAAACACTAGCCACGTACCGCGATTACGACCGCATTTTCGGGTGACAAATTTCTGCGACTAAACCGCGAAAACCCCAGTCTTGATTTTATCTTTGCGTTTTTTTAGTTGTCAATGATTTCTGAAAAATTAATTGACCAATGGTCGTATTAAAGAAACTCGAAAGACAGTAAAACCTATTGCTTGTGACTGAGGCCAAGGAGTGATTATTTTGAATTGAAAAAGTCAAAATACAGTAGACGCCCGCCTAAGTCCAGTTCGGTATCCATAAAAAAAAACTATATACTAAACTAATCAACACTATGTCTATGTCACTCGAAAGTTTTTAATCTCGGTCGCATATTGCGTAAAGAAAGCGGAAACTCCAAGCAAACAATTATGTTTTGCCCGTAGTTCCGACCTCGAGCAAGCAATATGAAATGGCGCTTAAGTCCAAGTCTGGAACAGCAATATTACTTACGACTAATTATTACTACAGGCGTTCCCAGTAAGTTACAGAAAGAAATCGACTATTCGCTTTTGTTTACCTTATTTTTGCTCTCGTTTGTTTATGTTTTTAATCGAGAATGCAGGCACCCACGCTTGAATGGCGTTACCATCCTGCTCTCCCTTAGTGTGAAGTACTTAGGAATCTATCTTGATCCTAGGTTGAACTGGAAACTCACGATTGACGACAGGATCAAGAAGGCATCGAATGCTTACTACGCTTGTCAGAAAATTATAGGAAAAACCTGGGGCCTTAACCCGAAAATAGTTCATTGGCTGTATGTCACGGTAGTTAGACCCGTTTTTACCGTACGTACGGGTCTCTGGTGTGGTGACATGCGCTGGATGTCGGGACTAACAGGGCCGCCATGGACAGAATTCAAAGAATTGCACTCATTGGGATTACTGGCGCTTTACGTACCACGGCCTCCAGGACATTGGAGATAATGCTCCATATAATCCCACTGAACTTAGCGGTCAAATCAATAGCGGCAAAGAGTGCGTTGCGTCTGCGTGAGGCGGGCTATTAGAAGGAAGGCAGTGTGAGCCACACTAGGATCTTGTTAGTTTCCCTGTGCTCCGGCATTCCAGAGCGCACCGACTACAGGACACCGTCTTTTAGTTTTGGACATTCCTATGTTGTAACCATTCCCACCAGAATGGAGTGGGGATCTAGGATCAGCACTCCAGACATGCTTGCTATCTACACTGTTGGCTCCAAGATCGAAAGGGGAACGGGGGCAGGAGTGTACTCTTGCGACCTCGATATCATGGAATCGTTCAGGCTACCGGATAGCTCGGGTGTGTGTTTCAGGCGGAAATATTTGCATTGACAAAAGCAGCGGAAATTATTGTGCAGAAACCGTGTGTGAATAGTGCAATAACTATATACGTTGACAGCCAAGCTGCTATAAAGGCTGTTGATACGCACGTAACCAAATCTAGACTAGTAAGCGAGTGTAAAAGAACTTTGCAAGAGGTGGGTTTAAACAATACCCTAAAAACCTGTTGGATCCCTGGTCAATCTTTCGAGTTGCCGGCAGGTTAGAATGTGCTGGCCGAAACTTGATAAGAGGAACTCTTAGTTTCATTGTCTGTGGGTAGGAACGCTTGTAGACAAATCATAGGGGTCTTGACGGGACACTGACCTTTTGGGAGACATGGAGAAAGACTGGGAATACCCATGGCTGATCTATGTCGCTGTGGTGATAAGAATGTAGAACCAACACTGGAGCATCTAGTGTGTGGTTGTGAAAGTCTGGCTTGTATCAGATATCGGTACTTGAGGAAATTCTTCTTGACCGATTTATCAGAACTTGCAATGGAGAACTGCTCTCTTCATAAAGAAGAGCAACATTTAGAATCAATAATTAAGAGTCCGGTTTTATACGAGGGAACACAATGGAACCTTAGTGATCTCTCGTGATGGGCTGTGGCACAGTGCTACAGTTCACTCCTCTAAACCTAACCTAACCCATATGTTTTTAAAACAGATCTACCGGTAATTGAAACATACGAGGAAATTCAAACATCTGATTCAGTACTAGGCACAACAAGAAGTATTTATTCAATTCCGAATAACACGTAAACGGGAAAACTGAACACCTATTCGAACGTAGCCGGAATCAGTCCACTATATCCCACCACTTCACCTATCCATCGATGATTTTGGCTTTTTCAAGTCAAAATAATAACTGGTTAGAATAGAAATGCTTAACAGCTTCTTTCGTGTTTCTAGATGAAGCACAGAATTTACACCAAAAAAATGTCAGTCCGTCTGTCCGCCGTTCGCACACGCGTTTGAAGGCTCGTATCTTTCAAACCCTTTCTTTGAGCTTTTAAATTTAATTTTTTTTGTTGAGTACATTGGTAGGACCCCTTCAGATGCAAACATTTTAGTAGTAAGTGGTGGGTGTGGGTACCGTTTTGGTTTTTATTTCTCAGGAACTTGGAATTTACAGAGATCTATTATAGCGGTGCCATTAGCAAATATTTTCGGTATGGGTGATGGAGTTTCGGGAGTGTGGGGAAAAACAATGTGTCCGAAACGTTCGAGATATTCTAAAATCCATATCTCCTGCTTTAAGTTATGAGTAATAAACCCCCTTTACCTAGAGTCCTTTTACCATTTTAAGCGCAAGCAGGAAAGTATTTGGGTTAAAGTTATTACTTTACGCTTCGAGTCATAAACCCGTTACCTAGAGCCTCTTAGAGTTTGAAAATTAAATAATGATCACTTGGCTTTATTTGATTCATCATTAGTGCGTAGTACTCACGCTGTCGGTTTAATAACAGGTATTATTTCACAATTGACTTCAACGATTTTTTTCCAATCGTAAGTTGTCTTCCGTCAATTGAAAGGCATTGTTCGTTTTAATAATTGCTATAACGACTCGCACTTTGGCGGAGCTATAAATCCTCAATTTTTCTTTAAAATCTGGTTTACACATCAAAAGTTTCAGTTTAGCTCAAACTTTAGTGATACATTGTAAATGAACTTCTAATTTCTACAATAGTGGATTATATTTTCTTGATCACAGGTCACAAAGAAATGGCGATTGAATTGTATCGTAAAGGTATTAAAGAACTGGAAGATGGAATCGCAGTGGATTGCTGGAGTGGCCGAGGTGAGACATGGGACCGTGCACAACGTTTGCACGAAAAGATGCAGACAAATCTATCAATGGCTAGGGATCGGTTACATTTCCTAGGTAAATACTTTTAAATAGCGATTGATCAGTATGAAATTTATTTTATATTTTAATTGTGTTTTTTTATTTGGTTTAAACTACGAGTACATAGATGTTTTGAATGTTCGTTATAACTCCCATCATTATAAATATTATTTTTAATTATTATTTTCATTTAAACTGTGCTCCTCTTCCTTGTTGTTTTGTGTAGACCTTAAAATGGAAATGCTTAGTCTAAATAGTAAACCATCTCAACCAGCAAAGGTTACATCGCCAAGAACCGATAAGATTCAAGTCGTTAATCCTATTGTAAATAAGCAAATGTTTGCAGTCAACAAAGTTGCCACCGTCTCCCCGAACAGCAGGCCTGGAAAATCACAATTAGTTACAATGAATACCAATGCGAATCCAAATACGAACTTGCGAACGATCGGAAAAGCCAACGTAGTGCGCGAAAGTACTCGAAACGGTACAGGTAAAATTTCGATAATAATTGACCATAGACAAGAGAAAATCCATTTTTTGTAAATTTGAACACAAACACGGTTGGGATGGATACTGTCAATGTGTTTTTATTTTTTCTGTATAAAGTCTAATCTTTCCTTTTGCCACTAAAGTTTATCCTTTGCTGTTCCGAATACATAATTATTTGTTGTAGAAGAATGATAGCATTTTTGAAATGTATTGAAGTCAACTAACTAGTCGCTTGCTTTATTCTGTGTAGTAATTCCCAATTAATTACTAATTACATTTAAAATATGAGCTTATAACAATTCGAAATCGAAATGAAATTTATTATCTTAGCGTCCGGTCGAAAACTCACTGTTGGGAACAAACGACCAGGCAATTTAGGAGTTTTAAATAAATCTCAAACGCTTCCACGCAACCTCGGATCGAAAGCTATCACGAACGTAGGTGGTACAATCGGTTCGCGACAACCAATTAAGACTGCAGCCACACCGCCAGCCGTAAGACGACAATTATCGGTACTTTAATGTTCATTGTTTGCTGAAATTGTTGAACTCTTTTTGTTGCAACTTTCCAGATCTCTGGTTCTCCTTTACGAAAGTCAGGGCGAAATACTCCACCTCGATCGAAAACTCCGCTTGGCACCTCGTCGAGTGGCTCGTCGACACCAGTAATTAGTGTGAAAGGCGTCGAACCAAAACTTGTTCAAATTATTTTGAATGAAATTGTCGAAGGCGGTGCCAAGGTGGAATGGATGGACATAGCGGGACAGGATGTCGCAAAACAAGCATTACAGGAAATGGTTATTCTGCCATCGGTTCGGCCTGAACTATTTACAGGTAAGTTTTTTTTTTTGTTTTGTTCAGGCTAATTCAATTGTTGTTTCTCAAAAACCGGAGTGTAATAGAATAATGGTCATCCAATTTATTATTAATTTAATCCCTTCTGGAACATACGGCAGCAACAGTAACTGCTATCATTTCTATTACCGTTTTAAGGGGTGATAAGTGCAGTACCATTCCAAATGGCATGTGCCTTCAACTTCTGGATAGATAACGCACTTACCGACATGTACTGCTAGCGGATTGTATGAATTGTCGCTTTACACTTTGTTTCTTCTACTTGGTGTCCGTGATACTCAGACTTTAGTTGAAGGGTTCGTAGTAATGAGCTCTAATGACGGGTTTTTCAGTTGAAAGTGGCAATTACAGGGTTTGCAATAACTGTAAGGGATTCGGGACTTTGAATTCTTAGTCACATCAATACAAGGGGTATATCCTAAGTTTTCGCATTGGACGAATAAGCGCCAGCTACCTTAAGAAAATATAAAAATCTTGTATAAATATTAATTTTAGTTCCTTATAGGTTTGCGCGCGCCTGCAAGAGGTCTTTTATTGTTCGGCCCGCCCGGAAATGGTAAAACCCTACTGGCACGAGCTGTTGCGACCGAGTGCAGTGCGACATTTTTTAATATTTCGGCTGCATCGTTAACCAGTAAATATGTGGGCGATGGTGAAAAATTAGTACGAGCTTTATTTGCCGTGGCACGAGAAATGCAGCCATCAATAATTTTTATCGACGAAGTAGATTCATTGCTTTCCGAGCGTAGTACGGGCGAGCATGAAGCTTCTAGACGATTAAAGACAGAATTTCTAGTCGAGTTCGACGGTTTACCCGGTAATCCAGATGGCGATCGTATTGTAGTTTTGGCTGCTACAAATCGACCGCAGGAATTGGACGAAGCAGCGCTTAGACGATTCACAAAACGAGTATATGTCTCGCTTCCTGATATAAGCACACGCGAATTGCTTTTGAAAGGACTTCTTGAGAAGCAAGGAAGCCCGCTGGGTGCGGACTCTTTAAAACGTTTAGCTATCGCCACCGATGGATATTCAGGATCAGATTTAACAGCACTTGCTAAAGATGCTGCACTAGAACCGATACGCGAGTTAGACGTCGAACAAGTCAAAAACTTAGATATAAGCGCCGTTCGCAGTATAACGGAGCAAGATTTTTACAATTCATTGAAGCGTATTCGCCGATCTGTAGCTCCTCAAAGTCTGGCTACTTATGAAAAATGGTCACAAGATTACGGTGATATTACTATGTAAATAGCGGTGTAGAGTTATAAAGTATAGTTTCACAATAAGTTTTTGATCTTCAATGTTGTTGCCACAATTGTTTTCATTCCATATAGCTAAGTGTGAACACAATACGAACCTTTTTAGGGATTTTTGAATGAAATAATGTTTTTGGGTTTTAATTTTTCTATTAATGTACTTGCTATTTTTATATTATAATTTATTGCGTAAAATTTCGTACCTATTTAGTTTATTTCAAGCACAAAATTTATTATTTTCGCAGATGTAATAAATTTTTATAAGCAAAAATAAACAAGTAAATAAAATTAATATTATTGTAATCATAAATGTGTGTTTTACTCGAGAGTTTACTCACAAATGGGGAACTTTTTTTGTTAGTCGCGCTGTGGCCTTTTCTTTAAACAACAAATTTTAAAATTCTAAACATTGAATGAAAGAGGAACAAATTGCGACCAACGAAATAAATGAAAGACCTGACGTATTATAAAGCCCTTTTGAAAATAGAAAAGTAACCGAAGGAAACGAAAGGTAATGGATTCAGTGAGCCAGATCTTCCTAACAGGTGGCTGACACTCGAACTAGAGCGTCCGGGCTGGATGCAACTGTGGCGGAGGTTTCTCTGAGAACCAAACGATCAACCACAGATATTAATAAAAATTTGGTGTTGGTAGGGATCGTTGATCGAATACTAGGACATATACCTCAGACATGTACAACAAATGGTTTTCACGTCGACTTATCCTGGACAAAAATGCAAGGAAACGGAAGTTGGTGAGTAATAAATATCAAAAATAACGTGGTGTAACTTAAGGTTCCGACCTTGCGACAACTGGCTCTGTGTGACCTCCGTCCAATTGTCCAAACGGTTAAGCGTTCTTTCGGGTGTCAATCAGGCTCCAGAAATTTTCTCAAACGTGCCTTTCATTGTTGAAAAACGCGACCAACATAAACATGTGACAGGTATTCGCATCATTTTTCACGTTGCGACCTAGCCCTAAAAAGTGAATAACTAGTCGGATCATTTCTTTATTGACAACTTCATCTGGAACTATTACTCTATCCGAATATTGGTAAATGCCGGTCAAAAAATATCAAAGTAGTGACGTTATAAACTTTATGCACACCTCCCTTTTTTCTACCATCACAAAAAATAAAATCATTTATAAAAAATCAATTTATTATTTATTGATTTTTCATTTCAAACCTTCCATTTTTGTTATAGTTACAATTTCGAGGCATGTTTTCACCCACAATCAACAATTAGTTTCACTATTTTCTAATGTGACGAAAAAAAACTGAATTAAATTATTTATTTATACATTTTCCGTTTGTTTCGCCTATTCAATTCTGTTAAAACTATTAGAAAATAGTTAAACCTCTAACTTGGATGACATTCGTTATAGTTGATTTTGTATGTATAATAATTCTAATGTCTGTGGAAATTCATTTAATTTAGTTTTGAGAAACAATGTTTCCGTTCGTTTCACATCGTGTGAACTCTTTGTTGTTTGCTTTTATAGCGCGCGTTGTTTTCAATTCGATTTTAACCTTCTCTTTTTTTTAATTTAATTCTTTATTTTTGTTTGTTTTTTTTTAAATTATTAATAAACTTATCATTTTATCACACAGTATAGCATTCAAAATTAATGAAAACAAAACAAAAAAGGAATCTCATTTGGTCACAATCATTTACAATTGTTTAAAATTCACTTAAATTAGTTTCACTTTCTCATTCGCACACATTTTTTTGTTTTACTTTTTTTTTTTAATAATTTGCTTTCGTTTCATAACAGTTGAGTCTTTAGGTTGGTTGTTAGTGACCAAAATATAAAAGATATGATTGAACGGAAAAAAATGTCTGCGAAAGTATAAAGAAGATAATCGTCCGAAAGAACATAAGCAAAAGAAATGCACCGAATCTATAAAATCTATCAAAATGAAGATTTTATCGCATCATGTATTTGTTTTAATTGTAAAAATGAAAAAAAGAAGAAATAATAATATAAAAATCACATGATATTCTGACCAATAGTTTTATCGAAAAGTTTACGTGACGAAGGCCAAGTCTTTTTATTGTTTTTGTATTCTTCTTAAAAAATATCACTAATCAATCAAAAATATTTTAAATCTCTCTCTTTATTCTCCGTTCGCTTATTCCTTAACAGTTTTTCTGTTATTTTTATTAGTTATATATAAATATATCCTCCGTTAACATTCGCTTGCATTTTATGATGTTGAGTTTCATACAAATCATTTTATTAAATTTCGTCGTAATATTTTTACAATCAAGTTCTTTTAGGTATATTCGTGCTGCTGCTGGTTCCAGTTGACGCTGTTTTGGGCCGATTAATATTTGTGTTTATTTAGTTTTTTTTGTATCTTTTTTTTTTGTTTTGTTTTAATTAATTAATAGAGTTTTTTAGGCGGACTGAATGAATTCATTGTGTCTGGTATTGCGGCATAGCCGCACTGTACATCATTTGAGGCTGTGTGGCACTACCGTTCGTTGCGGCAGCAGCAGCAGTTGTCACTCCGGGCACACCACCCGGTACTCCCCAGGCGACATTTGGTTGCACCATACGATATCCAGCTGTAAATAAAAAGGAACTCGTGAGCGGAACTGTCTTGGAACAGTGTGTAAGATATGTAGCTTGGGTTACTGCTTATTTTTATTAGGCTTCAGGTGTTATTTTACAAAACTAAAGGTAGGTAAAAGCTTCCAAGAGAAAAATCCGCAATCGCGGAGCTGCTGTCGCTGAATATATTTCAAGAGCTACCAAAAGTACAGGACTATAAGTTCCTCGGAATAGCGCAAAATTTAAACATAAATTGTACTTTCTTTAGTTAGATATCAGGACGGACCCTGTCATTATGTTACAAGCTCATTCTGTGAGTAAGTCGAAAGAAATTTGAGAAAATTTATTTTCGTGCAAAGGATAAACATCTGCAACCATGTGAGTAGAAATGGCTGCGGCTTACTAAAAAATCATGCCATTCGTCAATTAGTCATTTGTAAATATGGCATCATTTCTTCATAGCAGTCAGTGACTGTGTTGAAGGTCATCTGCTCTTTCCAAGACCCGATACCTACAGCTTCGGTAGAAATAGTCACAAAACTAGACAATTTATAAGAGGATGGTCATTTTAATAAGAACGTGTGAAGATGCCTGGAGTATCATCTTCAATAATTTTGAATATCCTACTTAATAATCTAATTAATGTATTCGTGTTCAGAAAAATATGAAAATTATTATCATAGGGATCCAATTCCATGAACTTTATGACCTCCTTCGTACATACGGTCTAAAGTCTCCCAATTTACATGAAATCGTCGTAGGATTGTAACAATGAAATCAAGAGACAACCACAGAAAAAATCTGCCAATAGTTTGGACGCGAAATTCTGCAATGGTTATCAGTAAGGCGATGAACAGTGCGATTCATTACTACGAACCTGGGTATACAAGAATACAGCATCGTGCATATCCAAGAAAGGAATGTTAAGGAAAACTTCACTCTGCACCAACTCGTATTCGAAAAAAAATAATGCCCGAGGATCTCCGTGAGCTTCTGGCGTCATAGGAGAACAATTTGTTAGAATCATTTTCAAAAAACTTGCTACCATCGATTGATATTAAGTTACCGGGAAAAAAATATGTTAGAAACAAGACTTCATCAGTTATATATATACACACGGCTCTATTTCGCGCTCATCATAAATAAATTCGACCTTCTTCTCTCATTACCAGGACTTGAACATCTAAACGAATTCATTTTCAATTAAAAGAAGCAGTTTCTAATTGAACAAGCCAATCTCGTATAATACTCTAGATGAATACTGAACTCCGATTTATATTGTAGTTGGGGATAAAGTAGAATTACGTGTGTGCATGTTGTATGTCCTTTATTAAGGACTCCCATTAGATTTCTACTCAAACCTAAAAGACAATATTCTGTGTTTAATTTCATATCTTGAACTGGGTAAGTCATCGAAAAAAATGTCCTTTTTGAAGGACTTTCACATGGGAGGTGCAGGAAGGACTCACTCGATTTTTTGCATATTTATCCTTTTCCTTGGAATCATTTAAAAATGAACGTGTACAAAATTTCAAATTCGTAGCTTGAAGCGTTCAAAAGTTATCGAAAAATATTATTGAACACGTGTCTTAAGGACATTTTGTATGGCAGCTACCAGAAGGAGCAAAAGGATTTCGCTGATTAGTAAACTCGAACTTCGTTTTTACTCAAAACTAATTGGTACAAAATTTCCAATTCATAGCTAAAAGATTACATGAGTTATATTAAGTTCCGTAAATTAATTGAAGACGTTTTGACAGGATATTTGTATGGCAGCTACACGAAGGATTAACAGGATTTTCTTCATATTCATATATTTAGCTCCAACTATTGGAAAAATAACACATACAAAATTTCAAAGACGTAGCTTAAACCCTTCTGAAGTTATCGGCCAATATTCATGAACACGTGTTTTAAGGACATTTTGTATGGTAGCCACCCGAAGGAGTAGGACGATTTTGTCCGTTAACGAACTTAGCCTTACAAATTCAACCAAACATCCAGATTCAAAATTTCAAGATCCTAGGTGCAGTCGTTCTTGAGTTATCGTATTCTCGGACAGACGGACGTCAAGCGGATTTGAGGTTTTTGGCCACAAATAAACAAAAAATAATATATAACTTTTTTTCGTCCGAGGCTTGGTTCTATGCGTTACAAACTTTTGGGCTGGATTAAACTTATAATACTCTATATGATTTCATCTAGAGTATAAAAAGTGCAGCCACCAACGTAATTTATACAACAGTTTTCGAAGTAGCTGAACTGATACGTTACCAGACAAAATCTTTATAATTTACGATTTTGTTGTCGCCTTTACGAAGGCTCCTCTGAAATTTTAAGAAATTGAAACGACTAAAGAATGAGGAACCAAACGGAATTGTATTGCTTGTCTCCAATCTGCAATTGGCAGTATCATTCAGCTCGTAAACGAAAATCCTAAAAAAGATATTTGTAAGTTTTTGCTCAAGGCGAGTGTTTAGGAAACGACGCCAAATTTTTGACCAGGGCAGAGACCGCCATTGTGACTAAAAAAATAAACTAGCCAATTTCTAATTTAAATCGATCACTATGCATATTTATAGACGAACTGGACGTTATACAAATGGGAAAGAAAAACAGCTATTTCAAATGATTCACTGTTATTAACAAAAATAAATGCAATAAATACCTCCAGCTCCTTGTTGAGCACTAGCATACGCGTATGGATAATATCCTTGCTGCATGTACTGCGCTGGCATCTGTGTCGGATATCCCTGGCAATGAAAAATAGGAGAAAAGCAAATTATAGAATGGTTCCAAAGACAAATTTAGAGATTTCAAACTCACCGTCGGAGCATACCAATATCCCATTTGTTGATATGCAGCGTAAGGATACTGAGCACCTTGCGGTGAAATAACTTGTCCACCTATTGTCTGTGCGTTCGGTACGCCGCCCTGTCCGAAACCAGCACCGCCGATTCCACCACCTCCACCGCCACCCGAAATTTCGCCACCGTTCTCCTTACCCCAGAAACAATTCACCGGATAGCCATGGACGTCGGTATTATGTGTATTTTCTATAGCATGTGTTGCCGAATCTTTCGTTGTGAATTTGATAAAAGCGTATCCTTTGTCTTTGAACACTCGCACGTCTTGTATCGGGCCGAATTGCGAGTAATGTTTGTGCATCAGGTCTTCACTTATAACGTTCGGCGGAAATCTGCCACAATAGACCGTCGTATTTGTTGGGCTAGTTTGATTGTAAACATCTTCGTAGGTCGGACGGCCGGTCTTCTGGCCCTGTTTGATTTGTTCGCGCGGTTGCGGTGGCTTTCGTGTTGACCAATTTGTACGGATCGAACGCGAACCAAGCCATTGTCCGTTCATTGCCTGTATTGCATTCTCGGCTTCCGCTTTTTTTACGAACGATACGAAAGCGTAACCTTTTGATTTCATCGTTTGCGGATCTCGAACGATCCTACAGTTTGAAATCTCACCGAACGGTGCGAAGGCTTCGCGCAGCGTTTCTGTTTCGATTTCGGGACTTAAATCACCAACGAAAATATGATGATGTGTACTAGTGTCTGTCTTTGGCTGATTGCCGGGACTCGTAGCCCAATTCACCTGAAATCAAAACGAAACGTGGATCGCGATTAGAACTTTCGTTCCGATGGCTCGTTAAGCGGTGTAATTTGTATGGGTTTTTACCTTGATTTCTTTGTTGAAGAACATTCGTTTGTTCATTGCAGTGAGCGCTGTGGCGGCTGATTGATGGGACGTAAATTCGATAAAAGCGTACGGGTCGTTGCCGGGTTCTCTTATGATCTTACAGCTTTTCACAGCGCCCAATGTATTAAATAGTGTAACTAGAAGGTCCTCGGAGACGGAATGGTCGAGATTCCCCACGTAAAGGGTTTTCGGCTGAGTCTCATCCATTTTTACTCATAAATGTGTCGGCTGACGGGATAAACGAAGTGCGGTACTGCGAAAAATCGCTAGCGGCCAATAAATAACTTTTCGTGCTCTTAATCACCTAAACGAAAGCCAAATCAGGTTACATGCAAGCGTAAATAATGGAGAAAAAGACTGAAAAAAAAAACTAACCGACAATGACTGCGTGCGGCGACAGCTTACAGCCACGGCGAGAGCGAATGCGACTCTCGCGGGGTCGAAATTTATTTCGAGCCGCTTCTTTCTTTAAAAAAAGTACGCGTTGCCCGTCTTTTTCAATGCGTAACGCGATCGACGCGATTTTTTCCTCGAAATTATTTTCACTGAAAACTAAACGGAAGGACGGCACACAAAAAAAAGATTCTTCGTAGTCGTCTTTTTTGCCAATGAAAGTTGAAATCGGTCTCGTTCCTTGGCGTTTAATTCGCCGTAAAATGGTACGCGGGGCGCGAAGGGAGGATAAAGGCGTCTACGAAGTTGCTTTCGGTGCCAACATGACGTGGCTGAAACTTTCCAATTTGGACGAAAATTCACCGTTTTCCATGCACTAATTCTCTTATTTTCGCTTATCACTTAGTCCACTATCTACTTAAAATGTATATGGCTTTTAAACGAGCGTAAATTAAGTAAAATCGTTGTTTATTATTCGGTGACTTTTCTCGAGCGAATTCACTGCACACAGAGTCGACCGTCGCCTGTTTCATTCGCACTCAGTTTGCGGATAATGCAGTTCCGTGCTAATCGCGTTTCGTGTCAGTGTTGCCGTCCAGTGCTCACACTTTTGATCCATCGTTTCGAATCTCAAATTGCTTTTCCTCCAAAACTAATCAATTTCCATTGTTCGCAAATATTCTAAACTCAAAAATAAATCTATGATAAATTTCTTCTGGCTATCAAAATTTCCGCTGTAAGTTTTGCTATGGTTGAGAACCAAAAGACGTACCGGTAGACTTATTTTATATGATGAAAATTATTAATAAGCATTCGAACTTTATTTCTTAGTAAAATGTTTGCTTTTGCTATTTTCTGAAACAACGAAAATACCGAATGATGATTTTTTGAAATACTGTTTTGTTAATAAATTGCCATTTTGATCCCGTCTACTTTCGAAAATTCCATAGCTTTGTACTGCAGAACAGTGTAAACCTTGCAGTTAACTGCATAATCAAGCAGTGTTCACAGCATGCCGATCATGCAGTTCCTAGTTTGGTCAAGTTGCCGCTCTGGTTTTCAAAAATTTGTTTAAAGCCGGGAAGCCGGTGCAATTTGCCGTATACAGTGGGCTAAATAAAAATGTGATGTGATAGGTTTTGTGTAACACGATACACAAAGCGAATACGAACGATTTTTATAGTCTTTGAAAACCCCATTTCAAAACTCTTAGGTTAGTTGGCAATTGAGGTTAAATCATCCAGCAACCATTGTACTTAAAAGTAAAGCTTACACTGGCCACACCATGTCCCAAACAAGAATAAAGGATATTAACGGGTCTCATTTCACAGATAAAAAAAATGTTTTTAATGTGAAATTGGATTCGGAATAAGTGAAAATATCAAAATGAATAGTAGATTTTATTTAAAAAAGGAAAATAAAATGTCTAGTATAAATTATTCCGGCAGGTGTTCACGTGCGCTGAATCGCAACTTTAATCATCAGCATAAACAAGAATCTTGCATTCGGAAAATATCGTACTTACGAGTTAATAAATAAAATGAATAATAGAGGCACTAGATGCTCTGCCTTATGCTGTTATGACACTGGTTATTTTTGGCGCTTTAAAGCGGCTAAAAAAACCAAATGGAGAGGGATGGAAAATGTAACACACAATTTAGACATTGGTGTGAGAGAGACAGTCCGAACAGCTAAAATATCACTGATGCTGTTATGACACTGGCTACTTTTGCGGCTTTAAAGCGGCTAGAAAATCCAAATGGAGAGGGATAGAGACTTTAACATACAATTTAGACTTTGGTGTGAGAGACAGTCCGAACAGCAAAACTATGAGTAATGCTGTTATAACACTAGGTTTGTTCTTTTTGCCAGGTGAAGTTCACATTTTAGTGTAACTTACACTGAAAATGGGATACAACTTACACTGAAAGTGTAGGGTTTAGATCGCGCAAAAAGAACGGGTTAGTGTAGAAAAATGACAGCTAAAATTCCGAACTTTTTTATTTGTTTTATGCTTTCACTTCTATCAATGCAAATTTATTGCCATTCAATATTCTTGCATTTATTCATTCAAAACAGTATTTTCATAAATGCACAAAGTCAATTTTATCTGCATAGAGCCATCAATTCTGACAGATGGCAAAGAAGAAGATCTTACATCGGCTCCCGATCCAGTGTAATATAGTGTACACTGAGTACACTAGCAAAAAGAACAGCAACCTCTGACGTCACACAGACAAAAAGAACAGCATTAGGGCAGAAAGTGTACACTGAGTACACTACACCGACAAAAAGAACAGACCTACTGATGCTGTTATGACACTGGCTATTTCCTCGCTAGTTTCAAGTGCAATAAAAGTCAATCGTGCGACAAGGCGACCAATATAGAGAGAAAGAGATTACCGCTAAAAAATACCCTTGCTGATGCTACCGGCATCTAGTAGACGAAATTAACAACTGATTTGTTATAAAAAATACTGATCTTAGCGCGTTTCATAACATAACATGACACTTTCCATAATTTATACATAACGAACTGTCAAAAACAAGTCTGTAGCGGCTGGAAAATCTAGCCGCCAGTGGATTTTTCTTGGATTAACTGCTAGAATGTTGCGAAACACTGCTCGAATGCGCTTTGTTGCAGCTTTTTTTTGACAGTTATGGATTGTTTTTTGACAGTTACCCATAGTTTGCTGTTCGGACTGTCTCTCTCACACCAATGTCTAAATTGTATGTTAAAGTCTCTATCCCTCTTCATTTGGATTGTCTAGCCGATTTAAAGCCGCAAAAACAGCCAGTGTTATAACAGCATAATGCTGTTATGACACTGGCTATTTTTGCGGCTTTAAAGCGGCTAGACAATCCAAATGGAGAGGGATAGAGACTTTAACATACAATTTAGACATTGGTGTGAGAGAGACAGTCCGAACAGCAAACTATGGGTAACTGTCAAAAAACAATCCATAACTGTCAAAAAAAAAGCGGCAACAAAGCGCATTCGAGTAGTGTTTCGCAACATTCTAGCAGTTAATCCAAGAAAAATCCGCTGGCGGCTAGATTTTCCAGCCGCTACCGACTAGTTTTTGACAGTTCGGAACGTATAAATTATGGAAAGTGTCATGTTATGTTATGAAACGCGCAAAGATCAGTATTTTTTATAACAAATCAGTTGTTAATTTCGTCTACTAGATGCCGGTAGCATCAGCAAGGGTATTTTTTAGCGGTAATCTCTTTCTCTCTATATTGGTCGCCTTGTCGCACGATTGACTTTTATTGCACTTGAAACTAGCGAGGAAATAGCCAGTGTCATAACAGCATAAGCCTTTAGCCAATCAGCAACATGAAATTTGACATTCTACACCCAACATGTAGTTTGCATCATGCTTGCATCTCACTTCCACTACAAACTGTTGTTCTTCGTTCTCTTTCTTTTGACACTGGACACCCGAGAGTACCTACTTGCATCTCACTTCTACTACAATCCAATTTTCAATCTTTCTCCTTCTCATGAAAAATTACGCTCATGTACACGGATTTTACGCGTATCACCACCGCTTGCCAAGCAGCTATAGCTGGCATCTTGAACACACCCCTGATAAATGAAAGCGAAAAGGCTTTGTTAATATGATAACACTGATACTGTCAGAAATACTGCTGTCATTCTCTAAAAAAAATTCATTTTTAAAATTATTTTTTTCAAGCTCCAATCGCAACCTCGGAACACAGAAATATTGCTTCAGGACCGCAAATACAGGTTTCGGTAAAATACTTTTCGGCTGAACTATTAAAGCCAGAAAATTCATGCTGACATGTGTGACGTTTTTATTATTGTTTCTCTAGTGCAGTGACGAAATTACTTTTCTAATATTTTTCTATTAAACACGGAAAAAACAAACACCGGTTCTCCGTAACTCCAAGAGTAAGTACAATGCCCTTGACAACAAATCTTTCGTTTGCCTTTCGATTATTAGGTGCAATGTAAATAAAATGGTTATCGCTTTTCAGTAATGTATCTGTTCCGAATATGAGCAATCCGGCCGATAACGACAGAAGACTCTACCATCCCGCTGCGCAACTAGATCCCGGTGAAGTACAGCCATCCACTCAGCCGATTTATGACACGCGGATTGATATCGACGGCGAAATGCAATCGACGAGCAACTCAAACGGCTTGCAACAAAACATCACATCGATATTCAATCAGGCGCGTAGCGAACTTGAACGCCGGTCAGAGCAAACTCGAATGTGGCGTTTGAATTTTAATAATGTCCTGAATCAAGGAGTTCGGCCGTTAATTGTACAATCCGCTCAGTATCATGATAATTTTCGGGTTCCGCAATTTCGCAATTTGCCGCCTCCTCCCGAAGCTTTAATTCAACCGGACTTAGTTGACAATGGTCGCGAAAGTTTCAATCTTAATATCGGCACTGAACCGAACCGAACAGACACGAATACGGACGGCGGCGGTGTAGTCGAGCCGCGAGAACATTTTTCGCGGCCACACCGGCCAATTCTCGATCGAGTTGCTGCTCTTACACTGAACGATCCACCGGATTTAATCGAACGTCAGGATAACAATGCGGCCGGTGCTATATCCGATGTGCTGTCGCAAGTTCCCGATGCCCGAAGATTTCTCGTCGCCATCACCGGTTGTGTTCCATTCGTTTGTATTTTGCTAGTGAAATTGCTTTACGATAATTTCGGAGCGGTCTTCGATATTTTCGGTCTGGCCGCGCTTTTTTATTATGTCAATTGCACAGTACGGAAGCAAGTCGTCAAGCAAGCACAATGCAGCAAATTGGTCTTGTTGCGTGATGCTGCTGCTATTGTGCTTGGATTGTTCTACATCATAACGGAAAGGACTAAATCAGTTTACAATTTGTTTTTAATACGTACGGTGACCGACATATCACTTGGATCCTTACTCTATTCGACAATTGTCACCGATTACATACTCAAATTGATTACTGTACTGATTAAAATGTTCGTTGCGGTTTTACCGGCTGAAATTATAATTTACGAGCGGAGAGTAAGTACATTCCAAAATTTATCTTGCCAGAAACTAAGCTCAGACTTCGTTCGTGCCACAGTCAAATGATCATTCTGATTTTTTGATCTCTTATGATTTAGTGTCGTTACTATATGCTGATCGAATCTATTTCCCAACTCTATCGCACAATAGCTCCCATCCAACTGTGGCTTGTATTCTTACTGGACTCTTACTTTGGAATAGAGAAGGTAAGAAATATGCAAATGAAAACAAAAGTTATCTAATTTTTCGGTTTCCAGCTATTTGGCTCGGTTCTGACAATGGCCTACATGATTCCAAAGTTTCTAGCAATAGTAGAACGAATAAAGTTCATAAAGAAAGCGATTGCTGTATTTCCTCGAAAAGTTGTAAGTCCATCGATTTTCCATGCGAATAGTCGCGAGATCTGTAAACTTTTAAATTTCAGCGATTCGGAACAGTACCGACTAAAGAAAATATCGAAAAGGTTGGCGATCAATGTCCCATTTGTCATGATGCTTTCGATACGCCTGTGTTGCTAAACTGTAATCACATTTTTTGTGAAAATTGTGTTGGCATCTGGTTTAATACGGAACAAACATGTCCCATGTGTCGAGCGAAAGTTGCAGAGGATCCGTCTTGGTTGGATGGTGCGACGATGATTTTTGTTCAGTGTTTTTAAGTATACAATTTAAATTAAAAGTGAATTAAATGTAGAACATAGTATTCAATACGCAAAACTACAATGTGATGGCTTTAGATTTGTTTTGCCGTGATTGGTTGGCGACCTTATTGGTAATAAGACGTCACTGCTTCGTCTTCTGTACTGGCGAACATCGACATCCGAAATTAGCTTTCTATGTTAGTAAAACTACCAAGCATTTTGTACATATTAAAATCACATTAATTTAAAATGATATTCATTATAACTCCTTCCTTCAAAGAATTACGTGATTGGTTTAAAAAACAGTTTCGTTTGGTTGCTTATGTGTTGATTGATGATCTGATCATCAGGAGGGAAATTCGCAAATTAAAAAATCGGCAGACAACAGGATCCCCATTTTTTAAATCTCCCAAAATTACAAAATATAATTTTTTTAATTGTTTAAAACCTCCACTCATTAAATTTTTTTAATTATGTCTGGCCGCCTGGTTTTGGTCCTGGAGACTTCGTACTTAACAAGGATTCAAAGTAAGACCCCGATTATTCGATAGACTTTGAGACGTTACGGCCGTCACTTCATCCAAGCTGAAGCTTTCTATGGAAGATTCGCAACATTGTTGATTTTTCTGGGTTAAGTTTTTTCACTTTTAATAAAAGCGTAGTGGTGAAATATCGACATGGGTCAAATATCAAGAAATCTGAAACCGGTTTTTTGGCGATAATGTAGAAGTAAAATAATTCGATATTTCATCAGACCTAAGAATTCGTAAAAATGCATACAAACACTTACACTTCCTTTAGTGGTTGAATATCGAAAAATGTGGAAACAAATTCTGGTTGCTTATAAGAACTCACAGAAGTTATATCACTCTATATCTGGAGTCTAGACAGAGCTAAGAGCTGTGAAATGTGAACATACCAACTGCCCGACTAATTTTAAGGAATTACGATTTCTAATGGCAAAATGTTGTTCTGCATAAAGCAGAATGAATTTAATTGTATTACACCCCTCAACATTCCTTCGGATGTAATATACTGCTTTTATGCTTAATTTTTATTTACTTTACTAGTAAGTGGCAGGAGAATGAATTCAATAGGAACTACAAACGGAAACAACAAGTACGATGGCTTTTGTTTGGATGTTGTCGTGATATTGGTTTAGTTAAATAAATTACGTTTATGTTCTTTTCAATTAAGCAGAAAAGCTGGGAGTTCGATTTTTTGTAGACGGGCAAGTAGTAAATAAAAACTGGACGTGTCATCGGGATATTAAAGAAAGAATTGAAAAAACAGAAGGTTGTCTTGAGTAATACCATGATTAATAAAAGATTTATTTCAGATGAATCGTACAGTTTCTTAATCGTTGATTAAAGAATTCCTGGACTATATCTATAATCTACAATTTCGTTGGAAATAGTCACCGTCGCTCCTCGTTGCGTTCCTGTTGATTTCGCGATGCCGGTCCTTGCTGACGATTTCCTCGAGAATTTCACCATCACCTTTAACTAATCTACTTCGTCCCGTCTCGGGATCCGTAACCCGTCGTATTTGTTTTTGTCGTGCCTCGTACTCTTGCTGCGTCTCCGGGGCACGAGCTTTACTGTACATTAGGTCTAGAACTCGGGGAAAGTGTGCATGAAAAATAGTCGTTTTAGTTTTCTAAAACATTTTTACGGATACGAAAACTAGAGACAAAAAGCTTATTTTCTAATTACCGATTGGAACTTCGGGATCGCAGGTTTCTTTGAGTTTCTTGTGCGTTTTCTTGAGACGTTTCTCTTCCTTACGCTTTTCTTTCTTCACTTTCTTCATTTCTTTTCGCTTCTGTTTCTCCAATTTTCGTCGCTCCTTTTTCAGTTTCTTTTCTTCTTTGTGTTTTTCGCGTTTTTCCTTCCGAACGGTCTTTTTCTTTTCGCCGTCCGACGTCGAACCAGAACTACTCGAGCTGCTTCGGCTCGCACTGCTACCATCCGAAGATGACGACGAAAAGCGATGGTACTTATTCTTTTTCTTCCCGGGACTGCGACTCCGATGGCGAGCTACCGTTGTAGGTGTCGGTCCCTCTAGCAATTCCTTTTTCCAACCGATCTCAATTTCTTGCCCTGAGTTGTCCATTGTTTTCGAATGCAACTCAATTAAAATGTCAAAAACAAAACTATCGCAAAAACACAAGTGAAACACTTTCTTCGTGACCCATTTTGCTCCGATTCCACCGTTCTTACTTTATTGACCGACCGTTTTATTTTCCTGCTGATGGCACGATTTCTCATCCGATTCCATCGTTTCATTTCGATGTGCGACTGTTGACCAACCTGGTATCTGACTGTTTCTATGGTAAAAATCAAGTGTAAACAAAAGAGTTTATTTCAAAACTTCTGTTTAGGATTAAGTGATGGGTGTTAGTTTTAAGTGCATGTTATTAATTATGCACCAATCATTAGATTGGATCGTTGTGCTCAAGTGTATCGTTTGTTAGTGCATCGGTAAATACATAGATTTGTGTAGTCGATCTCTGAATAAAAATGATCGAGATTTCAAATAGCTTAGTGCGATAGTGTTTTGACCCAAGCGTTATTTCCCTGGAAACACACATATTCGGCGCTTTTCAGTTCACACAACACCATAAAATCAATAATTTGTCCCGAAGGAAAATATTAGTATTTAAAATTTGTTTCTTTAAGAAAAATTCTTCATTCGGTTTTACCATGTGAACAGTTCACTGCATACCTACTTTCATTATAAATTACAGTTTATGGACGTATGAAAGCTTCTTCAACCTATGGGTCCGTTTATAATATCTGGCCTAATGGTCCAGAATTTTGGCTCATGTTCAAAATCCGTGTTCCTCTTTACCTTGAATTTATAACTTGTATGGTGCGACAGCCCAAAATAGTGTCTTGGTATCTGCCATATGGATATGGGATATATATACTGGAGATGACAAGCAGCGATTGAGTTGAAGGCGGACGTCGTCGCATTAGGTCTGTTATTTTTGCATACACTTTCTACACTAGGTTACACTTTCTACCCTGGGTGTGTTCAAGATGCCAGCTATAGCTGCTTCGAAAGCATAGCATAGCATAGCAAGACTGTAGCAACTGCCAAATTCATCCATAGCAAGAAATAGCTTCTTCGGGTTTTGGACAGCCAAAAGCAGCTTCCATAGCTTACAACAGCTCTTTGACACATCCATACGCAAGTTGGCGTAACATATGACATATATTATAATAAAATAAAGTGAAAATTAGCACTACTGGTAGTGTCCTTAAATTGTTCGCTTATTTCCATTGTTAATAAAACATTATTTTCCATTTTAAACATTCAAAATGACGTTGAGACGAAACTAACAGCTACACACACATATGAATACTGCAATAGCTGTTTTCTTGCTAGATTCCGGAGTATGAGCAACAAAAAGCAGCTTTTTAAAAATCTTGGACAGATCTAGTGCCAAATAGCAAGCACGAGAAAGCAGCTTTTTGGTTGCTTTGGACACACAAAAGCATACAAAAGCGGCTAATAGCAGCTATAGCAGAAATCATGAACAGAGCCCCTAATGCTGTTCTTTATGTCGGTGTGACGTCAGAAGTGGCTGTTTTTTTTGTCGAGTGTAGTGTACTCAATGTACACTTTCCTACACTGGGTCGGGAGCAGGTGTAAGTTCTTCTTCTTTATCATCTGTCAAAATTGATGGCTGTATGCAGATAAAATTGACTTTTTGAATTTGTGAAACTACTGTTTTGAATGAATACATGCAAGAATATTGAATGGCAATAAATTTGCATTGATAGAATTGAAAGAATAAAGCAAATAAAAAACCCTACACTTTCAGTGTTATTACACTGAAAGTGTAAGCTACACTAAAGTGTTAACTTAACCTGGCAAAAAGACCAAACCTATTCACTTGCACGCAAAACAACAACAAATTGACATAATGCTCCTGTTTTGTCTCTCTCAATCACACGCTAAAACAACAAAAATTTGATATAACGACCCTGTTTTGTCGCACTTCTCACCGTGTTTTTGGCTTCAAAGCGCTTTATACAAAACCTGTGGCTTGTCGTCTCCAGTAGCTCTATGGTCTCTGCTATGAAATTTTTCTAATTAAATTCTGAACCTTCTTCCGATCTGAGTACGTCTTTCGAAGCTTCGTCGTTTGGGGATTTATTGTTAGCCTTTTACCCAACCCTCGAGTAGCAATGCGGGTGAACGGATTCGGAAATATATATTATAGAAAGCAAGGCGATGAGAATTGCGACTCTGGGTGGATTGAGTAGCACGTTCACACTAGCTCAACAAACTAGCGGAAGAATTCCCCTGGAAGAGTAGGATCCGAGCTCGTCAGGAAACCTTTCGCAAGTCTTTTGAAGATCATTCGGCTGGACGGATGAAATTCGCTTCAGACGCAGAATCTAGTAATGATTAAAAAAAATCTACGCTATATATACAAGGTGTTGTACGAAAATGGTTCTCTTGCAGTTCTTGCCTATGAAGCAGGATATCGATGCATGAAAGGTTGAGAGATAGAACCGTGTTTTTCCCATCAGTTTTTTGAGAGTATACTATCGGTAGGTAATTTAACTTTGCTCATGGATACTTGGGGGGTTTCAAAGACAAAAAATTTCTATCACATTTTTGTTTATAGAAATTAATAAAAGAAGAAAGAACCGAATATACATATTTTTTAGTCATTGCTATACAATATGTACATTGTTTCAAAAAGTCGCAGCCGTTACTTTTTCAGACACTTTTTCGCCAATATGAGGTTTTTTTTTGTGTACACTTTCTACACTTTTCTGCATCAACTCTTGAGCGAGTGCAGAAGACTGTAGAAACTGTATGCAAAAAGAACAAACCTATTAGGTTTGCAGAAAAGTGTAGAACAGTGTAGAAAATGTATGCAAAAAGAACAAACGTATGTTCCCTACAAAAATGTAAGAATTGATTTCTGAGTGCTGTTTGATTTTAGTATTCGGATAATTCCATGAAAAATCGCCCAAAATGACGAATTTTGTGATCTTATGCCGGTTTTCCACCAAACGGACAAAACAAAAACTCAGCAAAAGCTCGTGTCGAAAAAAACAAATCTTTGACTTTTCATCATTTTTTTACAAACTCGAGCTTTTTTCGACTGTTTCTGTTTTGTTTTTCGTGTCCCGACCAGAAGCGGTAACTTCAAAAGGTTTCGGTGTGTCAAAGATTTGTTTTTTCCGACACGAGCTTTTGCTGAGTTTTTGTTTTGTCCGTTTGGTGGAAAACCGGCATTACTGAGACCGCTTCGTGGAGATACTGACAACAAATCTGCGATAGAGCTCTGTCGGTTTGGTTGAAACAGTGTTATAGATTCTTTCCGAGTTCGAGTTTTCGTTTTCCGTGCTTTCAAAAACACGAACAAAACAAAAACTTAACTTGTCTGCTTGGTGGAAAACCGGCATTATGACATCAGCGATTGTTTTAAAACTATCTACACTTGATTTCATGCAAGTGGTTTTTGTGTGCTCTTTAAAAATTCATATCGTCGTTAATTTTTATCGTATAATAATATATATAATAATAATTAAATAGTGCTTATTTTAAAAAAGAAGGTAAGAATAATAATGTTACCGATTTTGTCTTTTATCCTTGAATATTTCAAAATGCTAATATTTAAATGTTTTTATTTTTTGAGAAATAACGGGATATCAAAAGGACTGAGAAAAAAATCTATGAATATCAGTGCTGTTAAATTATTCCAAAGAAAAATTATAATTATTTGGTTTTCTATAGAAACGGGACGACGTTTTTTATGTAGTTTTATGAAGTATTAATAAGAAATTGATGCGTTGCCAATGCATTAATCGTTATTTACCGAATACGGAGTAATTCACAAATTCTTTGGCATGCGAATGTGGGCGATACGGGTGTTCATTGTGGTAAAAGTTTAAGTTATTGACCCTGAAACAGTCTGTATATAACCCTTATGTATTTATTTTTTTTGTTGAAGATTTCGTAAAAAATTCGCACGTAAATCTCTTTTTTTTTAAAAATTTCTTAAAAATTGGCAAAATGAACTTTTCTCCAATTTTATGTACCTATGTTTAAATTCGTTGTAACTTGTATTAACCTATTTGCCACCAATTTAATTGAAATTATTTTCTTTTGCAATGGAAGAGAATGAAGGTATCTTCATCGGAAAAAAATTGTTCAGTGCATTTTTTAACCACCATATTCGTCGTGTATGGGAGCCTTGGCAACACACATTTTCTGCCACTCGTTGTTCTCGATTATTGAATGTCGTGTGATACTAATTTGCATTATACTGTACTTAAGTTTGATAATTTCAGCTTCCATCTTAATAATTTTACACTAATGAGGGTGTGGATTTTGATAAAAAAAAACACGTTTTTTCTGTTTTTTTATTTATACGAATTCGCAAGTATTGAGCGATCGGGTGTTGGAAACGTGAAACTTCCAATAAAGTAAAGTAAAACGTAAAACTAATAACGATTATAATAAAATAATACATACCTACCTAACTTTTTAAGTTCCTCTTGGGCTTGGACAAAACTCCAGAAATTTCATCTATAAGTTATTTTTACAAATTTAAGAATGGTTTAGTGCTGCCAAATCTTTCCCAACTCATAATAAATGATAAAATTAATAATATTTTTTATTTCTTATATCAAAGGCGATTAACAAAATAATAATAATAGTTAATAAAAATTCGACCAAATTTAACAATATATTTCGACCTTAATATGATAAGTAATTAATAAAAAAAAATAGAAGTCTATTATCTCTCTCCGTAGTAAATGGTTCTTATTAATTTTTAATGAACTGGTGCCGTTAGTGTTGTGGCCATATTTCGAGCCTTTCTTCTTTTTTGCAGAAACATTTTCACCGATTTTAGTGGTAATTGAAAATGATAATATGCGCAGTAGGGTAATGGATCCCAGAAAGCAAAAAGTGCTTCTCGTTTATCTAGGACGGTACCAATTAAGTTCCCAACATTATTCATCGAAGGATGCTTCAGCGTATTTAAGACGGCGTCATGGATCCAATAACGTCCAGCTTCTTGTACAAGTGGTCCTGAATTTTGCCGTGTATAATGCGGGCACGGTTTACATAGCGCACGCGAATGATTTCCTGTATGGCAAATGTACGGGAGCGAGACTCCTACTCGTGATCCCAGTGGCAAAAGATGTCCCGTTGTTTCGCACTTAACGAATCGGAAGCTTATGTGACCATTTATTGGTCGTTGGAGGCGTACTCTAGTGAAAAAATCTGCTATCCATTTTTCGATTTCCTTATTGTTTTCCGGTATTAAGCTTTTCGAATCTTGATTTACTAAACATATAACGTTTGCTATAATACGTGAATCTTTTACAGTGGTGCACGTAACGTAGTGATTTCCTGGTACATCTCGTACTACAATCCATTCCTTTTCGTCGCTTATTTCATGTATTAGTTTCAAATCGCGGCGACTCTGCGGCAAAATGTATTTGTGTCGCTCCAAAATTCCGTGCGGACCTACAGCCAGGATAATGTTACGATAACCAGCCAGCCAGCCTATGTCATAGAGTCGAAACAGATCATCTTTGGATGATATCTTTCGAAACGGTGGCAACGAAATACCATTGAGTTGACACTTTTTCATCATTTCTAAAGTATCGTCAAGAACTAAAGTTTCCTGAAGCCCAGGAGTAAAGGATGAACAACCTAATAGTTCAAGATGCGGCTTGGCAAGTGCATCATAATAGGCAGAGCTGGTAGCGCAAACCGGTATGTAGTACGAAGGTTTCTCCTTTTCGACAATATCGCAAAGTGCAGCAATGTATTCTTGTGGCGCATCGGATGTTGGTCGAGGTACAGTGTAAAATTTGTTAACGGCTGTTGAAAATCGGGCTAGACCGAACAATCCTTCGAATTCGATGACAACAACTCGAGCTCCTGACGAGTAAAAATTGCGAGCTAAGTGCAACGTCTGTATAGTACTGCCACAGCTAATCAGGATCGTTCGCTTTTTGTTGTCTCGCTCTTCGTTCGCCTTACTGATTGAATTCGTAATCCATTTTAGCAGCGAAAGCGGGAAGGCAATCAATTTCCAAAATAACCATAGAAGAGCTGATATCCAAAAGGTTGGGGCGGCAAATGAAAATGGTAGAAACAGGAATCGAAGAACAACTGCAATAATTTTCCAAAGTATTTTCGAAATTATGATTGGCCACCAAAGTATTAGTCGAATCATAACCACTTTTAAAGGTGCATTTCGCTGTTCGGCTGTCGATTTACTTGGAAGAATAACATCGATCTCTCTATCTTCCGGTATAAGCATAAATGTGCTGGAGTAGTTTCGTCTTAGTGTTGAAATCGGCGAAGTTGAAGTTGGTGATGTGCTGAGCGGTGATGATGGATATGATATCGGCGATCCAATTTTCGAATTGAATGGCGAGCTTAGAGACGACGTTGGTGCTGTTCTCGAAATTGAAAAATTCAATTCACTAGTTCCACTTGTACGTGGCCATGCACCAAAAAAATTACTATCTCTACTATTTGCAGGCATTTTTAATGTCTTTAAATTTAAAAACACACTATCTTCCGTTAAGTCCAATTCTTCTGCAATCACAACGTAACACTATTAACTATGGCATACAATTTATTAATCATTGAGATCAAATTTTCTTAAGCTGCGTTTTCAACAATTTTCTCCCGTTTATTTATAAAACGATTCAAGTCCAATTGCTACGAAACGACTAAAGCATTTTTGAGACAAACAAGTCTTTTAAGTTCATGTTCGGAGTTATCATGTACTTTGACCGGCTTTGCACTGGAAATGACATTTAATCATCTTTAGATTTTTATATAGAATTTTCGCATGCTACACTGATAAAAGATCGGTCGGGCAAAATTTATTTATTCTTTATTGGATTTGTTTCCATTTTATTACTTTCCCCATACCATACAAAGTGCAGACTACACCACATACAAATACAGTTTGTACCAGGAGGGGGATCGTGTTTTGATTAAAGGCGAAAATTTGCGATTCTTACTTTTAAGTTTTATTCTAACAATTGAAGTATATCATTATTATTAATAAATACATCAATTATATGTATGTAGTAAATTGTAGCTCTATTCAATGATAACGGTGAGCTTAGATTCCTTGTCGCACTCTCTTCAAGAAATGACGAAGGCTTAAGCAAATAATTGTGGTATCGAGAGTTGTTAAGCCGAATGGGAATTATTCATTAGTGTTTCGCACCTGTACGGTACTATTAAAAACCTTTGGTCTGGTTGTCGCTCTCAACTGGATTACTGAAGCTCATGATTGTAATTATGTGAAGTCAATATTGCTTCGATAACACCAAAATGGACATGTATACAACACGTATGTATAACCCTCAGCTGTTTAAGCGGAGTATCTATCGTTACTTGCTTTACGACTCTCTACCATTTAGCTGCCTATTTCTTCCCTTCTTCGTTACACAAATCGTATCACCTTTATAATTAAAAATCCTGGCAGGTAGTGCATTTGCTTAGTCAAACAAGTATTTATGCAGTTTGAGAAACAGTATCAAAATCGCCGTTAGAAAGTTACGTTATAACTGAGAAACAATACGCAAAACACAGCTACAACAAAAAAAAACATTTATCAATTGTTTGTAATATGACTTACAAAAGCGCGAGTGATACGAATTTACATATATGTTTGTACAATACAAATGCAAGGAGATAAGTATTATTACAAATTTTTGTACATTATATATTTACATATACATACGAGTATATGTACAATTCTTCCCGTCACGTGTATTTTTTTTATAGATTAACTTTATCAAATGTTCGCCTATTTTTTTCTTGTACTTTTATATTGTTAAAGAATTGGGTAAATTTTATACTAGAAAAAACTGTATGTAATCTACGGAGTATTTATTATGTAGGGTGTAGTGTAGTCACATCCCAAGAGATTGTAAGTTTGTAACCCATTGAAGGAAGACTTGGTTTCGCGTATCAATGAATTTCTTCGTGTTGATATATGTATGTAGATCTTAAAACCTTGTAAAAATGTGCAATAATAATGAGTTTGGCAAAAAGCTTTATGATTCAGATTCCAAAACATGTTTTATGTAAAATATTTTAAATGTTTGCTATACATATATAGAAATTTCGGCAAATACAAAAAAAACTCGGCGTATAAAAGAAGCTATAAGGGCGTTTCGGAAATTGTATGGTACGCACTCTAAATCAAACAGCTCACTTTCGTATCAAGTTCAAACAATCTCAAACTGTTTTTTTCACTAAATTTTTTCAATGGCTTAAAATCTCTTTAACGTTAGCCGAGTACCGTCTTCCTTATGTTTCACCACAATATTCGTAGTCACATATACATAACCAGGTTTTTTTAGCATTATTATTACTTTTCTAGTATATATACAAATAGGTACTAAGTTTAAATTATCTACCATAAGCTATTCCTGGATAGAAAAATACACTATTCTCAGCAACAACTATACAAAATTTAATGTTTAGAACGTGCCACTAGAATATTCCGATTACCAATTTTCATTTTTCCGCCATTAGTACTTCTTACTACCTTACTCCATTCTTACTCATTATGGATAGTTGGGTGGCTGATAAGCCTACCTCCTGCATAAATTTTAAAATTCTATTTCAAATTTTTCTTAAAATATGGAACGTAATTTTCGAGAAAAATTGTTATCTGCTCTACTTCCGTGTTCTACTGATTCCCAAAATTTTTATAATTTTATATATAAGTTAACAATAATTTTGGCTTATGGCGAATAATTGTACATTAGAGTGGCTCTCATTTGTATGGTGGATGTTTTAAGTTTAATCCCGATCGGATAAGGAGAACACGTGCCGCAAGGCCGTTAAATAAATAAAAAATTACATGAGACTCCAAAAAATGAGTCCCGAGATATTGACAACCGGTCTATACAATATTATTTTATGTACCATCGCAGATGCCATCTAGTGGCCTTATTCAGAAATGGAAGTTTTTCTTATTAAATTGGTTTTGAGCTCATTGATTTTGATAACGATAAATTATACGACTAGTGCTCAATATTATTGAAAAAAATCTGCCAATGGTCTGGGCGAAACTTTATTATTTTTCGGGTCAAAGTTCGGGAGCGGTCAAAGTCGGAGTGTATCATGAGTTGCTTCGAGATTATTAGATTTCTTGGAAAATTAATTTTGTTCTTAAAATAAAAAAATTTAAAATAGAGATTTTTAGCCGATTAAACATTGGAAAAGTCCGAGTAGACTATTCGAATTTCGGTATATTATGTACACTAAAAGCCCATAGAAGTAAAAACGAATTAGTTGCCTTATCAGAATTAAGAGATATGAAGAATTGTTAAAACGTATACAAACTCATTACTTCCACTTGGGGTTTGAATTTCGAAAAAATTGTGAAACAGGTTTTTAGACGATTTCATAAGAAACAACTTGATATCTCATGAGACAAGACGGATTTTGAAAAATTTGTGAAAACGTAAGCAAACCCTTCACACCTCCTTGGTTCTGGAAATTCGAAAAATCGTGAATTGGTTGGCCGTAATAATCAATTTTATATCTCATCTAACTAGGGATGGCAAAAATTGTTAAAAAATTTACAAACCCTTGGGGGTTGAATATCTAAAAATTGAGAAATGGGTTTGCAGGCGATTATATAAAAAGTCTGAGGAAATGAAAAGCGATCTAATATGTCATCGAACCTATGAAATGTGTCGAAGCTTTGAAAAGCATACAACCCCCTTATACCCATTAGGATTGAATATATAAAATTCTGAAATTGACTTTTTGCTTTTTTTATATAGGAAACCTTAGGAAGTAAAAATGAATTCGATATATCATCAGATATGCAACCTCGTTACATTCACTTGGGGGTTGAATATCCAAAAATCCTGAAAGGAGTTAATAAATAAATATGAAGACGGCACGAGAAAGTAGAAACCAATACAATTTCTTATAACTTCTAAAAGAAATGACGGAATTCGTGAAAACGTGTTCAACCCTTTTATACCCTCTTAGGGGCTGAAAAAGGAAAAAACTTAAAAGCAAGTTTTAGGCGATTATTACGCAAGCACGTGAAAGTGAAAAGATATTCGATATCTGATCAGACCTGGGGGATATGGCAGAATACGTGAAAAAGTATACAACCTCCTTTGCACCCCCTTAGGGGTTGAATTTTAAAAAATCCTGAAAACACTTTCTAGGTATTTATATGAGGAAGTCGTACAATCAAAATGAATTCAATATTTGGAAAGTCCTAATAGATACGACGAAAACCGTGAAAATATATGCATTCCATTTTCACTGATAATTTTTTTTGCCCCCCCTCCGAACGCCAATGGATATTTGAAATTTTTTTTTATTTAAAATACTTTTCTAGTTGATTTACATAAACATTCATAGTTTCAACTTTGTAGCATAAGCCGTTCTATAGATAGGAAAAACAACCCCCACCCCCGTATCATACTACCCCTATTAAAAATTATATTTTTCCAACATGCTACTAATATACCTCTATCTAAAAACCAAGTTTCAGTTTTATATCATTATAGGTTGTTGAGATATAAAAATCGGAACTTTTTTCTTTTCACCCTACCCCAACCTCACCCTCTACACCCACACTTCCAAAATTTTGTTTTCTGCTAGGGGTCTATTAGCCCTACTCCTGGTAAAAATTTTAAGCATCTACCTTACACGGTTCTTGAGATATAAAACGTGATTTTTTAGAAAAATTCTTATCCAATCCACTTTCATGCTCCACCGCCCCCTTAAAAAATTTTACTTTCAGCAAACTTCATTTATCAACCTTTATACACAAACCAAATTTTATTTGTCTAGTACAATTGGTTCGTGAGATATCGTAATCTAAAGTTTTTTACCCCCCACCCCCGTACGCCACTGCCCCCACTCAAAAATTTGTTTCCAATCTATTGTCCTAGTATACCTACAGATATTCATGAAGTTTCAATTTTGTGACATTAACCGTTTAGGAGATATGGATTTTAGAATGTGTCGATCTCGCCTTTTTTGCGTTTCGGACGCATGATTTTTCCCCCCACTCCCAAACCCCTTCACCTATATAGGCAATTTTTTTGCAAATGGGTCCACTATCGAAGCTCTATATAAATTCCAAATTTCAGCCTCCTAGCATAAGCGGTTGCTGAGATCTAGAAACCAAAATTTTCCGTCTAAAACGCTTCGCCCTCCTCCCCCCTCACACCCCCACCCCTCAGAATTTGGTCACTTCAAGGAGCCTATCCAGTATATTCATAAAAAAAATTTCAATTTAATAGCTGAAAGGGTTTGGGTGCTACGAGCCTTCAAACGATTTTGCGTACAGCGGTCGACGCACGGCGGACAGACGGACTGAATTTTTTTTTGCTTTTTTCGTGTCTACTAGTCATGAAACGTAAAAAAAAAAATTTTGAGGGTAGCAAATTTTTTTTTTTAAAAAATCGATATCAATACTGTATTATTGAAATAATAAAGTAAAACGGTTCAGAAAGTCCAGTCTGGTCTGCTTTTTGTATGTGTGATTTTAAGAGGTGGTCTTTTTGTGAGGAAAATGGAATCGGAGTGTGGGTGGTGCTTGAATTACTTTTGTAGTACGTCTTGAACTTTCTAGCATAAGCTCTTCCTGAGATACAAAAACAAGACCTCAACCCTCGTATATGTACAAAATTTCTAGTATGCCCCTGTGGAGGATCTATACAGCTATCAATTTCTGTCCATAATTTTTTTTCTATTTATTTTTATTTTTTTGCTCTACACCCCCATCTTCTAAATTGTTTTCCGCTTGAGCGTTACTGCGCCTAACTTCTGTACAAATTTCAAACGCGTATCCGGATGGCGTACGGCGTTTACGGCGGACAGACAAACTTGTTTTTTGCTTTGTTGCGGTCTACTAGTTCTAAAACGTTAAAATACAAAATTTCACGATGGCAAATTTTTTAAATAAAATAATTAATTTTTTAAAAAAAATAAAGTAAGATTTCTTGTTAAAATGTTTATTTTGCAAATTATTAAGAAAAACACAAATACATTCAAAATTTTGTATGAATTTTTCATTAAAATTTACAAATATTTTTTTATATTGTGTCGATTCCAAAAACTCTACCGAGCTGGGGGTCGTGAAAGATCCTTCTGTGCTGGCGCTTATTATCACACCTACTGTTAATAAACTCCGAGAATTGAGAATTCTTTCGACAGCGCAAAGAATTGTTACTTTATATGCCCTTAATAAAAGTATATGAAATTTAGTAGTTTTGTAGGTGGAATATTTTATATGTTTGAATTTAATATTGGTTTCTAAGTACGATATATTCGTCTGTAAAAATTTTTGAAAACACTCTATTTCGATATGATTTTTTATACAGACCAGAACATATTATATAATCGCCCTTTAAATTTCGTACCATAATATTCTTAAATTTGTGCTCTTCTTGTAATTCGAAATCATAATCACGGGCGCGAAAATTCAATTAGAAACAAATGCTTATCGAAATCAATAACTCAAAGAAATCACAATCATTAAAGTTAATGATATACATACTTCCCTCAATGTCAAGCGTATAAATATGATAGAATTCAGAGTTCAATTAAAAGTGAAAAGTGCATGATAAAAAATAATTTAAATGAAATTAAAATATGTAAAAATATTCAGAGATAAGAGAAGAGGGATGATAACCTTGCGGGCATTTATTTAATCGATATGTGTTCGAAAGCGATGAGTTGCTACCAAACAAATTTTACAAATAATATTTCGAAGTTTATATTTATTTTTGGTTTCTATACTTCTTAATTGATTAGTATTGAATTTCAGACGGAACATCTTCTTGAGCTTTAGTTTTATTCGTATACGTTTTTAAAAATAAAATCTGTTAATATTGAGAACTCATATTCCATTTCAATAAATGTTATTTTTTTTTTATAAATCTTGGTAGAGTGCTTGAAACTTGAATAAAGCGAAAGAATATTAATAATCAATTAAATACATTTCTGGGCTATATATAGATACTTATATCTTCCGTCCGCCATCACCACTTGTACCTATACGATGTATTTTTCTTTTTTTATTGAAGGCTATAATAAAAAATTGTACTTTACAAAATACCTTATTTATATTTTATGTACATAGATGAAGAATACTATTTTTTCTACATTTTGGATTTTGTACTCACAGTGTGGCGATTAATTGTGCTTAAATTTTGTTAAAAATTTGTATAAGTAGTAATTATATTTGTAAATAATTTGTAATAAGTCTGAGCTATCCTTTAAGATGAGCAATACTCAAAGACCGATAGCTGTAGACGTCTTTTCGTCCACTCGTGTACAAGGCTTAGTCCAAACATGGCTAGTCGTTTTCAAGTTTAAGTGGAACATATCGCAAAAATATATATCGCAAAACGTAATACACGGTTCGATGACAATTGGCTAAAGTTTATGCATTAAAAAACCGAACTGTGTCCCATGAATCGGTAATAAATTTGATAAATTCAAGCGACAAAAGTGATGAAATAATCATTGCGGGTTGCAGAACCAACCGTAATCCCAAATTATGTGTTCTTGCCTTGTCATATGTATGTATATGTGTAACACATTATTAAAAATTAACCGAATAAAATAATTGTAGTATTAACCCAATCCCGCAGCGAACTGACACTGACATGGTCAATGTTCTCAAATGCTCTCCATTCTTAATTATTGTTATGACTACGAATCGACTAAAGTCTCATCGTAACAAAATAACTTCAAAGTCAATTTTCCAGTGCACTGTTGAATCTAAAACATCTTGAAAAGCTGATTTATTCGGAGCCAGTTGAACTTTGAAATGAATTATAAAAATTTACTCCTACGCGATATAGAAAAAATAGTTAGCCAGACGGCATTACATAATTTTATTTAATGTTAGACTTTGATTTGTTTTTAACAGTTGACATTCAAAATAGCACATGACATTTGTACTTTTTTTTTGGTATTTTTGGAAATTTTGATTGGGAGATATAAACCTATACATTTGTGATTTAATTACTATTTTACACATTTACACAAATTTGAGAATGATTTTTCTGAAATTAGATGCCTCCAAAGATTTTTTTTTTATGATTTAGGTCAGGATAAGGGCTTTTTTTTCACATGATCACTGATAAATATGGTGCAAACTTCAATTATGGTAGAACTCGAATCATGAAATTTAGAACATACATAAGTACTTGTAGCGAATGTGGTATATTTCAAAGGCGTAACTCAATCGAAATACATAAATAAATTGACTAATCATCGTAAAGGCCGGTTTACATGTTGAATGCAAGTAATTTTTACTGAGATTGTGGGGGAGAAGGAAATCTCTAATGAGAAACTGATCAGGAGTGAAACGAGCAGAGATATATCCAGTAAAAAATACTGATGATATTTCTATCAATGTGTGCGTGCCAACATTTTTTTGTAGTGGTTGCTTCTACTCCATTGAAAATTCGATAAGCTAGCTCCCTCACAATCTCAGTAAAAATTATTTGCAACCGACATGTAAACCGGCCTTAACATATACCGCAATTTTTAGCAATCAGATGCAATAAACTGTAGCTCTTTTGACTGTAGCGAATAGTTAATTTAATCAATCATTGCTTGGAGTGGGACTATATCTAATAATCGGTTCGCATGTCGTTATATTCGCCTGGAGAATTGCATGGGGACGAAACAATCCTTTTTAATTTCGATATGATTCGAAAATAAAATTCCATTTAACGAAACCAATTGTCATTATGCCTTTTGGTGAATAATGGGATTTACGCAATTATGTCACACTTTGATTTGTTGCGAAGAACTTCAATCAGGTTTTTCGTTTTTTTTCCACGTTTTTCTTAACGTCGTAAAAATTTTCTATAGTTTTTACGACTCAAAAGTCGAATTTTTCATAGTGTCATGAACATACTAGACGTCGAGGTTAGCGCTGTCGTTTGTACTACTATAGTAGTATTTGTACTGCCAGTGAACTTCATACACTACTGTACTACTCCTTTCAATTTTGTACTACTCTTCTTTCGAATATTAAATTCTAGAAAACATTAGAGGAAGGTTTTACAATTTACATAAAAATGCATGACATCTGGCGTTGCGAATGATTTCGATGTTCTTGCCGTGTTTTGAGAAAGCGAGAGCCCTAATTATTTTAAATTCAAATCATTATAGGGTCCATTCGATCAATGATCGGCTACAGATGTGACCTCACTTTTCTTTCCTAATTCCGTTGAAACTTCGTGTAGGTACCTAATGAATTAGTAAACAAAACGCAGATGAAAGTAAGCTCTTTTTGAAGCTTCTTCCAGATAAAACAACACCTAGTACAAAAAAATAACTAACTCGGTTATCATTTCTAGCCTGTATTGGAATAAATAAAATGAAGTTACTTGTAATTCGACGGCTTAAACCTTTTGCAACCGGTTTTTTTAGCGGTGGAAAACATTTTTTTTGTAATATTATGTTCTTTGGTTGACCAATAGACTATGTTCCAAATTTTATCTTCCCGGTACAATTAGTTCGGAAGATATTGTAATCCAAAGTTTTTCACCCCCACCTCACGTCCTGTATAACAAATTGTAGCCCTTGTCGAATCTCCTAGTATTTCTTAAAACAATTACAAAGTTTCTACTTTTTGACATCAACCGTTCAGGAGATATAGATTTTATAATGTTCCAATTCCAGCTTTCGAGCGTTTCGTACCCATTGTTTTCCCTACACTCCTCAACGCATATCGACAATTTTTTGGGGAAATGGGTTCACTATCATAGTTCTAAGCGGTTCCTGAGATTTAGAAACCAAAATTTTTCGTCTAAAACGTCTCACAAAAACTAAAATAAACAGTATTTTACCCGGAAAATTAGTATTTTTTTTTTTAAAAAAAGGGGAAAAAAATAACTTAATATTTCTATAGGACTAGAGAAAAAGGAACATCAACAATAAAATGGTACTTTTCAGGAGAGCGAAAAAACTAAAACAGTCCCGCATTGTTTTGCTCACTTTGGAGACGAATTTCGACCTCTTATAGTGCGTATACAAATGTGTGAATAGTATTATTCTTTATTCAAAGAAGACATACAAAAAACGAGATCCTTGCAAAAAATTTGTCGCAAACTTGACTTTAAAATAGGCCTAATTCATTATTCTATGATGAAAATTAACGGAGATATGTGTTTCCAAAAGGGATTCGAATATCATGTTCGCAAAATCTTTACCATATTATACTATAATTAACAACAAAATTGACATAGAAAAACAATTTAAATATAATTTTTTGTTACTAATTCTTCGAATTGCAAAAGAATCGGCGATGGTAGGGTCACAAATTTCGTTATTTTGGCAATTCTTGATGAAATGACCCTACATATATGTACCAAATTTTCGATTATTTTGCAATTCCGAACCAAAAAGTCATGTACTACTATTCCTTGTAAAATACTACTATTTTTCACTTAAACGCACTACTGTACAATTTAACAAAACGACAGCACTGGTCGGGGTTACCATTTTATGATCCGTACTTTCGTACATGATTAATATCTGAATATTGATTCGTTTTTTTCTTAATTATTTTTTGGATTTTTATGTTTCGATTCTTATTTTTATGCTGTTATGACACCGGCTATTTTTGCGGCTTTAAAGCAGCTAGAAAATCCAAATGGATGGGAATAGAGACTTTTACATATAATTTAGACATTGGTGTGAGAGAGACAGTCCGAACAGCAAAACTATGACTAACTGTCAAAAAACAATCCATAACTGTCAAAAAAAGCGGCAACAAAGCGCATTCGAGCAGTGTTTCGCAACATTCTAGCAGTCAATCCAAGAAAAATCCACTGTCGGCTAGATTTTCCAGCCGCTACAGACTTGTTTTTGACAGTTCGGTACGTATAAATTATGGAAAGTGCCATGTGATGTTATGAAACGTGCCAGAACCGGTATTTTTCTTAACAAACCAGTTGTTAATTTCGTTTACTAGATGCCGTTAGCGTCGGAAAGAGCGGTATCTCTTTCTTTTAATGTTGTTCGCCTTGTCGCACGATTGGCTATTATTGTACTTTTTTCTAACGAGGAAAATGGCCAGTGTCAACAGCATTACTGAATTATACTTTTTTTATTACTAAAATGCATGAAATATCAATTCCTGCGACAATTATTATTAGTAATAGTTTCACAAACTTCAGCGTTACGTTAGCACCTCAATTGCCTCAATCACTCATTAACAATCGACATTAGATTAGGTTAAAGTCAAGGCTTTTTATTCCGTGGTTAAGTCTTAGAAAATCTTCAGTCCATCAGAAACGAATATCATCATCTAAAAAGTCATAAACGTCGGTTAATCTTTTTTAACGGTCAGATGTTCGATTCTATCTGATTTAAAATTTTCTTAGAAAAATTCGAGGCTTAGTGAAAACTAGGCTTAATACTTTTAATAATTTAGTTTATACTCAATCCATTTTGTAGTAAATTATTGTTAGATGGTTTAAATCAATATTTTTTCCGAAATTTTACATGTTTCAAAAAAAAGCGAACTCAAGGTATATGGCTAATTTTTGACTATTTTGGTTAAGCCTGTATTAGACTCTATGCTCCTATGGAAAATATATGACAAATAATTACATGACATACACAAATAATTATTGTCCTTTAAGTGGATGAACCTGAATTCAGGAGAACTTAGTGGGTACAAGATAACTGGCTGAATCTGAATTCAGGCGAACTTAGTGGATACAAGATAACTCATCTAAAATAAGTCGAATGTGTTTTCCATGGAATCTCAATTTTTAAGATTTTTTCTGGCCGTTTTTTTGCGCCAGAGGAATCTTTTCGAAGACCTCCTGACGCCGAAAAAAATTCATCTAAAAATAAATTCAATCTAAACCATGATATTCATTCACTGGAAAAAAAAAATGCATTCTAAGTTTTTGTTCCACGCATAACCATAGACTTTGAAGGCTACATCGCTATCATTGGGCTATACCGGGCACACAATAAAATAATTTGAATAACGCGAAAAATGACGTACATCATATGTGAAATGAAATTAATTTTTGATTTAATTACAATTGAACTTCCAAATGCGAGAGATTGAAGTCAAATACAGACACATAAGGTGCATAGGTACAGCCAGTGATAACATTCTTTTTTTCTGAATTATGCGATAACTATTTTTTTTCCTACATCGCTTAAATTATTGATATGACTATTATTGACATAAAATGTGTTGATATAAAAATAGTCTTTGGTTTAAATTATTCATATTTGGTGTCAACGACATTCTACTTTCAAGGCAACACGAATCATAAGCATAATACGGGCAAAAAAGAAATGTAGTTAAAAAAAGCATTATGTGTGTATATTTTCATGTTAAAATAATAAGAATATCGCCTTTTTTTTCATATGTTTCGTATTTGTATGTATTTTTGGTTTGCATATTTTATTTTATTTCCATTCAAGACAATAAATTCATGTTGATCGTTTTGTGTTTGTATTGTTAATTTTCTTTTAAAAGAAATGACATTGTAACGGAATTCGACTGTTCAAAAAGGAAAAAAAAATGTGTTTGTAATTTTTTTGGAGATTTGTGTAATCTTATTATTAAATATGTTCATAGAAAAAAGAGAGATGTGAAGATCGCTTTCTGATCGCGACTCAAGAGTAAGATCTACATACGTTTCAACTTCCGCTGTTTGAGAATGCCAAAAATGGGCACCTATACTGTTCGGCACTGCATTCACAAATAGTAAAGAATTAGTCCTGCAAGAAGTTTTTGTTGTTTTTATAAAAGTATAGGTACAATAAAAATTCAAAAGAAATTCACTTTTAGTATTCTACTTAGGATTCGATACTTTTACTTCACGCTTCAACCTTATACCGTTACTAAAATGAATCCAATATTTGTTCAAAAGTTGCTTATCGACTCAACTTGTTCCGCCGTCCCACAAAATACAATAGATTTTAACTAAGCCGCCCGTTTATATTTGGTTTATAGCGCAAGACTTCGGGAAGAAGATTTTAAAATGTCAGTTTAAATTTTTCAAATTTATTTTATGAATTTCTTGATTCTTATGAAATGGAAATTTCAATAGAATAATTAGAAAACATAATGTAAAATTATTTAAATATAAACCTTGCATCCGTAGCAAGAACATTGTAAAATTTTAATTTGTATAATTTTAGTCCAAACTGTAGAAATCTAATCACCAAATGGGGATTTTCAAATCTTCCAAACGTATTTTCGGTTGAGTTATGTCGAAATCCCAAAATCTCACCAAATCTAAAGCGATATAAATTAGAGTACCCGAGTAAGGTATAAGAATCGCAAGCTAATTTTTTTTAGAACTCAATCCTTAATACCTCCCAAAAAGTTCAAAGCTGGAATTATAGTGACGCGATTAGAATATACTATAGTAGTGAATGTAGCCATAATTACAGTGATATCATATCGCTTTGATAGTCTATTTTCTAATTTCATCGTGCGTGTAACGTGATTTTGACTCTTGTTACGATTGTATTAAGAATTTTCTTAAACAATGGATGACGAACGACTAATAAATATCGGAAAAAATGCCTATACAATAAAATAAAACAGGCAGTATGTTTGCACGCTGCGAACAAAATATTTTAGTATTTCATATTATTTGACAGTTGGGGGAAGAAATTCAACGCGCTTACTATAAAGGCAGGCGTCCACTAGGGCGGGCCGGGCCGCATCGCAAAAATCCGCCTGCCATACATTGTTATGGAAGTGCGTCCACTGGACGAGACTCGCGACGGAACGAACTACGTAGAAAAAAAAATGCTCGCCACACCGTTGCGATGCGGCCCGCCTCTAGTGGACGCCTGCCTTAACTAGTGTTGCGATGCGATTGGTTCGTCGCTCGTTTTCACTGTAATTCCACCTTAAGAGTCACCAAATTTAATTTTAAACTATTTTGTGTTCTTTAAGGTTACTCCAGGAATGGGTCTATCTTGTCCATCTAATGTTAAGATGCATAAGACATATCACATCGGGTTCTAGACATTGTATATTAGGTTGTACCTCGTAACTGGTAAATAACAATAAATATAAATATTCAGATTAGCCATTTTTTGGGGTTTTTGGAGTCGATCATCATACTTTATTATCTTATTAGAATACCATAATGAGTCCAAATCGAATAAATCATCGTGATATCATCGCTGTGTATTTTTCCATGGTTTACCAAAATTCTTCATGTCACCGTTGCTACCAACAACTGCCACCTATAGCATTATATTAATTCGATAGCATGATAGCTTCCAAAGAAAAATATTCTAAATATATATATATTTTATGTAGAATTTATTTGGCCATACTTTTATTACTTACATAGGGCATACTCCAAAAAAACCTAAATTCATTAGAGTTTTTAGGAATTCCAATAAAAGGAATCGCGAAATAGTTGTATCGAAGTGGAAAAACTGTTACTAAGAGAACTGTTTAGTTGAAAAATCAACAATTCGTAACCATATCAACAACTTGGAACCCGAAGGATCACAATGAAGAAATTGTACGAAACAATTTAGTTCTTCCTCTAATCAGCACTGGAGCACTTTATTCGGATTGTGTAAGCGTTTTTAACTGTGTGTTGCAATTCTGAGAGAGATTATTGTCCGTTTATAGTGAAATAATTTAGTATAAATTTTTAACCATGTCACGTGTAAGTGAAAAATTTTCTTTATCAATTAATTTGATCGACAATTAGAGTTGCGAATAGAATTGATATTTTGGATTTCTAAAATTTTTTATAATTATCTGAAGTTCAAGGTTTTTAGCTTCGATTTTAGTAGACAGTTTTTTTTTAATTTTTCGGTTTTATTATGAAAAAAAACCCGAAAATCCAGTGGCAATTTCTTATCGCAAAATATTTCATATAAATAAAATATCAGTAAGCACGTTTTAGTTCTCATCTTATGGTGGATACGAAATTGAATTGTATTAAAATTTGAATTTATTTAAATCAGAAAATCATCAATCGTGCCGAAAAAAGCTTACAGGAAGCAGAAGATAAGATAATAAAACGATTATGAAAAACAACAATTTCCAGCTAAGATAGTATACAAGGGCGTTGCGCAAACATTGAAACCTGAAGAATCCATCCCTTTATGTAGACATAGTTTGGCTTCATGTTTTTACTATCGTAGCAAACGGATGTTAATTTTCCTATATCACGCTACAACTTCGATTGTATCATGTGCATAGCTAAGCTATTATTGTAAAATGTAAAGGATATTGGTCGGTTGTCTGAATGTCTGGCCACTATGTTTATATTTTTGGTCTCCAAGGCAGGATTGAGACTTGATATAGCAAGAGGTTAATCCAGCCTTGGCAACACTCACATACAGTGAATTTTCTTTCATATCTGTACCTTTGTATGGTTCCTTAATTCGCTTGCAGTTTGCATTATTACAGAATCTGTCGTGTCGACAACAAATTGGCATTCGTCTTGTCGCTTTAACACGCCCTTCGAATTTACTATTCGTCGCGTTGACAACTGATTTTAAAATCGGAAATAAAACATTTTTTTAATCGCTTTTTTAATATCATTAACTGAATCTTTACTATGACATAAAACAAAATTATTATGGAGGAGGCAGCGTTGTGGTTTTTAATCTAACAGAAATGAATTCTGGTTTTACATATGTATTTTAATTGTTCACACGGACTCGCCAACTTGGTTTTTCCACGATTCCAATTTACCTGTAGTGTTGCTTGTGCTTAAGAATAAGCAGTAGGAAGCCTCTATCGGAGGCTAATAAAGCTTAAAAATTAAAAAATTCAAATTAAAAAATTAATTAGAAACAGAAGGGTACCTCAACAACGGAGGTCGGATGAAAGGGATACCTCTCGATAGGCTCGACAGAAAATTTTATCAATATTAAAACGGTTGGGGTACTGCTTCCAAACTTATCCTCAAAACAAATCGCGTCCAAATTGGGGCACTGAGATTTAACATAGATAAGTTTTTCTATGTCCGGCCCAGTGGTAGTATTTTCTGATGGGGTTCGGGAATAGATTTTTTTGGTGGGTATAACTGTGGTTTTGTGCCTAAAAACTTCAGAATAATTATTATTATTATAATTATTTTAATAGTGTCCACAGAAAATAGTAAGCTCATGAATTCAAAACCAACCAAGAAGGGTCAATTTTCTCCATTTGTATTCCACCAATCCAAAAAATAGTACACATTATAAAATAAGAAATACATGTTATAATTTTCTAACCAAATGTGGTTCAGTTTTTTTTACGTCATGTTCACTATAAAATGTTTGCTAATTTCCTTCGGGCTTCCACAGTTCGTTAGTCCGAATCCGAAACCGACGGACCGAAAACTGCTTTCAAAACATTGTTATTCAAGAATTTAATTATTATGAGGACGGCTCATAATAAATTTGTATAAAATCCATAGGACAAAGTCTATAGAATCTGTCCATAGAAACCACTCCAACTTCCCTAAGAGACCAGAATTTTCTATATCACGTTTATGGCCTTCACTTATTCAGCTAAAACTACGAAAATTTTGAATTCATTAAGGTGAATCAGGTGTTTATATATCGAATCAAAGTTTTGGAACTTTAACCTATGATGCCGCTTGAGCCTATGACGCAAAATCTATTTGTCAATCTATAATAATTTTATTTTATAAATAATTTACTATTAATTATAAACTATTAATATTAGTACAAGGAGTTCCGGAAGCTTTGGGACTGAACTATAGTTTTTTTTCAGTAAATTATAATCAATTCAACAATAGTAATAAGTTCATATTTGCATCTACTATAGTCGTTAACTCCTCGTATTTTATTTCCACTGATAATTTTCTTTAGCTTCAGAGCCACGAACCAATTTGCGTCCTCACCATGTTGTTGCCTGGAAAGACAACGAATAAGAACATCATGTTGTATACATTTCCATTTACATTTTATCGACAAAATGTGTCTACCACCCCGGGCAAAATTGTATTTCATTCCGTTCGCTCTGCTATCGGTTCAGTGCGAAGATATTCCGGGTGAATACAGCAGTAGTACATATTGCCTTCTTTCGCTATTCAGTCTTCTGGTTGATGCTATAGAAAATTTCGAGTCCTTCTGAAAAAGAAACTGGTGACAGCCTGTACAATGCGTGCAAATAATCGTTACGAAATAATAATATTATTCAACTGTGTGATATCATATCCGGAAGAGTTGTTTAGGATACTGGCAAATATTTTGAGTTAAAAATAATTTATATCTGATTTATTTCCTATATAATTGTTTAGGTAGGTATCAGGTATCAGATTACTGCCTATAAATTGGGCATTTAGCAATTGGTCACGAATCATGACAATCTGAAGCAATACACATTTTGTGAAATAGCAACTACTTTAAAAGGATCTTTTTTGATTTTGTTTTTCAATATATTTAGCAAATTATAGTACCCCTAACGCCCTTAACCTGGGTTTTATGAGTTTCCAAAAACACATTGCAGATTTTTCTAGATGGAGGTACGTAGAAGGTGGAGGAGGAATAATAAAGAAATAAAGTTTCCAATAATGTGGCGGTCATTTGAAAATCATTAGCGGAAAGACAACTTATAACTAGCTGACAAAAGCCGAAAGTCTTGAAACATTCTTCATGTGGTTGGCGACATCTTGAACTTTGAATATACATACATATAAATAATCCGAAACATAAATATAGTTTATACTAATAAAATATAAATTTATTTTTCCAGACTTACAAAGACGGAAACTTCAGATCACCCACAAGAGAAAAATCTATAGCAAGCAAAAAACCATTCTCACGACCTTTTTCTAAAAGTCGATTGGAGAATAACACCTCAACACCAAGAATGGCGAGTCCAACACCAATGGAGACATCAACGCTTCTTCGGCAAAATCAAGAGTTGCGGCAGCGTCTTCAAGACGAGGCAAGCAGCTACCGCCGTCGAATCGATACTTATAAGCAAGCTGTAAGCAAATTTCTGATCGTTATCAATATTATGTAGAATTGTTATGGAAGCATTAAAGCGCTGTACACATTGCACACGACCGAACGAAAATTCCGAACCGACTTTTCGTTTTTCGGCTTACTGCGATATCTTTAGTTATTGAAAAATTGGTTATAATCGTTAATTATAACATTTTTAAGAATACCATAAAAGAAAATCTTTAGAGATATGTAGTTTTAATTGATAATACATAATAAGAAAAATGTCCGTTCGTCGTACGAATATTTTTAGTACGATGGATTAATTTTAATTTTTTCTAGAGACTTTCTTTTATGATATTCTTGAAAATGTTATAATTAACGGTTATAACTACTTTTTTACCTACCCAATAGTCACTTCAAGTATATTATGCATTCTTCCTTGTTGCAAATTTTAATAAATTGATAGCCCGCGTATCTTGATAATGGATTCTGTGTGCATTGCTTTGTGTTAATCGATCAGCTATCTACATAATGTGTAACAAATAAATTAATTAAAACATGATTTTTTTTTAATTATTCCATACAATTTAAAATATACTCGAAATCTTTATAACGTTCTCCAAGTTTCAAGCTGCTCTTGTGAGTCGTCTTCAATCGAAAGTCTTGCAATATAAGCAACGCTGCAGTGATCTGGAAGGAAGAACCCACGATAAACAACAAATTTCGACATATTCACCGACGAAATCAAATGTGGGACCGGTATAAATTTTTTATAATTTCAAAATAAATTATTTACTTAAATGATAATTTTCTACTTCAATTACAGTGTCCATCGCCAACGATTCATTCTCATGGTACAACAAATCTTCCGTGTGGTACATCCTCAATAGACGGTCCGCCACCATGTCGGGATTACGCTCATCATGATGGACACGACGACGTATGCCATTCCATGGACGACGATAAACATAGGTTCGTAGCTACTCGTATAATATAGTTTATACTTTTTAAGTTGTTTTATATTTATTATACCATTAGATGTGAGCCACTTCTATCACAAAATAATATACTTCGTCAACAATTGGAGGATTCGAATCGTACAAACATTGCGCTAACAAATGATTTGCAAAAATTAACAGATGATTGGGCGAATCTACGAGATGAGCTACTTGTAAAAGAAGATGAGTTCAAAGAAGAAGAACAGGTTGGTATAAATTTATGTTGTACCTATCTATCTATCTATCTGTATAAATATTATTAGATTATTAAAAACAAACTTCGTCTATTCCACTTTAATCAGTTTGGTGTAAAATCCAAGAACTACGTACTACTGGTATTTACAGCATTTTAGTATAAAAAAAGTTTTTTGTATGACTCCCCTTTTCTTAATGTCGTATTAGCCGTAGTAAAATAAAACTGAACTTTATTATATTGTACCACCGAGACCGTCGAAGATATTTTTACCATGGGCGGAGGCAAAAATTCCATTCTGCAGCAATTTTAAATTCCTCGTTGTATTTACTCCAATTAAATAAATTGTTTCTGTTTTTTTATTAGGAGACTGAACCATCCGAAAAATAATTAATTTTCCCAACAGTCGAACACTTGTATATTGAAAATTTTATCAAATAGCGTTGAAATAGATAACTTTGTGGACCCATAGTACCATCGCGAAAATAGACCTATCAACTAGATAAATTCCTAAGAGAAATAAAGCAGGGTGAGGACCTCTAGGTTGAAAGTGGAGAAAGATCTACGAGGTATAGCACAATAGACCACTGGTCGCGGTGCTTGGAGGAATCTCTCCACCTCCGATGAAATCTATCTATCTAGATAGATAGATAACGACCTCGTTTACTCATAAAGTTATTCCTTCTTCTCTTAAAAATATGTATTTTGATTATGCTTATGTAGATAATATACAAGAGGCAAACGGCAGGCTTGCAAATCACGCAGAAGTTTTTTTAAAAACGCCGATTCACTCACGGTTCAGCCACATTTTTACAAGCAATGAGCAAATCATATATACCGAAATTACACTACCCCCCCAACTATTATTAACAGCAATAAACTCAGCATACGTAATTATGTTCAAAGTTATTATAAATTAATTTCTGTACCGAATTCCTTTCGTTTCTGGAAAACAAGTTACGGAAAAAATCATTAGATTAACAACTTGTGCAACAGCTTCGTTTTGTGCATAAGCTTTATTTTAACATTAATTATACGAGGTTGGGTGGGATCAGATTTTTTTACTGTTTTAATTGTCGTAACTTAAGAGGTGGCCAACAGACTTCAGGCAAAATTGCACATGATATCAACCGGATCTTCACGCCCCACTTTAAAACCTAAATTCAAACTTCATCGAATTTGTTTTACATAGCGCTGTGTACATTTTGTGTCTACAAATTATATTATAGTAAAAAAGAATATCGTGCTTTATTTGTATTTTTACTTTATTATTTGTATATTTGTATTTTTACTTTATTTATTATTGTGGTTGATTGAGTGTAAAAAAAATCTATACCTACTCTGTTTTTCTTTTTTACTTTTAGTACTAGTAGACCCACAAACTGAAGAAAAAAATCAATACGTCTGTGCGCCGTACGAAAACGCGTTTGATGGCTCGTATCTCCCAAACCCTTTGAGATATTAAATTAATTTTTTTTGTGGGTGGATTGGGTGGACCCGTTTATGGTATGTGTTGACTTTTAAGGGGATGGTAGTGTGAGGGGGAGGGTTTTAGATGAAAAATCTTGGTTTCCATATGTCAGGAACAGCTTATGTTAGCAAGTTGAAACTTGGAACTATGACAGCCATTTGCAATATGGTCGTTATGGGGGTGGGGTACGAGAGTGAAAGGTAAAACAATGCATCCGAAATGCTCGAACGCTAAGATCGAGGCATTCTAAAATCCATATCTCCTAAACCGTTAATATCACAAAGTTGATTGTTTGTAGGTATACTAGGTGAAAAGTTCGGAAATGAAATGTTGAGGAAGGTCATTGATATGCTTTGGAGTGGAGGTGAAAAACTTAAGATTATGATATCTCACGAACCAATTATAGAAAAAGATAAAAATTTGGTTTTTGGAATTAAATCATCTGTAAAATTTGCATTATGTCGCTTATTATTTTTCTACTATTGAGACATATACTTATATATATTTATATTTATAAATATGGCAAGGAAAGACGGGAAGAATGTAAAAAAAGGACAAACATTGAACATTGAAATATAAATTAGTTGGACTTAAGAATTAAATTTCCGGGCATTGTAACAGTAATGATAGAGTACTTTAAAATAGTTGAATTAAAGCATTTGATAGTTCCTGAACTAAGAAGAGCTGAAAAGATAGGAAATGCACTAACGATAAAAAGTTAGCTTTAACTCAGGTGTGGATGGAGGTCTTTTGAGACATGGAGTATGCTGGACTACTACCATCATATCGTTCGTCGTAGTAAATGACCTGGCCAGCGGAATCAAAGAAATTAAGTGTTTTAATGGCTGGTATTGCTTAAAATTTACCGTTCGAAATATTCTAGGTTTTGTAATAGAGGACTGGGGAAATTTGTGCGTGAATGGGTTTCTTTTGTGACTAGCACACCCTCTAAGAATTTGCCGCTCAAGTCTTCGAAGTAACTCTATCTGGACAGATGAGATAGTGAACCAGATGGGAAACCCGTAAGAGAGTTTGGGGCGTAAAAGGTGTGTTTAGCAAATGAGGTTGATATTTGGGTTAAGTATTCTGGAAGGTTTAAATAGCCGTGTATAGTGAGCATAGATAGCTTTGTTTTTTTTTATTTATTCATAAGAATTCATCAACAAAATGATTACCTACCACTTACAAAATAAAAATTAATACAAGTACGTAAATAGAAAATAAATTAAAGTAAAAGAGACGACAAATAAGAAAACCAAATAAAATAGCTTAACTCAAACTATCAAACTTATCACATAAAATAAGAAAACAAAAAATTCAAAAAATATAAATTAAAATAAAATAAATACGTAATAAATAACAAAACAGAATACAAATTAAAATATAGCAATGATTAAATTATCAAGGCCGAATTTATTTAAAGTCAATGTTATCGTAATTGCTATTGAATAGTCATGATATAAAAGAAATCGGTTCCGAGCTCCTAGCAGATTTTTGAAGTCAATTTTCGTTAGTGATTTTCAAGTGGTTGTAAAATTTAAAATTACTCGTATAGGTGATGTCAAGAAAAGTGGCAAAAAAAATTGATAGTGGGTTGTTTTATTTTTTCATGAATTTCGTCATATCTCTTAGGTCTTTTGAAATATAGAATTATTTTTACTTCTACGGGTTCTTCAGATAAATACCTAGAAATGGTTTTCAGAATTTTTTTTGTTGAGATTTTTGGATATTCAACTCCCATGGTGGGGGAGGGGTAAGGGGGTTGCATCCGTTTTCATAGTTTTCGCTATATGTATCTCTTAGATCTGATGATCACGATTTTTCGAAATTCAACCCACAAGGAAGTGTAAAGAAGTAGCATCCATTTTTACGAAGATATGACGAAATTCGACACTGGCTTGTTATATGTATAATCAGCTAAAAACCGATTTCAGGATTTTTCGATTTTTATTAATTCTATAGACAGTTTATTGATTTCAATATTTGTATTAAGGGCCACTGATGAATGTTTCCGTATCTTACAAACTTGCTTGTCTCGAAAGAATCCTTGTTACATTTCGTCTTTGCACGCGTTCCGGACTTTGACCAAAACGTAATTCATGTGTTAAAGGTGGCAGTGGCGTAAGCACTTATATCGCACCCTCCACTGACCAGAAAATTAATAAAGTTTCACCCTTAAATTGTCCACTAATTTTTAAAAATTATTTCAGGCTTTCAATGATTACTATAACAACGAGCACAACCGTTTACTGAAAATGTGGCGGGAAGTAGTGGCTATGAAGCGATCTTTCAAAGATATGCAAACGGCAATGAACTCGGAATTAAGTCAAATGCGAGTAGATGTTAGCAACGTCAACCGTGATATTACAGGTGCATGTAATGGAGTCGTCTTCAATTTGAAGCAAGCTAGTGGAGCCAGTGAAGCTCAACATGTGCAAGCAGAGCGAGAGACATCTGATCTGAAAGCCCAAGTGGCGTCTTTGAAGTCACAATACGAGAGTGCCCGACACGAAATAAGTCAACGAGATCTGCGTCTACAGGAACTAATGCAGCAATTAAAATCGGTAGAGGAGCGCTGTGCAATTGCTGAAACACAGGCAATTCTTGGCAATAAGTTAAATGATGAAATCGAACGTTTAAATACCGCATTACGCGACATTGCCCATGCAGTAGTTCAGGACGCCGAAGTTTGCGGTGGAGATAGTGATGATACACCTACGTCTATTCAACACTTGCATTTGTCCCAATCTGGAATTATTCCGCCGCCTAGATCGCCGCGAAGAAGTTCGGTTCGAACATCACAAGCGTTCGCTGAAGGAACAATTTCCGCAGTTCAAGCAGCTCTGCATAAATATCAGCTCTGCCTGCACGACTTCCAAGTTAAGGTGCAATTGAATAACGATGTCATACAGACAACGAAAAAACAACTTGAAACTTCGGAACATACGAAGGAGATCTTAACGACAAAACTAACGCAACTCACCGAGAAATTCGACGCTAGTAATTCGCAACTAGCTGAATTATTTAAAGAACGCGACAGTTTACAGAAGAGTTTGGAAAATATGCGAGACGAAAAGCAAAATATCGAACGTGGTCGAGCTGAATTAAATATGATCGTAAGAGAAGTTTCTTATCAATTAAGATATCGAAAATAATAAAATGATTTTCATTTAGGTGGACAATCTTAGTTCGGACTACGAGAAGCTGCAGAACTGTAATGGAAAAATGCAGCGATGTATAGACGCTCTTGAAGAGGACAAGAAGGGGTTAGTGTTGGAAATTCAAAGAATCCTCAAAGATAAGGACATCACAGAAATGAATTTGAGGTATGTTTAAAAAATAATTAACGAAGAAAAATTAAAAAAAAAAACCAATTCGACCGTGACAGGACTCGAACCTGCAATCTTCGGATCCGAAGTCCGACGCCTTATCCATTAGGCCACACGGTCACATAAATATTCTTTACTAAGAACATAGTTCTTGTAGTTTTTTCTCTATGATAAAAATATAAAATCGTCCAGGTTGAGTTCGGATTTGTTTAGTTACTAGTTCACGTCTCTTAATTTGTTTAAAAAAAACTTGGGCGCCAAATAAGCTAAATGTCGAAAATCTACGAACCTTTTTGTAGCTATGCAAGTTTGTTAATGTAAAGATATTGAAATAAAAAGCTAAAATCTAAATCTTGAAATCTGGGTTAATGGTTTATCGGGGTCTAAAGAACTGACTGGTACGATGAAATGGCAATTGTGCTTCCATTGCGGATGAATTTAATGGTAACGACTTGAGGTTATCGACGGCAAATGATTGGCGTCTAGAACGCTCGGTTACACAAAAAATGACGAGTTTCACCGGATGTAATTCGATCCATAGCGAAGCAATTGGAGATCGAGTGTGAAATGAAGCTCTCCACGACATCAACACTTTAGATGTAAGTGATATCGGGTGGAATAAATCAGCTGAATATCGGAACCCAAACGGGAACACCATCCGGTAAGGTGTTTCTAAAATTGATGCCAGAAATATTGCACAATCTTGTTAAGCCCGGTATATACACAATTTTCATCAAGTCAATAAAATTTTAAATGCTATTAGTAGGATGCTGGATCTAGTTTTTTCAATTTTGGAATCGTCTGCTGTATATCAATTATCGTCCGATATCTTACCACTAAGCGATAATATTGTATTAAAACTTAATTTTAAACATGCTAACTTTGACTGGGAGTCCATACTGGACGGCTTAGCTATTGATCAGTCTGTCGATACTTTTTACGATATATTATATAATATTATCGCGTTTGACTTGTCCACATTGGTTCAGTAGTGATTTGACGAAATTGATGTTAGAAAAAAATGGCTTACTGTTTGTCTTATTGACGACTCTTCTCTGATGTTAGAGCAGAGTGTAAAAGATACTTACGCTGCGTTGTCACGATCATTTTATAATATTATTTTCTGGTATTATGCCAACTCACTGAGAGGTGATAATTTACTGCCAACTATTTCTCAATGATGTCGTTTCAAAGGACAGAGTTATTCGCCAAATAGTATTCATAACTTTGGGTGAATGAATTCAAGAGGCAGGATAAGCGTCGAGGCGAAAAGAATTGGGAACCTAGCGAAACTTCGAGGAGATTATGTCGTAAAATAAAGCTTCACCCTTCAATGAAGCGCTACAACCACGTTAAATGTTTTTTTGATAATCGGTTTCTATAAGAAAATCGTGCAAGGCATTGCAATTTTAAGCAATGTCTAATAATTGCCGTTAATTTAATTTTAAAAAAGTTTATATAATAAAAATATGTACTACCTAGGTCCATTTATTTGCAAAAGTAATTATGCAATATATTTATTTCAACTACACTGTTAAATTAATGGTATCGTGTGAAATAATTTAGGTATGAAGTTTTTGTTATGAATCAATGTACAAATTTCAAATTTTCCTTTTAGAGCTGAAGAAGAGCGCGGAAGTAGGTTACGAGAAGAGACAATTACACTTCGGGAAGAATTAAATAAGCTGTACTTGACACGAGATCTTCTAGAACAACAGCGTCTCGAGTCCGATAGTATAATATCTTTGCTGGAGAAACAGAAAGCCGAATTAGAATTTGATATGGACAGAACATCGATGGAAAATACGAATCTCCTTAACCGCATGGAACGTGTATCATCAACTTATGATACCGCATCTGAAGAATTGAAAATGATAAGGGATAGCTTACTTGAAGCTGAGAACGAACGCAACAAACTGCGTTGCCAAGTAAATGATCAATCAGCAGATATAGCATCGTTGAAAAAGGAACTGATTTCCGCAGAACAAATTAGACTAGAGCTTGAGTCGGAACGTTTGAGTTTAAATGAGAAACAAAAATGCCTTGAAATGGAAAAGGATAAAATCGAACAAGAATTGGCTCATTTAACACGAGACAGAGGGGATATACATAACCAACTGACCGCTGTTAGTCGAAAAAAGGAGTCGATTGGTGAAGAGCTGATGCGCATGCGTCAGCGGTTGGAGCAAGCAAATGAAACCAACAATCGTTTGAATAGAAGTCTTGAAGAATTGGTGAAAGAGAACGAAGAGCGACAAGTTATAATCGAGGGAAATGAAAAAGAACTGCAAAGGCTACATGTAAAATAATCGAATCTTTAATTTCTCTACAGTTTTAACTTCTATGTTTTTTTAACTTTCTAGGAAAACCTGGTTTCCCTTCGCAGTGAGAAAGAGTCACTCGAAGGTGTTCTTTTTGATACAAATACAACTCTGGAAGCCACTGAAGAAAAAAGAGCACAATTAGAAAGAGATTACCAAGAACTTCGTATTAAAGAAGAGGGTCGTAAAAATCAAATCAATCGCTTAACAAAAGACCTTGAATCATGCAATCGACGCGCACAGGAAATGAGAACACAATTGACAAATGCGGCACGTAATCAAGAGGCCGAATTTCTGCAAAAAATCTCACAATTAAATTCAGCTAATGATGAAAATGTTCGAAAATTAAACGAAGAAAGAGAACTGATACGGACATCGCTCGAAAAACGAATGCAGCAAACATTACAATTACTGCAGACCAATAAGGACGAAGAAATTGAGAAACTTCAGGAACGCCTAGAGTCGTTAGAAAATCATTTAGAAAATCTATGCCAACAGCATAAGGAAGCTATGATTCGGGCTGGAAATGAAAAACAGCAGGCACTTATGATGGGTAACATATTTTCCATTCTACCACGCTTTACACATTTTTTGCACTACCAAAAGAATGTTATTTATTTATTTTTAAAATCTACATACGATTCGAAGATTTGTTTCATCTATTGCTGAATTATCGTTTTTTTTTAAATCAAGCTCACCAAGATAAAAAAGCTGTTGTCGAAAAACTAGAGTCCGTTAGTCGAGAGTTTAAGAGCGAAACTGAAAATTCCGATCGTATTCGTAGAGAAGGTGTGGCAAAAACGGAAAAGGATAGAAATTTAATTGGACATCTGCGCGATGAAATAGCGAAAATGAAAATGAAAGGCGAAGAAATGAAGTATTTCGGGTTATGTAATCGGAATTTATTTATTTATATTTTGAAATTTTTTTAGGACACAACTAGAGGAAGAAATATCTAAACTTGAGATCCAGTCGAATTCGTTGAGAGAGGAGCTTGACGGTGCTTGTCGTCTGATAGATGAACTGAAAATAGAAATCCGTCTGAAAGAAGAGAGAACAGAAGCCCTTAACATACAGTTACAAGATACTCTAAGGAAATTGAAAGATGGTAAAAAATATAAAACAGAACAAAAACTAAATAACTTAACAATAAATTTAATGTAGTCGAAAGTGTAAATGATGCTGTTCGAAAAGAACTAACTGACACTCGTCGAACATTAGCGGATAGTAATATCGAACGAGATAAATATGCGAATAGTAATAAAGAATTACGTGACCATGTCAAACGTGTGGAAAGTTCGAAACGAGAACAAAGTCGAACGGTTGAGGAAGCCTTACAAAAGATCGCCAGCCTTGAAGAAACCCGCAACTGTTTGGAAAATGAAAAGATTCGTCTAACAACGCTATTAAAAGAGAGTGAAAATAATTTCGCTAAAGTTAGTCATGATCTTGGCGTGCTGAGGAACAACCTTCATAAGCTGCAGGTGGATGGCACACAGAAGGAAGCAACTGAAAAAGATCTAAACGGGCGATTATGCAACGAAATCGAAGAACGAGAACGTGTTCAACAAGAATTAAATCAAACAAAGAAACAGGTAAGGAGCTGTCCTATTTAATGATTTTTTTTTTATTTTAATAAATATATATCACGTTCTTTTTAGCTTGCAGAACTCGAGGCAAGTCTTTGCGCCACTCGTCAGGAACTTGGTCGTCTCCGATGCCATCTCAATCAGGAAGAGCATCGTTGGCATGGACGTGAACAAGAACTTTTGGCTCGAATGGAGGAGGCACGTGGGCGAGAAAAACGTCTAGAAGATCAAAAACATAATTTGGAAGTCTGCTTGGCTGACGCAACGCAACAAATGCAAGAACTTAAGGCTCGATTGGGCGGTACAGAGGGTCGTGTTCGAGCTCTCGACGACCAACTCCTGAATACAGAGGCATTGAAAAAGGAATCTGAAAATAAGCTCAGTTCAATCGCTCATACACTACGTCGCATTGCTGGCGTTCAGTTCGATGGTTCAGTAAATCTACCGTATCGTCTTCTAAGTCCTTCCCGTCGCTACAGTCCAGTCCGTGGTGGATGTCAACACGACTATGATAATCGGAGTGTAAGTGGCGGTGATGGACCAGTCGATGTAGATCCAGAACTAGTGCGAAAAGGTGTCCGCACTCTAATGCATCAAGTTGCACAAATCGAAAGAGAAAAGGACGATTATAAAGTGCAATTATCAACGGCAAAGAAACAATTGGAAGACGGTTGCGAGCAACAAGAGAGATGCGACAATAAGATTGTAAAACTACAGAACATACTAAGAGCAATGCATGAGGAAAAAAGTACATTAGAATCGGATTGCGATTCAAAGAAGACGTCGTTGAATGCACTGGAAGAGGCACTAAAACAAAAAACCAATGAGCTTATTATCTTGCGGGAAAAGTTGTCAAGTTTAGAAATGCAACTGGGAAGTGGAGTAGAAGAAAAGGGTCAATGTGAGGTGAGTACCTAAGAATATTTTGAAATTCATAGAAGAAAAATATAGTCTTGGAATTTCCTTTTCGTTGAAACGTAGTATTGTAGGCTATTTAGAGCTTTACAACTCTCATTTGATAATTTTTGATCTTTAAAAAAACATAAAACAATGCCAGTACCAGCAGATGTCTGATGTCACTTTGATTATAGTGTGAATTGTGGAGTGGCGGTTGGAAATTTGAATGTTGATCAGTTGATTCAATCACACGAACAGTGGCAGTTTCAGTCTCTCGCTGTCTAGTCCGGAATTTTGATAATGATTTTTTTCGAAATTGTGTTCTGTGTCTCGTCGGTTATCAGGAAATTATTTTCTGAATCCTGAGCAGTTCTCGCGCAATTAATACCCCTCTCAGGCAGGATATGTTGTCGGCACCTGGATTGTCGGTAAATTTTCTAATAGTGGAATTGACCTGTGTGGTCCTTACTCTTTCCGTCCACTGCTTGTTGACTTCATTCTTTATATTTTAACAAAGTAATGTCCGAACGTTTTTTAAAATATTGTAGATTTTAATCTATTGAGATTAGGATTATAGTAGTCCTGAAATCGATGACACATGTTATTTATGCACGTCAATAGATAACTTTTTAACCTCTGCAGTTTTCAAATAATAGCGTTCTCATAACTTTCCGTATTATTCCGGCTGTTGTTTCGGTAATGTGCGTTCCACTGTTGTAACCGTTAAGATTTCTAAAATTTTAATGTTGGATTAGATTCCTATCGTTAGGAGTCTTGGTTGCATCTGCCTCGGGGATTTATCTGTCGGTAAATTTTCTAATAGTGGAATTGACCTGTGTGGTCCTTACTCTTTCCGTCCACTGCTTGTTGACTTCATTCTTTATATTTTAACAAAGTAATGTCCGAACGTTTTTTAAAATATTGTAGATTTTAATCTATTGAGATTAGGATTATAGTAGTCCTGAAATCGATGACACATGTTATTTATGCACGTCAATAGATAACTTTTTAACCTCTGCAGTTTTCAAATAATAGCGTTCTCATAACTTTCCGTATTATTCCGGCTGTTGTTTCGGTAATGTGCGTTCCACTGTTGTAACCGTTAAGATTTCTAAAATTTTAATGTTGGATTAGATTCCTATCGTTAGGAGTCTTGTTTGCATCTGCCTCGGGGATTTATCTTTGGTGTGAAGCTTGTGGAATAAATTGCAATTCGTTTCCTTGAAGTTGTGCCGATGATTTTCTCGAGTAGAAGAGGAAAAATACTGTTATTTCCATGGTTGAAAGTCATGACAATCCGCCAGGTGGTCACTATCAAATGGCAGGGGAATATCTACTTTAGGAGAGGCGTGTCTGATTACTGTGGTGACATCAGAGTTCTGGGCCGGTTTTGCAAAATAAAAGCAGGACAGGCTGTGGGAGTATTCTTCAGTATCCGTCTCAAAAGGAAATGTTTTGCCGATCCAAAAAATAAGAAATGATTTTTTTTTTTTTTATTGATTTTCATCGTCATACTTCATACACCTTGTACTACACACTTGCTTTGATTTTATTCGGCGATTTGGTGATTAAATTGACGTATACCGTGCGAGCTTCGTGTTTATTTGCTTCGCACTGTGATACTGTGAAAAAATCGATTTTTGCTATTGTACTAAGGTGCACATTGGGAGGTTGCGTTTGGAGCAAGTGGTGTAGTCTCTGAAGATTTTCGGACATGTGCTTAGTAGCCGTGATCGTCTAGTGGTTAGGACCCTACGTTGTGGCCGTAGTAACCCAGGTTCGAATCCTGGTCACGGCAATGTCACAGGAACATTGTCACGGAAAGCACTTTTTTTTTTTTTTTTTTTTATTAAACTTGGTTAATTTTCATCTCTCATCTCTCCTTTTCATTTCTCTTTTTATAAGGAACGGCTAGAAAAATATAGACAACATGTAGTCCGTTTAGAATCGGAAAAGCGGCAGTTGCAAGAAGAACTTGCTCGGACGGAGGGCAGGTCTTCAAAATTGGATCTCCAGAGAGTTGCACTAGAAGGGGACATAACCAGACTCCAAATGGCGCTCACGGAAAAAGAAAGCACGGTGCGTACCCTGCAGGAACGGCTCGAAAATCAAGGCCGCGGCTTAGCACAGCTCGAAGACCGATGCATGTCCCTGAAGTCGACAATCGATCAACTGAAAGAGCGCTTACAAAAAGCAGCTTTGATGGAAACCGAACTGCGAGGCGACATAAACACTCTTCACAAGGAACGTTCCGAGCAAGGACATTGCGTCCAGGCGAACCAGGATAAATTGAAACAAATTCAAAAGAGCCTATCGAGTTGCGAGACCGAGAAACGAATCCTATCAGAACGTCTCGATGCCGCCCAAAATACTGTGAACGAATTGCGACGAAATCAACAGTCACAACAGGACTCAGCGCAACGTCTTCAGGAACAAGTGGCCGAGCTCGAAGTACAGAAGTCCTCGATGGAATCGCAACTACGCATTGCAAAATGGAATCAAGAAAACAACGACCAATTGAACATGGGACAGAACGGCAACGACGGGGATTTATCGCGACAGCTATTGAGTTCGCAACGCGAAAAATCCGAACTGAAGGGAAAGCTTGATGCGCTCAAGGACAAAGTAAAGCAACTTGAGAACGAACGTCACAGTAAATTCTCGGGTCACGTACAATTCGATCGATCGGAGAAAAGTTTATATGGCGATTGCGGTGCAATGGATTCGAATCGAATGGAAACGGAAAGTGTAATATCGCGTCGTGGTCATAGTAAAATTTTCAATTGTGGCCTCGACCATACAACGATTGAACATGAGAATCGAGACTTGCGTACGAAAGTTCGACGACTCGAAACGCTATTGGCCGAAAAAGAAACCGAACTGGCGCGAGTCAAGGCTCGTTTCTTGGAAAGTCCGAAATGTGTAACGGCCGGCGATACGGATCGCTATCAAACTGCACATCTACAGGCCGAGAAGTTGTTAGATGCACGCGAACAAGCCCACCGACAGCAAGTAGTAAGGCTCGAAAATCAAGTGCGTAATTAAAAAATAACTACCATTAAAAAACTGAATTTTAATTTGCCAATTTTTTTTTTTATATAGATTTCCTTATTGAAGGAACAACTTGCACTGGAGAGCAAACATCGACAACAATACATTTTGCGTAGCTCTCGAGCCAATCGGGAAATGTCGCAACTCCGGAATACTCTGGGTGATTCTTTGCGACATGTCTCGCAAGATCCGTTCGATTCCGCTTTGCTGGAAAATGAAACTCGCAGGTTTGTTGTAAAAAGTCGAATAAAGCAAATGAATTTCCATTTACATATTTTCTCTCTTTTAGGCTTGATACGGCCGTATCACTAAGTCTACCGCCATCGAGTTGTCATGATTATGACCGACCACGTAAATAATTGGGAAATTATTATGAATGATTATACTTTAAATTGGGTTTTTCTGGAGTTTAGTAAGACAGAAAGCTCAAAAGCACAAATTTACACTTATACAATCTCAGTTAACGGAATGTTTAACTAATATCACTGCCATTTACAATTTAAAAATACATTATCACATTTTTTGATCAAGTAGCTTAGTGACTATCCGCAAAGCATCACAAAGCATCTAGTAGAACGTTTATACAACTATAAGCTATTTATTTATATCATTTACTCATGTACGCTAGTCAAATATAAATTATTACATTCATAAAAGAAATAAACAATATTCATCAAAGTCAAATTGTGTTTATTTCGAAACTATTTCGTTTGCTTGCTTGTATTCCACGTACCTTCGGCTTATTCAAGCATTTTTCAAATCGAGCCCAAATGGAAATGGAGATGAAAGGCTTATATTTAAAAATAACAACAAAATGGTTAACTTTCTAACCTCTTCCACTGTGTGCAAATAGTGTATTCTCTAGAATCTTTAACAGTTTTGTCTCATTGCTTTTAATAGTTGCTTTAGTTTCTCCACGACCAGCGACATATTTGCTCGTTGTTCACTTTTCTTCGCTATTTCGCCAACAAGTGCGTAGAACACTTTCTCCTTTCCGTTCAGATACAGATCCACAGTCTTACGATTGTTTGCGATGCATTCGCGACATAAAGTTTCAATTATTTCAACATCGTTGATTTGTTTCCAGTTTTTTTCATCACAAATCTAAAAACCGAAACATTTCTAAAATAACGAAGTATTCGGTCATTTACTGTGCTATTACCTGTGCAGGACTCTTACTCGGATCCAAATGCATTTCTCCAAGCAACATTCGAGCTGATTGGACACTTATAGTTTGCGATTTCAATAATTCGAATAATTCAATAAACTGCTCAGACGATATTGCACTGAAAATAAATTGAGATATTTTAAGAACAAATTCGTCTTGGTGAAAAAAATATTTACCAATCTTCGACCGCAATATCGGCTTTATTGCAAAATGTTAACAGGTCGTTGATAAGAAAATTTGCCACTGTTTTGGCAACTACTTCTCGATCACTCGCCATTATTCTATTGAAATAATTTAATAAGATTTGTTCGTTCTGAAATGGCCTTTTTACAATCCGATAATTCTAAATGAAATTAAAATCATCTTACCACCAGAATTATCGCAATTTCCTGCGACAATCCAAACTTCTCCGCCAATTCCTGCCGTTTTTTTTCGGGCAGCATAGGAATAGAGTTCTTTAGGTCGAAAACTTTAATCGCATCACCTTTAATATCGGCAGTTTCTTCGACGGCTAAATGCAATGGTGGTAGATTTGGTTCGGGCATGAACCGATAGTCCTGCTGAACTTCCTTATCACGCATTGCAATTGTTTTCTTCGCGATCGCATCCCAAGTACGCGTTTCATTCTGGATCGTTTTGTTCGCGTCCAAGAGGGCGCGTTGTCGTTCAATTTCGTATGAAATTGCCTGGGCAACGTTTCGAACAGATCCAATGTTTTTAATTTCGGTACGGGTACCGAGAGGTGTGTTTGGCATATGCAACGAAACATTGGCATCGACTCGAAGAGCACCCTCTAAGGAAATAAGAGAGAATTTTAAGATTTTTTACAAGTAATTTAAGCGTAAATGCAGTAGAAACCTTCCATTCGACATGAACAACTGCCAATGCATTTCAAAATTAAAATTAATTCTTTGACTAGAGATGCCGCTTCTTCTCCGTCTTCCAGGTCCGGATCAAAAACTAATTCCATTAGAGGAACGCCAGCGCGATTTAAATCTACCAAACTTCTGTAATGGAAAATTGCCGTAAGTAGAATCAATCAACGTATAGCTATCAGGAGTAGTTACCTGCCAGCTACGTCGTCGTGAAGGGATTTACCGCTGTCCTGTTCCAGCTGCAATTGGTGCAAACGAACGGTCTTGAAGTAAGGCTTTTTAGTTCCACCCGCCGCAATAACAGGAAACTTTAACGTACCGTCATTTGCTAGCGGTGCTCTTTGTTGAGTTATCTGGTAGCCTGCCTATTGATAAAATATGGAATTAAAACAAACTGGGAACGGGCTGGCGGTTACTGGTTACCCCAGTGCATCCCCGCCAACAGAACAGGTCACCCAGTTTCGAGGATAGTGAAGATACCCAATATGTATTAAGCTAAAGGTGGCGAAATAAATACGTACCGGTAGATCTGCATAAAAATAATGTTTCCGATCGAACATCGAGACTCTATTCACCGTACAGCCCAAAGCAAGGGCCGTTTTAACGCCCAATTCTACACAGGACTTATTCAGCACCTTAAAAACAAAACTGTAAGATTTTTACACAGAGCTAAAAATAATTTTATAACAACCGGAAGTGTTCCAGGTATTGCAGCGTCAAATAATGAAACCGATGAGTTCAACGGAGCTCCAAATGCCGTCCCACTTCCCGAGAACAATTTCGAATCAGATTCAATTTTGGCGTGGACTTCCAGACCCACAACACTTTTCCATTTCGCTTTTGAGTCTCTAGATGCCTTTAAAAATCGGCAGCTTAAAGTTTTATTAAATTTTTGGACGAAGGTTCGTCTTGCTGCATGCATGTTTTCGTTTGATAATTTTGAATCATTTAAGGTTAAATCAGAGCATCATTTTATATTCCTGAGATTGTAAATTGTTAATTAATATTTGTAACAGCGATTACAAAAAAAATCAATTCATCAATTATTGTTAATTCATTTAGTAATTTCAAAATTGTTAAAAACTTTGGAAGTGACAGAACTACAATCAGTTGCTCGAAATTGAAGTACATGAATTTCAAAAAAAAGTACAATGTCGTACTAGTTTAGGATAGTTTAAATTTTTTGGAAATTACGAATTTTTTTAACAGAACGGACTTAATAATTTCAAGAATCTGGAAAGGTAAGATATATTTTACTTGCGAGGCAGTTTTCACATGACTCGTTTGAGATTAGTTTGCGCGTATACAGTAAATCCTGATTCTTAACCTAAATTGTACTATATTGACATCAGTGCAAGCCACACCGCTGTAATTATTTTTATCTTGCATAGGTTGGCGCCTTGATGGTCGCTTTGACATTGAAGAAGTTTCATTTCTGTTTTGACATCCTTACGTTTCGGATCGCCAAAAATAAAGTGCGCATAAATAATGGAGTTTGATCTAATTTTGTGTGGAAAAAAAGTTGCTGGTTTAACTAAAGGCTCGCGAATAGCCGAAGCGGCAAATGTTTTGTGTTCCAAAACGGTAAGTACAATCGTTCACACAAGTCTCGTCTTAGCCTCAATGTTGCGGATTTTTCTTACGAAAATCGTCGTTTAAGCAAAGATGAGCGAACACCCCTAACTTATTTATAAAATGATTTAATTATTTCCTTTCGACAGGGACTGAATCACAGCGACTTTTACTTTTCGCAAAACGGCAAGACGGTGTACGATGAAAATGAAATGGTTTTCGCAAACGTCGTTTCTGGATTGCGACTGGTCGGCGGAAAAGGAGGCTTTGGTTCGATGCTTCGGGCAATCGGTGCCCAGATCGAGAAGACAACCAATCGCGAAGCATGCAGAGATCTAAGCGGCCGTCGACTACGTGATATCAACGAGGAGAAGAGGCTTAAAGATTGGCTCGATAAACAAAAGGATCGTGATGCCGAAGCCGAAGAGAAACGACGAAAGAAGTTGGAGAAACTAATGGCAGTGCCAAAGCATCATTTTAAGGATCCCGAATACGAAAGTGCTCGGACCGAACTTACTGAGAAGGTTAGCGAAGCGGTAGAAGAAGGTTTCCGGAAGGCAGCACTCAAAGCTGCAGAGCCTGTGGCCGCTACGTTGGCGAAAAAGCGGAAAGCAGGCGACGATTGCACGGTAAAGAAGAAGAAAGCGGCCCTTTGGATTGGAGATATCAGCTCGTCGTCGGAAACGGACGATTCCGAAGATGAGGATGGCACCAAAAAAGTGACTGAAGTCGACGCCTAGGCTCGACTTTAAAATTTTGTGAAATGTGCGAAGTGCAGGTGCTTTTGATTTTTTTTATTATTAAATTTTGAAAAAGTAAAAATTTGTTTTATTGCGAAGTAGAAAGAAGGGCACACAATGAGCGTCATGGGCATCATGACGAGGTGGCCGAGTGGTTAAGGCGTTGGACTGCTAATCCAATGTGCTCTGCACGCGTGGGTTCGAATCCCATCCTCGTCGAATTTTTTTTCTTTGCACAATTCGATTAAATTTTTATAGAAACCTGCGGAAGGACGTTTAATTTTTTCGTGTTTAAGAAAGATACCTGGCTGGCGATTTCTTCATTTTTCAAACGAATTGTAAGGAAAGGAGTTTTTTTTACTAAATGACACGTAGTTTGTTCCCATTGAAAAAAAAGGAGCAGAGCGCCTTTTCTGATGGTTATTTTGTGTGGCTGCTTTGTCCTCTCAGGTGCCAGAACTCGCTTGATGCAATTAGTTAAGGCGTTGTTTTTTCATGATATGACAGAGTATTTAACTATTTAGGACATTGGTAGTTTATTTTCTTTATCTACAATCAGGTGTTGATAGACAGTGCGAGAGTAGTTCCTCCTTGACCAATCCTACAGGAATGTGAAATGTATCGAGAGTGATCTTAAAAAGTGCAATAGTTCTTTTGGAGCGTCAGTCGCACTTCTCTACGCAATTCTGTCCACCAGACTTACGACACGTAGCTTAGGATTAGACATGTACTGTACAACCACAAGACCACCCTTGGCTTAAGTCTCAACTTCTCTTTAAAGGTCCCTTTGTAAGCGCAGAAGACGAAACCAGCTCTATATTGTGTTTTTAGCCAAGCTTTGTATCGAGGATAACACCAGCGACTGGCTGTTGATGCGAGAAAAGTTTGAAGTCCGGTATTTTGGGTTTCGTGCTAAAGAGAACCAGTTCAGTTTTATTTAGATTTACACCTTGGTTAGAAGACAATGTGCTTATCTTACACAGTGCACTCTCCAAGGTCTCACTGATCAAGGAAGTGAACATTCCCGAGATTAAAATTACAAGGTTACCCGTATATGTGACCACTCTAACTCCTTCCTTGTCTACCAAGACTTTATTTATGACCTTTAGTGAAAGTAGAGGTGAGATAACAAAGCTGGCCTTCTTCCTGCACAATTGATTTACTTTTTTTACCGGCAAATAATACATCAAGTTTGGTGGAGCCACATTTGTAAAGCGACCCGGCAATTGTAATAGCAAGAAATCCGAAAACAAGATTCTACAAATAAAAAATCCCTTTTATTGCATGACATCGAACATATTTTGACTATTTAACAATTCTTCGCTTTCAGCTGCAGCAACTTCTTTTTCGACCAAAGTTTCGGTGGCTCGTTTCTCCTGCACCAGATTCTTACGTTTCGGCAAGATTATCGGTTGTTGTGTCAAGTGTAGCGGCTGAGTCGGCTCTATGGAATCCGAACCATCTGGAGAGTTTGGCCGCGATTCTGTCTGTCCGTCCGATAATCTCTTTCCCTCGGACACCAATTGCTGGAGCTCGGCAATTTTTTCTTTTTTTGAATTCAACAGAATCGAGCATTTGTTAAGCAGGTCTTTTTCGATTTTGTCCTTTTGGGCATTGACATTCTCGTACGATTGAACCAGCATTTTCAACTCCATATCGAGTTTCTGGTACTCGAGCGATTTCGCGTTCAACTCTTCGTGAGCGTTGTGGATGAGGTTCGTCGATTCCAAGAGTATTTTCTGATTCAATGCTGTTGCTGCTGGTGTGAGCTGAAATTGGCAAAAAATCTCTTTGAACTCCTCGACTTTTCTTAGGATGAAACTGTTGTCTTCTATTGTGTACTCGAAATTACTCAAGCCGCCGTTTGTTTGAAGCGCACGTTTGCACTCGTTGTGAAATTCGTCAAATGGAATTTCCAGTTCTTTAGCTGATGTTCTCATCTCATTGATTTCAAGTTGGCTGGTCCACTCCTTTGAGGATCGCAGGTCGATCAATTCGATATCAACGGTCTCCGAAATCCAGCTGGTGCGGATTACAAAAAAATCATCGGCTCCGGTTATTGGTAACTTGTTTATAAAAAACGGATCACATTTATCTACTGTGGAATTAAGGCGCTCCATGACACAATGGAACTGGTAACAGCTTTGTAATGTTCTGTTGATTTATAGGTAGTTGAAACTTTCACTAAATTAATAATAAACAACGGCTGAAATGTCAGTTTCGCGTTTAACTACGCCTAACTTCGTATGAACTGCGGCATGTCGTTGTCACCTATATTCACCTCGTTTTAGCACTAGGTCTGTTCTTTTTGTCGAGTGTAGTGTACTCAGTGTACACTTTCTGCCCTAATGCTGTTCTTTTTGTCGATGTGACGTCAGAGGTGGCTGTTCTTTTTGCTAGTGTAGTGTACTCAGTGTACACTTTCTTACATTAGGTCTGTTCTTTTTGGCTACACCTTCTACACTTTTTTACACTGACTTTTGAGTGAGTGCAGAGAGGTGAAAAGGGTGAATGAAAAAAGAACAAACCTAATAGGTTTGTTCTTTTTTCATTCATCCTCTTCACCTCTCTGCACCCGCTCAAGAGTTAGTGCAGAAAAGTGTATTCTAGTGTAGAAAGTGTATGCAAAAAGAACAGACCTATGAGGACTGTTCTTTTTGGCTACATCTTCTACACTTTTTTACACTGACGCATTTTCAGTGTAAGTTACACTAAAATGTGAACTTAACCTGGCAAAAAGAACAAACTTACTAGGTTTGTTCTTTACTAGGTTTGTTCTTTTTGCCAGGTTAAGTTCACATTTTAGTGTAACTTACACTGAAAATGTGATACAACTTACAACTTATTCATTCAAAACAGTATTTTCATAAATGCACAAATTCAATTTTATCTGCATAGAGCCATCAATTTTGACAGATGGTAAAGAAGAAGAACTTACACCGGCTCCCGACCCAGTGCAAGAAAGTCTACACTGAGTACACTACACTAGCAAAAAGAACAGCCACCTCTGACGTCACACCGACAAAAAGAACAGCATTAGGGCAGAAAATGTACACTGAGTACACTACACTCGACAAAAAGAACAGACCTACTGACTCTTTCATTGTTCGAAATTGAACAAATTATTTACGCTTCGCTGATAGAGCAGTATATCTTCTTTTAATACATGCAGCCAAGAATCAGTGGACTAATGAAAAAATCATTAAAGCCAGATAAATACAGTATGTTTAGTCTTCATGCTTTCCCTAGTTTGTAGCGGCTCAGGCCGCCTCCGAAATCTAGTCTACCACTTTACTGCTACCCATTACTCGATTCAAGTATATAAACCTACTCACTGCCTCAATTTTTAAACATTCTTGTAACCCTAATTGCAGCTACAGTCCTACTACAGTAAACTTTATTGCAACGCACTAATTTTACGATAAAATAAATTCAAATTTTCTTTGCGTAAAATTCGACAATTCAAATTTTCCGAAATCGCTAACTTTGAAAATTTATCGTCTTCGAAATTAGTGCTGCCACTATTCGCGAAAAAGATTCATTCAGTGCGAAATTCACCACAACGAGAAGAAGAAGCAATTTTTGATACATCCTCATCACAGCTGATCGAATCCAAAGAGTGAAATATATACTGTAAATAAAACACTTAAAAAATTATTAAACAACTGAGAAAATTATCAGTACAACATGAAGCTTCTAGCTTTAGTTTTGTAAGTCGGCGGATTGGTCCATTTTGCAATAAACAGTAGCGCGCAAAAGCTAGTAGTGGTAAGCGACATTGTATAAAAAAGTTTATTGTTATTTTGTTATTATTTTTTTGCGACGAAGTACAGTGAAGTGTAGTTGTAATTTTTTTATAAAGTACAGTGGATCTAGTGAAAATTTATTTGGCCTGGCATAAATCAGTTTGCTGCTATAAGGTAAATTGAGTAATTTAAAGTGTGAATAGTAAAAAAATAAACTCGTTCGAATATTCGAGTGGATTTAACAAATTCTAAAGATTTGCGATAACGGCGCGCTAGTTTTTTTTGCCTCAATAGCAATTCGGGTCGACGCCAGATAACGAATTTGATTGTGCTTTTTTTTGTTATTTAAAACTATTTATTTGACCTTGCCGACACAAGTTCCGGGATGTGCATATTTCTGCACTTTAATTTGATGTTGAGGGCATTGTTGGACCTTTCCTCGTTTAACAGTTGCTGCACAGTCTCCGAGATCAGTTCGGTCAAACGAGCAACTGTGCCATGTTTTTGCATCAATTGCCAAGGGTTTTGTATTTTTCTTTTACCGTTAATACAGTTGCTATATTAATCGAGTTAATTCTGTGAGAAGAAAATGCAGGTCAATGTCTGATAATACAATCGACTTACGAACAAGGTCATGGAGGATGCTATTACTGATGATGTCAACCACCTGGAGATGGTTTGGTCCAAATTTTGTACAGAACCAGATAAAAAACAAAAGGTCAGAAACGAAATTAATTTCTGAAACTAAAAGAGACAAATTTTGTAACATTTTTTATAGGCTTACTGGGCTAATTTGTTTCTCTTTCAATACCAACATCATCCAGATGTAAGCTCTCTACAGTAAGTATTATGAATTTTATTTAAAAATAAAGAATCTACCGTTTGTAACGCTACGTAATTGTTACAGATTTATATCATCAGTACCATCAGAGTTATCGTGCTATTTGTTGCAACAAATCTATGACATTATTTGTACTACTGTACCTGAAAGACTGACAACGGGCAATGACTACGGAACAGAATTCTCTGCGGAACAGTCGGAAAACCATGACGGAAGTCCAGTTACAGAATTTCAATCATGTGCGGTCAATCCATCCAGTGATATTTCTGCAATCATTCCGTTACGAGAATTTCTTACGCGTGGTCTTGGAAGAGCGATCTTAGAATTTCTACGAAATTGCGATGTTACGGTAAGAACTCACTTAATTAACTTAATTGCAGCTTGCTCTTAAGACCATAGACTAGAAATGGAATTTCTTCACTTTTATCAATTTAATTCAAACTTTTTCAAAGGCTCTTCTAACATGATTGTTCCTTGATCTGGTCATAAAATTGGGCGATAATTTTACCTGTCGCCAGTACTTTATTTCGTTTGTTCATTGTGTGACATTACGTTTCGTGTAAATTAAAAAAAAACTGTCATCTTGGGCGTAGCTGATTTTTTCTGGCAAAGTTTGCGATATGGTTAAAATCGGAATGCATAAGAATTTGTTGCACTATTTCGATCCTGATTTAACGTTGTTTATATGACGGTAAACCATGGGAATGACAGTCCATAAAATCATCTTGCTGTTGAAGATGTCTAGTAAGAAAAAAATATTCGCTAGCCCCGAACCCTAATATACCTCCATCCAATTTATATTTTTCAAAATTTGTCACTAGTATAGCTCCTTTTAAAACACAACTTTATGCATTTATTAAATCATATGAAAATTTAAGGTCAACCTGAAACTTTCTTATGTGCTTTTTGATTCGTAGTCCCCTTTTCACTACCTTCAACCCAATTTTAGAATCTGTCACTTAAATAGTCCTATAATAGTTAACCGAGTTTCAGCTTCTGTCTTTAGCGGCTCTCGAGATATAAAAATCAAAATGTTTTTCTTTCTAGCCATCCCCCTCATACCCCCCTCCACTCACTCATTAAAAACAGATATTGACACTACAACCGTGTGCAAAAATCATTGTTCGGAAATATTTTCAATCTGAACTTGAGGAAATATCGGGCTTATAAATTAATTTTAATGTTAAGAAAAGCCTAGTTTTACCGAAATCATAAATTTTTCTTTTTCAGTTAATATCCTGTAAACGTGAACTGGCTTGTATCCTACACAATTTATTTCCAAGTTCTTCGTGGAACAATGAACACGCCGAATATTTTAGGCCAGTCGAATCAACTAGTTTCCAAGAATACGCAGACAGTTTACATTTAATACAAAAGTTGAAATGTAAACCGACTATTGGTGTTATACCGGCGAGTGATTTCGCTACAATTCGAAATGTATCAGACAAGCTCAAATTATATGATCATAAAGACTTCGACGATTCAATTAAATACGATCTCGATCAGTTTGAATGCTTTCAAAAACGTCAAATTTCGAGTGATTTACTTGCTTTCGTTATTATCGATATTTTAATGAAATTAGTACGGTCCGAGAGTAACGAAAAATTGAGCGAAAAATCCATAACATTGGAAAGCTTTCAGTTCGGATTGGACACACTAAACGGCTTGCATAGCAGCACTTCATTCGATTTAATGAATCGAGAAATTTTAAAATTTAAAGTTTTATCGTTAATCTTTTCCTGTTTAAATAATTTATTTGGTGTCGAGAAAAATGTAGAGTTAATTAATGTTAAAAATGTTTTAAAACAACTAATTTTACTAATTCGAAACGGTTGTGCAAAAGATCTCTCGGCAAATATTGAAAACGCAATCGAGCAATACCAAATATCCTCAAGTATGCTAATTGTTTATCTACTGTTTGGTTTTATCAACAACATTTTGGTTTTATCACGTCATAAACGGGAAGAAGCGATTGAATTATCCGATGTATTTAATGATAACGAGATACATTATTTCATCAATGATTTACAAACATTGCTCGGCTACTTCCGTGACCTACAATCGAATGATTTGAACCAAATTGTCGAATTAATCTTTATTGTTATCAGAGAAAAAAATGCGAAGCGTAATGTGCGGAAGCAAGTGAATTGTCGCGAGATCGATTCAAATCAAATACATTGTAAAGGACGTACTTTTTCTTGTATAATGGAAAAAATTCTCTTAACCACTGCATTCAATCAACATCTTCAGTGTTTGATTATAAACAAGTTTCTAAAGAACTCCATATGCTGTTGCTCGTATAACATCGAAACAGTTGATGTGATTATCAACCGAATTAAGAACGAAGAAATTTCAAGATTTATGTACAAGTTTCTACGGAAACGTATCTGGAAAAGCTTGTTTGCAAAAGCGAATTGTTCACTATGTCAAACAACATCTAGATCTAGTGACTTTATTGGAAATCTTATTCATGCCTATGAGGAAAACTACAAGTCCATAACGGAAGAATGTCAGCGTATTAAATTTCTTGAACATTTATTTAAAATTGGCTACATTTCAACAGAAATATCAACGCGAATGCTCTCATCGATCGTTTTACCAAGTCTCTATGTAGAAATAAATAAAGACTGTAAAAATAGGCAGTTACAAGCAATTCTAATTTGCCTGAAAATCACAATAAATTATTTAATCGATCCAAAATTAGTGAAAATTTATTTCGTAAATGAAAATATAACTCAACTGAAAACGTTGATAAATACACCGGAGCTGGTTGACGTTGTCTGTGCCCTGCTGAAAGTAGGATTAAACAACTTCAACGATATTGGAGCTAGTGCCGAGGAACAAACATTATTAAATATGCAGTTGATGGATATTCTTTTAACGGCAAATGTCAATTCAACGAAACTATTAAACAGTATGTTGATAATTTCTATTAAGGCAAATCATGAAGAAAATCCACTTCAAACGATTGAAAATCTTGAAAATAACGAAATTTACAATTTGCTGTCTTGCGATATCTTAGACATCTCTCAAGTACTATATTTAACAGCAGCATACTGGGAATTAACAATAGACCTGTGCTGTTTGCATAGTCAGTTTAAATTGGAGTTTTATAGAAGTTATGTTTTGCAGAACGAAAAACATTGTAATAAACTTCTTGACTTCACAGGGAATATATTAAGTTGTTTTCTTTTGCCGGCATTTAGTGATCGAGATATGTTTGATAACAATTCGCTGACAATGTGGAATATTACAAATAGCTTAAACGACTTTTGCATTATAACACCAGATGAAATTCGCGGTGCTGATAATTATCTCTTAAGTGCCGACATCAAAACAAATGTTGAGTGTGGAGAAGAAGATACGGATCAAGAGCAAGCGCGGAACATTGGAAATTTATGGTCATCGTCAATAGATGCCGTCGATAGGAGAGCTTCATTATATGTAGAAGATAGCGACTTATCGCATCAGAGTTTCGAAGAAATAACGCAATCGATGTCGTGGGATGAGAACTTTCAAAACGAATTTTTGAACGTACTAAAGGCTAGTGATAGTGATTTTATTTTTGATATTAAAAACCAAAAGCGATATAGTAATTTACTAACTAATTGGAAGACTGAAAGTAAACGTTTTTTAGGTAGTTTTAGTTCATTAATTGCAACAATATTTGGTGCCGAAGAAAATGATAAAAAAATAAGTGCGGACATGCGTGTCGATCAAAATCGTATTCTTAATAGCATTAGTGTCGAGAAATTGAAATGTTTGCAAACATCGGCCTATTGTAAAAGTAAATTACTTAATATTTTCGTAAGTTCGCTGGCAACATTAGCGCTGGATATCAATCTTCCAAACGGTAAGCATATTTGTTTTGTTTATTTTTTTAACATTTTTTATTGCAATTTTGCTTTTACTCTTAAACATTGCATGTGTTAATTATAAGCTGCTTTAACACGCACATAATATAAAGGTGTATATTTTGCTCGAGATTTTGTCGCAAGAGTTCATGCTCATAGAATCGCAGTCAATAAAGTATCTTCTCTTAGACAATGTGAAACTTTTTAGTTTCCGGTTTAGCTACACTCTGATTAAGTAAGTTAATATGAAACGCCAAGAAACTAAACTAGGGGCACACTGTATAGAACACTTATTGAGTGAAATAATTGATCGGCGAGAAGCCATAGTAATTCGAGACGAAACACGATTGAAAAATAAATGAAAAAAATGAACCGTATTTGTGCACATTTTCTTATACATACAGTACATTAATATTTCCCATTCTTAAGACACGAATCTGCATTACTACAATACAGTCACGGGATTGAATTCTTATCATCAGAATCGTCTAAAATATTATAATCTTTCATTTCTCGAGCTTCTGAGATAATTTAGTTTAATTAGGTGTCGCTCTTAATGTTCATACTTCTGGTTTTTCTTTTATTTTTCTTTTTTTTGATAGTCAAAAGCACTACATCTTAAAAATAGTGCCAAAAACGAGAGACATATCGTAGTTTATTTAAAAATAAAGTGAAAGTGTACTCGGAAATTAAAGTAAAATGGAAATTTCGACTGGTTTGTTTTCAGAGAAAAATATGCAGCTACTGCTACGACAACTACGTAATTTGTTGTTACCCTACTCGAGAAATATCTGGAGCAATGTTGAAAATGCCAATGCTATAATACAGGCACTACATGCAATACTAAAAGTTGCTGAAATGATGAATAATGCAGGCGTGAATGATGGAAAATTATCTGTACTAAGGACATACACGCATTGTAGCGACATTAAAAGCGGAGTATACAATAGTTCGGAAAATCAGGATAATTTATCGGGGCCAAATTATGATCAGCTCGAGAGTGAAGTAGATATAAGTGAAAATGAAATAGATGACGATGAACATCATATTACGGGCGATGAAGGCTACGAAGCGGATGCCGAAGTGTTGGGACTTTCAGATTCTAGTGACTGTGATAAAGATCTGTTCAACAGATACAGCCCGTCGTCAAAATATCGAACGCACGCTGTTAACGAAGGATTGTGCAGCATTGTTATCGAAATATTGATGGCATTGTCGACACAATGTATCAATAATCCGGAATTTTGGTCGAATAGTTTAAGCCAGTTGGCTAGTCGCTTGTATATAATACGTGACTCGTTGGGTGGTTCGCTGTTTCTATTAAAAGGCTTTGCTTCAGTTTTAACCAAAAACGATAGTCGACTGAAAGGTAATTTCCTCTCGTATTAAAAAATTATGTACATTTGCCCATAATTTTCTTGTTATCAGATTTCCAACAATCTATTCTTGATTTGATTATGGACGTAGATGATCCCGACGCATTGGCAGCTTATTTCAATATTTTAGCTGCGGAAGATCCACCGATTGAACTGATTGTTCAATATTTAACTCATATTTGTAACAGTAGTATCAATGTGAAACCGAGTGCTGCATTAGTATTCCCTATGAAGAACGGTATGATTAATTTTGTTATCCCCGAGGCTGGGGTTAATTTATTTCATTTTAGATGACTCGACATCATTCACTTGTAACAAAAATATTTTTGATAATATCAATCAAATTCGAAATCTTCATGGGATTCGTCAATCCGATTCTGCATTTGATCGGTCTGCGTGTATTTTGCCGATTCCCAAAAACATGAAACCATGGACCGAAGACGGTTTTACCATATCGACGTGGATAGAGTTAAAAGGAGTTTCTAACAATTGTAAAACATCGACAGAAAATCTAACCAATCAGAATAGTTACGAAGATGTTTGTAATCGTGGCTTTAGAAAAAAATATACAATAAAATAATTCTACTCAATTGCAGACACACATCATTTCATTCGGTAGCGATCAATTGATAATGAGTGTGTACATAAATAAAATGTACAACTTGGTCTTTGAATTCAATCATCCCAGTGCCGATATTAATGCAACGGTAGATCCTCGCGAACCGCTTAATGAAGACAATGCAAGCAATTACGTTTATCGACGTAAAAGAAAACTCCAGAAAAAAGTGAGTTCTAATAATGTCGACGGTGTAGCGACAGAAAAATATTCCTCCGAGAACAAGCAGGAGATTAATGAAGGAAAATCGGTACTAAAACAAGTATTGCACTCAACAAGAGCAATTTTGAACAGCTTCAGTCACTTTCATCTGTTTCTGTCGCCAAACGAGTCCGATAATATCTTGTATGGTGCACGTATCGAATCGGAATCAATCGTTTTACCGAAAAACAAATGGACCCATTTGTGTATTGCCGTTCAAGTTGAAGGGAAAAACCTAAATATCGCAGTGATTATAAATGGATCGAATTTGTACAATTTTAACGATTTACCGTGGAACGGATTGCATAGTACAATTAAAAGTAAGAATTTTAAAGTGGTTTGTATCGGCGAAACATATCGAAATGAAGAATCGAAAAACTTAAAAATCGAATACAATTTATCGTCAGTTTTGATTTTCAAAAAGTATTTCAATAGCAGAAGTACCCTAGCGAATTTAACAGCTTTTGGTCCCGATTGTAATCATCTAACATACTGTCAAGTAATTAATTGTCATTACATTTTATTATTTAATAATTATAAAAGTAAATTATTGCTGCAGGCCGCAAATAACGTACCCAATTATGGATTTCTTAATTACAATTTTTTTTGGAATTATGATATTGAAAATATAAACGAATCGTTGAAAGCACTTCGATCTCACCTAATTTTAGCGTATTCCGCTAACGAACCAAAATATTTCATTCATTATTCGATTGTAGAGGATTTGGTTAGCATAGGTGAGAAATTGTATGAATCGCAAATAAAGACGGTAAATCATTTTTTGTTATTCTTTTGTTGTAGGCAAAAAAGAAGGACTTATATCATTTGTGTCGGATCTTGTCTCAAAGAAGATTCCGTCCATATCTAATGCAACTTATATTTGTGGTGGACTCTCATGTTTGTTGTACCTGTTTGCGAGGGTAAGAAATTATTAATTTAGTTTGTAAATATTAAAAAAAAATCTCTTTTTTACACAGACAGTTGAATTGACAACGAATTCCGATATCCAAGCAAAGGCTTTAAATATTTTATTACGAGTTGCACTGACCGATTCAAAATTATACACGGAATTTGTTAAACGAGACTTTTTAAGTCTTATAGGGTCTGTGATAAAAACAGATCGATGTTCGAAGGGTGTACATTTATTGAAAACAATTGTAAATAGTGCGTGTAATTTGCCAGTGTTTATTCAACGCAATGGCGATATTTATTTAATTGAAAACAGCAATGCATGTGTCGTACATCCAAATTTAATTATTAGCATCGTGAGAAGATATTCCGACTGGAGCAGATCGGGTACAACGGATTCTATCGTTTTGGACATGCTTCTGCAATGCATACAGGACTTAGTGCGCGAAAAACAACCTCATCAGAGTTACAACATATCACAATTTTCCAAAAGTGGTTTTATCAAAGAACTACTCAATCTCTGTAAAATTTACGTTGTGGAGTCTCCAAATCCTATTTATTTGTCGACACAGTCGGCAACATTGTTTGTAAATATTCTGAATATTTTTGCCGGTGCTCCGCCGTCACCATCGTTTCTTGATGAAATAACAAAACTTTTGCTTATCTTACAAAAACCCAATGAATGCTACGTTACAGATAATCGTTCTCGGTTTTATTTTCTGGTCACCTCGGAAATTCCGACCAGGCAGCGAAGAATTGGTTTACCATTACCGTCGAAACAAATACGACTATCCCTTCGACATCGAAAAAAAACTCAATCAATTTCTGGTCATTCACCGGAAAAAAAATTAACGAAATGCGAGAATTTTGTTAATACAAAATACAGATTTTTCATACACGACTTGGATACATTGCGATCGATAGCAAATTGCTCGCCACTAAACGAAAGAAAATTATGTGCAGTTAAACAGGAAAATAACGAAAGATTTCGCAAATTTTTGATCAATTTGAAAAAGCAACAGCTGCAACAATCGCAGCAGCGCAAGAACCAAATGCGAAAAGTCGCGAAAAATAAAACGAGGAAAATCTCAACACCGGATTGCTCAAATAAGAAAATAAATGTTGCTCCGTCGTGTTCCGTGAACCCTTCACAAGCTGAATTGATGACAGCCAACGAATACGACATAGTACACTCCGATGAAATATCAAGTCTCGAAGGAAGAAAAAGTTTCCGGAAATTTGCCAGACCTGATGTGTATAATAGTCCGGGTGTGGTTGGTATTCAAAACGGTCTTTTTAATTTGCTCAAGGATTTCTTATTGATCTTACCAGACAGTTCAGTCGACGAAGTAAGTACACTAATCTTATGCTAAAAGGAAATCGAATTTCTAAAATATTTTCCACCCATAAAGGTCCTATCGCATTATGTAAAATTGGAAATTATTTTGGTATTGGCGAATCATAAAAATTGTAACGTTCGAACATCCATTGTACAATTGCTTATGATTCTTTGTGATCGTTTAGTGCCCAGTGAATTACAATCGGCTACGAAGAAAATGTACTGGTTTCACTTGGGAAATCAGCTAGCATTATATCCGGCTGATGATCGACTCATTGAAGCTTGTATACAATGGGTAACACGGAAACCATCATTTTCCATTCATTTCGAAAAGTTAAATGGTCAGGAATTGAAAATTGGCAATCTGATTGGATTGAATGCCCTATTTGCAATTGCTCCACAAACCGTTCATAACAATAACCTGGCTGTTAGCACGTTTAAAGTGATTGAAAATATTTACAAAACGGTAGATATGATTTTTTTTCAACTAGAACATATTACAAAATTATTATATCCGTAGAACATTGACCACAACATTTACATGATTGAAAATGGACTTATTCAGTCAGTCGTAAAAACTCTCCAGAAAATCTATTTAGAATTGAATGCAGAGCATGAAAAAGTCGAACCGATTTTGAAGTCTTTACTAACTTCAATTGCAGAAAAAAGCCTTTATTCAAACGGACACATAAATGTATAAATACATGATATACTTTTATTAATGTTTGTAATTCATGTATTCGTTTTTTTTAGATACTCTGGGATTTGTTGAATATTTTATCTCATTACAAAGACAGTAAATTTACGAACGTGGTGTATGGTTTTCGATCTGTTCAAGCCAACATCTTAATTACTTTGTTGCAGACATTCTTAAGACAAAACGCACAGCTCGGCTTGAACATAAAATTCAAAGGTAAAAAGTGTAAGCTAATTAAATCGGAATTTAACTCTACCGTATTTCACAGACATATATTTGCAAGGATCAAACCTATCAACTTCTGAAACAAGAACTCGATTTGATTTGTTAATTGATCGTAGCATTCAGTTTTTTATTAGCGTTAACGATTCGTACAATCCATGCCCAACAGAACAGAAACTATTTGAGCTAATGATAAGCATAAGTCTTGCCGGTAATATAAGATGTAGTAATTTAATTGCTTGGGGTCTGTCACCAAATCGCGTCTCTACTTTTAAAACATACGTTATCAATACGTTAATCTCACTTTTTGAGCTGAGTACTTTCCCGTCAATTGTCTGTGATTGGAAAATGATAAAATCATTCTTAAGGCATGATCAATCGACCGAAAATAATGATGAAAGTGGCTCTGTATTTAAATTATGTAAACTGTTACGCGTAACCGACAATGATAACTGGTTAGCGGAGTCATTGGATAAACTGGAATCAAATCGAGATAATTGTTTATCTGAACAAAAACCAATGATAGAAAAGGCATTGTATAAATTCGAAACAACAGCTCAATCGTGCATTGATTTTGCCATGTCTATAACTAGGATTGTTGCAGATTTACAGGTATGTGCTCATAAGCATAAAAAAATAGTATTTTTCGTAACTTGTACATTTTAGAATGCAGAAAGAAAACATTTAATGGGCTTAATGAGACAATACGACGATAATGTGATATACGCCGAGTGGAAATTAATTATTCAAAGGATGACTCACGAAGGCGCCCCATGGTATTGCTCCGCCGGATATCCTAAGTACGATAAGATTTTAACTCGATAAAGTGTACCATTGTTTATTCCAAAATTTCAGATCATGGGAGCTAGACGACACCGAAGGCCCATCTCGAGTTCGGACCCGCCTCTGCCGCTGCAATCTTGATATAGATACGAAATTCATAATGCCAGACTATCGGGAAACATATTTGGCAAGACGATGCAAAAAACAGCCTCTAGAATATCTAATATCGTCACATGACCAGCAAATTAACTTTTCTCTGAATGCACAAATACTTTTCAATTTTCCTGCTAAATATCTACCAGTTGACGGGGAAATCGAGGGTGAATTGATTGTTACCGATGAAAAGATATTCTTCGCAGCTACGCATCGTTGTAAATTTTTCTATATAAACAGTTTTATCGAGAATATAACCGAAATTTGGATTCGCCGTTATCAGCATCAGGAAAAAGCATTCGAATTTTTCGTAAATTCAAACAAGTCATTTTTCTTTATTGTCGAAAATAACGAAGATCGGAAAATGTTAAAGGAAATTTTTTCCGATAAGATTGTCAGTAGTTCGGAACCAATGAAATTGATGCAACAATGGAAAGACGGTAGACTTACGAACTGGGAATACTTAATGGCATTGAATCAGATCTCAGGTCGCACTTATAATGATCTAATGCAATATCCAGTATTTCCGTGGATTTTATCCGATTACAAAACGAACTGTTTGGATTTGACGCAGAAATGTAGTTATCGGAAGTTGGAGAAGCCGATTGCTGTTCAACACGACGAAAATGAACAGCATTACATTAATAACTATGCTGTAAGATGCACATCTTTTTTACATGTTTGATCATACTACACTAAATTTTTCTTCTTTTCAAGTATATCAACTCTTCGATGTCCAGTTTAGGTACATGGCACATGAAACCATATCACTACAGTTCGCATTATTCAAATTCGGGAACTGTTCTTCATTTTTTGGTTCGAGTTCCGCTCTTTACCAAGTTCTTTCTGAATTATCAAGGTAAATTAAATGTACAATTGTTTTCCATCTGGTTTTAAAGTGAATTCTATATGTTTGTAGATAACAATTTTGATATACCCGACAGAACATTCCATTCGTTGAATACGACGTGGAGTTTAGCGAGCAAGGACTCGCCTACTGATGTAAAAGAATTGATTCCGGAATTTTTCTGCTTACCAGAAATATTTGAAAATATGGAATCTTTTAATTTTGGTGCGCGACAGTCCGGTGAAATAGTTAATCACGTGAGCTTGCCAGATTGGTGTTCGAACAATGCGCGACTCTTCGTTCTTATTCATCGGCAAGCACTAGAATCCGAGATGGTACGTAAGAATTTACATCATTGGATAGATTTAATTTTTGGATATAAGCAAACTGGAACAGCAGCTGTTAATGCAATCAATGTTTTTCATCCAGCTGTAAGTTTGATTTATCTTATTTTATCCGAAAAATATTAAATCCGTACATTCATAGACTTATTCGGAATTCGATTTTGCCGATATTGCCGACCCGATTGAGAAGCAAGCATTTCAAACTATGATCAAAACTTATGGGCAAATGCCCAAGCAACTTTTCAAGACTGCGCACGATTGTTCAAATGAACTAAATTACAGTTCTCATCAGCCGTCTGTGATAACGTCCGTTAAAGGTTTACGCTGGGGTGTCTACACGGGATCGCCGCAGCTCGAAGATCCGAAAATATGCAACGTCTACAAAAATGTCGATTCTCCATTTTCGAATTTGATTTCGTTTGGAAGCAAAAATATGATATACGGATTATCGGTAAAAACGTGTATAATGCTTGGAACTGAGTCCGACTATAATCTAGTATCGTGGAATCATGACGACTCAATAGTGCGGATACATTCACTAAATGATTCGATCAATAGCTCGAAACCACTCGTATACAATGATCCCGTGGACGAAATAAGTGCATGTGGATACTATTTTAACTCGAACGTGTTATGGTTCGGTCATAAATCCGGAAAATTAACAGTGTACCATTGCACCAATCATGAATCTGGCAAAAGCAATCGAAACCGATCGACAAATTCCGGAATAAAACTATCATATAATTCGGCGTTTCGCAAGATATCTTCGAAGCTACCGAGTCGACTGGAAGAGTACGAGTCGCTGAAAGACAACAGAACTTGCAAGTACGATCTTGGGACAGTACACTGGTCTGGTCCCACGAACCTGATTCGACATACGGACGAAGTGACCGATATTTGTATATCCACAGAGTTTAAAATAGCCGTGTCCATTGCAAAAGATGGACTTGCCGTTATTTGGGATACAAACAGGTAATTGGCGATTGATTAGTTTTGTGATCGACTGAAATATCAAAAAAAATCACTACCCTGAAATTTTTACAACCAACTAAATAAAAATAAATGAACTTCGTTACGTATTAGGGATGTGAGCAGGGAGGATTTAGAGCGAAACCTTTAAGACACATAAAACTTATATGTAGACATGCTGTGGGAGTATTACAAAGATAAAAATTTTGTGTGATGCTGTAGCGTACGGAATCAAGGGCGGAACAAAATGTCTGCCTGAGCCTCGCCCCTCTCCTCCTCATCTTGCGCGCATTCTTGCTCTCCTTATCTTAAATAAAATATCGTAAGAGTAACATATCGTTATTTTTAAGGGACTGTATGAGGTTACTGTTCCATTGCAACTCGTTTCTAATTCTTCTGCGATTTTTCTTCCCTTCCGAGGTTTTGGGCACATTCCAAACCGGTTATTATTGCCATACTCCAACACTACAATTCCGGTCTGAAGAGTGCGTGTGTAATTAGTGTTCTCTTAACAGCTTAGTGGCGTAAGAACTTTTATCGCATCCCGACTTTAACCGCGTCCCTGACTGTTGACGGATTTTTGATGTCGTATCCAAAATAAATCTTAGTAGATAATTGTTTTTCGTTTTTTTAGCTTAAACTATATCAGGACGATAGAAAGGCCTTCGGAAATTCGTCACTCACCACTTAATATAGTTAAAATCAGTCCAACATTAGGCGATATTTTTACTGTTCATTCAATTGAAATTTCGGACAATGAGAAAATACCAACCGAAGTGGAAGAAGAATGTTTCGAGGTTACAGAAGAAAATTTAGATGATTTTGTAAACATTTCAATGAACTTCAATGGAAAGTCAATAATGCGATTGCATTCGGTGAATGCGAAATATGTCAGTCATAATGTCCAAGAAGACCGAATATTATCGGCTTGTTACTCTTATATTAAAGAAGGGATCGGAGTTAATGTTATTGCTACCGGATTCGAAGGAGGCATCGTTAAATTATGGTCCAGCTGGGATCTTAGCCTAATTAAAGAGATAATTGTCTCACAATCGGATATCATAAGGTTTTAAAAATTTAAATATTAAATAGTAAATTTTTGCTTTAATTGATCTGTTTTTTAAAATTTCAGTGTAACATTTTCGACATATCAACATTTGGTCGTACTTACTAAAGACGATTATATTCAAGTTTGGGAATCGAATGGGCTTCATGGTGAACCGCCTAAATTTCCGCAAATAATGTTTCATAAAGGATCAAACTGATAATCATACTCTATGAAATCATTTATTACTTTTATTGTACATTTCATATTTTTTTATTGAAATTATTAAAGTCTAAGTACTAAACAAATTGTTGAACGTTTTAACAGCATCCTTGTTCTTTTCCGAACAGTCACAATTCAAGTCGTGTCCGTTTTCTAACAGACAGGCTAGTACTCTTGTTATATTCATAACAGGTCCAGCGGCAATATATGGAAACTTGAAATCCTTCTTATCCTTAAAATTAAATAGCAAGCGTTTCGATAAGTAATTACTGTAGTTGCTTAAGTGACCGACATCAATATATGCGTCGTAAAACGGCGAGAACATTTGTATCGACGCTCGCAAGCTTTCCGCGACATTTAGTTCATGTGCTGGTACATAAATGATTCGAAAATGTATTTTAAACTCCCGAAATATATCAATTGCTAGTCCTAAAGCATTTTCAAATTCTACTTCAATATCCGTTTCATTTTCAGCTATGATCAAAGTTTGTACAGCATTCGTTTGTGTTGCAGCATAAAGTCCTTCATAAGTGCTATTACAACATAAGGAGTATTCGCGGCCGGACGATACAAAACGTAACGGTAAGAGTGAAGGAAAAATTGATAGTTTCGCTATGAACCCTAGAAAACTGAGCATTGAACCGCCACCAGTTAAATGTAACAGATTTGCTTGCGATTCTCGTGACTCCTCGGCAACTAGTTCTATGCTGGCCGAATCAGTAGCTGCTGCTTCTAGCAGAACTGTACGTATAAAGTCGGGGTTAACAAATTGCGTGTAATTCTTGGCCAAGAAATGTCGTACGCAGTTTATAGGTAAATTGAAATCAAATTTTGCCGCTTCCTTTTTCAAGTAGTAGCATGTTGAGTCGCGGTGGTCTATAAGATCCTTGCGAAGTAAATGATTTATTTTCTTGTTACCTCCACTGCTCGCTGTCGGCAGTCCATCGCGGAAAAGTAAAGTACATTCGTTCGAAGGAGTTTTCTCGTGCAAGCTATTTGGTAGTTTCAAAAATTCTTGTATGAAGTCATTCTCAACAGGATGGAGCTGCTCTTTAAGGGTTTTCAACTTGGCTCGAAGGCTCTTTCCTTCCTCCTTTGTTTGTTCTGCAACAGACGAGTCTTTCTGAAGTTGCAAAACTGTGAAGCCGCATGAACTTAAATAATAATAAATGAATACGTACGTTTGAGCCTTGGAGAAGTTTCAGTTTGGCCGCAATTTTGTCTTTTTCTTCTAGGAGCCGCTTTTTTTCTGTATCAAGTTTGCGGTAGGTTTCGTATTTGCAAAGTAAGGACGGTAAATCCAAGTCCATTTGCCGCAATGCAAGGTTAGCTTTTAGTACACTTTGTTCTTTTAATACACTTGAATATTCCATGAAGGGTAAAAGAATCGCTGAATTTTCTAGCGGTATGGACGAAAGTCGTCTTTGAAAATATTTAAAAATTGGATTGAGCTTCATACTGAAATGTAATCTACCAAAAATACACAACTCAGATTTGAACTCGTCCGGTGTTGGGCTAATAGAACTGTCAATGACAGCTGTGAGATTATTAGGCCTCCACACACTATCGAACAATTACATCGAACTTTACGGTTTACGTAATATTTGTTTTTATAAAAGTATCTCTGAAAAAAAGAACTATGTTGGGTGGGTAGCTTCTTTAGAAAACTCAGATCAAAATCGGGTAAAGATTCTCTATAATGCACAAGCGAAAAAGTAATGTAAGAGATTTTTCATATTTTACATTAACGTTCTAAATGAAACTTTGGTATGTTTTAGGATGTGGTCAATAAAAATTGTTGACATCCGGGATCTAAAACTATATAAAAAACCGATTTCAAATTTTTAATTTTGCTCACCCAGTACATTTTATTCGAACCACCATGACGGTTCCGTTTGACGTTTCTCGTCACACATGAACGCGAAAAAGGGAGTTTAAATCCCTTTAGCCCCGCAGGGCTGCACGAAAGGTAGTTGGAGCGTAGCGCGCGACAGCCAAACATGAACGCGAAAGGGAGTTTTATCCCTGAGCCCCGCAGGGCTGCACGGAAAGTAGTCGGAGCGTAGCGCGCGTCAGCCAAACATGCCATAATGGCATCTCCAACTGTACTGGCGGGATGAAATCAAAAATTTTAAAACGTTTTTATTTATTGTTTTACGTCCCGGATGTCAAAAATTTTTATTGACCACATCCTAAAACATACCAAAGTTTCATTTGGAACGTTAATGTAAAATATGAAAAATCTCTTACATTACTTTTTCGCTTGTGTGTGAAAAAAAAGGTTTTCCCAAAATCGTAATCGATTAGAGAAATATTATCGAAAAAGCCAAGTCCCGAATTGGGAAAAATTTACCTTTGTGATTGGACACGGAAAATAATAAACCAAATTTTTCATATTTTACATTTAAGTTCTAAATGAAACTTTGGTATGTTTTAGGATGTGGTCAATACAAATTTTTGACATTCGGGACGTATGACTATATAAAAAACCGATTTAAAATTTTTAATTTCATCCAACCAGTACAATTCGAGACGGCATGTTTGGTTGACGCGCGCTATGCTCCAACTGCCTTTCGTGCAGCCCTGCGGGGCTCAGGGATTAACACTCCCTTTTCGCGTTCATGTTTGGCTGACGCACGCTACGCTCCAAATACTTTTCGTGCAGCCCTGCGGGGCTCAGGGATTAAAACTCCCTTTTCGCGTTCATGTTTGGCTGACGCGCGCTACGGTCCAACTACCTTTCGTGCAGCCCAGCGGGACTAAAGGGATTTAAACTCCCTTTTCGCGTTCATGTGTGACGAGAAACGTCAAATGGAACCGTCATGGCGGTTCGAATAAAATGTACTGGGTGAGCAAAATTAAAAATTTGAAATCGGTTTTTTATATAGTTTTATGTCCCGAATGTCAAAAATTTTTATTGACCGAATCCTAAAACATACCAAAGTTTCATTTAGAACTTAAATGTAAAATATGAAAAATTTGGTTTATCATTTTCCGTGTCCAATCACAAAGATAAATTTTACCCAATTTATCTAGCCTACACCATTCGCCGTCGAGGGTTGGGAGATAACAAGTTATTATATTGCGTAGCTCGATGACTCTGGCAAAAATAACTACTGAAACTTGCTGCTTTCAACTTCTGATTATAACGGAATTAAGAAATGGTTTTTTTTTAATAATTAAAATGCAAAATAGATAACACATGATGAAATTATGGTGATTTATGATACACCCTGTAGTAAATCGAAGGCGCCCGAAAGTGGGTTAACCATTTGATTTGACATTGCAACAATATGTCAAATCAGCTGTCAAATATTAAACTAAATTTTCTAATTTTTTTCTTAGGTTAATCGTCTTTGTCAAAGCTAAAGCTTAAGGTGTTTGGAAGAGCTTCTCGGTGTAATGTTCCGTATTTCACCTGGATAAGACAATTTAGTTTTGATAAGACAATTAGCTGGTCTAGTGCGTGCCCGCCTTTCGCAATCCGTCATTCATAAGTCAGCTCTGCAGTCATGTCGACGTCGCTTAACAACATTATTTTCGGCGGTCAAGAAAATCCCGGCGTTACCAAAGATGTAAAGTCGGCCGGTGAATTTTTTCTTGATCGTTTTCGCCAACTGGGGGATAAAATTTGTATGGTATTTAATCAATTTTAATTATTTTATTTCTATGTGTTTAAAGAAGTATTCGATTTCAGGTTGATGGACTCAACGGCACAGAAATCACTGCCAGTCAATTCAGGGAAACAATTGTACAGTACGCAAGATGTTTACAACAGTTGGGTGTAAAGGAAGGCGATGTAGTTGGGATCTGTAGTGAAAATAGACTCGATTTTGCATACACTGTGTTCGGAACGGTGCTACTGAATGCAACCTTAGCCCCTTACAACGTGACATATACGGAGCGTGAGTATTGAATTTGCGTTATCATTTATTGTTCAGTCCGTGTGTAGTATTTGTACTTTGAATCTTATCTTTTGAACTTTGGTTTTAAAGTATAATTTTTATAAAAAAAAATAGCATTGACTGTGTACAGCGGTGGATGTTTGGCTTCGTACTCTGTTTCTTCAACAAACAGGTGTTTTTATCGCAGTTTTCTTTTATAGCTGCTATTACAGAAAAAAAAACCTTTTTCTTTCACATCGCTAAGTCGAGCTCCATCATACGATCTATGACTACTTGTTCCGTTCTTTACAAAGCTCTCGTGGCTTGTGGGCATTAAAAAACTAAACACGCCACAAAAAAGCGTACTTGGCCTTGGATCTAAGCACATCACAAATAATTTGCTCATAAATAATATCTGCCTCTTGCAAAGTTATCGTTCTACGCGATTTAATTTTAATGCGATTGAAATTTTCGGTTAAACCTTCTCCAGAGCGGTACTGTAACAACAGGGGTCTGTTTTTGTGTAACAATCGGATATTTTAGTGTACCAAATTAAAAAATTCAAGAAGAAAAAGCATCTGCTTAATGAAACACTGTACAAATACATTCAATAGATCTTGAAAAAATTATTTATGAACAGAGCAGATAAGAGATTTAGTGTACCAATTCAGAATCTTTAAGCCTAGGCTACACACATAAATTCCGAGTAGTTTTCGAAGTTCTCTGAAGAATTCCTTTTCATTTTTATTAACACCGGTAAAAAACAAATCTTTTGCATTTAAATATGAAATACTTTTATTCGAATTCTTTACGAATTCTTTAGCCATTCTTAAAACTGAAATACATTTTAAATGAATCACATCGAACCGAGCCAATCATTATGGCGATGATTCGGTTAAAGTTCATCACATTTGAAAACTTTTCGCATTTTTTCTTCAAGAATTCAGTAAGAAATCAGAAGAAAATATAAATTTACACAAAATAAATCTGATTTATGGTTTCCATAAAAACTGCTGTTTCCCTCTTACGATTCCTACAATCCCAACACCATGAGAATACTACGTTTAAAAGAAATTTCAGTTGTCCTAAATTTGTCAGTCAAATCTCTCTTGTAAAAGATCCACTCTCCCTAATTTAATTTAATCTTTTTAAAATGCGAATTTGTGTGTATAAATGCACTCGAAAAACATTTATTCAAAAACGGCTGTATTTCCGGTATGAGCTTTTAATTATTGACTCAATCATTGTTATTATAAACAGAATAAGCAAGCATTGAAATAAGGTCAAGTCTTCTAAGTACAGCCGTACCCAGTTGTCGGCCACTTCATAGAAATTTGTTTCTAATAGCAATTTACTTTTCCAATAATTTGATTTTTTTTTTAATTTTGCACACTCGATTAGAATCCGCTTCCACTATTCTCCATTCTCTCATTTGTTGTGCGACATAGTTGACATTACGTACACAGAAAGGTGCAAAAAGTAAATATTTTGTTACTGGTGCGGCGCGTCATAATATTACTTGCTTAATTAAAGTATATACAATATTTGGTTGAAATTAAATTTTTTATAGTCTTCATGCTATTGAATATTATGAACACGTTTACTTGTAGTGAATCTGAAATAAAATACTCAACTTATTAGGCGGCTGACTACTTTAGTCGGTAATCGCTGGCTGAGTACTGACGAAGTAATGTTATTAACAATTAGTAAAAATACGGGTTAATTTAAGTATTTTATAAATTTTCAATCATTTCAGAAATATATATTTAAGTTTTTTTTAAATAAATCCAGTACTCGGCCAACATATTCATTGAACTTGATGAGAATGCTAGCTGGCATAGATATCGTTTATCCTAGGTCTAGCCGTTTTAAAACTTTACTATTCTTAATAGTGTTTATACATAAGAATGAAGCTAATGCAACTAACAAGTAAGGATAAAATGAAAATGTCTTTCTTTTTTTCATGGTTGCTCTTAAAAGTTAATCAATGACTTTAAACGCATTCTTATGGCGTTCGGTTTCGAAAGTAAGATAGTGGTGTAATGTAAGCAACCTATGTAGATACTTTTTGTTGGTGTCTAGAAATTCACCGCTTCTTCCATTATGCGGCTCGTTAAAATCCTTCAGGTCATTTCTCATAAAAAATCTCTAGCAATTCTGCACGGAACACTTTTAATTTGAATCGAAAAATATCGAAATTATCTTTCTACTTTGCACGTGCAATAATTCTTCTGCTTTGCATATATTCATCGAAATGTTGAACGTCGTTGGTTTCGCTTAAAAATCATACTAACAATCAGTCTGCGATTTAATCTTAATCATTTAAAGGCATATTTTTCAAAAACATAAATTAAACTTTTTATAAACTTGAGGTTGGGAACGTAATCCCGTATTGTAAAATCCTGTAAATTAAAAATCTCGCATTCCAAGATCCTGCATTCTAAAGTCCCGTATTACAAAATACAAAATAAATATTTCAAAATCTTATATTCAAAAATAAGACATCCCAAAATCCCGTATTATCATAGCACATTCATTGGCTTTGGTTAAATTCGCGGTGAATCCAAAGTGTTGTGATTAATACGTGATTTTAGGATGCGCTATTCAAGGCTTTGGGTGTTACATGTGAAATCTAATATTTTTTCCCGAATTAAAAATAGTATTGAACGATGACGTAAATAAAGTTGTTACTAACAAATTTGTTAAGTTTTTAACGTATTGGTGTTGACGAAGTTTCGCATTAAAAAAGTTCCACCAATTATTGAAATCAAATATGCTTACGAACATAAAATTAATTTTAAAAAAGAAAATACATAAAGAATTTTAATAATTCTATTTTCACAAAAATAATATTTACAAAGACAACAAACTTTCTGGTTTTATTTAAACAACCTGTACACTTACTTAGCTGCTGTTCACATAAATCCAAAACTTCGAAATAGAATGAGTAAAAATTATTGAAATTTCTTTTAGGTGAAATTCATCATGCTTTTAATTTATCCAAACCAAGTATTGTCTTCGCTTCGGGATCGACAATTCAAAAAATAGCAAATGTTGCCAAAAAAAATTCGTTTGTTAAGCATGTCATAGCTTTCGACGAAACGCTTAAATCGAAAAATATCATTCCCTATTCAAAATTCCGAGGAAATCCAAAGGCAAATGTTACAACCGAGTTTAAACCCAAGCCAACTAATATAAGCGAAACTGTTCTCCTGATTCTGTGCTCTTCAGGAACAACAGGACTCCCGAAGGGAGTGCAACTGACACAAAAAAATATTCTACGTACAGCAGATGGACAATTGTATGTAGAAGGAAATTTTATTCGTTTAGTTGTTGCATTTTCTACAGATTTTTTTATTTTTCAGTGAAAGCTCATCGATGATGGAAGATGCTAATTTGTTAACTGTTATTCCATGGTTTCATGCGTTCGGATGCTTAACTCTCATTATGACAACATTGCTGGGCGCAAAGCTGATATTTTTACCAAAGTTTCAAGAGCACCAATTTTTAAGTTGCATTCAAGTAAGTAATTTTTATTGCATGAGGTTATTAAAGAATATTTTATGAAATTTTCAATCATTATCAGAACTATAAAGTTGATGCTAGCTTCATGGTTCCACCGTTGATGGTGTTCCTCGCAAAACATCCCATGGTCGATAGATATGATTTATCTACGTTGAAAATTTTACTTTGTGGCGCTGCGCCATTGAGCAAAGAAACACAAGATGCAGTACGTGAACGGTAAGTGATTTTAAACCAAAATATCAGTTCGAGATTATATGTGTTGTATATTTTGCAGAATCGGCGTACCAATAATTCGACAGGGATACGGGTTAAGCGAAGCAACGCTGAGTTTGTTAGTTCAATCTGATGGTCACGATAAGCCGGGAAGTGTTGGAACTTTAAAACCTGGAACATACGGTAAAGTAATCGATACTGAAACTGGAAAGCCCTTGGGACCAAATCAGCGCGGGGAACTCTGCTTCAAAGGTGACATTATTATGAAAGGTTACGTAGGCGATAAAAAGTCAACAAGTGAGGTCATAGATAATGACGGTTGGCTGCATACTGGTGATATTGGATATTATGACGACGATTTTGATTTCTTTGTCGTTGATCGAATTAAAGAATTAATTAAGTACAAAGGTTTTCAAGTTCCACCTGCCGAAATTGAGGCTCTGCTGTTGACTCATCCGAATATAGCGGATGCTGCAGTTGTTGGCATTCCGGATGAAGCTTCGGGCGAACTTCCGCTTGCTTTTGTTGTCAAAGCGTCTGGCGTTAATCTAACACAGAAGGAAGTTATTGATTATATTGCAGAGCGAGCATCTCCAGCGAAAAGATTGCACGGAGGAGTTCGGTTTGTTGATGACATTCCAAAAAATCCTACCGGAAAAATTCTACGTCGTGTTTTACGAGATATGATTAAGATTAAATCAAAGTTATAAAGTAAACGGATGTTCAAAGATATAAAGTTAGCAGAGGTGCCAAATAAGTACTCGTAATCAGTGATTTTGAAACTTATTGACTCAACTGAATTAAATCTTTTATTTAGGTCAAAAATATAAAAAACTCAATAAATAAATAATCATTTTGTTTTTTTTTCTGTCTCTCAAAATTTTAAATGAATTTGATTTATCGATTTCAGTTGGTAATTTGGGTGAAAATTGGTGCTACTGCTGTATTTTAATTTAGGGGAAATATTTTTTTTTAAAAAAATTACCGTAATAAAATTTTTATAAGTAAAATTAAAAAATTGCTTGTGGAACACTGAAGAGAATTTGCTGAATAAAGCAAAGTGCGATTTATGTGGTAACAAAGACTATTATTTTTTGATTCACGCCAACGGCTAGAGTTTGCATCGAGAAAAAAGAATATTTTTTAAATATCGCCTTTAAATTGAGTCCTATTTTACTTTATTATTTCAAGTGTTGTTATCGGTTTTAAAATTTCTTTTTTCGCGTTTCATGACTAGTAGATACGAAAAAAAAAAATTTCAGTCTGTCTGTACGCAAAATCGTTTGAAGGCTCGTAGCTCCCAAACCCTTTGAGCTATTAAATTGAAATTTTTTTTATGAATAGACTGGGTAGGCCCCTTAAAGTGAACAAATTCGGAGGGGTGGGGGTGTGAGGGCGAGGAGGGGGAAGCGTTTTAGACGGAAAATTTTGGTTTCTAGATCTCAGCAACCGCTTACGCTAGGAGGCTGAAATTTGGAATTTATATAGAGCTTTGATAGTGGACATATTTGCAAAATTGCCGATATAGGTGAAGGGGTTTGGGAGTGGGGGGAAAAATAATGCGTCCGAAACGCAAAAAAGGCGAGATCGACACATTCTAAAATCCATATCTCCTAAACGGTTAATGTCGCAAAATTGAAACTTAATGAATATTTGTAGGTATACTAGGAGAATAGATCGGAAACAAATTTTTGAGTGGGACAGTAGCGTACGGGGGGTGAAAAACTTTAGATTACGATATCTCACGAACCGATTGCACTAGACAAATAAAATTTGGTTTGTATATAAAGGTTGACAAATAAAGTTTGCTGAAAGTAAAATTTGGGTGGGGGAGGGTGAAAAGGAAAAATTTCCGATTTTTATATCTCGACAACCTATAATGATATAAAACTGAAACTTGGTATTTAGATTAGCTATATTAGTAGCATGTTGGAAAAATATAATTTTTTATAGGGGCAGTATGGTACGGGAGTGGGGGTGTTTTTCCTATCTATAGAACGGCTTATGCTACAAAGTTGAAACTCGGTATGTTTATGTAAATCAGCTAGAAAACTCATTTAGATAAAAAAAAAATTTAAAATATCCATTGGCGTTCGGAGTGGGTGGGGGGGGCAAAAAAAATTATCAGTGAAAAGGGAATGCATATATTTTCACGGTTTTCGTCATATCTATTAGGTCTTCCCAAATATTGAATTCATTTTTATTGTATTGTATGCATATAAATACCTAGAAAGTGTTTTCAGGATTTTTTAAATTCGACCCTTAAGGGGGTGCAAAGGGGGTTATAAACTTTTTCACGTATTCTACTATATCCCCAGGTCTTATCAGATATCGAATATCTTTTCACTTTCACGTGCTTGCGTAATAATCGCCTAAAACTTGTTTTTAACTTTTTTCCTTTTTCAGCCCCTAAGAGGGTATAAACGGGTTGAACACGTTTTCACGAATTCCGTCATTTCTTTTAGAAGTGATAAGAAATTGAATTGGTTCCTACTTTCTCGTGCTGTCTTCATATTTATTTATTAACTTCTTTCAGGATTTTTGGATATTCAACCCCCAAGTGGGTATAAGGAGGTTGCATATCTGATGATATATCGAATTAATTTTTACTTCCTAAGGTTTCCCATATAAAAAAGACAAAAAGTCAATTTCAGTATTTTAGATATTCAATCCTAATGGGTGTAAGGGGGTTGTATGTTTTTCAAAGCTTCGACATATTTCTTAGGTTCGATGAGATATTAGATCGCTTTTCACTTCCACAGACTTTTTATATAATCGCCTACAAACCCATTTCTCAATTTTTCGATATTCAACCCCCAAGGGTTTGTATATGTTTTCACACTTTTTTCTATCCCTTAGTTCTGATGAGATATAAAACTGATTATTACGGCCAACCAATTCACGATTTTTCGAATTTCCAGAACCAAGGGGGTGTCACGGATTTGCTGACGTTTTCACAAATTTTTCAAAATTCCTCGTGTCTCATGAGATATCAAGTTGCTTCTTATGAAATCGTCTTAAAACCTGTTTCACAATTTTGTCGAAATTCAAACCCCAAGTGGAAGTCATGGGTTTGTATACGTTTTAACAATTCGTCATATCTCTTAATTCTGATAAGGCAACAAATTCGTTTTTACTTCTATGTGCTTTTAGTGTACATAATATACTGAAATTCGAATAGTCTACACGGGCTTTTTCAATATTTAATGGGCTAAAAATCTTTATTTTAAATTTTTTTATTTTAAGAACAAAATTAATTTTCCAAGAAATCTAATAATCTCGAAGCAACTCATGATACACTCCGACTTTGACCGCTCCCGAACTTTAAACCGAAAAATAATAAAGTTTCGCCCAGACCATTGGCAGATTTTTTTCTAATGTGAACGGTAACGGAGATATTTACGATTTTCGATTTCACAGTGTTTTTTTTAGTTAAGTAGCAGAGGCATTGCAATCTATAAACGCTATATGGACGAAGAGTGCGGATCGAGTCGGCTCAGCTAGTAATACATAAAAGATGCATGCTCGTATATTTGGTTAATGAATTCCAGGTTTCTCACAGCAAATTTTTTTCCAGAAGCTTTTGCTGTAACAGGTGCGGTGATTTTAAAGTATTTCAACAATTTAGTTGTCCGAAATTCATGATACACCAGCGGCAATACACCTTAATACACGAGCGGCAGTCGTTATGCATTCTGGTAAGTAAATTCTTCACCAAAAAATTTTAAATTTAAATTTTGTTTGATAAGTTTAAGTTTATCGGTAATATCAGTTCCGGTATAACCCCTTCTGAGGCATAGGGCAGTAAAGAAGCTGTTCTGAGGCTAACAGTGCCTGCTTCAAATATATTTTGTTCTTTAGAAAAATTATATTTTTTTTTGGTTGGACCGGTTTGAGTATTCGAAGTTCAAAAATTCGACTTCAATCACACCGCTTACAGTAATTTTACAACAATTTAAATTGATCGCCTTCCCTCCAACGTCTTGGCATTTGGTAATTAAGTGTGAATCCCTAGACATAATAACAATGAAGGACGAGAGAGATCTAGTGCTGGAGAGAATTTCCTTTAAATCATTAAAGTATTTAAAAAAATTCATTAGCAGATAAATTCATTAAGAATAAAATTACAGGGAAAACACTTAGTAGTTAGCATGAGCTTATTTCGTTTAAGGACGGTTGAAACTCGACCTAAATCCTTTTGTCCACCTCTATAGTAAGTTTAAGAAAAAAAACATACTTTGTAAATTTATATCTGCAATATGCTCGCTTCAATTGTTCACAATTTGCAACAGATAATTTTTTACGTAATTTTTAAGCTAGAAAAATTTTCTTCAATTCACACACAATTTACTTACAAAGCACAAATTCGCTTTACCGCAAAGGGTATCTGCATTGCATGACTTTGAGAGGATACTTGAGAGGATACTTGTGAGGATAAGAGGAAGTACTTCACGAAGGTCTGGGCTTTATTTCGCAGCATGTTTGTAACATTGTAGTATGCTTTTTGTTCCTGTACGCTTTCATACTTCCGAGGAATTTTTATTAAGTTCCGTCAGATACGTGTAGAGTACAAATTAACAAACAGTGTGCAAAACAAGAATTCTAATTGGTGCCTGGGGGGATGCAATATAGAATTGTCTTTTTTTATCCTCGTAAAAAAAGACATAAATTCAATTTTCCATCAATTTGCCACCGTTTAGCTAGTACCCTGTTGAAAGTTATTTTAGGGTTCCAATAAAATCACATGATTTGAAAATAACAGGAAGCAGTAATTTCCGAAGCGTTTTACCTTTAGAATTTGCCAAGCTAATAATGGAAATGAAGTCTCGTTATTTCGTTTAAGGACGGAAGGCACAGGAAGAGGCAACAGGTAATAGACTATGAATTTTGCTGGGGTAATATATGAATCTACGAAAGATATGCTTAACAGGAAACATTTTCAGAACTGAGACGAGGGGGATTAAATTTATCATATACATTGTATGTAGGTACGAAGAGGTACGCACTTCAAGCCGAAAGAATCTGTATAGGGTGCAGGAAAAGTACTTTTAATATCTACTTTTAAACTCTAGAAGAAATGCATGAGTATCTCAGAAACTCAATTCTCTTCATAGGTGTACTTGAAATTTGTTCGACGAGGACTGGAAAAAATACTCAAGCGTTATGAGAACTCGGTTTTATACTATTGAGACACGGATCTAGGAGTATTGACTAATTTATTAATCCTTCCAGTCTGAGCAGTTAACCGTTTGTCGTTCATTCTTCCAACATTATATTATTTATTAATGGGCAACGTCTCCCAATTCTTTCTGAAAGTTCCTACAGCCTTCTACCTATTTCGTCGATACGGTCAAAATGAGACATTTCTCAAAAACGTTTGTTCCCGACCCGTTCGCCATTCTCTGGTCGAACAAATCGCATAAATGTTTCTTCACTCGCACCCATTAGTGTTAGCGGCGCAGCCATGGATGTTTGAAATTAATAAATACATATTTTGTTGGAAATTAAAAATTTATTTTTAAGGCTGTCAACTGCGACTTAGCAACATTCGCTGATGACACCGCAATTTTAACTACAGCATTGGAACCACAAATTATCATCAATAACCTCCAAGAGCAGCTTGAAACCTTAAATATATTTTACCAAAAATGGAAGATTAATCTTAACACCTCTAAAACTCAAGCAATATATTTCTCGAAACGTAGAGCAACTCGTTTCTTACCACCCCCAAATTTAAACATATTAGGTGCTTCAATACGTTGGGCAAAAGCGATCAAGTACTTGGGACTACACCTTGACACTAAGTTAACATTTCAGTACCATATAGAACAAACCACCTCAAACACCTCGAAAAGCATAAGAATTCTATACCCACTTATAAACAGGAAATCTAAGTTGTCCCAGGAAAATAAGCTTCTATTATACAACTCTGTAATGCAACCCGGTCTAACATATGGAGCGCCAGTTTGGATAAACTGTGCAAAGGTCCACAGACAGAAGCTTCAAATCATACAAAACAAATGCCTCAAAATTTTATTAAACAAACCATGGCATTTCTCGACTCGTCTATTGCATGAGATATCTGGATTACAACAGATCAATGAACGCATCGCGAAACTTACTAGCCAATTCCGGAGTAATTGCGCTAACAGCGAGATTCCACATATTTTATCACTAACAAATAATCTGTAAGTTATGTCCACATAATTAAATTACGTTATATTAAATTCAATAGAATTTGTATTTAGATTTAAGTATTAGTTTTAGTTAGGATTACATTAGGTTTAATTGTAAAATTAAAATTCAAAGGGTTTTTGAAAAAATTTTTTTCCCTGAAAATGTCAAAAACAATAACTAAGAATTAAACTAGTCTGCAAACATACTAGCATAAAGAATTAGAACTAAGCTGTAAAGATAATTTAATCTAAACCCTTCACTGTTATGAAAATGTAAAAGCAAACTTGTATATAATCATGAAATATAATTATTTAATTTATTTGTTTTCTTCATCAAAGGAAATAAATTTTGTTGCTTATTTAAATCAAACACCCATCGTAGTATGGAGAAACCTCCATGGGTGTCCTGTATATTTATTTCTGGGATTTCGAGATTTTTTTCGGGATTTTGTGTATTCGGTATTATACAACAAACCCGTTCTTGATTAATACTCAAAGCATGTACTACTGAGCGAAAAAGGTACATACGATGCAGGAAAATGTACGTCAAGCAATAATAGTTCATTAATTTCATTTTTTCACAAAAATAAAGTCATGAACATAATCCTTGAAGTAATAAATTAATATAATATTAATAATTCTACTTCATTACTTTAATTATTTTACGTATTAATTGCATTAATAAATGAATGCATTACTGATAAACGCTTTAATTTGTTTTATAACTTTAATAAAATCATTCGCATGTGAATGAATCATTATATTAATTAGTTTATTCATTGCATTGATGAACACAGTAAATATTATTTATAATTTTAAAGTGCAAATTCACTGAAGACGATTTTTATTGAATACATTGATACGAATATACGAGTACATTATCTTAAAAATTAACAAGGCAAAAATTATGTATTTCGCTCACTTCTTTCGGTGTTCAAAGGTCGTATAAATCCGGCTCGAACGAGTAAAAAATGTTCGACTCTTTTACAAAGAAAGAATTTATTAAATTTTAGTAGCTGAATAGTAACGTTATGTCGCTTTACATTATGCAGAGAGAAATTTATTCTGTTCTAAACAGTAACATGTCGGTCAAACTACTTGTAAACGACTTTCCTCTTGTTGAGGAACTTCATTACAGCGTGATGTAAATTGCAATATTTCTTGATAACTCCGACATTGTAATCTTGATCGTTCTTACTCAAAACATAATGATAATGATGACCTAAAATGTATAATCTACATGTTTGTTGGTACCCATAAAAGGTACTTAATAGGTCATCATCATCATCAATGGCGCGACAGCCCAAGTCGGGCCCTGGCCTCCTGAAGTACTTAATTGGTGGTATAAATTTAATGGAATTAAAAGCAATTATAAGTAATTCCCTCGCCGGACCAAGATCTTCACAGCCTCACCTATTACTTACCTTGGTAAAGAAAGCGTTGTCATCAAAAATTTAGGTTTTAGACCAAATTCGAAAGTATCACAGAATAATAAAAAACATTTTCTTGCGGATAATAGCGTATTTCGTAGTTATAAGTATGCTGAATTAAATGTCGCATAAGACGTTCATACTTAGATTATTCGAGGGAGGATATGTAGACATCGTTGTACTTGTTTTGAACACAACTTAGTTAAAACGGCAACATCTATATATTTACATATACGCATAGATAGCTACATATTTTGATTTTTCAGATCCAACACCACGTTTCTTTTGCGAATCCTCCAGTTATTGAGGAGTCTTCTTACTTTACGTCTTATCATAACAATTACTAATGTGGATTTTGTCCACACAATTGCGCACAACATGTGAGATGTGACAATGACAAGGGGAATATTTCCCAGGCATATCCGAAATCTGAATCTGGTATCTGTTATGCTGTCTGCTCCCTTACGTGAATTTCGGATTGTGTCTCTTTTATGGGATTTGTGACTCTTTTTTCAGCACAGCATCGCTATGCAAGACACGAAGCACGATGTTCCTCTGGTACGGTCGGGAATCCGGGAAGAGGGAACCGGGCACGAAGGCATGCGCCCCGCTCTATTACTTATTTGCGCTGAGAACGGGAGTAGAAAAATCTTGGAAATCCAGTATCCAGAAGCCCAGTACCAGATTGAAATACACAATACAGTATACAGTTTAGTTTACAGCATGTATACAGAAAAAGATATAAGATACTGGGAATGGGAACTGGGATACTGCACAACACCAGAGGCAGAGTCGAGTTAGTTGCTTCGTAGTTCTCTTTAACGTTGGTTGTTCTTGTCCGTTCGTTGGTCCGTTTGTGCTTCTCGGCTTCCTATTGTTTTTTTTACAAAATTTGTCAGATATACAAAAATAAATTCAGACGCGGATTGTTGGAACGCCGTGGATCTTTGTTACTTTCCGAAACGGAAATTGCTTTCAGAATCGTTAAGGTGACCCGGTTGCGGTTTCTTGAAATTCCGGTAATGCTGTTCCGGACATATCTTTAACTCGGTCCCTTCGACTCCAAAACGGATTACAGTGATTCCACAAAATATCAGACGGAAGAAGCCCTGGAGGATTAACGTGAAATTGTAAATCAAGTTGAAATTACGAAATATACAGCAGAATGCTGTGTTATTGTCCACATCCTTAGCATTTATGGATTGAACGATGCTAGGAGCTCATTATGATAGCAATTACAATTTCGACGATACTTAGTGCTTACAGTGTGTTAAATGTGAAGTGATTTTTATAATTATTATTGGCTCCTACCACACTAAAATTAGATAACCTCTGGAGGAAGGATGGAAAGTGTCCTTCACAAAATGAATAAAAATCAAAAATTATCGGTACTCCCTATTGCAGAAGGGGGTGCTTCTATATCATTTGTGAATATATTTTTTTATATTATGTGCGTTAGTGCGCTAGGGTTTTCGTTATATGCTAATATTCGTCAAATACATATCGAGGATAGAATACGTCATCTTCGGCATCTAGATGATAGAATAGCCTATTTTGAATCTAAACTGCAAAGTTTACCATCGACACAACGATTCGCGGAATCTGTGGCCACAGCTGATTTTCCCGATGTAGCCAATGTGGTGCGGAAACTTTCTCTACAAGTTGAAGGTATTCAACGTCTTCGAAGGGATGTATCACAGCTTCATATGGCACGACGCCAACGACAAGCATCTATACAGTCATCACAAGAATGTACCTGCCAACCAGGTAAGACAAATAATATCTAATGATGAATGAAATACACACAAAGAAATATTGTTATATGCTTCTCTAAAAGTCAAATCCAAATTCATCTTAGCGCCAGCATTGGCACAAAATTGTTATCATCGTTCCAAACAGTATCAGGTTAGTTTCCAATGAAATATCAAGGAATACATCGTACTGTTAATATGAGACCATTTAGCAATGTCAGATCAAAAGCAACCGCTTAATTAAGGCTTCATGTCTCGCTTGTTGTATTGATTAATCTGATGCTTACATCTAGGATTGTCAAAACAAAGCTGGGCGGACTCTCTAATAGATGGTTTATTAGACACCACAATATGGTATCCTATCTTCTCTATTTGCATTGGGGAGGCACTGAGGTACCATTGAACCTGGAATAGGCGGGTTGTACACTGATTGTGTATACCGACAACATTACCATTGTTGTCTCTGGTAAGCACCTGAATATTCTGCATCAAATAATGCAGAAATCATTAGTTATAGTCTCGAAATATACCGTTACATGTGGATAAGCTGTTATACACAAATTAAACTAATTCATCTTTTCACCATGTTATATGGTTGTACCACATGGACGGTGATCGCTAACTCAATTTTGAATCAATATCTTTGATGCATTTTGGGAAAATTCTCACTAGAAGTTGTCACCAATGACAATATTTGGAGGATAACTGGACAGCCCAAAATAGGCATTGAGATTCAAAAACGTAAGTGAGAATGAATTGGAGCAAGTCAGATCGTAGTACCTCCAAACAGAGTTAAAATCCACATTAAGAGAGACATACGATTGATCGGCCAAGAAACAAATGGGTACGAACAATCAAATAGAAAATTCAGAAGAATAAACTTGTCCTGAGAACAGGTTAATTTTTGTACTCTTTCTGTACTCAGTAACTAATGCTTAATAGTTTCACATTAATTATTCATTTCTCTAAAACTTTTGTTGACCAATGCTAACTAGAAGATTGAGGCATCTAAATTTCTTAAATTATGTATTTTGCCTTCTATCTCGTCGACCAGAACTAATACGTTATACTGTATTTACTCCTTCGTTTGGTGTATTTTTAAAATTCAATACTAGGTCCTATCTATTTGTTCTTCACTCTTTCTCTATCGCGATTTCCTAAAAATATCTTCAAGTGACTGGTACAAATTCGTCCAACATTGGTGCAGAACTGGATCTCAATATTCTCTTAACGACGAATTTCGGAAATATGAACTCTTCGAACCATTTCAAGATTCGTATTCCATGTTAAGTTCTTATTGTCAGTACTAATTTTCTGGACTCTGACAGCTTTGTAATACAATACAATACAATTCTGGGTTAATTTCAGCTTGCAGTACTGCAATTCAGTACCTGTTTATGTTGTACGAATAGAGGTGTAATTTACAATTTACTTTTCAAGGATGGTGACAATGTTGTAACTAAGCTTTGTTTAAAAAATAATAAATTCAAAATTGTTAAAAAAAACACTAAATACTACAGAATATTATAAAAAATGTTAATGTACCTATTCTTGCATACTTTATTATTGTAATTGCAAATTTGGCGAGACTGAAGAAATGCAATCCCATAAACAGTTTCATTAGTTTCTATCGATATCTATCTAAATGAATAATAACAATTTGAGTTATTTCAATAAAGAAATGACATAAAAACAGGCATAACTATGCGTCACGTCTAACATGAAGTCATTGAAAAATTCCATGACAAATATCCCATGAAATTGTTTCTAAACAAACCTTTACAAGATAAAAGGTCGGAATCTGTTTCCATTATGTAATTCGAATCGAAGGATATAGCCCAGGTGAAACGTGTTTTTTTTTCCTGCTCAGGCAGGTAACACAATACAAAAGGTCACAGATTAAATTTCCGTTAGTCACAAAATTAATTCAGGTTATTGTATTACTTGTTACAAAAAAAAAGACAAACAAAACAAACGATCAACATTGTCACAGCATCTTCGCACCGATTCTCGGACAATACTTTAAAGTAATTTCTTTCGTCGATAAATTATTGATCAACGTACCTCGAGCATAAAATAAAATCCCCGAAGTATGGTGTGTTCTTTTCAGGAAAGTGTCACCCACTTGAAAAAGGCGGAAAATTTTCTTTCATTTAGTCTCTATTAAAATTAATGATTGTTTATATAGGATTTAAGGGGAAGGACACTAATGTCCTGTAGATGGTGTCTTCGGTCATGCATAAAATCAACCTAAAAGATTTCTAAGAAACAGGTGATTTCGTTCGCCGCACATATACGAGATTTACTAATGCCTGGTCTCGTTTCTTTGGTTTACATATTTTCAAATTGAATCTGTGATACTCGTATGTCTAAAGCATCTTCTTTTCATGCCAGGCCTCAGGACATCGTAGCAAATAAAAGTTACACAAAAAAGGGACTGTCCTTTATAAACGTAGTCACATTATACCTTCCTACCAAATGCGACTAAAAGAGCAAAGTCCTTTCTTCTCACTTTTTTGCATGTTACAAGTTGTTTTGTTCATAATTTATCATCTTTCTGTTTGACTGGATCCTTTTTATTATGAGTATTAATTTAATATCATATAGTAGCTGCGTCCTGCGGCTACGCGTTTATGCGTTTGCAGTTCTTTCGAAACAGATCGTGAATGGAAAAATGCACAGTTTAATTATATAATTAATAAGTAGCCTGCCGATGTGAAAGCGAATTTCCCACCTCATCTGCCCTAGGATATATTGAGGAAGTCGAGAAAACATACTTAACCACTTTTGAACTCTTTCGGCGTTAAATATCGAATAATATTGTAATTATTTTATAGGCGATGGAAAAGTCCTGAAATTACTTTTTAGGCATTTGTAGAAGTACGTAGCCTACATAAGTGAGTCTTGTGGGTTGAATATCAGAAAGTTCCGTAAACGTGTTTAGAGAGCTTGCAAACATATTTTACCATTCCCATGGGTCTAACGAAAAATCCTGCAAATTCATTTTAGGTGTTTATATAAGTCACCTGCAGAAGTGAAAATTAATTCGATATCTAATTGGGCTTATGGAATATTAGGAAACCCATTTCCATCAACCTATGGGTAGAATATCAAAAAAAGGTAGTTACTGGAAAAAAACATTCTTTTATGTGCAGCGGTTTGGGTCGTGCGTTGATACGTGACCTTTTACATTGTGTATTTAGATAGTTAGATAAATATTTGTAACAACCAATCTTAAAATATACATCTAATACGCTTATGTGTGTGGCCGAAGGCATTAAAATTTGGAGAAAAAAAACTATATGCAGTTCATTTTAATTAGTGGCTCCTTCCTAATGCCAATGGCAATTGACTTTACTTTAAACATTACGCTTTCTTTTATCTTCAGTTTGGTTGAGTTGAGATATCAATTTCAGAACCTAACTGTGCTTTTCTACATACCATATACCGTCCTAGAAGCCTGTCTGTAGAGTTCAGACACAAGAAAGCGGCATAAATAAAACAAATTTTGTCTAGTAAAGCCCTAAAACCTAAACTAAACGTGATCTTGTTGCACGCTATAGAATAGATATTTTTTTCATCTTTCAGTTTCAGTACACAATCCACTGTCGACTACAGGCTTTAGGGCATTGCATCTTGGTGTTTTTAGTTGGTCCATTAAATGACGGGAAACCAGCATATCTGCAGCGTACCATTGCGATGCATCTTTTCTAACGTCTATACCAAGTTTTTGTGGGTTTAAGCCACGGGTTATGGCCATTCGTATTCTATAGCCCTAATCTCTTAATCGAAGGGTTATAAATTATAATTAGAAATTTCCGGTATGTCACTTATGTGGTCGAATTTATGAGGGTCGTTTGAGGTTTTGAATTCACACTTCTAGTCGAGATAATAATAATGGAGTTTTACTCAGTATGATCACATAATAATTTGATACTTTGATGACTATCTCGGTATTTCAATTTAAACAATATATTGATAGATCTAATGTCTATTCGCATAAATTTTGGAAAGTTTATTTTCGTAAACCATCACAACACCATCACTTTACTATTTCTGTTTCACTCGAGAAATTATCATGAGAAGATAATTTTTAATTCCAAAAAATACCTGAGCTCTTTTTTTTAAAATTTTTTCTTAAGTCTTGCTTAAGTTTTCGTTATTCCCCTCAAGTGGATGTAATGGGGTTGTGTACATTTTCTCAAATTTTGTCATATCTCTTAGGTTGGATGAGGTAGCAAATTGGGTTTTACTTCTGTGTGCATTTTATGTAATCGCCTAAAAAGTAATTTGAGATTTTTTGATATTCATCCCCGAAGTGAAGGTTACATACGTTTACGTTTAGGGATTTTTATACATATGTATAAATGGTTAAAAATCGATTTTTTCCATATTTTTACTTATACGTGCAGTTTATTGATTTGTATAAAGAACCATTATAATGATAAAATTAATTTTCCAAAAAAGTTCCCTGATGCGAAACATCCGATACATTTCGACTTTGACCGTATTCCGGGCAATGACCCAAAAATATAGATTATATGTTACTTTAATCGCTTCCTGGACTTTGTCCCGAAAAATAATAAAGTTCGCCAAGACATTTCGTATTTATTTGATCCAAAATACTGTTCTTGTATTGCTACATAGTAATTATAAGCTCTAAATTTCAACACTAATTTCTTCTTCATTCGTTCAAATTCATTTTCCCGCACCAAAATACATTTTCTGTTATACAAACTTCCCTAATCTGTTTCATTATAACGCTCAAGGTTTAATTTCGGACTTAGATCAATATATATATTTTGTATCACCCTCCATCTTATCTTCCACTGCAAATTCTAAAAAAATTAGAAACTCATTTCAAGCATAATTACATAGATACACATCTACACAAGTTTTAACTTTCGAGCATAAGCCTTTATTGGGATAGAAATAACTCCATACCCTGCTACTACCTACTTATTCTAAAAATTTGCCAATATAACAGCTCCTTATAATGACCAAGTTTCAACTTTCTCATCAGCTGTTCTGTAGATATAAAAATAATCGTTACTGATGTAACTTTGGTTTTTATGATGTTAAAAGTTTAGTTGCGGTGACGGCTGACAACCTCTTAAAATACCATTCCAAATAACCTCCTTTTTTAATTGACATTCCAAATATCAATATAGTACTATAAACGGTTTGTGGGATATCGAAGAATAAAGTTTTCAACTCCGCGCCACCCACGAAAATATGAAATATGTAAATAAGAGTAAGTTCTAAGTGAGAGCTTCCTGGAACAGGCCGTTTCGCATACATAAAATTTTGAAATTATCGTTTTATGTCCTCCGCTCCTGGACGCCGTCTATCTTAAAAAGTTTAAACATTTTTTCTTTCTTCCCTAATGTCGGATCTCTAAGCCCTCAGACTATATTGTTGTTACTTCAGATGCTTCTCAGGTTTTCAGTGATGTGGAACTCCTGTTCTTTGCGGACGACCTAAATGATTACCTGGTGTTACAGAATAATTTAAATAAATTATTATTATAACTTGGTGTGATAGTAATTTATTAAATCTGAATCTGTCAAAGTGCAACTACATTATCTTTTGTAAAACCAATTCTGTTATTAAATTTTATTACAATTTAAACAGTTCGCCCTTATCTAATGTTAAGGCTATTAAAGATATGGTATTTGGTTTGATGACTCTTTCTCATTCAAGCAACATTATGCAAGCATATGCAATTCGCAATTTGTATACTCTAAATGAAATCATATAGAGTATTATAAGTTTAATCCAGCCCAAAAGTTTGTAACGCATAGAACCAAACCTCGGACGAAAAAGAGTTATATATTATTTTTTGTTTATTTGTGGCCAAAACCTCAAATCCGCTTGACGTCCATTCGTCCGTCCGTCTGTCCGTGAACACGATAACTCAAGAACTGAAATTTTGAATCTGGATGTTTGGTTGAATTTGTAAGGCTAAGTTCGTTAACGGGCAAAATCGACCTACTCCTTCGGGTAGCTGCCATAGAAAATGTCCTTAAAACACGTGTTCAAGAATATTGGTCGATAACTTCAGAAGGGTTTAAGCTATGACTTTGAAATTTTGTATGTGTTAATTTTCCAATAGTTGGAGCTAAATGTATGATTATGAAGAAAATCCTATTAGTCCTTCGTGTAGCTGCCATAGAAATATCCTATCACAATGTCTTCACTTAATTTACGAAACTCACTATAACTCAAGTAATCTTTTAGCTACGAATTCAAAATTTTGTACAAATTAGTTTTGAGTGAAATGAAAGTTCGAGTTTACTAGTGAGCGAAATCCTTTTACTCCTTCTGGTAGCTCCCATACAAAATATCCTTAAAACACGTGTTCATGAATATTGGTCGATAACTTCAGAAGGATTCAAGCTACGACATTGAAATTTTGTATGTGTTATTTTTCCAATAGTTGGAGATAAATATATGATTATGAAGAAAATCCTGTTAGTCTTTCGTGCAGCTGCCATACAAATATCCTGTCAAAATGTATTCACTTAATTTACGAAACTCACTATAACTCAAGTAATCTTTTAGCTACGAATTCGAAATTTTTTACAAGTTAGTTTTGAGTAAAAAGAAAGTTCGACTTTACTAGTCAGCGAAATCCTTTTACTCGTTCAGGTAGCTGCCATACAAAATGTCCTTAAAACACGTGTTTAAGAATATTGGCCGATAACTTCAGAAGGGTTTAAGCTACGACTTTGAAATTTTGTATGTGTTATTTTTACAATAGTTGGAGCTAAATGTATGATTATGAAAAAAATCCTATTAGTCCTTCGTGTAGTTGCCATACAAATATCCTGTCAAAACGTCTTCAATTAATTTACGGAACTTTCAATAACTGAAGTAATCTTTTAGCTATGAATTGGAAATTTTGTACAAATTAGTTTTGAGTAAAAACAAAGTTTGAGTTTACTAATCAGCGAAATCCTTTTTCTCCTTCTGGTAGCTGCCATACAAAATGTCCATAAGACACGTGTTCAACAATATTTTCCGATAACTTTTGAACGCTTCAAGCTACGAATTTGAAATTTTGTACTCGTTCATTTTTAAATGGTTCTAAGAAAAAGGATAAATATGTAAGAAATCGAGTGAGTCCTTCCTGCACCTCCCATGTGAAAGTCCTTCAAAAAGGACATTTTTTTTCGATGAATTACCCAGTTAAAGATGTGAAATTAAACAATGAATATTGTCTTTTAGTTTTGAGTAGCAATCTAATGGCAGTCCTTAATAAAGGACATACAACATGCACACACGTAATTTTACTTTATCCCCAACTACAATATAAATCGGAGTTCAGTATTCATCTAGAGTATTATACGATTGGCTTGCAGCCGATCGTGACTGCAGTATGTTTTTTAAAATATTTTCACACTTAAGTATCTTTATTGTAGCGTTTTAACTAGAATATCTTACACCGATCTGGAATCCGAGCTATTCAAAATTAATTTTTAAGAATTATAGTTTTTGAACTTGTTAGTAAGTAAGTAAGTTAATTTATCTCAGTATCCATGAGCGTAGCACGTGCGGATAATATTAAATACAATATTTACATGGGTTGTTTAAGGTAAATAATTCATACAAGAATTCATTATAAAAAGAAAAATTTGCTAAGAAAAAGAAAGACGAGAAATTAAAAGATAATAAAAAACGAAAATATAAACTATGATAATCTATTGTATACCCTGCAATTTTCAACTTTATCTAACCGTAGAGAACAATTTGAATTAATTTTTCTTTCTAATATACTCATAAAGTAGACATAGCAACTGTCTGTTCTCAACTGCAACGAGATTAATGAGAGTTGGTAACAAATTTGGCAACTACTATTGATTTGTTTGATATCAACATTGGATCCATGAGAGCATTATTTAAATGATGAATCTAATTTCCTAAATGAAGTATCACTTTAATTAATAACATGATTTGTCAAGAAATAGAAATACTACACTATAGTTGTAAAGACAATAATTTTTTCCCCGTCTGATCTCTACAAAAATTGTATAAACTGTAAATATCTTATAGAATAACTGTAATAATTAAATAAATAAGTAAGTAAGTAAATAATGAATCTTGGTGCGAACCATCACCATCAATTGTATTGTATTTTTCTATATTTTAAAAGGATTTATTCGCGTAATAATTAAATAAGTAAAAAATAACTATATAAAACTCATATTTACTTTACGGAACTACTTAGTTACATCAACTATATCAACAACGCGTGGTTGAAACCTTTCTTAACCTACTAGCCCTAAAACATCAAAATAGAAAATATCGCGGTAGTAAATTTTACAGAATATTTGGGTCGACTATATCATATCATTATTAAAATTCTAGAGTAATACGAGTATATTGTATAAAACATATTTATCAAAAATATAGTTTTTAAATTTATGTGGCGAAGAATTGTGTGGGCGAAGAATGCACCAAAGAACCGGCTTATTAGTGACAAGAATATTGTGTCCCTACACAGGGTGTCTCTCTCTCTAAAAAGACTAAAGGTTGTAAAACGTAAATAATTCTTAACAAAAGTTTTTTTTTCCTCTAAAGAGTGCATATCACACAATCCGAAATACCACCAGAGGCGAGGCGGCATTTTTATTGATGTCGTATGGTTATAAAAAGCGCATACAGCTTGTTAAAACACCCTGTATACGAACGCGCAATAAAAAAGACACTTGAAATGGGAATGCCGATAATTAAAAAAAAATCATAGCACATGGAAGTGTGCCAAAAATCGCTATCTGAATGATGAAGATTGAAAATAATATGTTTTCATTATTTGGACAGCATTCACACCACACTTTCAATTTGTATTTCGTGCTACAAACTAAATGACACTGGACTGAATTAACAAAAATGAAAATCAGACTAATAAATAACATCTTTTTTTATTTTTTTTGTGTCTTACTGGCATCGCTTTTATTCTATTTTGGTCCACTCAACACCCTTCCTTTTAAAAATTGAACTGCTTGTGATTTTCTTGTTTTTATGCTGTCGTGTAAAAACGTTTTTCACACTTTCCACTTAACTATAAAAAGGTTATTGCTTCATGAATTACTTATTGCATTGCACTGACTGGGGTAACCAGAAAATTTAAACATTGAAATAATAATAATTAAAACACTGTATTATTGAAATAATAAAGTAAAATCGAATTTGAAAATTAATATTACGTAATATTCTTACCGTTGCGATGAGTGTACTCAATGGGAGTGGTAAAACGTAGATGAAGAAAACATAACGTACTTAACGATGTTCGTATCTAAGATTTATTATTTGGATGTAAGTTTATATTTGAGATAGAAAAAGGCTCAACAGATTTCTATATAATTTGGTACACGTGCAGATATGTTTCGAGTACTACAAAAATGTCTACTTTATGAGTGGCTTTGGTTTTATCAGCTTCCTATTCGTAGCATCTGCACAAAAATCTATCTACTTTCGAATTTTTAAGTTTCCCTTTAGGATGTGAATACACAAAAATGTCACTAAAACAATAAAGATGTTTTAATCGATTGTCCATCGCTATTTGACGTTGTCGTCCGTCTCCATAACACCCTTTGAGTCAGATTCTCAATTTGGTAGCATGCCCAGGCAAGATTACTGTAGTAGAACCTGTTATTTTTAACGCAATTGCTCTACTCTAGCCCACTTCAATTTCAATCCAGAGTGAACTCGCAAAAGGCACACCTATTTTATCTAATATTTATTCCTAAAAAATGTTTATTAATTAATTTTGTATGTTAATTTAGACGTACTGTTGTCTTTATACTCATATACCGCTCTGTACACAGATGAGTCATACCAATTTATTTCAATTTCTAGAGTTCATAAACGAATAGCTAATTAACTTCCATTAACCGAATTGCCCTGCTTCAAACGCATCTCAGATGCATCCTGTTATCGTTTTCAACCAAATGGCTTCATTTTTACACTCTGGATGAAATCTTTAAGTTGTAAATTTACTAAACCAAAGATTTTACTTCAAATAGACCCCAACTCGATTTCCGCAATTAGTGGCATCAGCATTTTTAGTATGTAAATCGAAAATCTATCATTAGCCAACAACGAAACAAACGCATCTGTGGGTATTTTTCTGTCGTACACAATTAGAATTTAGAATAGAAGAATATTATTTCGGGAAATGCGAACATCATCGGGAGGGAACAATTTTTGTTTGTGTTTTTAAGTTATTGGAGCAAGCGTAAATTGCGTCGAAAAAATGTTCATATCGAATGAACTATTTTAAAAAAAAAATTATATTCTAATACCGACAAGATTAATACTATACCGAAGATTTTAACAGTATTTCAAAGTTTGTAATCCTAGAAATGTTTGGATCAAATGATCTCATAAATCAGACGAAAATGTTTTGAACTAGAAGGCTGAGATCTCGCAGGCTTTCACTCTTTTCTTTTTTCATGCACACTTTTGTTTGTTTAGAAAAAATATCTCAAGTGAAACTTTAATTTTAAATCTAAAAATTAATGAATTTACGTGAGATTACAGTGAAACAAGTGCGTGTCATCTAATTTCAGTTACAGACTCATTATCAGACTAAAAGACATCGACAATTATAGTCCGATCAAAATCAAAATTGACTTTTTTTTCGCAGGTCCACCAGTTCTAACAGAACAACTTTCTGTAGTACAAAACTTGTTTTGGTGTGAACACGAAAAATACTGGAGAGAACAAGACAAGAAAACAGCAATAACTAGACGCTGAATGAATATAACACACCAAAGCAAATTCCAATTTTCCGTCAGATTTTTGGCAAATAGATTTTGAAAACTCGAAAAGATTTACATCACTCTGAAGAGATTTGTATGACTATGGTGTCAAATTGTTAGATTGAATTTTAAAGCAATGGAAAATTAAAAAAAATTCTCGCCAAATCGATTTGAGTAAATGGACATTTTCACAAAATCAACTCAAACAAGGGTTCCAAAAATTTTCAAATATATACAAAATTTTGTAGATTTTTTGTGAATTCTAGAGATCCAGTGTAAAATCTTGCAAACGCAATATATAACATTTCTTCACATATTTCTCATAGAATTGTCTGTGTATGTGGTGTTCAATTGGAATGTTATTTTGCAGTAAACAATAAACTAAGAATGTTTATAGAGAAAAATCCCATAAACATTGAAAAATTAAAATTTACTGGTTTTCGATCTGGATCTGGGTAGGGGGAGTATTCTTACTTTGTTAATTTTTTTAAATTTATGAAACCAAATGTTAGATGTGATACGAGATATTTATTCGAAAGTTTGATTTTGATTTTTAAGAATTTGCAATGATGTGCTCAGACTAATATAAAATTGTAGGTAATGCTTTTTTGTGGAAACTTATACATTGAATTGAATGTTGAAAATTTGAAAAAAATTTGGTGAATATCCGAGAACCGTTTTTTTTTGTTATTATTATCTATCCTAATTTTGAATCGCGGTCTCGGTGTCCAGTCTACCATATCAGAGGATCGTATCGCAATCATGATAATAGGGTCTGAGTTTTTTCTTACTTTTTCAAAACTAAGTATCCAGAGTCACAAATCCAATTCCCAATTATAGTTTCATTCCCCCTCTGGTGGTTTATTTTGAATGGCTCAATCGGCTAATAGTATGGGCGCAACTTTATTATTTTTTTTTGGTGGAAGTCCGTCACGTGCTTAAATTTTAGTTGCGATGCAGGTTACTACTAATGATTGATATAAATATTTGGAAGGTATGTAGAGAGTTAAGATCATATAATTCCTTCTTAGAAGTTGTATCTTTAAAGTATTCACCGTGATTAGTTGTAAGCGACAATTTTAAATTTGTAGAATTTAGCGTTCTCGAGATATACAAATCAGGATAATTTTTTTGAATCCATTTTCGCTCCTTCCGCGGCGTACCCTAGGTAGGTAGGTAGGTAGGTACGCGTGGCTGCCCGTGAGAACACGGACACACTTAGACCTAAAAGGTCCGTTGTGTTACCACAGGATCATCGAATCCGGTCCTACTCGTCGAACCATTTAGAGCTTGCAATTAAGCGTTGGATTCTCGCGACCTCCATTGAGGCAAGGTCACCGAGATAGTTGAAGAAGTAAGCTCCAAGATGAGCTTTCCTTCTGGCTGATAGAGCTGGATAGGTACAGAGAAGGTGAAGGACTGTCTCCTCCTCCTCCTCATCCAGGCAGCTTCTACAGAAGTCGTTTGAGATGAGACCGAGTCTTTTAGCATGTCGGCCTATAAGACAGTGCCCGGTCAGGACACCGACTGTGGTGCTGATATTCGCCCTTTTGAGCAAGGTCAGCTTTTTAGAGCGTTTTAGATCCAGCTCCGGCCAGATCTCTCTCGCAGTGTGACATGTAACACCGTCCGCCCATCTTGAGTTGGTTTTCTCAATTGAGTCCAATCCCAGTAGCAGTTTACATGTAGAGAGAGGCACACCCAGATTCCTGTGTTCCGGCATAATCTGAAGGGTAGTACTGCGTCGAGCGAGTTCGTCGTATCCTAAGTAACATAAATTTTAGTACCAAAAGAGGTCAATACTATAGAGTTCTTGAACTATACATATATGTTCATGAAGCTACATGTACGTACACGCTTTTGTATTAACATCGATCTTAATTTTTAGAATATTGCAGTATATGCAAAGCTCCACAGCTCCGCTACTGCTATAAAGATATCAAATTTTCAGTTGAAGTCTTCCCTACATCCTTTAGGATCATCTGATGAAAAGACCAAGTCTGCTAGGCTTCCACTCTAACAAACTGTAACATTTTCAAGGAAATATGTAAAAAGGTCCTTGAGGTATTGGTAGGTATAACACCCCGTATACGAAAATTAGAGCACCCACATCCAAATTCCACAGTGAAAAATAAAATTTTTTCATTCAAAAATTAAACTTCCTAGCCCCAGTATTTTCTGTTTCTCCTCATTCATACGACGTTTCCATTTTTAAAAATATATTTTCAGAATATGCGCCTATTACATCTATATTGCTATAGCTAGTGTTACCTGTTTACAGACTAAACCTTAAGGTTCTACTAATATTTTTAATTTTACCAAATGATACAAGTATTTGTCAGTATGAAGAAAAATGCATGAAATTACGTATATCTTTATCAAAATTTATTTTATATGATTGTTCATTAATATGAAGAAAAAATTATCATTAGACACAAAACTTTATCATTCCCATTTTCCTCGTATTATTCATATCACCAAATTATAACTCATTAACTTCTTGTCACAACTAAACAATAATCACGAATTGAAAAGGCCTCAGGGTCTGATCATCGCATTATTCAATATATCTTAAAATATAAAAATGTAATATGGAATAATAAAAATCAAATCTAATCTAAAAAAAAAACTTCATCATTTCCGGCAAAATCCGATGAATTTTTTCATTAGTCGAGTAAAGAAATTCATATATATGATGTACTAATTTGGTTCAATGTAGAACTGTAGTATAACTTAGGAAATAATATTATAAATACATATTTATATTTTCTATCTTTCCAAATACGCAGGTCCGCCCGGGCCACCAGGAAAAAGAGGCAAACGCGGTAAAAAAGGAGACACAGGAGATTCAGGACCAATGGTAAGTTTCATTTAAATTTGTCTCTTTGTTAAGAATATAAAATCTAATTATATCCACAAATGTATGTTATTCATTTCTTGACTTTCCATCTTTCTTTTTTTTAAACTATGTACAAACACATACATACATTATAGTATCGTTGCTTTTTTTAGGGTGCCTCCCCAAAACTGAGAAAAAAAATGTTTTCCGGTACATAAATTAACTCAAATAATAATCAAATTAATTTCACCAAAATGTTTCTTAAAGGATTTATTTCTTTCTATTCGCCTTATTCGTGGGTAGCATTCAGAGAAGATTATCTCAAATGAAGCGTAAAATTAATCAATGATTAACACAGTAAATTAATTTTGCTCCGTACAATATCCTCGGCAAAACAAGAAGATTAGGATAAGTGTCATTAATTGAGATTGAATTGCTCAATTTTTTTTTCTCGTAGGCACTCAAGGGGCAGAAAGGTGAACGCGGTATTATGGTAAGCGGAATTTGTTGCACAGAAATTTAGTTTTTTTAACACAAGGCTTCACTTGTAGATTCAAATAGTATTAATAGACTAAAAAAATACTAATTTGTAATTTGTAAACTGCTTTTTTAGCGATAAATTGGATTAATTCGCAAAAAAATTGCATAGAATTTTGTCTTGGTTCCTATTTGGTTTTAGATATCTAGATTTAATTAACCTAACCTTATCTTAATATGGAAACTAAACTATTTATGTGTGCAAAATTTCGAATTCCTAGCCCAAATTATTCCTAAGATGAATCATGCGATTGCGAACAATAATTACTTCAATGAACTTTACCCTATTACAAAAAATACGTAGCAATTACTTTGATGCAACTTTTTAGCTAGACGCGTTCACAAGAAATCGTGCGTTTGCAGTGCCGAGTCAGCCGAATTACTGACTAGAACCGTATATGCGAATGTTAAATACTTTGGACTACCTAATCTTATAAGTAATGGTCTACAGATTTTATCTAAAGCCCAATAATGTTAATTCAGCCAGTATAATCTGGGCGACAGTGCTTCCATGGTACGAGTAGTGATGAAATCAATCCTAGCAACAATGTTAAATTGGTTTGTAGTATTATAGATGACTTAGAGATTTTTTTTAGTATGCTATCTACGCTTTCCCTAGGTGAACTATGGGATATGACAAATTACTATTTGATTATTTGGACAATTTGAGCGAATCATATTTCAAAATATTGCGCTGGGTGGTCCCAGTCAAAACAAAACCATTCATTCGATAAAATTCTATCTATTTATTTATCATTTACAATATATCATTCTCAGAAATCGGGTTTAAATGCGGCATGCATAGTAATTTAAAATAAATAATTATGTTTTATTGCTTCACTTTGTTGTATTCGTTTTCACATTAACATTTAATTTTATCAATTAACTGTACAAACAAAATGTAAAATGATTATGTATCTATTCAACTATTTACTAATGAGACTTTATTCATATGTGGCAGGGTCCCATAGGTTTGGACGGTCCTAAAGGCGAAGCTGTAAGTATGCTAATTAGTTTAGTAGGTATATGGGTTGTAGCTGAAATCCAATCCTAATTACAGGGTAAACCGGGTGACAAGGGTCAGAAAGGTGACGTAGGACATCCAGGCATTGATGTGTTCCAAACAGTGAAGGTAATTTTGTTTATATTTTTTTTACTGCTTTATCACATACTATAATCGGGTACTTTATGCCTGTACTACTCGTATATATTGGAACGATGCTAAATTAAACCCCGTCCAAATATTGCTCGACTTTTTTTTGCAATTCCATGAAAGGGATTAAAGAGATCGGTGACTACGTTGCGTGGTGGAACACTAGGATACGCAGAAATTGTAGCTGTTAAGGTACGAGATGTTAAATTAAAACTTCATGTTTTAGACTCAATGGCAGTTTTTTTCGTCCAGAACGTATTTCGAATTTGCAGTAAATCTTTCTGATTTATGAAGTAGTTACACGTTTGGTTGTAGATTGGTCTGCTTTTTATTTCAAGTATCTATTGACTTAACACTTATATTTTATCATTGAAATCAGCTTTTATGTACTCGATATTGTAATTTACATGTTTAGTAGTTTCACTGTGGAATCAGACATAATACACTTTGCTTTATTATTTATTGAAGACTAGGTATCTTAAATTATACTGCGAGTATATCACCCTGTATAGGGTGTCATACTATTGTAAATATAACAAGTAGCTTAGGCCAGATGTACTGTTAAAAAATGCTTCATCTCGGCTTTCCACAAAACACACACGATTTTCCCCTTGAGCTATTAAATTAAATTGTTTGGCCTGTGTAAGGTCTGATGAAATATCAAATTGTTTTTATCTTTACCACGCATTTTATGTAATCGCCTAAAAATTAATAGTCGGCTTAAAGTCAATTTCAGGATCTTTCGATATTTCTACTTCTTTGGCAGTTTATTTATTTCAATCTTTGTATAAAGAAGTCTCCAAAAAGTAACCGATGTTACATTTCGACTTTGACCGCGACCCGGACTATGACCCCAGGAATAATACAGTTTCGCAAAGATTGTTGGCAGATTTATGGATTTAAATGGGTTTATGCAGATAAATTGAGTTTGGGTCAGGTTGAAATTAGATATTCTGAATTTTAGAATTTCATGTCTCAAGAATAAAGTAGAGTGCAACACGGGACAAGAAAAAATTGATACAATAAAAAGTGAGTAAAAGCTAGACAAAAGATTTCAAGAATAATAGATACTATTAAAAGGCGATAAAATGAAAATTTGTTAGAATAAGGAAAAAAGGTTTGGATCCTTTGGTGTTCAAAATACCGGAGAGATATGTGACTTAAAAGGCAACGTATGGAAATCAAACCAAAGAAACTCACATGATTCCAAATACTATATACTCAATTCCACAAAAACTGTCGTTTATCCCCTTCTACTTTCAAATCACTCGCCTGTATTGTAATTGTTTTTAGGGTACCAGTAGATAACAATTTTTATCGCACCCCAAATTTACCCGCATACCAAACTTTGATATGGAAAATAATAAAATTGTTCCCAGATTGTTGGCCAGATGTGTTCGTCCTTTAATAGCGCAATGCCAGGTTGAATTTATGTAATTATTTTATTAATGGTATTTTCATACAACATGCAGCTATTATTTTGTCATCAAACAGAATTTCATTTCATTCTGAACCCGGTCAACTTTCCTGCTGAAATTTTATAATGTTGGTATTTAAGAGGAAGGTACACCCCAGGTGCACATCACCGAATTGGATAATTTTGACCTACCTGGCTGTATTTTATCTAGAATATGAAACAGGAATTTTTTTTTGTTATTTGGGGAAAAACGTATTAAGCGAACAAATACCCTACATAGTATATATCACGTGCAGAATTTATTAATTCACATATAGAAAAAACGTTCTATGCGACCTCTGTGAACTTAGCACCCGACTTTTACCAAATTAAATCAAAAGATAGTTTTCGGGTGTAGCTTTGTTTGTACTTGATTGTACTCAAAATTATTTTGTTTGAGAAAATATTGGTTCTATGCGGGCAAAATCAATTGCAGCAATTTATTGCAAACGAAAGATTTATCTCATCAGCATAGAAGAAGAAGAGAAAAGAACCAAAAATTTCGTGAAAATGGGAAATCTTATTTTCATCTTAATGAAGAAATGGAGTATCTGTAGGTTTTTCTTTAGGAGAGTACCCTAATAATATTATGGGGATCTATTCAACTTTTAACATACATTTATTAGCGTCATATGAGGACTTGATTTCTTTATACGATGACAGGTTGAGTTATGTACATAGTACTGTAGTTACAACACCTTCATTCCTATTTACTAAAATAGTTGAGAGTTTTTTATGTAAGAGAAGTAATATAACCAAATGAATTAAACTATAACTTGCCTAATGTGTTCCAAAGTTATTTTGCAACAGAATGGACGATATTCTTTAAGAACTTTTGTGTATCTACCTACTGGCTGGCTGGCGACTGGCTTTATTGGTATTTCTTTTTCGCGTAAACTTATTTCTATAACTGTATATGCATTTTATATTTTTATTACAAGTTTATGAGCTTGTATTAAACTCATAAGAGCATTAATCAGTGGAATACATATTGAAATTTTTGTGTTAAATTTGAAACAGTATTTATGTGAAAAAAGAAAAAAAATCTGAAGATATTCTAAATTATTTTAAATCTAAAGTTAAAACCAAAAAAACGTCATGAAAAACTTTTGTTAATATAACTCTAAAATATGTGTGATATAGTCGGTACAATTGGTTGACATTGCGAGAGGAAAGAAACCCCATGCTATTCCCAAGGAACAAAGGATAAAACAGTTTTACTTACATTTCAATTCTTTTAGAAAATAATTTCTCGGGACGTTTATTTTTAGATTTCGTACTAAATACCTAAAACAAATCTAGTCCATCAGAGGAAGTCGTTTTATTTGTTCCTCGAACAAGCAACAAATCAAGTATTTTCTTCTTTCATGTTGAAAATAGCTAAAGTTATTGTCTCCATTTTCATCTGATATTAATCTTATGAAGCGCTAGTTACCTTTGAGCAATTTAAAGCACTTAAAAGCAGTAGAATAAAATCATTAAAATTAGTAGGTACTTAAAAACATTTGAGCTTTTCAGAGCAAAGAGTAGACGGGGCTGATCCGTAAAAACTCTCAAAGGTAATGAACTATTTCTTAGTCGTACTTAATTAGAACTGGTCTCATTTGGATGCTAAATTTATACTACAGACTTTGTTCACTATTGAATTGGACAAAAACGAGACGTTTTCTCTGTGTTAGCAGTGTCAGCATAAATGGGCAAAAAAGAGCACTTTCAATCTGAACCCTCCATTTTTCCGTTTTTTTTATTTGAGTGTCCGATTTTCAAGTTGATTTTTTTACCATTATAATAGTCGTACGTTGATATTATTATTTTTTTCTTATCATTTTGTTTAATTTTATCGTTAGGGATTGCAAGCTGCAGGTTTTAATATATCCGCTGCGACTGTAATCCAATTAAAAGTAAGTATGTAGATAAGTCGGACTGTTGTCTGAGAAGTAATACAATCATATTGCATGTGTTATTTTTAAAATAAACAATTCAGTTATATGCATGTATCGTAGTGTATCAAGTATAGAACTACCTACATATAATATTTTAAAATTAGATACATGACTGCACGTTGGTGATAAGATAAGAATTTAAATTTTCCACAATTTAAATTAATTTTGTGATATGATGTTTAGGGCGAACCCGGAGAGCCGGGACCACCAGGACTTGCAGGACCACCAGGTGCTACTGGCACACCAGGTCGCGATGGCGAACAAGGACCTAGTGGCGAACCAGGACAAATAGGGCCGCCTGGACCGCAAGGTGAGGCTGGTCCGATTGGACCACCCGGAAATATCGGTGAACCAGGTTTTAAGGTACGCATTATAATTCAAAATTTTGTTTGGCGTGGTAATTCTTGCAGTAATTCGTATGTAACTGTTCAGTGACGTCAAAAAGTCGAAAAATATGTTACATTCATTAGATTATACTAAAGGCACTGTTCTCGTGCTAGAAAGTTGAAACTCGGAATACATATGTCCGGAGAGCATCAGATTTAATTAGGGCGAAGTGAAAAGAAGAAAAATAAGTTCTTTAATTATTGTAGAATATACCTACATAGGTATCAAGTAAAGCAATCTAAATAAGCATTCTTTGTCAATCACTTTACCATATTTTTCTTGATCTATTTATTTATAGGGTGACAAGGGAGATAAGGGCGACAGAGGGTTGACGACTACTATTAAAGGGGATGAGTTTCCAACAGGAATCATTGAAGGTCCGCCAGGACCACCTGGACCACCTGGTAAGTCATGCTTGAAAGAAAAAGAAATTTAATTCTACTTAATCTTAAGCATACAATATTTCAGTAATCAGTTTTATTATAATTATAAATTTGTATACTCACCGGTTTTAGTTTGTTTTTGCTAACGACACTCTAACAATTCCTATAGGCCCTCAAGGAATACCCGGATTAAAAGGAGACATCGGACCTCTTGGACCTCCAGGAGCTCAAGGTGAAAAAGGACCACGTGGTAAACGAGGAAAAAGGGTACCATTGATTTTATTATATAATTTAGCTTAATGTGTATTTGTTCCATCCGTTAGTATCATAACAAATTATTGAATATGAAGATTTTAAAAAGTATAAAACTAAACAACTTGCATGCGTAAATTAAGTTTTAAGGTCATGTTCGGGCTTTTTATGTTACATGCACTTTAATGCAGCACAATTATCGCACAAACAATCGGAAAATTTCCGAACCCCTAAGACTTCTTATATTTCCTACCTACTCGAACATCTTCAAATTTCCTAAATACCATTATTCAATTCATGCATCTACTTTTGATATCTTAATCCGCCAGTTCATATGTCTCATATCACACCCAACATAAAGGTATGGTATGCGAGTTGTGCTAACAATGGTACAATGGATGATGATTCTGGTTTCATGTATATAGATACACCTAAATACTTACCATATATGTACAGATAAATTCATTATTGTATAGAAAAATTGTTTTTTATAGAGCATTAAGATACGACTATGGCTACTGCATGTTTGTACTGCATATGTTGCAGCCTCCACCTAGATAAGGTTATCGTTTTTCACTGTATCTTCTCTCCCCTTAAAATTCTGCTGAATTTTTTCATTGCTGTTCCGAAATTACAAAAATTATTAAGATTCTTTAATCGATATTTGGTGACTTAAATTTTTTAAAGTTAAAAGAGATTAATACTTCAGGTGTAGCTATCACTTGAAGTTGACATACTTCCTCTTCATTCATTCATCCCGGGTCATTTAACTTTCAACTTTATTTTATAAAGAATGTATATGATAAATTAACTTATTCAAAAGGTAAGTAGAGCTTGAAGCATCTTGGAAAATGATATCCTGGTGCTGTGTACTCTGACACCACGAATATGGGTTGCTCATCGCCTGAGAAGTTGAACTCAATACAACCTACACTTATACAGGGTGTTCGTATCAAGTTGTCGGATTGTTCGGGGTTTTTTTTAAATTTAAAGAAAGGTATTAGGCGGAAAAAGATTTTTTTTTCTTAATTTTTTACGCGCCGTTTACTTTTTATGGTGTATTACGAGGGTCATTTAATTTGAAAAGTTTCTGGCATAACCAAGAAAGCACATTTTTTTCGTGAAAAATCAATTTATTTTTCTCAACATAGTCCTCCTTTTAGCCCAATACATTTTCACGCCATCAGAAAAATTAGATTAGTTCAAACCAGAAAAATAACTGCTTACAGCCTCTTTTTACCGCATAATTTTTATGTGAAATTTTCCTAAACCGATTTTTTCGTGTTCGAGAACCGGAAAAAGGCACTTAAAACCAGTTCCGGTGAAGGTTGGGGAGGGTGAGGAGTTAAATCGAAACGTAATTGATACAATTTCGACACCGCGACTACACACTAGCGAAACAGGATTTCTTTTCGACCAAGTACGGAAATTTCGTCTTGATTTCAGCGTTCCAATAAATCTTAGTGCTTGCCGTTTTCTGTTTTTCTCTTTTCGAAGTAATCGATCAAAAATGTGCTCCGGAAATCATAAAAATGTGTTGCCATCACCTTCCAGGCTATTTTATTTTATTTTTTTTTTGTTGATTTATTCGATGCTGGTGAAGAAAACACTCGTCCTGTATGTTTCTTTTACATATATATTTATAATTCGAAAAAAGAAACTTGTTCACAGTGACTCTTTGATTGTGTGCATTTAAATTCAGAAAGCCCAATTATCATTCACCTATTACATGATATGAGCTTCTGTTTGAATGTTCCGTCGCTGTTTCTGGTAAGACATTTCTTGGCTTGCCGCAACTTTGCACAAACATTCAAAATTGAAAATAAAAAGTCCTCAAGTTGAACACTGATAGCTGAATTTCGTGGCTATTAAGTTCCTCTTTTAAACTCCTCAATCGATTAAATGTCCACCATACTTTACATGTTAACACGTTGAAAGCCGTGTGAGACCAATCGGACTGAGCACGATTTTTGACGCCTTTAGATAGTCAAATAATATTCACAAAACCAACATATATTTTATTGCATATAGGAATTCATTCGCAATTTTTATTAACCGGTCGGCGTCTATTGTTGTAAAACGAAATAAAACCTAAACAAGGATCTAAATCACGTTACAAGCGCGACGAAATTAAAAAATTGGCTTTAGAAGCGACGCGCTCAAATCGATGCGATATCACAATGACTGATTATATTCACTAATACGGATTTTAGTTAGCTATCATCTCGTCGCAACGCTTCACGCGCGCACGCCGCATTCACTATCATTCCACCTTATAGCAAAAAAGTAAAGTACGTATGAACTCAAGCTTGTATAAGACAGTATAACACTTTGTCCAATATTCGACTATTTTCGATAATAAATCCATCAGATGTGTTCGTCAAAAATGTATTTTTCTAATTGTTTTACTCGCACCATTTCAGCTAAAAAATTTGAATTGATTTTTAACATTTTTTGGTCAAATATTTATATATATATCTCGAAATCATAACAATAGTATGAGATTTAGTTCATAGATATTTAGAAAATTTCTCTATTTTGGAATCTAAACAACCCCCGCAAACCCTGGTTTTTAAGCTGCTGCTCCTCGAAATATCGGAAAAATCACGTTTTTGGGTGCCGTTTTCAAATGTCTTATATTCCGATATGAAATGACCGTACGATAATGTTTTAAATTAAAAATTGAACGAAGGAGAAGTTTCGTTTTCTTGGTTAATTCAGGCATTATTCAAGTAACTCACATATGCAGAACTCCTAGTTTTATCACATTTTTGTATTTTTCGGGTTTAATTTCACCATTTAGTTGACAAACGATGCTTTTTATCTTCAAAATTGTTGTGAGTTTTCTAACATAGATAGTCTTTTCAACTTTTAATCATATACCAACCTAAATAGAAAGAAATCGCGAAAAGATAGCTTGATCCGAATACCCTGTATTTATATAGCATAGATGCGTTTAAAGCACACTTTTATTTTATATGGTTTGAGGCTGCTGCAGCACTACGCTATAGGGATAATCCACGTTCACTTAACAACTCGTAAGTGCAGTATTTTTACTTTTGTTCTTAACACCACCGCAAATCCACTTAAGCTTAATCCTTATGCAGTGAAGGGCTTAGTTGTGTTTGTAGTTTGTGTGCTGCCGTACACACTGTACCGTACACACGTTTTTTATGTTACACACTTAACACGCTTTTATGTAAGTATCACTTTTATTTGCTTTATTATTATTTTTTTAGTCATTTTACTTCTTTGTAGCTAATGGGAGTTGTGACTAATTTAATTCATATTTTTGGGATTAAATTTAAACTTACAAATATTTTTATAATTAGAATAAAAAAGATATTTTTGGAATTAATGGTTAATAAGATTTCATCCTTTAAGTACGGTGTGATGCTGTGATCAATTCAATTCAACTTAGAATAGAAGAAAATATAAATTACGTATTAACAATAACATATAGGTATTACAAATTAAAAAAAAAGACAAAGAGAAGTAATTTATTATAAACTATAGAAAAGGGAATAGCTTTTTTTAAACCATAAATTAAGAATCACAGCATAAAACTTCATATTGATTAAGTCACAAGTCTTATCCTATCTCTTCTACCTGCATATTATATAAGGAAGCAGTACATGCTTATATTTTCTTTAGATATTCGGACAAGGGAAAGATGAAGATTACGATGAACCTGGTGTAACGTTACTACGGGGGCCTCCAGGTCCACCTGGAATGCCAGGCAGAGACGGTAACGATGGCAAAGATGGTGTGAAAGGTGAACGGGGAGAACCAGGTGAGCCAGGATCATTAGGTCCACGTGGATTAGATGGCTTAGCGGGCGAAACAGGTATAGAAGGGCCACCTGGTTTGCCGGGTTATCAGGGACCTCCAGGAGAAAAAGGTGACCGAGGAGATATTGGTCCACCTGGCCTAATGGGACCGCCAGGTCTACCAGGACCGCCAGGTTATCCGGGTCAAAAGGGTGACAAAGGTGAAAAAGGTGAATCGGTGAGCATTTGTAACAATTTTGGGTCGGTTATTATTTAATGTTAACTTTACTAGAAGTACAGGAAAATGAGACGAAGGCAGGATGAAGGGATGGCCGATGCACCACATTCGCTTCCAGTAGAATATGTAAGTTAGCGTACATTTGTTTACTTTATTACAGAATAAATAGCAGTCAGTAGTCTCTTTCGGGTCATAATCAAATCAACACAATGCCTCTTTACTATATAAATATATTTTCTTATTTGCTATACGGTACCATAGATTGACTTTATTGTTTCATAGCAGCATAATTAACTGTGTAATGACAAATATTACCTTCCGTTTAATTAAATTCACTTATGGTATTCGTACAATTCCAAACATCTTAGACTTAATTATTTCAAAATAGTAGACATCAACAACCTCTATATCTCTAATTGAAGACATTCCACTGATTATTTTGTCGTACGACTAGCCCGCATCCGTCGCTAATTGTCTCAATTATTTAAAATTCCTTCATTACTTATGTATATAGAGATTTTCTTATCTAACATGAAATTAAATTATTTAGGTTTATGGCCCACCAGGTCCTCCAGGACCAATGGGACCACCAGGATATCAAGGTCTTCCAGGTGAACGGGGCTTAGATGGACGAAAAGGTGACCGGGTAAGTGTCCAAAATGATAGTATGCGAATTTATTCCGAAATATATTCCATCAATTTGAGAAATTTCAGTCAATAAAATTTTATTAGGGCGAAAAAGGACTTAAAGGAGATCAAGGACCAATGGGATTACCGGTAAATAAACTAAAAAAAAAACTAGATGAAATGTTGAATTCTTATTTAAATGTTGTTTATGTAGTTAGGAGTAAGTAGAATTTTTGTATAGTAGTATAGAGAAGTATAGAGATTCATCAGTTTGCGAGTTTGCTCATATTTATTTTCAATTTTCTCCTAGAACAATAAAGTCCAACACAGTAGACAGTGTTCATTATATCAAATGTATAAGTGGAATTACAGTGACGGGTGCGATGACCAACCAAATCGCATTGCGCACGCCATATTGCGACACCAGTTATAGTGTTCACGCTTTATTGCTTCCCGCAACTGCCAAATAATATTATCAAATACTAAAATATTTTTTTCGCAGCCTGCAAACGTATTGCCTATTTTTTTTTATTTTATAGGCATTCATTTTCGCATATTTAGTAGCCGTTTCCCGTCTATTCTTGTAAATAATTCGAAATACAATACAACCGACGCAAGTGTCAAAATAACATTACACTCGCGACGTAATTAGAAAATAGACTATCAAAGCGAAGCGATTAGAATCATGCGAAATCACTGTAACTGGTTGCATTCAGTAACATGCATTCAAATCAGCTGTCATCGCATCGCATTACTTAAAGAGCACGAGTCGCGTTCTCTATAATTTCACCTTAAACGTAAAATTTCAGTGCGTTTTTTAAGGAAATTTTAATCGAAGCAACTCGATGAATAGATAGTTCGATTTTATCTTCTTAGCTCAATTTATGAATGAGTTAACGCGGGCTTAAGTTTTAATAGCCATCAGTAAACCAAATTATAACTGGGTATTGTTCATAATTTTTTTATTTAAGCCTCCGTTCTAATTATTACAATCATTGGGCTTGAAATAAACTCATAAACATTTCATCTAGAGTATAAAAAGTCAATAACTAATAAAATTTTTTAATCATATTACATATTCTTTTCAATGCAGGGGCCAATGGGAATCCGTGGTGATTCTGGTTCAACGGGTCCAGTAGGAAAACCTGGACATCCGGTAAGTTCAACCAAGACCTCGAATATATACGTACAATGTTTGAAGTTTGAATTTGAACAGACGACAATTGAAATAGAATGGGGCGTTCAAATCATAAACATTAAATCAAATTACCGACACTTGAACCGAACTGAAGAGAATCTGCTCTTATTAATCTTTATTTGATCTGATTATGGTGAGAATCATGCACAGTACACACTACACATAGTGTAAACATGCGAGTAGATTTGTAACTATTCTGATGCTTCTTCTCTCTGTTACCCTATCGTATGCCAACAAACACATATGGTCAGTTTGCCAGGGACAATTAGTTGGTTTCATGTCCCCACAGAACCGCAGTTACTAAACCTCCTAACCAGCAACCATATTCATGAATCTTTGGACTGCAAGGTAAACTGACGTAATATTCATTCATATCATGTGCCGACACCAACTAAATCCACTATCGTATATGACAAAATAATACTATAATCTACGTATGTTCATATATAGACGTGTGCAACAGTTGTGTTCACGGAAGGAAGAATAATGTTTTAATAAGAGAATTTTTATGGCCGGAAATTGTTTGTTAGGGGACAACAAACTTTCTTTCTCATTTCATGCCGTTGCAGACAATTTTATTGCAACTATAGTTGCCTAGTTCCTAAAATCGACCATCAAGATATGTGTAAGATATCAATTTTTTTTAATTTTGACACGTTTAATCTTCCGGAAGATGTCATCTTATGAATATTGATAAATTTAATTAAAGTCTAGGTATATCAATGGGGTTTCATTGTTATTTTCAATGTAAATTAATGCTTAAGACACTGCGTTTTCATTTCTCTGACATTACTGAGCTAATAAAAGCATTAAAAGAATTATAATCATTTCAATAAGGTACAAAAATACAATTATGTATATCCAAAATTATAGTAGAGTGTTTGAAGGATACGTGGTCTTTCATTTGAAAATACACGCATACCTCGCTATACGGCCGCCCTTTATACGTCTTTTCGCTATAACGGCCTTTTTCAATTATGGCACTTTTTCGTTTTACGGCCCAAAATGTTTTGTTATACGGCTTGATTTCGGATAATGCTCCAAGACATTCGACTTAAAATAATTGATTCGTTATACGGCGTTTCGCTTTACGGTACGGCCAACTTTCCCGGAACGTATCTAGACCGTAAAGCGAGGTAAAAGTTTAATCATTGATCACATAGCAGCAAGGCAATTTTAAACATTATTACCTTTAGCTTGAACTAGACTGTAATATTCCAATTAGTCAAATATTTGACTTTTGTTTGTTTTTATGCACTGAATATGAAGATCTTCTCTCTAGTATCGAAAGTCTTTCGAGGATATGTAATTTAAACAATATTTTATTAAAGCAAAGTACTGTATTTTGTTAAACCTTTCTTGTTGTCAAATATTTAGCCACTTAAATTTGTCAAAAAAACTAAGTCAAATCATTCAGGCAAAATCACCCCTGTGTTGGGGAAACAAAACAAAATACTATAATAACAAAAATATGACTTTATATGATGTTCTAGTCATTAAGTTATTTTTGGGTGGTTGGAGGTTTGATCAAAGATTAAAAAGTTCAAGTTCGGTTATAGCACAACTCAGTTACGACTTTCTATCTGAAACGTCGTTGCGATGATATGTATTTCGGTTGTATTGGTAATCTGCTGAAGAAGTTTGAATCGAATGCCGTATTTTTTTTCCAGTGGCACACTCAAAACCCCCGAAAGTTGTCGACCAAAATGATGGCTTATCCTTGTTCAAAATATATGGAAATTTGACTCCTATAGTGAGAGCGTGCATATATACAACAATATGCAGACTATATAATTCTCGGATTTTTTTTTCTGAGTGTGTTTTTTTTATTTAAATTCAATTCATCAAAAATAATAATCTTTTTACAATCGAGAAATTACCTTAATTCCTTTTGGAAAGAATTTTCAGCTGAGTTGTTTGCTCGTGTGTTTTTTCTAGGATGCTCTCACATGCTTTGCTCGCTTTAAACCTCCAGGTTCAAAAATTATTTTCAAAAACAGTAGCTTCACCAATTTGTTGTATTACAAGAATTACATTTTGCATACTTTTAATTGCATTTTAAATTAACGAATCGATAACACCAAAATAAGGGTTGCAACAGCCTGAAATACTTTAATTAAAATAGTCACATCTTAAACCGATATCTGTGCGCCCAGGTATTTGTGGTGCGTATTTTTGCCCACTGAACATTTTTTATATCAGGAGACCGAATAATTGTACTAGAGCGAAAGGAGCTTACATCTTAAAATAAATTTATATATTTATAAATAATTCTTTACTAAATAGTATCGTCATTCAAGTAAGTAATTTAAATGTATTTAAATTTTTATTCCTAACAGGTGTGGTCTTATTAATCTATTCATCAGTAGTCCCACTAATTATTGTACCCATTGTAAAATAAAAACAACAACGGGAAATGACACCAAACCACTAATTTTTAATGAAAAACTGAAACGGAAGTGAAATTAACATGATACTAATAAAACAAGAATAACAATTGTATAATAAAATAAAATTGCAACTAAAAATATATATATAAATAAAAAAAAGTGATCTACCTAATTCTAATCGTCCATCCATAACGTATCATCAATTATTTGAGTCGACATATCTAATATTATTACATATAAATACAAATTTTTTAATCCAATTAGTGACGATAAATTTTGAAAGTCTTTAAAACGAAAATAAAGTCTTAAGTTGAAATATTTAAGAGCACTATCTGTATTTAAAAAAAGTAATTCACATTTGAATTTACTTTATACAATTCAATTTCTGCAATTGTTTTGTTACGGAACCTGTCGGCCCTATGCAATAAATTTTATTTTAATATTTCACCAAAGATATGATGAAGAGCGTATAATACCTAATTATTAATATTTCTACAATTTGTGTGCGATGGCAAACAAGTATATTATAAAAGTTTTATCATCCAATTCTACTCGTATTGTATTGTATGTACTTATCATCAGACACTAGATTTGTGCTTTTGCACAATTACACCGTGCAGAGCAGGTTGATAAAATGTAAAAACAATAACAATACTGCCCGAACTCGATAATAAATTCAGAATTTAACAATTTTTTTAGAAGATTCATGACATTACATCTATAAATTCTTATTGGAACCATTGATTTATTACTATCCATACAAATGTAATAACAAAAACATAAACATCACTTTTAAATATCAACAAACTGTAGATAAAGCTTATTCCGTTAGAATTGTTACGAAAATATGGGCTCAGCGCCATCTAGTTGTCAGAAGTAACACATGGTCTGTACTGTTCTCTTGAACTCTCGCTTATCCTGCTTTGCACTGGAGTGTAAAAGAAACTATACTTTCAAATCGTGTCCATAAACCTTTCATTTAAATAAGTTTGAATATTAAACTATTAGATGATATTTTCAAACCGCGTTCCATGTAAGTATGTACACCTTTCCCCCGTCGCCTGCTAATGTTATAAAAATGAAAGAACTGAATTTCAGACAATAATTAGTAGAAGAAGTAGAAAGTAGGAGAATCGAGTAAAGTGTTGCCTCAAATGCAATTTGTAGCTACTTCACGAAACGCTTTATTTTTTGAAGAAAATACATAAAACATACTATCAGGAACAATTTACGTACAATGTTATTTCATTAATCGCAGAATCTTACAAAAAAGGTCCGAGCGACATATCCAGGTCATTTTAGAAATTTAATTTTATACGAATCCTGCAGTAGCAACGTTTTATTTGGCAGACGGTACCCAAAGTGTTTTTTTTAATGTAAAATTCGGTTGTTAATTTTTTCCACGTGTAATTTGATTACTGTCAGAGTATAATTCCGGGTTTCCATGTTCGGGTCTTTAGCGCGGCAACACCAAAGGTTTCACAACGTCTAGCCGTCACATAATGCCAAGCCGCGCCGCATTTCGCATCGGTATAAAATAGTTTCGCTCATGTAAGCCCGGCATAATAATGGCAACACCGTTCAATCTTGAATATATCTGGTAATAGTGCCAAAACCTTGCAGCAAAATGCGAGTCATAGTTAGATCTATGAGAAAAAAGTTAATATACTAATAAGTACACCTATTCGTCCACCTTAAAATCTAAATGGTGTTTATTTTACTAATGTCAATATAAAAAAAATATTTTATGTAATATATAGTGTATATGTATTGTATGTATTTTAAATTTACTCATTATTCCTAGATAAGTAAGGCAAACGACTAACTAAAAGTAATCGAATTCAATATTATTATAGGTGTTTTATAATTTATTGTCAGCGATTTTTAACATCCCATTAAATTTAAAAATGTCATCGACTGTTTAAAAAAAATAAAATAATATTTCTACCACGCTATTTATCTATTACATAATACATTAAATTATCATTTGCTTAAGATATTCAGAAAACCTCGGAAATATATAAATATATAGCAATAAATTTGCTAATTTTTTTATTAATATGACTCATAAGAAACTTATTAAGAATTAAAATTTATTTCATTATCTAATTCATCAATATTCATTGTATCTATAATTTCAACGTCATTATTGCACTCGAATTCTGATTTTATTTTCGCTTTACTGCTAAATTGTATGTCAAAATCCAGTTAAAAATTTAATTTAAGATAAAAATAAAAATTATTTCTGTAAATATTCAAACACTCTATTTAGATATCTAATAAATCTCTCAACAAAATACCTAAATTATAATTTCAATAGTTATAAAAAGTTTGTATTGAATATTTAGGATAGAATAACAAATGCAAGTATAAAACGTTATCTATTTAATTTATTTATTTTAAATTATGAAAAAAAAATATCCAACAAATTATTAAATGTCATGACATGAGAAAATTAAAGTAAAAAAAGCATTAGCTAGTACTAATTAAATTATTAAACCGCCATCTGTTGTGGACTTGAGGGTTTTCTCTATACAAAATTGTACCTTTTAATATTTTTATTTCGTGTTGGTTTTAAAATTTAAATAAAATGATTAATGATTAATATTCAATATAGTATAGACTTTTAAGGATTAATAGCATGCTATTTGGCTTATTAAGAGATTTGCTGTTTCTAAAATCAGGTATGTTGTCACTATTATTATAATAAATTATGTCTCTATATTTTATAATTTCGGCAACTTCCCTTCCGAAAGGACGAAAAGTTTCGAGATTACTAAATTGCATTCTACCGCTGCTGCAATGAGATTTAACAAAGTTTACGGTAATCTACCTTCTTGATCCACTTGATTAAAAGGCTGAACCCTAGCTTGTAATGTTTGCTATTCACCGACACACGGGGGAGCAAATTAGTTCGTAGTTCGGACCAACCGATTTCATTAGAGTTGCATAATTCAATTTCAATCATGAATCCCTTTTTATTCTCTCTACAGACAACCCAGGGAAAGGTTACATTTCTGTGTAGTGCCTGAAGTACTGGTAGGAGAATGTATGTACCATGGACGCTGACCTCGATTCAGGATCAATTGCTTTAAAGTTGTTCTTGCCCAAATGCTCTTCAATCTAATCCTAAAGTGCATATATACGTAACAACGTCTACATAATATGTGTACGTTTGAGTATGCAACTAGCTACGGATAAAGTTAAACTCTTTCGTATCGACTGATTAAGTAACCCACACATTTACGTAGAAATTGTTATACAATGGGAGCTACTCCGATAGCAGGAGTAGGACGAAAATTTAATTATGGGTTAATTAAGCTGGTTAATTGGATTTGTTAAACTTGAATTTGGTATTTTATATGGTGTAGTAGACTATGATATGAACTACAATATGTAATAGTGGAGCATTATTAGAAAATTTCCTTAGGGTTCGAGTTTCGTGGGGATGAAACCCTGCAAACACTTTTAAGCAGCTAGCTGTATGAGCTTCGTGGTATTATTCACGTTTAAACTTTCTGTTGCAAAATAAACGACTCGGGATAAAGTTCACTTATTTAATTCGTATCAATGTATTCACATGTGATTCTCTACGTCGATCTTTCAATATTGCCGCACCCCTCGTTAATGATACCCCGATAGTTCACTACTAAATTTACTGCGCTTTATATAATTAAGTTTCCAGTGGGTCCAATGTATAAAGATGTCAGATAGTAATTACGGTAATATCCGATAGCAGTATCGGGTATCAGAGAGAGAAAAGCGAAAGACATAAATTTGTTTGGGCTTCTATTATAAAATTGGTATAGCTACTATAGCTATTCAAATTGAAATTGTTACTATTGTCTCGGGTCTCCTCTACTCAAGAACGAACGGTTGAAAGATGCGTGGACGATTCATCCTCCCCCCTCCAGTAAGCGTTCTGACTGTTATTTCGTCATTGACTTTTTTGAATAAAATAATTTCGTTTGTTTGGGGAAACGTCTCTAAAGATAGATTGGCTACGGTATGTTAAGTACAGGATATTTATGTGAAAAATTAACCCCAACGGTTAAGGACAAGATGTTTTACTATATAACTGCTTCCTTCAGTGTACGCAGGAGTGTCCTCATCTGACCAGATCCAAAATGTTTCATAGTCCCTTTCGTAGGGCGGACTCTTTCACATATGACCATTTTCCGAGTATTAGAAAACCCTTTTCAAAATGTTTACCTCCTGCACACCAAGCCAATAATGTTGGAGCCAACTTGGGTGTTCATGTCTCCGAGTAACATTGCAGGACCTTATTATTTCTGAACCAGATCCTGCGTCTAATTAATAGTTAACAGACCTTTTAATCGGATGACTGCAACCCCATTTCCGGCTTCAATATTAAGACCAACTAAATGCTTTGTACGGATCAAATTACTGTTATTTACTACGGACACGCGTTCCAGAAACCTGTTATTGACCATCGTCAATAGCCAAAAATTGTTTCCATTAAATTCATACGTATAAGACACACTATTCCTGACTCGTAAATACCCTACTTCGTTTGATCGAGAGTAACAATTTAAGTCCATGAACTAGAGTCTATTTACCATTTTTAGGATACGCACGACGGATTGTGAGTATATTCTACAGCCCAAACAAACGGAGCGATACATTTTTTATAAATACCAGGACATTATTTTAATGGCATGCAACAAATATTCAACTACCCATTTAAGGACCAAAAGAAGATTCCTAATAAAATACAAGGTAACCACTTTTATTTATGTAATGTTTTAAATGGTTCTTCTGCTACAATCGTGGGTACGTATATAAAATAAGGAAGGTAATAAATATTAACGTATAATTATCCGATGGATTGACTATTAAATACGACTTCAATACACCTACTTCTTCTCAACCACACACTACTCATTGCGCTTATCATCAACAGGTTGCTATTTTCACGAGCAAAAGAAGTGTCCACTCGGATACGCCTTTTTAAGAATTTTCCACCGAAACATTTTCTATTTTATCTTCAACACATACTATTATTAACCAATGTATAAATTGGAGTACATTGGACTTATTCTTTTGGTAAATTGAAATCATTTTCATACCGTCCTGAATGCAGTGAATTCACTTGCAACATACATCGTTCTTTTCTTGATGTCTTCTTTCAAATAAACTAAAATCATCCAAAAAGAGCATAAGTCCAATATAACCGTACCAACGTCTGCCTGTCTGGTTTTTGTATTTTTTTTTCTTATTGCCATTTGCGACTATCATCCCATTCAATTCAAAATTAAGTGTGTAATGTAGGCATCTCGCCCAGTTTCTTTGCCAATCTTTACTTACTCTCTCCTTACAGCATTTTAGCGTCAGCATGAAAGTCAACTTGACTCCAGTTTGCATAGTTTGGATTGCTATGGATTTTAGATTTTCGTCATGCGAGAATGGAATATGTACATAAGATATTTTGGTTGTGAGCACCGCGATTATTTCATGTCATGTTACAATTATTGTAATTGATTTTTTTATTAGTAATTTAATTTTACTGTAAGCTACACTCGTTGTCGATTTTTTTATTTATTTTCTATTATTTATTTGAAAGGGACCACCTGGACTCGATGGCATGAAGGTAAGACAGAATTCATTTTACTAAATTAATTACATATTTTCGTAACGTACGTTAAAAATGCAGGGTGCACAGGGCGAAACAGGTCAGAAAGGTGAACGTGGCGATCCTGGACTTCCAGTAATTCTAAAAGCTCACTGGACTAGAATTATGAAACTTAATTTAATCTATATTTAAGGGCACCGATGGCATACCGGGACAAGAAGGACCCCGAGGTGAAAAAGGTACGAAGGGAGATCCAGGCCCGACTGGTAAACGCGGCAGAAAGGGAGATAGAGGAGATAAGGGAGAGCAAGGTGTTCCTGGACTCGATGCTCCTTGTCCATTGGGATCGGATGGGTTACCTCTTCCAGGATGCGGATGGCGACCTCCAAAAGTAAGTCGAACAACCTTGCTTTAGTTTAGTTACTGTTTAATCGGCTTAATGGATCTGTACTGTAAACTGTGATATAAATTATCTTGATGTAGGTTATGAAAACACATTAGACAACACAAAATTAAACTTATTGCACTAAGTCTGGCATCACGATTTAATTTTATTAGGCGCTGTTGCCCGCATATGCTCACGAATAAGTTTCAAAATTTTAAAAAACCTCATTTCGAATGTTCATTGGCTTTAAATCGGACTGCTAAATGTGTTTTCATGTTACACAGATCTCCTTCTAAAGGATTTTATGTTGGGTCCTACTCCTAAAATATTGTAATTCAGTCGTTCATTTTTTAAATTTTCAAAATTTGTTTTTTGTATCTCTCGTAATTAATATCACAATATGCAATACATAACAGCAATTAAAAAAAATTATATTATGACTAACACACGAAAAATGAACTAACAATGTAACATGTCCAGGAACCAGTGATATCAACTCCAATCCATAAAGACTATTTGCCTGATGTAACTGGGCCAGATAATGAAAGCGACTACGAACACGAAGACGAAGAAGAGGATCCAGGCGATGTTGAAGACGAATACGATGAATATCAGGATCATAATCATCATTCCGATTAAAACATCAATAGAAGAAATCAACGGCATAAAACGTCCATTCAAATCAGAGTCATCTGTCGGCATAAATCTGATAGCAACTTAGTAACATGAACAAACTCCTAGTTGATCTACCTCTATACTAACAGTAAATACGAATAAATTAGCAGTCTAATCTAGCATCAAATCTCAGCAAATACTAATTCAGAACCTAATCATTTACTGAATGTATCGTAACATAAGCATGCATTTATTAAAATAAAAAAAAACTTCTGTTCGGAGACTGTAAAAGAATTAAGCAACATAATAAATTTTAATTTTCAGTGAGTGTTAAATTTGTATTGTGTTCAAATTACATAAGCCATTTCTTTCTAATTGTCTAATTTAATTATTCAGAACAATAAATTTGGCTAAGTTTCTTAAATATGTACATAACATGAAAATGAGCTTATAACTATATTAAGTTTTTTTGTTTTAATCCAACATGTTTTATCTACCATATACCATGGATTTAAAAATAAGTAATTATTTTTACAGGAAAAGATAATGGACTGGCTTCTTGAACTTCAAAATTTACAAACCTGATTCAACCTTATTTATTAAAAAATATTGAAACCAAAAAAACCCAACGGACAAATATTTTCCTGTTTACTAAAAAGTGTGTTTACATACGACAAATATAATAAAAGTGTGAAAAAAAATTCTGCCAGCCGAACTATTAATTATAATAATAATTGTTGATATACTTTCAATATAAGCTACATTATAATTTTTTAGTATTTAATGCTAGTACGTAGTAAACTGTGTATAAAAAAATTACGAAATAAATTATAATACAACTCAACATTTGGGTATGGAATTTGATGATAGGAATTTATTTATTTCTATATTTAACCAAAACATAATAATCATTAAATATATGTTTCAGACTACTCAAGATTAAAATTATTTTTTTACCTGTATAACTTTCTCAGTTCGAGTATGAAATCTTATTTCTGTGGCCACAGGGAATAAGTAGGTAAGTCTAAAAACGAAACTATTCAGAGCAGCACTTTTTTGCTATTTTTACAATTGAATTATTCCTGTAAATCCAGTTTTTGTGAAAAAATTAAATTTGTTGACAGCTCAGTGATCAAATAACATATAACAATAACTTTTTCACAGAGCGTGTAAGCCTTGGGAGATGAACACAGTACACTTATCCCATTTTAATATTTTTCGACTTACCAAGTTATTCACTGTGACCACAGATTTAATCGGAGGCAAAGGCTATATGCGTAGTTCGACTTAAAAAATAAAAAAAATAAAAAAAATAAAAAAAAAAAAAAATGTAGGATGTTAGGAACTGGAAAGATTAAGTGAGTTCAGCTTACGTTCACACTGGTCCCTGAATTATGAACTGGAATGTGCTTGCTTGATTTCTAACTAGTCGCTATACGTTACACACAACATCGAATCGTTCATGGTAACTTATTCGATATTAATATAGCTACTTTGCTATCTGAAAGAATAAAAATGTGTTGGTTTTGTATCGCTGTCTGATATTTTCTCTAATGTGGAGTTCAATAGCATATGTCTCCACCTGAAAGACAGTACATAACTTGACACTATACTTCTGATCCTACGTTTTGATCCTTCCTCCTTTCTGTATTTCTAAGTCTAGAGGTGCTAGGTTAAGAAGTACCTCTAATGCAGCCAGGGTAGTGGTACGTATCGTCCCAGTGATAAAAATATACCAGATATACCAATCTTGTAATTTCGCCAGCTTAAGCTGAGCAGTTTTCTGCTTTTTTTTACCAGACAGATGCCGCGTAGGATATATAAGGCCAATGACGGTACACATCCACTAGGTTAGTTTTGGACTTAATCCCCAGTTCTTGACGAGAAGGAGAAGGGCCCTTTCAATAACTTTGTCTAAATGAGCATTCACAGTAAGTTTTTCATCCAGGATGAGTCCCAGAAATTTCACATCGCTAGCATACTCCAGAGATTGTACTTTCTTTGGGCTGATACCCAAAGCTGCTTTTCTGTTATCATTATACTACCCGAGTTGAGGCTGTTGTCTAAGTGATAAGTGATGTGAAAATGGTGTTGCTTAAATATACAGTTATTCTAGCTCTACGGTTTTTTCTAAGCTGCATGAATTGGAAGACTATTATATTCAGATAATTTCCATACTGTAAATTTTACTGATATTATACAACTAAATTAGAGTTTAGAAGATTTTGAGTAAAAAAAGACTTTATTATTAAAAAATAAAAGTTATAGTGAACCTGAATGCCAAAAAGAGTCCAGTAACATTCGATTGTAAAATTATTGGGACTAAAACTAACATAGACATTTACAGGAAATTTAATTTCAATTTTTCGCCATCTACAATCCTCCCTTGGGATGCGGACGTTACGTTCTAACGCCACTGATTTCAACCTTACATAATAATAATAAACGTGTTATTTTGTAGTTACACGGATGGAGAGTTGTTGCAGTATATCCGAATAAATGATTTTTATTTCATTAATTTGTACTTCTTCACAAGTTTATGAACAACATCTTTTGGATATGGCTTAACAGCGATGCAAGTAGGAATATTTTCCGGCTGTTCAATCCAAACTTTATGAACAATTCCATTGGCACTGAATTTCTCACCCAGCGCAACCAGTTCAACATCGTCCTTGACCTGGCGATATCTTCTCAATTAGTTTTATTCCACTATCGGTACCGACTGTTGAAATAATCCTTACCTCGAGTACAACTTTGTGCATGTTGTCCAAATCCTGAAAATAGCTCGTTGTAACCTCGTCTTCTCTTGTTAAATGAGACACTGCAGTCACCGCATGACAACATTGAGCAATTACAGCTCCTAGAGGCCACGTTTTCGCTAAATCACCACGAACAATAACGTATTGCACAATATTCGACATTGTTTTTAAACCGACGCGACAATAGAACACTAAAACCGCGCACCGAAGATGAGGAAAAATTCTGGTAACCGCGTAAACGTCATAGCACAGAAGATATCAGCTGTTTTTTCCAACACCGTTTTGTGGTTTAATAGGTTTGTTCTTTTTGCCAGGTTAAATTAACACTTTAGTGTCGCTTACACTTTCAGTGCAATACACCTTACACTGAAAGTGTAGGGTGTAGATCGCGCAAAAAGAACGGGTTAGTGTAGAAAAATGACAGCTAAGATTCCGAACTTTTTTATTTGTTTTATTCTTTCACTTCTATCAATGCAAATTTATTGCCATTCAATATTCTTACATATATTAATTCAAAACAGTATTTTCATAAATGCACAAAGTCAATTTTATCTGCATACAGCCATCAATTTTGACAGATGGTGAAGAAGAACAACTTACACCTGCTCCCGACCCAGTGTATGAAAGTGTAGACTGAGTACGCTACACTCATAGAGCTACTGGAGACGACAAGCCACCGGTTTTGTATAAAGCGCTTTGAAGCCAAAAACACGATGAGAAGCGAGACAAAACTGGGTATTTGTTGTTGTTTTAGCGTGAGAGTGAGTGAGACACAACAGGTTCGTTATGTCAATTGTTGTTGTTTTGCGTGCAAGTGAATGCGACTACGTTCGCCTTCAACTCAATCGCTGCCTGTCATCTCCAGTATATCTATCTCTATGGCTACACTCGACAAAAGAACAGCCACCTCTGACGTCACACCGACAAAAAGAACAGCATTAGGGCAGAAAGTGTAACCTAGTGTAGAAAGTGTATGCAAAAAGAACAGACCTAATGTGGTTTAAACACTGAGATAAACAAGGAAAAAAAGAAAATAAAAAGAGTTTTTGCGATTTGCCTTTTTTGTAATGAATCGTTAATTTATTTCTTTCAACCGAAAATCAACCAATTAAAAATAAATAAAATAAAGTCACTCAATTTGATGTTTTTTCGGAAAAGGTTATGTCATGAATTAATTTCCACCTATTAATTTAATTGTCTGAAGTTTTAATTGATATAATCGAAGTTGAATTTCAACTTTCAAAATTAAATTTTCCAATGGCGCCAAATTTCAAAATTCTTCGTTAACTTGGAGGAGTTTGACGAGATTTTTACAACCCAAATAAAGACCAGCCGGTCCGGCGAATTCACAGAAGGGGAAATTCAGTTCGCTTTCGAATGTCGTTGAGTTGCGAATTGCACAGGGAAGACGACGAAGAAGAAGAAGAAGAAGAGAGAAAAAAAAGCGAAAAATGGACAAAAGTGCTTTTGATTTCGGTTTCAATTTTCATTTAAGTAAATAACCGAAACAATGTACCGTCCGGAACGTAAACTATCATCTGTGTAACAAATGAACATTTGAAAATATGATAATTAAAGCAACAAGCGAAGTGCGTAGAAAATTTTTAGTGACAATTTCGTCGAAGTATGGATGTGACAAAGGTGTTCGACGATCTCGAATCGAATAAATCGCACGAGTCAGAGGAGGCTAAGAAGACACTCGCGGACTTCATCAACCAAAGTAATTTTTGATTTAATATTCCCCATCGGCTCTTAGACGATTCTGTTCTGTTGACGTCAGGTTTTTTTTGTTTGTAAATGCGTTCACCGAACGGATGGCAAGTCGTTTCTGAAAAAAAAATCATCCCTGGGAATGTCTGGAAGAAATTTTCATGGAGTCGTGAGATTGGGAGGGTATTTTTATGGCCACTCGTATCTTGAATAGAAGTGAACTTCTGTCCAGCAGGTGCCCGAGGTTGTCAGGATAATTTCCGTGCCAGAGTGAGTCAATATTTTGCATGTCCCTTGTGTGGTCAGTTGCTTCGGGCTCGACTGCGACTGGTCCACTTGCCGAGCCATTGCCATCGCTCTGTTGACAAACGTCAGATCGGAGGCAACATAACCTTAAAATGTTTCACATATGTTTGGTTTGAGAAATTTCGCCCAACGAGCTAGGAGTTTCCTTTTATGCCGTTTTTTCTGTTTACTCACAACTCACAAACATTATTTCTTATTTTTTCATATTTACAATTCTTTAATCTTGAAGTTGTTATTTTAAAGACAGAATTGACTTGTTGTTGCTGATATTATTGGGCTAGCGAAAAACATTCCCAAAAAATTTCTTTTAAACATTTTATTTTTAAACTCAGAGATTAATTTGTATTTTAAATTAATAAATGTACATGGATGTGTCACACTATTGCTTTAAATGTGACAGTATTTATCATTATTCATTTATTTATAAAAATCCATCAACAATGATTACAACCAATTACAAAATAAAAATAATTCAATTATTTGCATAGAAAATAAATTAAAGAGAAAGAGACTATTTACTTAGACAACAAAACTAAATAACTTGATAAAAATTCAAATAATAAGAAATAATAAAAAAACATCAAAAAATATAAAATGTAATAAAATAAATACGTAATAAATGCCAAAACAGATCAAAAATTAAAATAAAGCAATGGCTAAATTATCAAGGCCGATCTCAATGTCAATGTCACCATAATTATTATTATTATTGTTGCCTGGAAATAAATTTCGCAGGTAACAAGTCAAAGCATCTTAGTTACTGGGCTATGCTATAATTCTTATTTACTATAAAATACATTGGTTCGTTCTGGCCGTAATTTGTCGAGTGGTACGGCGTATTAAAGAGCATACAGTCTTCCAAGAATCGAGCAGGGACGTTGAAGGACAGAACTATGTATCACCGAATATCATACATCACATTATCACAAAACCCCATGTGGAGTTCGACTTGTTTACAATACAATCAATGCGATCATTGAAATTAAGCTTTTCATTAAAAATTACACCTAAATCCCGAACCCTTTCCAATCTTCCCAATGTACTTCACTCTAGCGAATAGTCATAATAGGAGCGAAGACTTTTTCATGAAAAGGAAATTGTAGTACACTTGCTGACGTTAAGAGGTGATCCCAATATTTCTTTGATTTACATTCACTTCTCTGCCTCTACCGTAGACATTATTGTCATTCGCTGAACGTTTACTGCTTGACTGTTCTTGGCAGTAGCAGATGAATCTTCTCTTTTGACTTTTAACACTAGTTTTTGGTTTCTTCTTTTGGTCCTGTGGTAAGTTTGAAAAATGTTAATTTGTTTTGCTTGTCTACTGCCTTTTAAAGTCTCTTTAATCAGAATGTAATAATTATTTATTTTAGCAAAAGATCAATTCATTCTGCATGGTGTTATGGAATATTATATGCGAACAAATTCCGTTCGCATAATCGATGTTCTTGTAAAAATGCAAACACCGCATGACATATACGTTCTGGATCGGATTGCTGAGTGGATGCGTGGAGCGACGCGAATCTCAGCTTTAAATCTTTTCGGTTTCATTGTTCGGAAGCATCCCACTTGGCTCTTTAAAGTTGCGAAACATAAACTTATTAAAGAAATTTTAAAATTGCTACAGGTAATGTTGCAATTCATCTTGTATTAATTTAATACATTTAATAATAATAATGTTGTATTTTTCGAGCAGACTGAAAAGGAAATTATACCACTGATGAGTGCATTACTGTGTGTGATTACACTTCTTCCGATTATTCCATCGTTAGTTCCCAATTTCCTAACTGATTTGTTGGACGTGTTCGGCCATTTGGCATCATGGAATGTCCAAAACCCGAATAATCTACCAGAAAATCAACTTATACATCTACAAATTGGACTTTACATGTTATTTCATCGCCTCTATGGCATGTATCCCAATACTTTGTTACGTTATTTACGACGATTCGCAATGAAAGATGGTGCCATATTTCAACATACTATAAAGCCGCTCTTAGAAACGGTTCGAATGCATCCAATGTTAATAGTTAGCAGTTATGATAATGAAACGAATAACGGGAGATGGAAAGAAAAGGAACCACATGATATTGTTGTCGAATGTGCAAAACTCTCTTTGGATTATAATCAGGTAAATTGGGATAATTGCTTTGCTCTCTTGAATGTATTAAAAGAAACAACCAATTTAATTTCATCTTGACTTAGGATCATTCAGAGTGTTTTTCTAACACATCCTTTCAAAACAAAGATTCGAAGGTGACGGAATCTACAGCGTCTCTACAATTCGATTGCGTCTATAAGAAATCGTCGTTGAAAACCATTACGGGCGTCACATCACCTTTTCATTCGTTAGCCGATCGAGAGAAGTCCTTAGATGTACAAAAATACACTATTTGGAGTCCGAGTATTGAAATTTTATCAACGCCGCCACCAACGGGTGCTGTTACTCATACCCCAACCCCTAGCTATAGTGTACCGAATGTTTCTACACCGGGAAATGTAATAGGTGCTAGCGGCGCTTCACCTCCTGAAGCTGCTGTAGAGGCTACACCTGAGACTACACCTTTGAAAGACGTCGGCATAAAAAGACTTGTATCTGCAAATTCTTCAGCCGTACGCTCCTTGCTAGCTTCCAGTCAACCATCCTCGCCATTACGTAAAGAGAAATCGCCCTTCCATTTTGATTCGTCCGCGACACAAAATTATGTAAACTTTGGAATTGATCAAACTTCTGGTTCGGTGACTGCACCGCCGCATCGTTTACTACAAATGTTAAATGATAGAGATCAATCACACCGGCATTTGCTGACACGATCCAGTTCAATTGAGCCCGCAAATGCGTCTTCAACATCTCCGCTTCATCTATTCAATGAACTGCAAATAGTTAGGTCAAATTTCTTAACGCTACGTGATTCGCCGACGAATGCCATGGAAAACGCGCAAGGCGATCAAGAAGTCTTGGAGCTGACCAATCCGATTTGTGAAGCGCATCATTCGGACACATTGCAGGATATATCTGGCGATTGTGGCGACGAAACAGAGCAATCACCATGTTCTGTTGGTGGATTACATGTACCTACTTCAAGATCAATGCGTCTCTTAGAGCGCCGAGTTAAACGAAATCGTTTCCCAACTTATTGTGTTAACGATAGTAGCAACTATTTGAGTTATGGGACGAGTCCAGCTGATCCCGAAGCGACAGAACGTTATGGATCGATAAATGCCAGTTTAAAAGTTCGCCGGTCGAGTTCTTGGCCGGTGTTCGGGCGGCAGAATTTACTCGAGGAGGAAAGCAATGTTGATATCGACACAACACTTAGTCGACCAACTCACGAAAACGTTCAACACAATGGGGACTCGAGCAGTCCATCCGGAGACGATGCTATGTCCGCGGCAACTCATTTTAAAGAAATGCAACAGAAGTCTGCTCGAAAAGTAGTGTCAAAGTCTAATAAAAGGCTTGATATAAGCTTGTTATCGCGACAAAAGCATTGTAGCACCCAAACATTACAACAGTGGCCCGAAATTTACGAATACAATTTACTCGAATTATTTGTTGAAGATAATAAACTTCGAAGCGAAGTCGAAAAAAGTACATTAGGACCTTATGAAATTTTTGATCAGTACATAGATCGAACCTTAAACGACAACAGTAATAGCGAACATGAGCTTAAAGATCAAATCCAATTGTTACACTTGCAGCTTCATTACGAACGTTATCGAATGGAAATCCACGCAGAGCGCAATCGTAGGCTTCTCGGCAAGAGTAGGGCGGTGCGATCACTAGAAAAAGACAACGATCGTCTTAAGGACCAACTGAAAAAATTGCAAGACGAAGTACAAACGTTAACCTTTCAACTTGATAAATATCGTAAAACTTACATTGGAAGGGAACAAGAATTGGCGACTGAATCGAATTCGTGGAAAACAAAATATCACTCTGAGCTGGACACCAATAGACAATTACGCATGAATATTGAAGGATTGCAGCATCATCTCAATGTTGAATTAAATGGAAGAAAAGATATAAATTTAGAAATTGAAGGGCTGCGCGGTGAACTGTTCGACATGCGGAATGATATGCAACATGCACAGTACCAAGCGGCGCTTGGAAACCAATATAAACAGGAACTCATTAAATTACAATCGGAGTTTATGGTTATGGGTGAACTGCAAGTTAAATGTCGTGATAAAATTGCCGACCTTGAAAATATGAGAGCAAGAGATGAAGAGATGAGCCAATTGCAAGGCGCCTATAATGATGAAGTTAAAGGTAAAGTTAATTTTGAACTTATAGTAGAAGATTATTGTATTTTTTCCCTCGGTTAGATTTACGCAGTGCACTCGACACTAAAACTGCACATTATGATACGGCCAAACATCAAATTGCTGATCTGCTATCGTCGCTGGCAAACAAAGATATTATGTTTACCGACCAAAAACGTTTATTGAAGTCAGCGAAAGAAGAATACCAAGAGAAATTTAAGGTAAATCGAAGATTTTGGTAAATCATTGTTTCGAAAATAAATCAAAAATTTCATTCATAGGTTTTAGACAAGAAATATGAAATTCAAAAAGCCATCATTCTTCAGTTAGAGGAACGGATAACTGAGCTTTACAAAAGTCCGATACCGGCAAGTATCGCAACAACTACGCCTGAATCCGAAAAATCAGGTATTACATTTTTCATAAATTTGTTATTGATAATTGAATAACTAGGTGAATGAATATGTTATGTTATGTGTGCAGCAGCCATCTTCCATAAATTTTATCTGTTTATCCTACAACTCGGTTCACTTGAATTAAATTGAAGAATTTTAACTGTATTTGTCATGATTTGAGTGTCGGATTTTAAATTTTATCAACCATTGTAACGTGTGTAATAATTTTTTTATTTTTTTTTTTTCAAGAAATCGCTAGTTCGATGGACCATAATTCACCACTTTCTATTTCGCTGGCATCTAGTGAAGGCTTATCAGCTAGTTTACGATCTGTTACTGAATTTCATAATCTCCGAACATTAGTAGCGAGTCAAACAGGTACTGCTAATGAGCATAGCATGGCATCGATACCGGTTACATCAGCCTCAATTACATCGCAACAAACATTAGGTACAACTTTAAATTCTTCAATATCAGTCAACAGTCAATACAATATCAACACAACAGCTGCAATTGGACCGTCGACTTTAACCCAAGCCACTCGATCACCGAGTATATCATCAGTGTTGCCTTCGTCGATCTCATATTCAATAAGTGATACGCGAACAACGGCAACATCTCTTGATATTCCGGTCCCGGGACCTAGTCAGCTCCATCGCCACTATCATCAATAATAAAGATATTTGTTAATTACTTTTTTTTAAATCAATAAATTAATTTTGAATCGTTCAATTTTCAAATCTAGTATTATCATTTATACACATGCACCAAACCCCTTCAATGCCGATCCCCATCCTGGGCTTTAGAGCGGTTTGAAGTTGAATTATCTTCCCTTCCCTCTTTCAACCCCCCCCCCCCCCCCCCCCCCTTCCTCATGAAAGCATCCTGACATTTGATGAGTTCATTAGAAAGTTGATCCGTTATTTGAGCAGTAAATCGAATGTAATTTTTTGGAGCTGGAGCATGACTCTGGGTCATAAAAGAGTACTAAAGTGAGAGAGGGTCACTTCGATGATGTGGAAGAGTAGTGTGGCGGGTGATTTTCTTCCTTCTCAGGAAAGGGTTATGGTAGAAACTTGAAAGATGTTACATGTAAATTATATTTGAAAACACGTTGAGCTATTCAATAAACATTTTATATGATTCAATTGGTGGCAAAAATAAAGGATGAGTCTATTAATGTTTAGAATCAATCAATAGGGTAGCTTTCAGACAAAATTAAGAAATTTAGTTATGTCTTCAAACTTTTTTCATAATAATATCAGTACATTTGTCCTTTTTCTACAGCCATACAATTAATTCCTTACATAAAAGCGCATTCTGAATGACAGGGCCGGTTTTAAGAGTGGTTTGGATTCGTGGGTTGTAATTTTTTTTTCTCTTCACAATAATTACGTATTGCTTTCATCAGATCCTGACGGTCCGGTGAGAGATTTGAAATCATGACTTCTGCATTACTATTTACTATTCACAATGAACCTGAATAACCACCTACCCTGCGGGGCTTAGACACGAAACCCCGAGTTACATTCACCTAAAAAAATACCCAACTCCAACCATGTCAAAATCTTGAAACAGAGCCTTCCCAATTTCAATTTAAATATGAGTTCCGTATTTTATATAAAGAGTCATGCCATAGGCTGCTGCCTCTCCTGACTTCAGCTGTGTTTTCTTAGACCAGATGGCAGTAGTATCGTACGTACATATAGTTTTGGTTAATATACCTTCATGGGGTTGTGTAGTGATTATACTCATTTTTGTGAAATTTGGTTGTTATTCTAAAGACCGTTCACTAGCTCTAAAAAACGTTATATTAGCTCTAAAAAAAACTAGGGGGTCCACTAGTTTAGCTGCATATACACTAAAGTTTCAAATTTCTACTGTAAATTGTTCCCGCTTTTTAAATATAATAATAGTTTGCTTTGAACTCTCTCTCCACCTCCTCCTATATACCATAATCCGAGAGGTTGCAATAATGATAGACACTGACGAATGCTTTTCGGTCCAAATTGTGAAGCGATCACCTGGATCGAATTACATTTGGCGATCATTCAAGTGCACGCTCCAAGCTGATCAGATTGGAGCTCGTATAGTCAGCCATAATTGATTGTAGAGCTAAATATAATAGGCGATGATAGCTTATACGTTATACGAGAACACAATACTCGTATCTGTTTCTACGAAAACCACAGTTGAAGAAAAAAAAGAGAAGATTATTGCACGGTTTGAATCAATATTTTTAACCCAAAGATAATACGCCACGGCAGAGATTTTAATATACATATTTACAGTTCGACGACGTAAACTCTCTAAAGACTCCAAACATGTTTCAAGTTAACCATACCCACATCGGAAATTATTATAGAAATGTGCCTACAATACAATTTGATAAAATTATTTATTATTAATGGGTTGGTATTTCCATTAAAAAAATATACAGGTAATATACCCAAAAAGTTAAGCATAGGCTTGATACTTGTAACTTGAACTTTCGGAGTTTTGATGAATGAACTCTATTAGAGTTAATTTGCTTGAAAAAGAAATAGATATCCAGATGGGCAGATTGTGTGTAATTTGTTATGTTTGGCGTCACCTTATACTCGTACCATCACTCAAGTAACCTAATCAACTGCTTACAAAAATTATATAACTATGGAATACCTGCCGGTATAGAATCCTGTTTTATTCATCCAGCGAAATTTATACAAATATTAATGAGTGCAAGAAAAAAGAAAACATTGTTTTTTTTTATTTTAAACTTTTTGCACGTGCATATCTGAGCGTGGAAGTAGCAACGAATATTTTTACTTGTTCCGGAATTTCCGCCGTGACACCTTATATACAAAAATCAAACCAAATGGCATCTCTTTTACCTGTCGAAACGCCAACATGAATACAAAACTTAAATCGCGAAGGAAGTTGAATGTAGATTTGTACACATCGAAATCGAAAAGTCGACCAGTTTATGCTAATTAATGGAAGGAAAAGATACTCGTATGTAGTACCTATAGATGCATAGAATTGCGTATATGCAACTAGAACACGTGAATCCAATCCGATTAAATAAAAATGTGATATCACATTTCGAACCGACATGCATGGTGTCCTTGCAGCGTTGGCATCGTGTTGGTTTGGGCTTGGTTGATGGACTTTAAACATTTTATTCGAGGGTGTAAAGCAAGCAAAGACTGCACGTAAACATTTTTTTTTAAATAAAGGTTTGAAGTAACAATTTATTTTTGATTAAAAAAAAATATTACTTCACTTTTCTTAGTTTTTAATTAAATATTATATTATATTATATAACATTTAATATATAGTTTTATATTTTTTGCTGGGTGGATTGGGTATCTAGACCTCTCTAAGTAGTGACTTTTTGTGTTGTGTGTCTGTAAGGGAGGTGAGCGAGCGTTTTAGACCGAAAATTTTGGTTCTTATATCTCAAGAACCGCTTAAGCCAGGAAGTTGAAACTTGAACCTAATATGCTAGTGGAGACATTACTAAAGAACTGATCGATATGGGTAAAGGGACAAGGGAGTGGGGGAATAACAGTGCGTCCGAAGCGCTCGTAAGTTGAGATCGAGTCGTTTTAAAATACATATCACCTAAACGGTTAATGCGACAAAGTTGGAACTTTGTAGTTATACTAGTTATAGATCGGAAATATAATTTTGAGGGGGTCAGTGTCGTGTGGAGGTGGGTGATAAAAAATTACGATATCTCACGAAACAATTTCACTTGAAAAATTAAATGTGTTTTGTGTTTAGATAGATAGATAGATAGATAAATTTATTCAATAGTTTCGTTTACAGTTGTGTTACAATTCATTTTTATTTTAGAGACTTATAGAGATAAACTTTTACAACTATATACTTAAATTAATCAGCTACTTGCAGTTATAAGTGTATTCATTAATTATTTCAATTTTGAGGAAAAATTGTTACTAAAAACCTCTTTATTCAATCCTAACCTAATCCTAAAGTTAACTTACTCTAAAGCTATCTAAAGTGTTTTGTGTTTACAGATGGACAAGGAGATTTTGATGAAAAAACAATTTTTCAAGGGGCAGTGGAGCATGGAAGGGGAGGATAACATTTTTTTCTAAAAAATTACGTCTCATATCTCAACTGTTTAAGATATGATCTTAGAATTGATATGGCAGATTGGTCTGACAGACCCATAGCAGAGAAAACTATTTTGGGGGTGAGGGTGATTTTTGTTACGAAAGCTGAAAACGGCCTATGATGGACAGCAGAAATTTTATATCTATACATAAAGCTGTAGTAGTGGCACGTTCTAATAATGTAATTTTTAATAGGGTATCATGGTAGGGGGATGGGGGTTTTCCTATCTCTGGAACGGTTTTGGAGTAATAAAATGGTCAGTGAAAATGGGATGCAAATATTTTCCCGAATTTCATGATATATCTTAAGTCTTCTGAAATATATATTCCGCAGTCTTAGATTCAATAAGATATTGTTTAAAAATTAATGTTAGGATTTTTGAAATTTCAACTCCAAAGGGGTGTAAGAGGGTTGCACATGTTTTCACAATTTTTGCCATATCTTTTAGGTCAGATGAGATATAAAATTGGTTTCTATAAATCAATTTCAAGACCTTTTGAAATTCAACCCCCAAGTTAGTGGTAAAGAGGTTGCATTCGTTTTCACAAATTTTAAATATCTCGTAGGTCCGATGAGATATCAAATTAGTTTTGTCCTTTCCACGCTTTTTGTGCAATCGCGTAAAAACTTATTTCTCGATTTTCCGAAATTCAACCCTTAAATGGACGTATGTAATGGGGTTGTATACATTTCCACAAATTTCTTCATATCTCTTAGGTCTGATGAGGTAGCAAATTGCTTGTTATGTAATCGTCTAAAATCTGATTTCAGGATTTCTTTTATATTCAACCCCGAAGAGCTTTTTTCATGTATTATCGTTATTTTCCATATTTTTACTTCTAACCACAGATGAATTTTGAAAGTTGTATTTTACAAGTAGCTATTCAAACAAAATTAACTTTTCCAAAAAACTTCCCTGCATCGAAACAACCGATGTTACAGTTCGACTTTGACCCCGTCCCGGACTATGACCCAAAAAATGTAGATTATATGTGCTTACCCGCTTCCCGAACTTTGACCCGAAAAATAATAAAGCTCCGCCCAGAATATTGGCTGATTCTTATATGTATTATATTAAATATTAAATTTTATATTTATTTATTATATTAAATATTAAATTTTATATTTTTATATTTAATATAATTTATCGATTCGTCTTTTCTGTGCAGAGTAGAAATTCAAAGTACAACTTATTGGGTGCATCATTTGAAATACTCGTACTCGTACATTCGCGCGAGCGTACTGTGCTTGTAAGTATGAAAATTTGCATTCTGCATTATAGCGACCTGGGCGTCCAGAACTTCTCCCCAGATGTTAGTATGTATATTTAAATGTATGTATTAATTTTCGTAATTAAACTAAATTCAAGAACTGCGATCATTTGATGTAATTTAGCGCGTCTTTTTCTGGCTTTGATATAACAACTTCAATCTAAAGCTAGTGCATGCCATGCAAGTGAATAGCATAAAAACAATTTTTAATTTTAAGGCTTCGATAGACGCTTGACTTTTTCGAAAACAGGCATGAATTGAGCTGAGTTTAAGGTTTTGTCGACTCAGGTGATATAAACGATTTTTTTACGCGAAGCAATATGAGCCGTGATCACGATCGCAAGGTGCTAAGCCGCAAAGATTTCTGAAAGTCTTATAACGATTCAACTGCAAGGCCTGAGAGATATTAGCAAAACAGACAGCACACCACTTCTTAAGTTCAAGCCTTCTGCTTCTTACCGCAATTCGCGATACATATTTTCAGTTTAGTTCTTCTCAGAAAATCCACGTAAAAGGATTGCTCAGTCTCTCGACTCGATCGCGATAAATCGATCGATTTCTAAAATCTTGAGTTTCGAATTTCGCGGCTTCTGTTTCTTCTTTCTTTTCTCGATTCTTGTTGTTTGTTGTTTTAACTTTTTTTCGATTAAGTGGGATTTTTGAGACCCGGTTTTTGGTGCGAAAATAAAATAATAATTTCGGTAAGTTTTAATTAAGTGCATTTCAGTTTGAAAGGCCTTAAAACGTTTAATTGTATTAGTTTTGTGACTTTTGAACCAATAATGGCTGAAACAGAGATTTCAATTTATGTGACGACTGAATTTATTTTTATTTTACATAGTTGAGTTTTAACTTGAAATGCGAGTGCACTTGATCTTGTTGATGATAAAAAGTGCACAAGCGAAAAAATGTGCTCGGGCATTTGTGAGTTTTCGTATTAGCGATTTAGAGTGTTGGCGAGCTTAAGCTAAAGTTAGTCGTCTGATGTGGACGTGCAGTAAGTAGAAATTTATGCCAGAGCGCGTCTAGAATTACAAGATCATCAATTAATTACTGGAATCTGAATTTTTCGCGACTTTATTACAAGAGATTGTGATTTTTCTGCTTTTTTTTATTAATTTTATTGGACGGAATGCTTCCCTTTTAATATCATAGTATCGAGGTTTCAGTTGCATTCTCCAAGAGAAAATAACTTTGCGACTTTATTTTATAATTAGGGCATCATGTTGCCAAGTTGGAAGGAGCGATAAGATTAAGTTTTGAGGCTGCAGACAGATTATGCCGGAAATATATGTTTGGAATTATGATTATATGTAGCTCATGACCTATGTGCATAAGAGTATGTGTGGTGGAAAAGTAAAACTGCAGCACTATCTGCCATTTGAACGATTTTTTTCAAATTAGCGCCACTAAGGTGTATTGATCTTTCGGACGATCGTATGCCATTAATCTTTAATTACTCATAAATATTTTCTGAACTGGACAGGTAAGTTTCAAATTAAAATTTTTTAGCAACAAAAACGGCAATGCTTCATTATTGACACATTTTGTTAAAAAAAAATTGTGCAATTCCCAAGTTATTTTTGGGCAAATAGGATTTTAGTGGAACTATTATACGAAATTGTAAGGCTAAGTTCATTAAAGGACAAAAACGTTCTTTTGTAGCTGCTCCCATACTAAAGTTGTTCACGAATATTACTCGAGTGCTTCAAAACGGTTTAGAATTTAAAATTTTTACCATCAATTGTTTAATGAAAAAAGAATTTATATGAAAAAATCTTGTTAGTTCTTCGAGAACCTACTATACAAAAGTCCTTGAAAAATATGTACATTAATCTAACGACATCGTAGGTAATTAGTCAAGAAATCGTAGAAATCTTACACGAAATAGTTTTGAGTTGAAAGTAAGATTTAGTTCATTAGTAAACGAGAGTCAGAGCTGCTCCTTTACACTACGTATGTGATTGGTCGCCAGTTCTCGAGTACATTTGATGGTGTGTATAAAGAGTTTATAACGTATACTACGTTATTATTATTGAATATTAGATTATAGAAATATCTATGTATATTTAGCCAATTTAGCCATTAATATTACTGGGCATGCATGTAACCATTGTAGTAAAAAAGTAGTACGAACAATCACTCCAATATGCTACAAACAAGTTCCTCGAAATCCTATTTCGCATTTCGGTAATGATTGGAGGAGAAGACAGCAAGTCTATACTGCTTATCTTTATCTTTATATCTTACAAAACCATTATTTTTTTTTTCAATCTTAGATAGCCTAGGCAAATAACAAATAAACTAATTTGTGTCTGATAAAATTTTGTAGTGAACTCTCAAATAAATTTAAGATTTCCATTTCTTTTGATGCCTAATCACCAATTGATTCCTAAAAATCTTATCTCACGATGTAAAAGACGAAAGAAGTTCTGCCAGAGACGCAGACGAGGGATCGTGAAAACTAATTCCATTGGTGTTCAAGCAATTCCGCAAGAAATCGACTCCGAACTGGCAAAGCTGTGCAGTGGTAAAACGATCTTAAAATACTACAGGGAATACAAAATGAGAAGAAAATCGAATAAATATTCCAATTTGATTATTTCCGCGAAATGTGGCGAATTGGACGATGGCCATATTGAGCCTCACTACGGTCAGGATTCAATTGCAAGTCCAAAACATAAAGAAGTTAATTCGCAAGAAGACGATATTGTTTAGTAATTTTTTCGACTCGTTAAATAATTAGTTATACATATGTATGTTATACCTGTAAAGTATGAAAAAAAAATTAAAAGTGCAGTGGTAGAGAGAAATTCGTGTCCTCTGAATAAATTATAAAAGGTGTTCGGTATATTTTTTCGTACCATTTTTGTATTGAAATACCCTTTTTTGTGGCTTTATTTTACACTTATTTTAATTAATTTATTTATTATTAATATTACGAATGAAGATTTGATTCAGAATAGGAAAGGTTTAATAAGTTTTTGAAAGACGAATTCAATTCAATTTTAAAACAACTTTCCGGAGCTATCCATAGCTCCATATATGTACATATAGGGCCTTGAGGATTTTTGTTGAGATTAATCCTGTGATACTGCATCTGGAGATGTCAGCTGAGCTGCTGAAAATTTTTTCAGAAAATAAAGTCTGCAGCGGTATTGTGCCAGTACTGAATATAAATGGTACGAAAGTATTCATTCGAATAATGGAGTTATATCAAGAGATTTGATATGCATATTAAAACACTGATTGTACTCTAAATCAATCTTTTAATATGCGCCTTTAAATTTGTATCATGATACCTATCTTTATAGAATTTTGAATTAGAAATGAATCAATCAAATTTTAAGTCTATCTGAAGCTTTAAATACTCCGATTGGAAACCGTTTTCCCCACAAAATATTTTCCCGGTAGCGCTACTGCTACCTGGATTCGGTAATAACAATATTCTCTGTAAATCATTATATGAACAATGGTACGAACATACAGACGGTATTTAACTTTATTATTACACTTGGAAACAACATGCATATATGTACATATAGAAACAAAGCCATTTTTTCTATTATATGCATTCGTAAGTGATACCGTTTAATACTAAAAGTTGAATCTGTAGATTTATATGTAATTGGATTAACAGTTATCTCAGGGTCTATTTTATTTTTATTTATAATTTATTTTAGATGATTCCAGATAGAGTTTACATTCTGTACACGTTAATCGCACTACAAGGACATCTAACACAATGTAGAAAAAGGAATAGCCCCAACTCCTTTGAAATAGATGATAATTTATTGCAGCGGCGCTGCGAATTCATGTACTTAAAAGATAAAGTAATAATGCCACGCGAAAATCGTAATTGCATATTAAAAGTGAATTAAAATTGTGTTTGGATATTTTAGCGGTGTAATATAGATGAATTATTCAAACCGGGACAGTGTCCTAAAAATCCAAATTCGATATTAGAAGAAATTTGCCTGGACGACTGTAAGGGCAACGATTACGAATGTCCGGGAACGAAAAAGTGCTGCAAACAAGATTGCGGCTTCTCTTGCCAGGATACTGTCGGCCTAGATGAGGATCTCAATGTTCCGCCGATACCATTTAATATAACAATATCGGATCGACGTCGAAATGGGAAGATGAGTGAAATAGCTTGGCAGATACCGCAGCACGGGACTCAGCGGTTGGATATGTTTTTTGTGGTTGAAACGCGATCACATATCGGGACTATCTTCTCTCAACGCAAACTCGGACCATGGCAATGGTGCAATTTTCATAAGATCGCCGAAGTTAAGTCACCTAATTCCTTTACAACAATGTAAGCTAGACTTTTTCCCTGTCGAAGGACTTCATAAATGTTAATATCCTAATTATCTATACAGAATCATAGCAAACATTAAACTGCGAATGGGCCTATGGTATCAAATTCGAATTGCAGCTATCAACGAGTATGGATATCGCGGTTACTCAAATTATTCCCGAGAGTTTCGATTAACTGACCGTAATGCATCTTAACGGAAATGTAAAATTAATTTTTAACTCAATATTTTAGAAAATCATGTTGCAGAACCGAAACCGCCAAGACCACCAAAAAACTTTACAGTCCGCATAATCGGCTCTAGTTTAAATCAGATGGTTCACGCAAAGGCCACATGGATTACACCGAAATCTGATTTGCCCATCGACAGATACACGATAAGTTGGGCACGGTACTTAAATGCAGATATAGCTTCATTATTTCTCAATGACGACTATGTACGAGAGGTAAGTACTGCCTCGCAAAAGTCCTTTAATTTGGCCTAACAAAACTTTTCACTTTAGCCAACAACATTCTATGAATTAAGGAATTTAGTACGTGACTCGGTTTATTATGTTCAAGTTCAGGCGATTTCAACAAGCGGACGAAGACGATTCAAATCGCCAAAAGTATCTTTTATTTTGAATACTACAATAACAAAAACGCATGGTATAGAATCATTGCGAACCGAGAACAGCAGTTACGTAACACCAATCAATAATACAGAGTACAATCTGGCGGCTAAGCCAGGCCTGAAAAAATTAAGACAAGATTTACATTTCCGATTTGTCGCAAACAAAAAGTTCGGTATGTTGGTTCGTGTTTGGAGCGATAAAGGATGGTAAGAATACTATAATATAATATAAGTAGACACACACACCCATACAGGTACTGTAGAAATGATACCGTACATCCTGAATTTCTGAGTTGATTGTTTTGTTCTGAATCAATTCTGTTTTTCAGTACCGAAGTAGAATTGCAAAGAATCATACCAATTTCTTGAGAACTCAATAAATATTGAATTTTTCAAAATAGTTCATTTAAATTTTAAAATCGGTGATTGATTATTCTAAAACAAAGATTGGTACTTTTAAGCTAATGAAATACGTATCCTTTTCTTCTATAAACTCCTCACCAAAAATACTTAGTTTCACCCACAAATTTTGAAAAATTTAACTGATTGGCTGTCATATTTAAAAATAAATACGATTTAGTCTTTTAGAGTTGTGTACAGGAATAACTGACTGTGAAACAAAAGAATACGGTGCAATACGACCCAGAGTATGTATTCAAGTAGTTAACCGATTTTTTTAAGTAAATCAATAGTTATTCTTATTTTTTTTACAGAAGGATCATATCGACTTTAGCAAATTGAAATTCAATACCCAATATACTCTTCGAGTTTCGGAACACGACGGATTAAAAACAACGAAAACGTTTACAACTCCAAAATGTGAACAATGGATTGCAAAATTTCCTAATTTGAGTATTATTTGCGATATGTCTAATTAACTATTAATTAAATTTAAACATAACAATTTGAATGTTTGCAAATAATTTCTATCTGTAGTTTTATTTATAACATTTTTAGCTGTCAAAGTGTATAAATTTCCGTTGGATTTTGTTTTTGTAAATAAAATGCTTACATACATAATGCTTCATTATTTGTCTTATGATTTAAATTTGTTTATTTTCTTTAGATCCCAACCGTTGAAGCATGGTATGTACGATTAGTGCGTATATTTTTACAAAAAAAATAAGACAATGTTTAAAATTGTATATGTACTTATAATAAATTGTGATTTATTGAAAAAAAAATATAAAATATATATAAAATTAATATTATTTTAAAGAATACAAGCTAATAATAAAACAAAAAATAAAAATGGGAAAAATAATATTTTTAATTTTATAAATTTTCGGATAATTTTTTGTATAATGAATGCATCGCTTTTAGCGAACTTGATTGTTAAATTTTATTTTACAAACAATATTTTTCTATTATTCAGCTCAAAACATAGAAAGTACAGAGATAAAGACATGATTAGATTTATTTAAACGATTTTAGCACAAATCATTTTTTTATTTAAATCCTTAAGAAAGTCGAGTTTTTGAAAACAATTTTTTCCTTTACCATTGGAATTTATAACATTATTGGTAATCATTAATAATTTTATTTAAAATCATTTTGACTATATGTATCAATGTCATTGGCAATGGAACTACTTGAATAATAATCTTAGAACAAGTCGGCCAAATTATGTGCTTTACATTTATATTTTTTCTTGAAAAATTTGGTAAACTTATGATTCTTCCCTTCTCCGAGATACAATAAGTTTATAAATGCGATACTTATAGAATAATATATTATAGCTTTACATTTCTTTTAAGAATTATTAAATCAACTCATCTCCCATTTAATAATTTTTTGCATTAATATACATACATACTTACCTTCTTAAATCATTAAAGATCAGGAAATTTAAAATTGATGGCCAGCATTACACAGCTTAGGAATACACAATAAATAAAAAGGAAGATTGTTTTTATTTTTACGTGAATCTTCACTTCCACCGCCGAGCAAAATTTCGACAAATCGAACTGTTATTGCACTGAATGTTTTTTCGCAGCCATAACATTAAGCAGAAGTATATTTTTAATTCAACGAGCTGAAAATTGTTACTTTAGTCCAGATTGGATTTGATTACAACGCCGGGGCTCACCGATGACGAGATGGTTTTGATACGAGTATTTTTCTATTTCACATTTGTTAAGATAATATTAAGAGTTGTTAAGATAACAACACTATGTAGTATACGATATGTGTAGAGAATTTTTAAACATGAATTTGTCTAGGACTTTTGGCGACTTCGTATATAACACTAATTTCGGCTATATTATCCATACGTGTATATTAGCGATATTTCTACAGAAAAGGGATATATTAAGTGGTTGGTGCTACTCTTATCTACCCTGCGATACAATCATTGTCAAGGAAATGATATTTATGTTTAATAAGTTATACAAATTGGAATTTTGTAACACATTACACGTATCCCTGTTTCATTAAGAACTTCCCAAAATAGAGTTCCTCGTAACTAAAATCGGAAACGAAAGGAAAGAAAATTATTAGATTTAATAAAAGTAATAATTGGCGGTAGTAATTTAATGTTGTAATACTTACAGCTGGCAAGGTGTCGTTTATAAGTAGATTCGCAGTAAAGGCCATGCCCTCAAAGCCCCGGAATGGGCAAGATTTTCCATCGCATGATTCTGGTGTTACGTAGGCTTTGGTGTTGACCGCGTTTAAAACCCAATGTGCTGCGTGTTTTAGCACGGCGACATCGTCACCTAAAAAAACAGTATTTAAATATTTAATAATTTGGAGAACTAAGGATAAGCTCAAAGCTTTCTTCCAATTGAAATTAAATATTGTTTTTTTTATATGCTTTATTATTAAGATGATCTCTTTTAAGGTAGTTGCATTTACCAATGAGTACCAATGCTTACTTGGAGGGCCGCGCTTTAATAATATCCGAAAGCTCTTTAAGGGACATATCAAAAGACGGTAAACCCAATACTCACGATAGGGTAAAAAAGTGGAATTCTTAACAAGTGGGATTAAACGAATATTTTAATTCCAAGAAGTAAGTCACAAAATTTGATGATGGAGAAAAGACAACTTTAAATAGGTGTACAGCTGGTAAAACATCTTAATTGAATGTATTTCTATAAAACCTACATACTTAACTCACCGTAATCATTGAATTCTGCAACGACTTGAACCGTCTTACCTAAAGGCATCAAACATGGTGTAACAGTACAGCCAGAAATCGATAATTGGAGTATATCATAGACCGACCCTATAAAAAATATATTTTTTATTGATTAAATCATATTTAATTTCAAATTTCCGTTATTAACGAACAAAGGACTAATGACATATTTTTATTTTATTAAAAGCGAGCGTGAGGGATAAGGGGCGTATTACATAAAAAATTGGGGTTTTATATCTCAGGAATCACTTATGGGCGTGAGTGGGGGAAAAATAATATATTCTAGTCAGAAAAGAAATTTCTCGAATTTCGTGCTGAGATATCGAATTACTGTTATTTATGCAAGATCTGTAGGGCTAAAAAAACGTTTTTTCTTCGATAAATTCTTCGATATATGTGTTCACGAATTCCATCATATCTCTTAGGTATGGTGATATCGAATTGGTCTTTTCATCCAGGGACTTTTTGTGTAATTGTTCATTTTTTTGAACGTCAATTTTAGGTTTAATTTTCAACGGGATTAAAAGACGTTTGTAATGTAAAGTAATTAATATGATTTCAATTCCGTCGTAAAACTCATATACGGTTGAACCTCCCAAATTATAGACAGTTGTTTATCTCTCGTCAAACTAGAATACGGAACGCACTATCTTCGATGTCTAAGCGAGTATAACTTACAGTCCTTTAAATGTAACCAACTACATTTATCCGATCCCTTTACTTTTATTAATATCGTATCCTGATTTTCAGGCTACATTGTACATGACTGTATTAAAGGTTGACTCCTAACTTCCGTTCGGTGCAATAAAACGAATTTAAAAAAATATAAATTAGGTTGATCTCAAAAACTAATACTCGTATTTTTCGCAATTAAAGTAGGTATTGATAATATTAAAAATAAATTAAATAAATACAATTTCCAAAAACTACACGATATATTTTTTTTTTTAATAATTATAATGTCCCAAATTTGTATGTATGTTGTATTTGTATGTAACAGCTATGATGTAACTCTATTTTTTTTATATTTTTGTCCGGAATATATGGCTTGCCTCTTTTGATACAGAAAAATCTTGACCTTTTCTTTTGTTATGGTCCTCAATAGACCATTATTTGTTGCCAAAATATACCCCGCGAAGGATTTCAGTCTGGCCTCGGGTGACTACTAAGAATTTTCAGCCCGGTAACTTAGTTTGATGTTTCTTAGCCGGTTCTACCCTGGTACGAATTTTGTTCATCTTAATTCTTGTACCTATACATCATGACATGAAACGTGATACAATAGTTTTGCGCGGGATTCTCTGACCCTTTGATGCAAACCTATGCTAGCTCGGTATATTGAATAGAAGTAGGGAAAAAATCCACTCGTATAACAAAAATTACCCTTTCTAAAAAGCAATTCAAACTGCATTATTGTTTTCCTCGCATGCATACTCTATGAGACATGGTACGCAGGCGCACACCCGTCTCAGATTGCGTAGTTTTTCGGACAAATCGCTGAAAATATGTACTTAAAATTGTGTTCAAAAATTTTAAATTATCAAGTTATAACTATTCAAACATTCAGAGGAGCAGACAGACAATAAAATTTCTAAGTAAGATATTTTTATATCTTTTTGACTACTGAGTTTTACGAATTTATAATATTTATAAATAAGTTAGACACTGCTAAAGGCTAGTGACCATATATAAATTAGAACTATATTGCTAGCTGTCATATTTTTCCATACAAAATCAATAAGCACGAGTTGAATTGGAAAATTCAGAATCAGCTGTTGATTTTGTCTCAAAAATGTAAAGAATCAAGGAAGGGGAGTACAAAATTTTAATACAAATCAAGTTTTTATGAAATTTGAACATTGTAAATAAAAATATTTAATTGCGAAAAATATGTTTTATATGAAATTGTACTGTTCATAATTTCAAATTAGCAGCACTTACATAATTTTCACAAAATAAGATATGTAATGTGAAAAATAATGTTAAATTTTTTAAATGTTCCAACTATTTGAATTATAAAAAAAATAAAAAATATTATAATATTAAATTAAAATCCAGTAACGTTTAAACTACAACTATATTGAATTGGTAAATTCAGAATCAGCTGTTAACAACGATACTCACTCTGACAAGTGCCGCTAGCAATATATTTTACTAATACATATATGCTAGTGACACGTGGCAAAAGTAGTATTTACACAATTTATACAGTTAGTAGCAGTTGATGCAAAAATAATACTTTTATTGTTTACCGTAGCACAATACATGAGGTATTTATTTATAACTTTATTATATTGTATTTTCTTTTTTTTTTAACAAGTAGAATGGATTTTCTAGTATAAAACTGTTTCCTAAAATTAAAGTATAGTTTTTCCCTAAAAACAAAATTCTGTATTTAATTTTTAATTAGTAAAAATACGTTTAACTTTGTCCAATTTTCGAATATATTTTTTACAAAACGGGCTTTAGATACGTTACACGTGTAAGGAACTCACCACAGTCTTGAAATGGAATAATTCTCGAATATCCTATTTGCAGGTCCGATCTCGATTTGATCGGTGAAGCATAATAACTTTGAAAAAAACTACACAGGTATAAACAAAGAATTATTGGAATCAATCGTTCCATAATTTTGTTCAAAAATGCTGATATTCAAGTGTCCACTTTTAACAATAAAATCTATTTATACAGATAGCTAATAGTATTTCAAAAATCCAAATTTTTTTTCCCGATCTTCACAATGTAAGTAAGTAGACTAGACGACACTGCAAAAACTAAACGAACGTTCCTCTCGGTTATTTAGTAATTAATTAAATGTAAGAAGGTAAAAAAATGTATTGCCTATCGACAACCTGAAAGATATGTCTCGATTGCTATCGGACAAACTAATAAAACCCGTACAATCAATTAAATAGCGTTGTTTACCTTTATCTAAAGAAGTAATCGTGTGGCGTTTTATTATATTTTTAAATCAAATATTGGCAATATAATTGAGTGATAATTGGGCAGTTATCAGATTTCAAGTGGGACTGAGACTCACTGGATACCTTCTGCCACTCGTCATTATTATCTACGTTTGGCCACTGTTTATTTTCGTTAGTACACGCTTCTTTTTACTACAATAGGTTCAGGTTACAGTTTCAAGTCTAAAAGTTAGTTAAGGAATTTAAATCGATTTAATCTAAAAGTAGATAAATTTTATTCATATTTATGTTTTGTTTTTATTTCTGTTTATTAGTCAAATAATATAAATAATCTGCCAGGCAACGTATAAGCTAGCGAGAGGTATCTTAGGTACCAATCACTAAAAAATGCAGAAAACCCGACTAAAATTAGACCACCTGAAATCAATATCAATTCCGTTTTAGATTTTCAATTTAGCAACGATGATGATGAAGACGGTGTATTTGTATTGTAATTCCAATACAAATGCAAGGCAGATTGGTAATTTATTGGGAATTTTTGACTTTTGATGAATTTAGGATTGTTTTCGACAGCTACGTTTAATAATTGATATAAATCAATTTGAAGTGCATTATTCCAATTTGTAAAGATAAAACTGCGATATAAATCGAATAGGTACAATGTGTGATACTAAAATGATGCAGTCACCTTGCACGTAAGCGCAAAGATTGTTGTGTAATCGATGAGGAGCTAAAGGGTCTCTTAATAAAAAAGGTCCTACATCCCGACAATTATTAGTATGTCAATTCAAAAAAGCAATATAATATCCGTAGGTATAACAACTTACAGATCCTTAAATTTCACCATATGTGATTAAAAAAAAATATCGAGAATTTACATCAAAACAAAAATATTTCTACAAACATCTTTCAAATGCATAAACATAAAAAAACAAAATTTTAAACATATTTCGGGAGCCTACAATCCTTTAAATCTCTTATTCTCACAGTGTGCCTCAGGTCTCGACTGTCTCATCCTTGCTCTTGATTTCGAAGTTTTACTTGCGCAAAAAAATCGAGATATTTTCGTATCCACAACAATTGTAAGAAGTACTTTAAATAAAAGACACTTACAAGATGGGTTGTGATGCCTTTCCTGGTATTATTTTGGCTTCATAAATAATAGAACTGCATGTATTCAGCTCCTGCATGCTATTATGCGATGAGAAGACGTTCATTTATTATAATTTAATTGGGTGTCATTCCTCACCTTATATGTAAAAAATACTTAAAGGTGGTTTTCGTTCAAAATCCGCTAAAACGACGAACAAAATTTAAACAGTGATCCATCCAACGTACTACTGCTGTTTAAAGTAAATACATTTATTATTTTTTTAGATAACGGAACTGAAGAGAGATAGTTATACTACAACAATTAAAATATAAAGGTTCGTTAGGAGCAATTATGTTTTATATACTGCTTTATGTAACTCAATTCGATATTCTTGTTACGTCTTATATTTACTATCAGAATTTTACACAAGTTTAAATAAATAATAAAACAGTTTCAGAAAATGTGAACTCGAGTGTAAATAAAACCACTTTCAATGACTGAATTAAGTTCTACTATTAAATACATACGAGTACATAAGGTAAAATAAAAATAATTACCGCAATTTTTGAATCGAATAGTGTTCATGTTTCTCGTGCTTTTATGGTTCGACTGTAAAGGCGATGCTCTGGTACAAGATGGAACGAAGACCAATAGAAATCCAACATCAATCCAAAAAGCATTTTTACACATATTTAAATTTTTGTTCATGTCACTGAGAAATATTAATTTTAAACAATTTTCTAAATACAAATACTTAACATAACCCGCACCTTTAATGGTGAAAATGGAATGAAAACGAAACGATCAACTTTTTCACAACTACAATAGACAAATTTTATATTTAGATTGTAGTTTGTGACTATGATCATATAAATTTAGAGTTGGTCGTATCTAAGATAACGTTTTATGAGAAAGCCTTTCCATGGATTATTTCTAGTATTAAACGAAGCGTACCTGCATTACATAAAATCAATGGCTCGAAATTGAATGAAAAAAAAATAAGTGACTATAAATTAATCGGTCAGAAATACACATAAGTGGATAAACGGAGCAAGCGATCAGTGACCTGAAGATTGATCTTGAAAAACAACTCAAGTGTAGCTTACTGTATTTTACATATCTGTATTATGCGAACAAACTTATAAACATAATTCATAAGAGATTCTTCCATGACTCGCTAAAACTACAAATCGAAGGACGCATTCAAACTAAAACTCGACAAAAATAGAGAATGTGATTAGCTCACCTACTCGTAACTTTAGCTTTGGAGTACGTAATAAGAAAGCTGAAAGTGTATGAAGCAAAACAACTCAACAATTACTACAAGTGATGCGAACGACTCTGGTCAAGAAACCGAACGGAACTTTAAAAAGGTACTGTGAACCAGCTGAAAAAAACTACAATACCTAAAGAATGATAATCTTACGCCCAGTTGTGTATTATAAATTATAATTATTTATTTAAGATATTTATAACAATAACATTATGTTCTACATATAAAAGTCGTTCGATTTACATCCGTTGTTCAGTTATTCCCTTTAACGTAGACATTTTAATTGATTTATAATCTCCGCGAAGTTGTATGAAATTTAGTACCACCGATTTGTCTAAATAGTTCTGAAATAATTTAAATTTTAATTTAAGAAATTTATGAAACGCGTATCTATTAAATTTTACCAATGTTTCGCCTGTGCAAACTTCCTGCAAGTTTTCCGGTTTGACCAACAAAAGATTACATAGAGCGTGCAAAATATCGAAAAGTTGTGTAACCAAAGGACTGTTAAAAATTCGAATACATTTGCGATATTCATTGACGTCACAAATAGCACACATCGCACCAGCCGTATTGAATTGTAACTGTTGCAAGTGTTCGTAAATTACACGATGAAGCCGAACTCCGAACTCAGTCATGATGGCCTGTAAATTCTCGCCATCAACACATTTTTGCACTTGTCGTATAATTGGTTGAATTGTTTGTACAACATTGAGGCAAGCCTAAAAATTTAATTTCGATTCAGAGTTCAAGCAAGCAAATCTTCAAATTATACCGCTGAAGCGACTGTATCGACGTCTGTTTCAGGCTTAAAATCGGTTTTCTTCTGTTCTGCTTGGAGATAGACTTTAACCCATCCGATGATTGCATTTAAGGATCGATCCAGTCCTGTATCCAACTTATTTTCGATATGTTCCATAATGTATCGTTTTTTTTGCAAGCATTCCGAATACTTGGGAGTGTTTCTGAAAAGGCAAAAAACAAAAAACATATTCTTTCGAAGCTAACGAAAAATTCAATAGCTTACAGAACACCTGGAATAATGCTCGCATTGTACAGCTTCTCGAGCAAATGGACTATTGTGTTGCTTTTCTGTACAACGTCGAAAAAATAAATCTGCGGAACGGTTTTACTTTCGGCAATTGGAATCGCTTGCAGACCCAAATCCAGGGCATAGTTTACATGTTCGTGCATTAGATAGCGTAGCAAAATGTCGGCCAGCTTGATGATATTAATCGAAAGTTTATCTTCTTTCGAAAGCAAATGACAACGCTTGAAAGATGCTTTGGCCTCCTGAAGCAAATTAATTGCTAGCTCCTCGGATAAGAAAGTTTCGCCACCATAATCTTCGATTTGTGCTATGTTGATATTAGCACGGGTACCGATAAGTAATTGCATATCCCTTCGTAGTTCTTGGAATCGTTCAGTTTGCTTCTTCTGATGTTTTTTTCCTTCGTAATATTTTTTCAATTCTACACTGCATTTAGCGTTCAGAACACGAATTTCCGTATCGATGTAACTTGCGATGTCCTTAGCAAATATGTTTGCGGTTAATTTTGCTAAAAGATCGTCATCAGTACCGACCATGAACTCTTGAAGTTCCGACGAAAGTTTAATTGTTCTGAAGTAGAATTGTTTATGTATAAGAAAAGAAATGCAAAATCGCATTGTTTTACCTTGAATACATGTCGTAGAGAGTTCTCAAGTATTTATCCTCGTCCTTTTTATCGTCTAGCTTTGTTTGCGCGAATTGATTCAACTTGAGTTGGTAAATATTGAGTATAAACTTGGCCATGACTTGATCTGGACTGGCAAATACTTTTTTAATAATCTCATAGTGATGTTGGCACATTGGTACAATGCCGATAAAAACGTCCTTTCCACCGTACGGTGTCTGTAATATGAATTTATACGATATTCACAACGTTAAAAAATCGATTCCAAAAATTTTACCATTTGGCTTTGTTCAATGTACGCATCGATGCATTGCGAATATCCTTTGAATTGGGACAGTATCGTAGCGATTTGCTTCATTTTTTCGATGTTTTCCGTTTTTTGCGATGCCGCGAATTCTTCAATTAAGCCGCGCTCGATTTCATCATATTTCGAGTCGATCTTGCGTTTTGCTTCGCCGAATTTATCGGCGGGAAGATCTTGCGATATAATGTAAAGTTTCTGTATGATATCGGCAGCTTCGAACAATTTCGATTTATCGTTAAAGATGTCATTCACAATCGGACCGGATATGAGGAATTCGGACATGTGGTTAAGAAGTCTTTGCGCTTCGACTGTACGACTTCGCGGTGTATTGACATTCTCGAGTTGCTCGCCTAAGCTAATCACTTTTCCTGCGACCGAATTTATTTTTTCGTCCAATTGATGAAACCATTCGACGGAGATCTGTAATATTTTTGTGAAAAGGTGGGTGCCAAGCAGGACATTCTTTGGTGAAACTTGCATAACCAAGTACAACGGAGGAAGAAGTACACAGACCGGTCGAAAATAGAAAGCGACTCGGGACACCATTCGATTATTTATGGGAATCCAGCAATTCCTAGATCTTGTTTTAATTTTTATAAATCCCAAGTTCTATTCAGGAAATAGATAAAAGGAAGGTAGGTCATAGAAAAATCTTCGATTGTTCAAACTTTCGTGAACTTCTTCGCCAGCAAGCACGTCGCCATCGGTTAAATACCGCGATGTGTAGTGTTTGCAATACGTGCTGCTTACATGTAGGCAATTACTCCTCACACACCCTTCCTAGAGGACGCCTTGTAAAGTTTCATACGTTGCGATTTTGATCGCGACCTGAATTGATTCATTGGTATGGCGACCGTATGCGCTTGAGCGGTTGAGTCGATTCAAGAGATCGACGGGAACAAGTGTCAAAGGAGGGTTTTATCTTGAACAATTCTTATTCCTTACCGCTTTTTCACATATATTCGGGCATTGTGCAGTGATCTGTGCAGACAATCATTTGACATTTTATTGAAAAAAAAAATCGTTTTCTTTCCGAACTCGAGTACTTAGGGTTATCAGCTGAGTTAGGTAATACCTTGGTTTAATGCTTTTCTTCATGAGTCTTGAAACGGTTTGAAGATTGTGTTCTGAGGTTTAACTCCATATTATAAGACCTTATGCTGTGCTTGACAATATGTAAGCATTTTACAGAGTTTAGTAGTAGCGTGATTAGCCGATAGTTGATCGGATCACTGGTTCAACTGGAGATATCAATGATGTCTTTAGACAATGCAGAAAGCGGAGCTGATAGATTTTATTCGAGAGTTTTAAAACCGTTGGTTCGCCTATGCCTGAAACTGTTGTTTTTTTGTTCAGAAATTGTGGCTTCAACTTTTCCTGAACTGGTTGGATAAAGGAACATTGTTGCAGGAAAAAGAGACCATAGGGACCGCCGATATTTTACAATATACCCACGTTCGAAAAGGGGCGGGCTGGCATACCTGGTGCCTGTCCTGCAGTTTTGCGATGCTGTTGGCATAGATTTTCTGTTCTTCCTTAAGCGTCTCTTCCATTCGCTCGCATTTTCGTTGCTGCTTCTCCTGAAGAATAGTTAGATCTTTGATTGTCTGCACGAATGTTTCGTGTAGGATGTCCGGCGCAAATTGATCCGATCCGATCTCGTTGTTCGTTCGCCAAGTAAGGCGCTCGATAAACTCGGCAACGTTGAACGGTTCCTACGAACAGACGGAGGTTTTAAGATTTTCCAGAAAATATTTAAAGATTTTTGCCGACCTGCTCCAATTCTTCCAAGTACTGGGACATCATCTTGAAGGCTTTTATTAAAAAAATAATAAAATTGTTTATAACTTTTTTTGAGTTTTCTATGAACTTGAGAGTGGTGAAATGGATAATACAACTGACAGCAGATGTCAAAAATGTCAAAACAAAAATCAATTTGCAGAATCCGAGTCCAGTATCCCGAGTTCTAGTACTCCAATTGATTTTTATCCGTATATCATTTTTAATTGGAAAGTTTTAGAATCATATTCCGAAAATTGCAGCGAGATTTTTGAACAACTAATTTTTCTGCAACCCATATTGCAGAGCCGTGAAAATGTAATTTCGTCTTAAAATTTTACTGTCTCCAATATCTTGAATAAGTCAGAGGTTCCAAGTAGACTCCGCCGTAATTTGAGTGCCACTTTGGCAGTGCATGGTTCGCGTCCCGACTGAAACTTACGTCAATCGTGGAATAAAAAAATATACGAGAAAAGAAGGAAATACATGAGAGAGTTGGTCGCCATTGTTCTTCGGTATTCGGTTGAAAATTCTTCAAAGAAAAGTTCTTTTTTGTGTGCTTTCAATTGTTGCCGAGTGTCTTTAAAACAGTGTTTTTTCACATTCCGGAGTCCAGCGCGCCAAGTGCAAATCGAGTTTTTTCCAGTAGCCGTCTTGTGCGTACGAGAAAGTGTAAAAACAGAAAAGCAGAAATCGCTCCGACATCAAAATGACGGCGATGAGTCCCGAATAGTAAGTTTTTGTTGGAGATATTTTCACCCCGAGTTGCTAGGTTCGATTACGCTGCGCCGTTCACTGAATAAATCCCGTGGTGCTACGCGAATACCACGTCACCGCAGCAAATCGGGATGAAAACATTTCGGGACAATCGAAAGACGCAATAAAGTGGCTGCCTTGGGAAACTTCCGACATCATAGAAAAGACGAAGAATTGTATTTACTCAGTCATCCGAATTGGTGATGACTCATTCGTGTATTTTCACCCCCAACGAAAATAGTGTTTTTCGGTGGAAACTCATCATCCCTTGGTAGCGACGGCCAGCCACAGCCCACACGATGCGATCCTAAGAACAAGGTCGAAACTCGGGACACGAACGAATTGCTACACACCCCCGACTCGGTAAATTGTCAAATGAAAATTTTTCCGAGTTCCGCCACGAAAACCTAAACAAAGATCGGGAGACAATGAAATGGGCGTACAAATGCCGAGAAAAATTGTTTTGTCGTCGCCGTTTTTTCGAAGGCACAGCTTGAGCTTTGTTTTGCGCTGAACGCGTTTTAATCGTCTGCAGCCATCGGACCTGGAAAACAAGAAAATTCGAAATCTTTAGTTCGCTAGACGCTCGCATGGCCGTCGCGTGACGTGACGTGTTCCGGCGTCAGACTCAAATTTTACACATTTCCGAATTCCGATTGTTACTGAAACGAACACGACTTGCTTACGCTCTGCGTATCAGCTGAATAGTTTGAAAGCTTAAAGACGTCACCCCAAATTAAAGACCCTTGCCCCTCTTGCGATAAAAATTAATAAGACTAATCAGCTTCGTCGGTTTTTGTTAAAAAATTAATTTTGCAGACGGGAGTCTCGGAGGCACATTAACCCTTAAGTTGTTGTTGATTTCGAGCGACCCTTTGCAGGATAGTATAGGGTTAATTTTATGTCTGTCTCCAATGGGGCACTGAAGAGCTCCGCATATCTGCTACTTTATTCCATTCAATTTGAAGTCACCAGCAGCCTTGTGAACGTGGCTATTGAACTCGGTCATACCCGAAGAAACCAGCGCAAAAAACCTACAAAATTGATTTTGATTGCAATCCACAAGATGTAGTCTCCCGAAGGGAAAGAAACTTCAAAAAGAAGTTATATCGGTAAAAAAGCTGAATCACAGGATCGCATCTGGGCGTAGAGACGCCACAGGATCACGTTTGGATTCTTCCATCTTCCATTCGCTCTACATGGCCAGCCCACTGCAGTTTACGTAGCTTGATGAACGTTGAAGCTTCTGGCGCCTCGTACAGTTGATACAACTCATGGTTGTGTCTTATTCGCCAGTCTGTTCCTTCCTTCACAGGTCCCCGAATGTGTTCGGTAAACCATGTATAGCCGGTGGAAAAAATTAATATCTTTACCTGCCGCTTGGAATTACTCAATTCTTGAATTTCCTTTTCGACTATTCGCTTCATGTGATATATTTCTCAGACAACGCACTAAGTCTTCCTTGTGGCTTCCAATGAAAGTTTGGAGATGTTCTGGGTTCCTCAAGGTGCGGCCACTATCGGCTCCGACTCTTGGACTGTTTAGTCGGCTTGCAAAGGTTGTCATTGATTATTCCACTCTAGTAGACTTCATCATTGTTTTTAATAGTGGACAAATGGGCAGATGAATTACAACTTAGCCGGTAAAAAAATTATATTCTAAATTTTAATGTGTGCTACATAATGCTACATTTTAATGTGTGCTACATGCTGTTTTCCGTCACACGTGACTGCCTTAATCCGGTAAGAGTAGAGAAAAGAAATTAACACTTACCTGGAATCGTTGCATCAGGGTTTTTGTCCGATCGATTTACACCTCCATCCAACGGCAGTAGATTCCGCTTATAACGATCCCAATTACAACGAACATTCAGTTAAAGCGAACCAATTTGTGTGTTTTTTTTTTAATCAGATGCAGCATCAATCAAAAATGAGGGAGCCCATCGTATTTTCGGCCAAGCCTGGAGGGCATATGGCACGTCGCTCGAACCAATTTGTTAAGTTCCTGCCGATCATAGTTCCAAAGAACGGTGTAATTTTTATTCCGTTTTCGTCGGTCCCTTGGGGTCTACACTGCACTGTATTTGTCGGAGTCTCATTTCAACCCGCCGTTCATGTTTAATCTTTCCGTCCGTATTTGGCGCCGTCGATTGAATTTCTTCAATTGTTCTCAACAACCCCGAAGAGGCGTAAAGAAAACAAATTCCTCCCGCAAGTCGGAGGCCAACTACAAAACTCCCTTGGAAAACGGAACAAACCAGAGATTAATCAAATAAAAAAGGAAAGAACAAACCCACACGCCCTCTGCGACGGTCCAAATCTGACTCCCGATTTAAATTTCCGTATGCAAGTCTCGGAATCACCAATAAAAAAATCATTATTCAAGTGCAGTAAGTATATTGCTTTTACCTCTCATCATCCTAAAAAAAACCTAGACCGTGCTAGAGAATATTCGCTCGAAACGCAAACTGGTTCTATAGGGCAAATTCACATTTTCAATTGAATATCAATTACTGTTTGCAAAGGGAGTAATAGTTTACAATCGCCAAAATTAACCCTCTTTATGCCCAACGAAAGGTATAAGGGAATAATGATAAAAAAAAATAACAAGAGAGAAAATGGTGGCGGATTTCGCCACAAACTCATGGAAAACGATCTCAATAAATTTCGAAAATGGACCCCCGTTCCAATGGGCTTAGCTTAGACAATGCCAATGCCAATGCAATGTTAAATTCCAGTCGCCAAACTAAATGAACTACGCAAAATGCATCTTGCTCTCCAGATTTAGCCCCAGCGATTTCTTCCTTATTTCGAATCTGAAGAAGTGGCTTGCTTAAATGAGATTCACTTCAAATTCGAAGAAACATATGTTAATTTTCGAAGAGCTTGAGAAATAATTTATTGAAGTTGGGAAAGAGGTTTCAATATTGCTTGCGTTGGAAGAGACCACGCTGAAAAATAAAAATGTCCTTTTTTTAATTAGTGCATCAAGAACAAGAGCAACCCTCGAAACGAGAATTCGGTCATTTAATTCGTCCGATCTTAAGACAGTTCGGTATTCTCCGATATTTTTGATTTTGATTCTTTTCGATTGTATTTTTTTTTTGTTTTTTGCTCCGTCCTGGAGTTGAATGTGCTCTACATATCGATGAACTTCACTGCAACAGCAGAAACGGACCTCTTGTCACACGTTCGGAGGCAATAGGTTTCACAAAAATTACAAATAAGCGTCATCGGTATGGATCGATACTATGCAGGGCTATGTGTCTAGCCACCATTTCTTTTAATCATACCTCGATATCCTCGAATCCAATCTACTAAAGAAATAGTTTTATCCCTCCCCCTTTCCTCATTGGTGGCTTACAGCTCGTGCATTTAATGTTGACTCATCTTTTAATAAATTGAACGTCGCTCCTGTTTTGCAAACGTGACAATTTGCCAATCGAGTGAACAATTATTTTTTAATTACAATTTCCTCTTTTAAGTTTACATTTGAACGCTGACCGACTTACACGATTTCATTTTCAGTGATTATCTTTTCAAATTACTTTTGATTGGCGATTCAGGTGTCGGAAAATCTTGCCTTTTGCTACGATTTGCTGTAAGTTTTTTTTGTGCGTTTATTTAATTTCTCGACCCCTTTTAACCAAAAGTTGAACATTACAGGATGACACATACACAGAGAGTTACATCAGCACAATTGGAGTAGACTTTGTAAGCTAGACTTTATTAATTTCATGTTAATCGTTCTTATTATTGTTTTTTCGTTGCTTTTAGAAAATTAGAACAATTGAATTGGACGGAAAGACGATCAAGTTGCAAATCGTAAGATTTTTTCGCTCTTATCTAATCGATTGCGCGTTTTAAAGATTTCTATTGTTTTTAATTAAAGTGGGACACAGCTGGACAAGAACGTTTCCGAACAATAACTTCGTCGTATTATCGCGGAGCGCATGGTATTATTGTGGTATATGATTGCACAGATCAAGAATCTTTCAACAATGTTAAACAATGGCTAGAAGAAATTGAACGTTACGCTTGCGAAAACGTTAACAAATTACTCGTAGGTAACAAATGTGATTTAACTACAAAAAAAGTCGTTGAACATACTACTGCTATGGTAAATTTCTTTCTATATTTGTCGAGGGAACATATCGAAATTAAATTATCGTTTACAGGAATATGCAAATCAATTAGGCATTCCTTTCCTCGAGACGTCTGCCAAAAATGCAACAAATGTCGAACAAGCCTTCATGACAATGGCTGCGGAAATTAAAAATCGTGTCGGACCACCGTCCAGTGCCACCGATACTGCAAGCAAAGTGAAAATCGACCAAGGACGTCCTGTTGAAAATACCAAATCTGGCTGTTGCTGAACATAAGGTTTCAGGACTTGAAACTTGGAACGCAATATGAATGCGAGAATTTCTAATACAAACAACCAGAAACAAAAAAAAAAAATTTAAAAGATTTCTTTTTTCAAAAGATATATAAAAATAATTAAATTAAATAACTTACACATAAAAAAGGAACAAGACACTAAGAAATAAAATAAAAAAATAAAATATGGTGTTTTTCGTTTATTACAAATTCGCATCAATTTATTTTTTGTTACAATTTTTTTTCGTATTTGGAAAAATATACACACAAAAATAAGGTAAAAATAAATCGCCACTTAATATTATATTTCATAAATAATGGAAAAACAACTCAAAACGATAAAGAAAATAATAAAAAATTTCATTATAATATAGAAAAGTTAAATGTATATGAATTTATACATTTTTTCAAATCTTAATCCATCCGTTTCATTGTGTCGTTTTCTTAATTTTTATTTAAACAATTTGATCTCGCCCGGTTGGTTTTTTGTAGTGGTGTGACTTAATACACCTTGTCTGCCCATTTATCATCTGTAATGTCCACATCATCATCACTGTTTCTTCACTCGCCGATGCATCACTGGTGACCACTATCTATTATATTACACCTTGTTAATATTTACATTGTGCTCCAGCAATACTTCATTTAAAGTGAATAAAATAAAAAATGCGAACGGACAAATAGTTACCTAATGTATTTACTATTTACTTTAAATACTTTAAAAATAAGAAAGACTGAAAATGCGTTCTATAGTTGGCGAAAGTTTATTTTTAAGACTCTGTTTTAGTTTAGTATTTTTAACTTATTTGTTTAATCAGTCGACAGTTTTAAGTTTTCATCTAGTAAAGTGTAAAAAGCTAGTTACTAAGACATCGAAGTAAGTGTGATAAAATTTGACTGGGCGGGGCGATGTAGACTGCAATAACTAGCCGTGGATGAAACAGTCAATTGGAAAAAATCCTTAATCTCAGATCCTTCAATTGGACAGCGGTGCACAGATGCTATATGTAAGAAATGTTGGATGAATTTAAGACTATCCTTCGGTAAGACGTCTACCTGCCTTTTTACAATTCGCTTCGTAAAAGTACCTATAAATAATAAGTGCTTAAAGCTGCAGAACTGCATTAGAGCAAAACGTAATTCGATTAGTGCTAAACAAAAGGAAACTAAAAGTGGGAGTAAAATAAATGCCACTGGAAACCGATTAACTTGCATGTTTCTGGCCTTCAGATGGCGTCCAACTACAGAGACTTAAAAATTCCGTTTTTCAATTATCCAGTTTTCAAAGGGTAGACCATAGACCTTGATGCTGGCATGAGTAAGGAGAGGATTTCAAAGAAATATTTACGTTATATGTCTCAAGAATGGCTTTATGCTATAAAATTGGAAATAGGTACTTACATTATGTCAAGCTTGTCTACATTTGCGCAAAATAATTTAGTTGCTCACCGAGTATTGGAAAAATTTGTAGAAGCAATAAAAGCCGTATTGATGTACATTAAATTTTAATTTATTTCTATTATAATTTGTTGCTCATTTTTATACTTTGTCATTCATTTGCTTCTCAAGTGCTATAACATTTTACATACATATTTTTATTTATTAGTTGTTTTTTTTTAATTTTATTTATATAATAAATTTGTTTCATTAAAAAAAATATTTTGAGCAAAAGATCGGTGGCATTATCGCGTACCGGCGCGTAGTTGTTTAAAATGCCGCATCTGCACATACTTTAAAAGATACGAACTTAATAATGTATAATCAATTTCTAACATAATTTAGCTAATAATTCTAACGACTGCGTTACTAGAGCTCTAAATTACTTTCTTCCGATCGATAAATTACATAAACATACTCGTAAAATCTAGTAGCTCTGTCATTTATTTTTGAATAAAGGATTGTTTCAAGGACAATGAAAAAGCATCGCAGTTCTTGCCTGACTTCTCTGGGACATCAATGCTGCTCTGATCAGCCGTTAAATTCATCCGAATCACTGTTCCTGTTTGGATCTTTTGGACGTTTACGTTCACGACTGATAAGCCCATGACGACCTATTCCATTTGTCGCTTTTAGGGCAACTAGGACATCCGGTGAAGGATTCTTCAGCCCCCATCTCAAAGGGTGATAAGACCTCGGGTTATAAGTCCCAAATTTCATGATAAGTCCTACAGATTTGTCCACAAACACAATTACATATCGTTTACAATCGAATAAAAATAAAGTTATCCTAAAGTAATCATAAGATTGAACGTTCAAAGCCACACGAACACTCATTTAGTATAGCGTTTCTAAAAAAACACGAGGGTAAGTTATGATAAAAAAAATATGAGAACCAAATATGAATCGCTGAAAGAATTGCCGAAAAAACACATCACAGATTGAGAAACATAAAAAATAAGTTCACGACAGAAAGAAACTAATTGAAAAAAATGAAAACAAGAGGTGAAATAATACGAAAACACAATCGTGAGAGGGTGAAGAAATAGAAATTTTCTGCATTATTAATAGGTTGATGTAAAGTAGAATCACAATTTATATGGTTCTACTGTTTGGTACCAGTTTTATACCAAATGTACTATAGCACAGACAAAATGAAATTTACTTCCGTTTTGTCACCTCCGAACTCGTAAGCGTCGAGTGTTTTATTTGAACTTTTCCGATCTTTAAACTATCATAGGTACATTTACATAGAATTTACGATGTTTTTAGAGTTAAATAGATTTTCTAGATTTTAATGGTCTTCAACAATGAAACAGTGAAAAATTGCTCGATTAAAATTGACTTCGATTTGGCAGATAAAAAGATAAAAAAAATTATTTGGATTCCACCGGGATTTAAATTAAATTATAATTAATTATAATCACCGATCAAAAGATATTTGCAGGCATCACAAAGTCTTTTTGTGCAGTTTGATTCTTGTTGATGCCGGAGCTGATAAACTCTTCGAAAGAGCTATGCTTGAAAGGAGGCAGGCTAACAACTTGTGAACTAGGAATAAAAATTATAAGGAGCTTCGAAAAAACCTTAGGTCAAACAGAAGAACGATTTCCCCTGAAACCGTTACGTTTAAAGGAAAATCTTGGGGTACTGCTGTATCGCAATTATGGAAGTTGAGAGTCCCCTCGCAACATAATGTGGAATCGTGATATAAATTACAAACATGTTTCGGGCATAAATTGATAATGTGAACTAAACAGAGAATGTCGTAACCAAATCGAGCAAAACGAAGATAGATTTAGAACGTTTGTGTTTTCCATTTTTTTCTTGTAGTTTATAATTGAGTACTGCCTGATTTATTGTTCTATACTTAAATTAATTGAGCGTCTCGATTCGAATGTTCTATTGCGGCTAGAAGTTCGTGTTTTTGTCGAACGTATAGTTTTCCTTTCTTCCACGGATTTTGTAGTTGCAGTGGTTTGAAGTCGTCGCGTAGACATCGTTCTCGAGCTCCAATCACTGCTACCAGGCAAAAGTTTTCTAGTTTTTCGGAAGTATAGATTGGTCCGTCTTTACCTTTTAGAACTACCGCCATGTTGAGTTGTTTCACAACCAAATCGACAACTTCACGTGCTGTTGTTTTCGGCGTTACGTGAAGTTTTAGGCTGGTTCCACTTGCAAGACCTGTTTCGTATGCCGCATAAACCTGTATGATACCCGGCTGTTGGCTATAATTATTGCTTGTTGATACGCCGCTGCTACCTAATCCAGCTGCAATGTCTTCTTCTTCATTACATTGTCGTACGTTTGGATGGTGATACGACTTTTCGGTTTCGGTTAATTTTTTTGGTGAAGAAGACAATTCTGTGATGCGCAGAGGATCCTTTATCATTTTAATCTCGCTTTGCAAAGCGGTAAGAGTTGGCTTCAAGTACTTTCCTGTATTCGAGCTGATCTCGAACAGTCGGTTATTACTTTCTTTCAGTATTTTAACTTTGGTTTTGGCTGGGGTGGAAGCCATAAGAGGATAGCTGGAACTTTCCGAATCACTCGATAAGCTTTGTAACGATTCTGCGTGACCTTGGTAATTTGTTTTTACATTAGAATGGGGACTAGACTGCGTTGATATTGATATATTTGAATTCACTGTAGTAGCACGTTTCCGATGCAGACCCGGGGGATGCTTCTTTGGTATGACAAGGGTATCCTCCGATCGTGATGGTGGGAGTCTTAGCGCTATGTGCTCGTTGGCTTCACCTGCCGAGAAGTAACTCGCTCCTGATTGCGAGTAATTTGAATCGGCGCTATTTTTCCTCGAGGGACACTCTGTATCGGAGGTTGCACTCAAATATCTCGAACTTAACGAAGAGAGTCCAAGATTTTGCTCAGATTTGGAATGTTCTGCTCCTAGGAAAGTGCTATTATTTAAATGATTGCTGGCTGCTGGCCCAGGCCACGATCCTCGTCCTGGACTGCTTTTCACCAATTTATTATCACGTTGCGGAAGCTGAAGTTGTTGCCTTTTCTCAATGGTGCTGCTGCACGAATCCGGGTCAGTTGTTTCTGTCCTAAGGCAACTAAACTCTAGAATTTCTTTCATAGTTACCGCTGGCATTGAACTACGATCGCGAGCAAACGCTATGACATCCATAAGCCAACGCACGCCCTTCCAAACTGTATTTAGACTTATTGTTAACTCTTGAAGTTTTGCCAAACGATCTCTAGCTGTTTGTAATTCAAGCGTCGAGAACGCTTCCCGATGCGAATGATTCGCAAAGGCTGTATCTAACTCTAATATACATGATAAACGAGAATACTTTTGTATAATACTATTTTGGTACGTTCTAAGATGAATCATTTCGAACGCTTGAATCGGCAAGCTGAGCAAATCGCCACGTTGCAGCAGGATTTCTCGTTGGCCAGGAACAGCACAACACGATTCCACCGGAGGACAAATGATAAGGAAACTAACGTCCGTGCTCAGTTCAATTACTTCCACGTCGTACAGTCGATGAGTGATAGATTCGTCCAGACTTATGTTCATGTAACAGAAAAGTCGATGAGATGCCGTAGTCAGCGCTTCCAAGAATAATTGCTGAACTTCACTGTTACAATCGGACTTTGGACGAAACTCTAGTATGGGTGCTGATCGATCTCGTTTCAAGATTGTCCACTCTTCGGCCGAAACGTGAGGATTCTCCCGAACTTTACAGTGCGGCAGAACATTTGGAGTTTTGGCTGGAACAACGACTTGGATTTGATCGACTGAACTTTGCATTTTAAGATAGCCCATATAAAGACCACGCGATAATTTTACCGACGAGGTTTGATGATAGTTCATTTGGTCAGAAATAGAATTGATCAAAATTTCGTTGATGTTATTGTCTTCGTTCAAGGCTGGCACTTTCTTTTGGACTTTGTTCAATGGCACCCATCGGGAGTTCAATACTGAAATTGTTTTCGGACTTTTAACAGAATTGACGCAAGATAAAACAACTGTTCCGTGTGAATCCCGAAGTGGTTTATGATAAAGCTGTCCCAAATCAGTTGTACATAGAGCGGATTGCATCTGGCATGCAGCTGCAAGGAGTTTCGTTCGAAAATGAACTGCTGATGTAGAATTCCGTTCCATATCTGTACGTAATGATTTCACATCTTCCCATGTACAGGCAACCTACAAAGCGGTCAAGTAAGATTACGATACGGTGGTCTTTAATTGATCAATGACTCACCTTCATGAACCAGTGATAATCGTTGTGTAGCGAACTTGGATATGTTTCATCGATTTCAATAACAGGAATAGAATCTTCGTTGGTCACTAGGATCTTGTCCTCATAGTATAAGATACAACACAGATAGATACCTCTGAAAACGGGAAATTAAAGTTAGTACGGCGCAGGACAACGATTCTCGTTCATAATCTAAATAACATGAAATTAATAAGCAGCAATAATAAAATCGATAAATTGAATTACAATAAGGACATTGAAAAAATAAAAACAAATGTCGGACTTCTTATACTGTGATTAACGACTTATTTCCCATAAGCACTATACAATGCTCCACATATCCCAACTATTTGTTTGTGTAATTTCAATAATAGCGTGACTGCCCACTACTTAGAATTTACCGAGGTCTAAATAATTGTTCTGCGAGTTGAAAAGCCCATGCATGTTATTATGCCGTGATCCTTGAAACTCCCCCGTACAAAACCGAAACTCAATTAAATATTGATAATGTATGTACCTTCTCAAATTTTTTTGGAATTTCGATGCAGCCGAAAATAGCTGTTTAATGGTGGTTTTCTTTTTCGGATTTCTTCGTTGCTGGGCCGGTGTCTCCAGAGCTATTTCCGATGCATCTTCAGGACGCGCCAATCGTACAGCTGTAAATAGGTCATCGAGTATTCGCTGTCGTCCTGAAAAACGTGGTTCCCTATTGTCGACGTCTCGCCAACCTGCAAATAAAAGTAATTAACACGGCACGTTGCTAAATAGATTTCTCATACTTACTAGAAGGAACAACGCTACATGGCACTGCTACTTGATATGGTCCCCAACCCTTAACATTTCCACAACATGCACGAAAAAAGTATCGACGTCCTTGAGTCAGGTCGTTTATGCGACAAGTCGCTCCCATAATACCTTGGTAACTCGTCCACTCGCCTATCTCACGTTCTCCGAAAATATTACTGAAATCTGCTTTTGAAGACCATTGGACTGAAAGGAAAAAAGTACTTAATATGTTGTATCTTGAAGAAAGTTCTTATCGTAGGAAGTTGTGCTCTCGTTGCTATTTAAAGGATGAGCTTAAATGCTTCTATTTCTTTGTACTATAATAAATTTCATGGATTTATAATTAAATTTTTGATACATTGGTTTCACTAAACCTTGCCGAGTGATTCCAATTTCCACAAATCGACCAAAAAAGTATTTACTTCTGTGAATAACTCTCTAGTCGAAGAAATGTTTTCCCGTTGTAGAGCAAGTAGCCCGATTTTTACAGTACCCGGATATAAGTCGATGAAGGAACGATGTAGCCTTCTGAAATATTCATGTTAAGATAGAACCTTCACGCCCCTGCGGAGTTTTGCTGCTTCAACAGTCATCACACAAAAATGGCCCTATTTGTTGCTTTCTTTATACATGTGGAAGACGATTGGACAATCGTCTCGAAATAGTATACTAATTCTACAGATTAAGAATATTATAATAAGCTGCGCTTACCCTTGAATTTTGTCCCAATTGAACCATCCAGCGGCTCTAGAATTGAGATGGATATTGAATTGAGTCCGGCTACATCGACAGTTACTGCACTTGGCATATCTGGAGGTCGAGCTTGATCCCAGCCTAAGAGCATACGTCGTAATCCTTTTACGCGCCGTTCCCACAGGCCCAGCTGTTTGTCTGTTTCCGTTCCGGCACAGCTTGTAACCGATGGTCCACTATTTCCTGGAATGATTAGAAAATTATATCAAAATTCTTCAAGTTGTACTACAGTTGTATCATGCGATCTTTTTGATACCAAAAGACTTTCATTAATTCTACCACTGCAAAAATTATACCTAAAGTTCAGGACTTCATCTTGTACTTATATCAAACGATAGACTTCTATGCGTAGAAATTCTTTTCCTTGATGAGAAGTTCAATTTAAATGGCCAATCGTACTTATCACTAAGCTACCGAGTTCTCATGTATGTACGTTGTATCAATTTATATTGAATTGATTTTGATATTGATGGAGTTCAGAAATTTCAGGACTCTGCCGTGAGTCCATGACAAATCCCAAGCTTTTCGCATATTAAATAAATAGTTGAAGGAAGATAATCTCTTTGCAGTTGATAATCTATCCGTAAATCAATATCTGCATTTGCAACCTTGCCGGCGGTTTAGCATGACAACGTGGCAACTGGGAAATACTTTTAAATTAAAATTTCGTTTTATTTACCAGAGGAGTTTGTTTTGCACTGACTACATTATTGATTTTCATAATTCTAAAAATATTCGGTTTCGTCCAACACCTTACTGTGAAGGATAGTCGAGAAGAGAATAAATTTGGTGATTTGGTGTTTCGTTTATACTTTTATTTATCTAAAGTCGCAACAAACTCACCGCGGGTGAATCGAAACTAAGATTTTTTGTGCGAAGGAATCGGAAAATATGATAATAAATCATTTTTGCAGCTTAAAAAAGTTCATTAATATTCAGGTAAAGAGAACTTAAATCTTAAATTTTCAGGCTCGTGCTCCTACATTCTTCATGTACGAGCCACATGATTTACTTAGCAGGGAAGTCCAGAGAGGAAGCGGGTCTCGCAAAGCGGCGAACCTAAATCTGGATTTTCGAGGAGCAGGCAGAGGAACCCCACATTACTAAGAAAGGCCCATGCGAACTTGAGGAACCGAAACCTGGATTCTTAACAGGTCAAGCAAAGAGAGCAAATAAAAAAAATGTGCGTTAAGGAAAGAGTCTAAACCCCAATCCTCGTTCTTAAAAACGAAGCTGAAAGGGAAACCGGAATACCGTGAGGAACCTAGTAATATAATCTCTGACCGGAAAATACAACTAACACGGTATAACTTTAAAGTTATAATAACCAGTGCCGAAGTTGCGCGACCAACCAAATACAAATTTTTTCAATTCCAGTTTTATCAATCTCAAGTCAGAACGACTTCGGTGTGAAGTTTTAGTTATAAAGTCGTAACTAAGTTTTATTAACAATTGAGGAGGCGAATGTAACCGCCTATCTCTAGAAACCATCCTGTCGACTAACGAAGTTGCGGAGCCGACCAATGGTTATTTGTCCAAACCTAACAAAGGCGTGAATTTCGTCGAAAAGTTGAACTAACTTCGAGAAAGCGATAAAGCCTTCCGACATCCACGCTTGCTTATTGTGAAAAGGATAATAAGCTCAAAAGTCTGGACCCGTCAAAGTGTGAAATTCATAAGTCGAACCAGCTTGTTAAGACCTCATTGATCTGGACTCAAACGAGTTTTGTTGAAAGAGTTGAAGAAAAGCGAAAATAAAGAAACTTCATAACTTTTAAGGGCAATTCTTGGGAAGGTAGGAGCTCATAAACCTCGACCCAGTTAAGGTACGATTTTCGTAAAAAGTAAAACTGACTTGCGTGGAAAGTTTTCCGCCAGAAAACTTTTTATTTAACCTTATTTCCACATTGCATTGAGTAATACTAACATCCACTATATTACGATAAGGAAACTGGTTCTGTTATGTTCGACATACCGGACAAACGGATCAGTAAAAAAATTGCTTATCTCCAGAATTATACACACATTCCAAATAACAAAACGTAAATTAGCCATGAAAATTCATCTACTTACCAATTATACTAGAAAATGAAGCTCTTGTACTAAACGGTGCTTGAGGCAGTTCATCCGCACCACTTAAGTCCTGTATGCGATTTTCGGCGTCATGCAAGAGGGCATTAAGATGATTACCAAGCGAATCGGAAGTCTTATCTAAAAAAAAAGTTTTTTTTGTTATTAAAAACCTACATTAAATAGATTTATTCACTCTATTTATGTGTTTAGTCTTTATAGATAACTCCTTCGACAATTCGATAAAGCAGGAGGTCGTATCAGCTAAGTTCCTGCAGTGCATATAATTTATATATTGTGATATAGTGCAAGCATTTCTTAAAAAAATTAAAAATCAACAGTATTCTGTTCTAGGATAAGATATATACTATTCGTCCAAATTTACAAACTTGGATTTCATAGCCTCAACTGCTAAGAGCATAGTGTGAAATATAACAATAAAAAAACAAATAAAATTTAAGATGTAACAATTGAGATTAATAGAAGAAAATCTTACTTAAAAGAACCGAAATAAATGAAAGTGAAGTAATGGGGAAATTGATTTTAATTGATTTTTTAATTATAATTTATTTACGAGTATGACATAATCGTCGGCATAGAAGGACAATTAAATATCTGTGCAAAATTTACAATTTTGAATTATATAATAAAGGGGTGGTTTTAAGAAAGTACATTTTTTGTGGCCGGGCTACTGGATTCTCCCAATCTCCACCGCAGATTTGATCAAAATCGATTATTATCCCATTTATAATTACAACGGGTATAGGTAAATTTTAAAAATGAAAATCTTGTGTCCGGGTAAAAACAAAGATGCTGAACACAATTTTTGAAGTATTCTTTTCAGATTTAGATTTTACACACCAGTTTTCCTACTCTTAATAAGGTTTTGGTTGATTTGGTTCTGGAATTAAACTTGTAAGTATTGAACTGGAGGACATGCTATCAAATAATTTTCTTGCACAAAATTAAGAGAAATATTTCAGGCTTGTGTTGGTTTACAATTTGATCACAGAGAAGATATGATCAAAAATCGTGTCAAATTTAGTGGAGGAGTCCAAGGGGACATCACAATAGGCCCAATTGAGGTTTCAGTGACAGAGGTAACTAAACCAACCCCAACTCGAAAATCTAATCAAAACAAGAGGGAAAATCAGTCTTATTAAATGGTTTTCAACGGCCAAATGAAACAATTTGACAAACATAAGTTTCTGAATTTTCCAGCGAAAATTATAAAATATATGGCAAAATGGCGTACAGCCCAATACAAATTTTTTTTCTAGAAAATGCAGCTAGATACTGTAACAGTCAAGCGTGTTGGAAAAATTAATTTATTTGACCGTTAAACACAATTCGACAAAGCTGATTTTATCTAAAAATTTGGCAAGATTTTTAGTCAAATTTTTGTTATCAAATATTTGAAACGATGGTTTTGGATTTAAATTTGGAACTTTATACTGTGATAAATGATCTGTAAATCTTTTATTCATATACCTTCGAGGAGATTATAGGTTCTAAAACATATTACAAAAAGAGAAAATAGAAAATAGAAAGAGAAAAATAGAATGAGAAGAGTTTGTATGAGACTGCATTCCAAATATTGTGGTTGCCATATGCAGTTAGATAGTGCAATTGTCAAATGGTTTAATTTTTCCTGCAATAAGCCTGTTTCTGCTCAAAAAAACATTTACTGTTTTTGTCAAATTTGTTGGTTCAAAATAAAACAAACTGTTGGCGATCATACGAACGATTTCTAATGAACATGAAAAATACATTTGAATACATTCTCGTACAATAGAATAAGTCGTAGAAAGAGCTTATTGTAAATAAATTAAACAATGTGATTTAAAAAAAAACTTACACTGACTTCCTTCGATAGCTCCGTGTTGTAAAAGCATTTTTGTCATGGAACGGTTATTGCTTAGAACCGCAACATCCAACGGTGAAAGACAATCGCTATTTAAACTGTCAACAAAATAATTTGTTTTTCAAATACAGGTACGATTTGAATTTGTAATTCAAATTTACCTATTAACATCTACATCTGTCGATTCCAATATAGTTCGAGCCTTATCCAAATGTCCGTGTTCAACAGCCGAAAAGAGAGCTAGGATATGGAGAAAATCACTACTCGTTAGTATACTATGATAGTATGCAATGCACTTAATACCCTTACTAAGCAGACGGGTAAATACCCGTCTAATTAACGGAGACAGACAATAAGGTGAATCCTAATTATTTCTGAATTGTAGTTGTTGTTACAATAAATATGTAGTTTATATGCTATTAATCATGTAGTTTTTATGTTAATTATAGTAACCCGTTTTGAAAAATTGCTTTTATCATTAGGTCTTTCCGATATGTAGCATTAACTTAGCTCGTTTGCTGGAAATAATTTTGGATAGACGAAATCATAATAGTCAATACTGTGTTGTATGTATATAATTTAAAACTATACCAAGAACAAATAATTATCGACTTCCTGTACAACATAGACATAAAAAAATGTTGACAATGCTAAAAAAAGCCTTTAGATTATAGAACACCTTTTGCAAGTTAATACAACAACACGGACCCATCAAAAATATTTATTTTTATTCATAAAGTTGTTCTGAAATTAAAGCCTTTTTAGATATAATCCACTCGCATTTGAATTTGAATGAACAATAAATTAACCACCTTCCCATCGTAAAATTTCTAATAAATTTTTAAAGTTCGAAAAATGTTTATAAATTGATTTTTAAAGATTTCGTTTGATAGTTAAATTTACTTATTTTTTTTGAAGCTTGATGATGATGATTGATGTTAGAAAGAGTAAAGTTATATTTTAAAACTATTTCATTGTCAGTAATGGTGCGACAGCCAAGTCAGACCTTAGAATACAGATTACAGTCATTTCCAGCAACCACTATATTCAGTTAAAGAATTTCAGTATTATTTTTCTTAAATGGTTTTCCGTTGATTCATTTTCTTTAAGAAATTCATCAATATCTTTATTACACACGTTATAATTTCCACAAATATGTCAGACTTGACGCTGTCGGTTAGTTGTAATGGGCGTACGACTAATTTTTGTCCAGCTTGATCCCTTTTTCATTAGAACTACGATTCTTCATTCGTTTAACAGGTTAAAAATTGATCTTGCTAATTTTTGTGGTACTTAATTATAGGGTATACATATATATTTTCACAAATTCGATAAATCGTAAGCGTTATTCGATGTAAATACGGTATAACAGTCAATATCTGTACATGAGAAGTAAACAGTTCTATGTACTGTTTTAATGATGCAGAATTTGTACTAAATATTGATATTTAGGTGATTTCCTCTTAATAATCAAAAATTAATGCATATAAGGATTACTGACGATTTTAAAAGTGCTTGTTTTCGATTCAAAATACCGACCTTTTAATTCTCATATACAGATATAAACAATAAGTTCGGCTTGTTGTTAGATAATTAATTTTATTACTTTTAAGTTCAAATTTTAATAGACCTACCATGCAAATGAATGTTAATTTGTGTCAATTTTTCAAGCTTTGCTTGAGCTAATTTTGTTTGTTTCTTCGTCATTTTGTTGGCATTTTGTTCGGAAAGCAATAGATTAGTGTTTTTGTTATCATTATGCGTAGATAGTAACATTCGTCCATTTTGTGCGTTGCGACCTTGTCTCGGCGGATGCGGAACTAGAAATTCCATATCATAAAAATCGGACGTTATTGTATTAATTGGCGACCTAAAATCTAGATTTGGTGGTGATGTTGCTATAAATGCTGCATTGGTTTCGCCGCGAAGATCTTTTAATTGTGCAAAAGGATGCAAATCGTCGGTTTGATAGGACCGTGACAGGTCGGGTAAAGTAATTTCTAAGAAAAAGAAATAAATAAATACAAAAAAGGTGAAAAAAAAGTAAAATCATACTGAAAGGAACAAAATATGAATTAAAGATGATCAAAATAAAATACGTTTTGTGTAAGAAAATTTTATTGGTTTTTATGAAAAAGTTCTGTACGTGGTTTAAGTCGGAATATGGAAGAGGTTTTTAAGCTGTATTCAAAACGATCATACATTTTTGGAATGTTGCACAATGTTGTATAAGAACCAAGTTTCAACTTTTTATCATTAGTTGTTCTTCGAACATAAAATAAGAACGTTTTTCTTTACTTTTTTGCCCATACTTTCACCGTCAGACCCCGCTGTCGAAAATTGCCCTACTGAAAGAAGTCTACTCATGCAATGATACATTTTTATTATTGGATCCGAATTAATAGTCTCTTTTATATATTCACCGTATTTATTATAAATTAAATGAAATCGTTCAAAATCAATCATTCATGTAAGTTTTCTAAATTTATTTAAAAGTTTATATTTTGTTTTAGATGTAATCAGTTCTAATGGTAGATTGATTTTAGATCGGCTTCCGAACAGACGGTTCTATCTTTATGTTTACGCCACTTCACATTTTGATTGAACTAAGAAAGAAAACATAAGCTTGACCCGAAGCTACCTACAAACAGTGCCCAAAGTCTCAAGATGCTAACAAATAAAATAAATAACAAAGTTTTGAATAAGATAAGAAAAGAACGCTGTGCCTTTTTTATCCCTGCCCGGAAAAAGGGAGGCTTTGAAATGATATATGAAATAGATAGTGTGCGAAAAACACTCAAAGTGTTTCAATCCTAAGTGTTTAATGTTTGCTGTATTTAGAGGAGATATTTAAATGTCAGAAATATTAGTAGTGTGATTCTGACTGTTATCAAAACTTCGGAAAGAGGTCCTTAAACCAGTTCCAATTCAATTTATTGAGGATGATTTTTCCAGTACTAAACTAGCTGTGCAGCAGTAGCTTGGTTCGAGTTAATTAAAGCGAACCGGAAGGAAGTAGGCTCTGATATTACTGCATGAGCACGGTAGGCGCAAGAAACGCGTACTTATCCCCACGTTTTAATGTAGTTCCAAGTATGTCAACTAAAACCATAGAAACTGTTTTTTTTACAGACTATTACTTGCACGAATAGCGGGGACCGTATCCTTTCTATGAGCCTCGTTCTTGGCATGATTCTGTGATCCTGTTACAAACATACAGTGACACAGCCACCTTACTTTCAACTTAATATACGTTTATTGTATTCCAGCTAGGGCAAATGGAAGCGGGTTTTTGTTCCGTAAAACGGTTGATTCCTTTTTACATCTTCATAGAGGTGTTATAGCCTATGGCATTTGAACCGAAATGTTACGCATAAATGTCCTTCACGGTAAGTTATTTTCGAACGGGACACGTACACGTATTGATTAACTGTCCGAAAAGCTCTTTCAAGTGCTTTTCGGAAAGTCAGTTTCAATTTGAGTTTGATTCTTGTTAGCGATTATGAAAGATGTTGAACATCGATATCAGTATCGACGCACACTATCGACGGAAGATGGAATATCGAATGAGAAACAATGATGCTTTCCAAATTTAGACCGACGTGTACGTTGCTACTTATTAAGTTCTCGAAAAGCAATAATTCAATTAATAAACTCAAACAAAAACTGTTTGTGATTTCGCATTACAGATTTTGTACTATTTTATACCGATTCAAAAATTCGCTATTATTTTATACCAATTCAAAAATTAGTATTTTATTTTTTTTCTGAAAATTTGTGATCCAAATTTAATTTAATTATAATCGCTTCTTAATTAAATATGTACTTTTACAGTAAAACCTGTTTAATTGGATTACGTTGGGACCGAAAAATATTGAGTCGATTAGCATGAAGTCCAGATATCAAGTGACCTTTTTAGTAGGAAAATTATAGAGAATCTCTTTTCAATGGAGCCGTGAAAATAAAAAAATAAAGGATTATTTGGTTCAATTTTAAAAATAAACAAAAGCATCATTTAATTTAATATTGTACATATTTTTTCCCTTTGATTAAACAAAGAAAGTGGATACAATAACGCACCACCATGACGAAAGCTTATGTATTGCTAATTGATATATTTTAAAACAAACATGGGAAAATCGAACGGTCCCGATTTTCCAAAGTTCCAATTATATACGCAGGTATGGGCCATAGTCCAATTTGGAGATGGTCCAAATACTGAGTAACAAGGATTGAAAAACTCGAAGGAATGCATAAAGTTCAGACCCGGTGGTCCGATTATAGAGTGTGTCGATTAACAGATTTCAGTGTATCAAGAATAAAAACATAATAACAAAAATGCGTCTAGCTAAATTGAAACATGGAGAGAGAGACAGACAAAGAGAGAATGAAAAGTGAAATTAAACTAAAATATACAATATCATTTTATTTATAAGTCACTTAAGACAACGATTCTAGAGTTGTGGCGAAATATAAAATTACCCCAATTATCGGTATAATGCACTCGTACCTATTTTTCAATGTTCTTGAGAAACCGAGAGCTGAAGACATAAAAAAGGTTAATAATCAAAATTATTTTAAGAAATCCTATTTTTCTGGAATTTTACCGCCTATTCTTTTGATCAGAAAATAAATATTTTAATAACTTTTTTTGTACTACGTCAGCTTTTCAAGTTATTTCGTTTGTAGTAACATGGGAATCGGCAGTAATTTTGAACTAATTCATTTATTACAGGGGGTACAACTAAAATTAAAGCCACAGCGAACATTATTTGTATAAATTAATGATTATAAATAAAAAAATTTTTTTTTCTAATTCCACAAATAATAATATTCTTGAAAAATAGCTCCAAATTCAGGCATCATACATATTGCAATCCTTGGCCTTATTATCCGTGGTCCAAGTAAAAGTAAATTTTGTTTGAAGTAGTAACAGTACCTCTTAAGTGCGCTATTACTGCCCTATAAACGCAGAAGATTTTATATAAGAACTGAAGAAGAGAAACTTGCTTAACGTGTCATAAACTAGGAGAGAAGGAAAGCCCATGGCAGGATAATAGATTTAAATATCCGTTTTTTTGCTCACGAATACTATTATATTGTTTCAAATAGGTAACATAAGTTTGTGAGCGATGTGTGATTTTAATCTCGAAAGTTAATTTTCGGCATTTTATGTTCTGACATTTTGTAATTTAGAGATTTTGAATTCCGCGATTACTTACCTTTGTATCCTGGGATTTTGAACATGTATTTAAATTTCTGTGATTTTTGTAACCCAGGTTTTGTACTCTAGTAATTTCATTATGTCTAACAGAATACCTATTATAAGTAACGTAGACACATAAACTACGTTATAATAGGTATTCTGTTAGACATAATGGAATTAGTAGAGTACAAAACATGGGTTACAAAAATCACATCTGAAGGCAAGGACTTTAAATTAACAGAATAAGCAATATATATGCGGAAAGAAACCAATTAAACATTTTCCATGTTATAGCCTGCAAATCCTTTATAGATAAACTAATATAAATGACTTTAGAGGAGTTAAACAGACAAGCTTTTATCGTTTTTTCAAATTTAATTAAATGGTTAAATTAAGCATTCCGCTGCTTTTATGCCCACTGCTTATCAGTAACTATAATCTCTTGCATAGCATTAATTATTTCCATAAGCATTTATTAGTACCAGTTGAATTATTAATTTTTTTGTATTCATAAGTCTTACCAGATAAAGGACAGTGAGGCTTTAAAGAGCTGATAGATAAGAAAGATTTTTCACGAAGCAGGTGTGAAGGTGAAAGTAGACAGCGCGACAAAGTAATTGATCCATAATCTGAACATCTGAAATTAATAAATTGCATATTATGTCTCACTTTAATACAAGGTGGCGTTTCGAAAACATAAAAAAAATATGTAAATATGTAAATTCTCCGAATGAAAGACGCAGTTTTTAGCCTTATAACCGTCTCTCAAATCCGGCAGTATATACGAGATGGCTCCATACACCTTTCGAATATCTCTTAAAAGTGATAAGTCAGAAAAAAAAATAGTACTATATATAGGTTCATAAGTTTCAACTTTCTAGCATAAGCCATTCCCGAGTTAATAAAATCGCCAAATCGTCGCTTACTTTAAAGCCAAGAAAATATAGAATACATACATACATCCTGATTTTCTAGTCTGAGAACTGAAATGAGCTTCTATTAAACTGATATACATATATGACAATTTTCATTAGCAGATGCAGAAAGATAGTAGAATCGTTTCTAAAATGGATTACCAGAAAAATTTTACAGAAATTTCTTGTCAAACATTTAAAGGCATGGCCTAATACAAGTTTAAGTAATGAAATATGGTGTGTATCAACTAATTATGCAGTGCCGGGAATCAAACTAAGATTTATCATGAGACAGGCTACAGTGCTTGCCATTTTATTGATATTGATATTATTATTGTCAATACTATGTACGCACTGGTATCAACCTACTATGAACCTCTCTTATGGGATACAAATTCAACAATTTGTCTAGTTACAGCAGGCAGCGCTATTCCACTAGCAGCTGGTGACTATAGTATTATAACTAAATTCCTTTTTTTGTTTATGTCAGCGTTTTTTAAGAAAAAGCGGAAATAATGCATGTTGCTACTGCAATTTTATCTTTTGAGTATCCATTCACATGAATTTTACTTTGGAATGATGTCAAATCAAACCATACGTTCCCTAGCTGGGTTCTTATGGTATGATTTTAATACGATCGTATGTATATTCAATGGTACAATTTACAAGCTTAAGAAGTTTTTATGATAAGCAGAAAAAAATAATTAAAATTGTGGAAGTTATGAATTTATATTTTATTTATTACAATTTTTCCTATGTAAAGTACATAGTCTAAAATGGTAATAATATGTGGAAACGACATGTAATTATGCAGAAAGATATTATTATCAATGTGTAGCTATATTAATGGAAGAAATATTCAAATAATGACTTACTATAATTGCTGTTAGCCCAGACCGATCCTCTTCGAATTGTTGCCGTTTTCAACGTCCTATCATCGGTTTTCATCGAAGTTGATCGTCTCAATCGCGCTAAATTCACACCTCTTATCAGCTCGAGATCAGTGCAAATTTTACCTGAATCCGAATTATTATGATCACCTCCAGGATCATAGCACGTGGTCTCATGTTTGCTGCTCATCACAACTTTAGGAATAACCGCTTTGATTTTCTTCTCGATGGCGAATGCATTTAATAGTTTCTTATTATTGCGAATTTTTTGGTGATCGTCACTCGGACCATTGGCATGATTCATTTTAAATTTAGCGAAATTTAAATTTGTTGTATTGGTCGCGTCCTTGTGTAGAATGGTTTCGGCCGAATCGAACTTATACGGTGACGATTCGTTCGCCTTCCGAATCGATTCCTTCGATCGTGATCCCAATAATCGAAACGAAGATCGTACTGATCGTGATCGTTGTGACGATTGGAGACGATGATATGAATTTCGTTCTTTACTATTTCGATTCATTGTTATTTTTGTATTTTATCGACTTTCGAATAATCGATCGCGTTCACGTTTATTGTGTACATTATTTATTGTTTTCACTTTTATTATTTAATTCACTCGACACTAAAATTTGGTAAGAGGCAACGGATTTTTTTCACTCAATTTATAACACAAAACTTAAAAAGTTTTATTTAATTGTTAAAAAAAAATCTCTTTTGGTGACAAATTATCACAGGAAACTGATTAATTTTCAAGATCTGAATAATCTTAAATCAAATGTTCAGAACTATGAACAATGTATGAGCTCACATATCTCCACATATGCTGAGCAGAAGAAACCAACGGACCTACTGGAGCGCCTCGTTTGCTGGCCTCAGCGTAAATATACCAAGTCGTAATTCCACCCAAGAGCTCATTAGCATCTCGAATTCACACTCGTCTAGCAACTAACAGGCTAGCAGCTAAGTCATTATCTTTGAAAAGCCGATTGTTTGGCTACGAGCTGATTTGAGACCTCAACTTTCAACAACCATAAAGAAATGAAGGCCCTGGAATCGGTACCAAATAACGAAAATGTATCGTGAGAAGAACTGAACTGAGAATACGCGCGGGCGCGTTAAGGTATAGTGTTAAATCCGCTCAAATAAAATTTCACTATTTCCAGTTCGGCTTACAACTTTACGATATCTAGTTTTCGGTTGTGGACTGTGAAGCGGTGATTAATCGTATCATATCATACGTTATGCCGCGATGCCGCCAATTACATGCGTTAGTTCCGCAGAAAATAGGCACCTCTTAATATTCACATTTATATTTTTTCGGGCTTTTCTGAGAAGAGACCTCACAGTTTTTATCAAGTCATATTTTAGTTTGATCAATTTCCGGTAAAATTTTAGTCACCCATTGTTGGTAATTGAGTGCGGCGTCGATGGAACCTATATCAATTCAGTTCCTAAAACGAGTTATTGCCTCAAAATAGCTTTGATTTTCAAAAACTTATCTTTATTGGCAGTAATAGTAAGACTGATGCCGTAGTCTTCACCAATATAGACTTTCGCTCTCGACCTTGGCTTTCAGTTCCATATCAATAAATGAGCTTCTCTAGTAAAGCCTAGTAAATACTTTAATAGTGAAGTCACGACATCCTCATACGGTTTTCCTTATACACAAAAAAAAGTAAAGGATACTTTTCATCATTCCATTCACGAAAATCCTATTTCCAATTATCCTTCATATCAATTGCTATCATCAGGGATTTGGCGATGGGGGGTTCCCGGAAAACGTCAAAAGTGTTACGAAGTATAGAAAATTCATCACACAGTCCAAGACCAGATTTTGAATATTTCCAAGTTCCAACTTTGTAGTGTTAATTATTTGCGAGATATGAAATTCGAAATTGTTCATTTAATAGGACTTTATCGAAAATATGTAGAAACATACTGCAGTCACGATCGGCTGCAAGCTAGATGAATACTGAACTCCGATTTATATTGTAGTTGGGGATAAAGTAGAATTACGTGTGTGCATGTTGTATGTCCTTTATTAAGGACTGCCATTAGATTGCTACTCTAAACTAAAAGATAATATTCAGTGTTTAATTTCATATCTTGAACTGGGTAAGGCATCGAAAAAAAATGTCCTTTTTGGAGGACTTTCACACAGGAGGTGCAGGAAGGACTCACTCGATCTCTTACATATTTATCCTTTTCCTTGGAACCATTTAAAAATGAACGTGTACACAATTTCAAATTCGTAGCTTGAAGCGTTCAAAAGTTATCGAAAAATATTGTTGAACACGTGTCTTAAGGACATTTTGTATGGCAGCTACTAGAAGGAGTAAAAGGATTTCGCTGATTAGTAAACTCGAACTTCGTTTTTACTCAAAACTAATTTGTACAAAATTTCCAATTCATAGCTAAAAGATTACTTGATTTATAGTAAGTTCCGTAAATTAAGTGAAGACATTTTGACAGGATATTTGTATGGCAGCTACACGAAGGACTAATAGGATTTTCTTTATAATCATATATTTAGCTCCAACTATTGGAAAAGTAACACATACAGAATTTCAATGTCGTAGCTTAAACCCTTCTGAAGTTATCGACCAATATTCTTGAACACGGGTTTTAAGGACATTTTGTATGACAGCTACCCGAAGGAGTAGGACGATTTTGCCCGTTAACGAACTTAGCCTTAAAAATTCAACCAAACATCCAGATTCAAAATTTCAAGATCCTAGGTGAAGGCGTTCTTGAGTTATCGAGTTCACGGACAGACGGACGGACGGACGTCAAGCGGATTTGAGGTTTTTGCCCACAAATAAACAAAAAATAATATATATCTTTTTTTCGTCCGAGGCTTGGTTCTATGCGTTACAAACTTTTTGGCTGGATTAAACTTATAATACTCTATATGATTTCATCTAGAGTATAAAAATTCACTGGCTCTCCGACTATAAACAATATTATTTACATGTTATTTCGAATGAATTGAGCAGAAAGAACGATTCTAATTATATATAATAGCATACCGAAACTACTTATTTAACATATATAAAAAACGACAGAATGAATATCGACAAACTAAATTCGAACTTTGGCGGATCTATATCTTTTTTCAGTACTGAACACCGTCGGAAAGAAATCCAACTTTCCGATTTTTTTTTTCTGTGAAACGATTTTGTTTTTAATACTGTATCGGACTTGTATCCTTTCTTACACGCGAGTATTTCATTACCGAAGTAGTAGTAAAAAGTGATACCTACTAATTGCTTGAAAAATCAATACTACTCCAGAACTTTATGCATCTTGGAAATTGGAGCGTTTAAAAAAAAAAGAGTTCAATATATGAAATAGAAACTATAAAAGAGTTCCGCTTGAATTTCGCTAGAGTACCGATGTAATTTCAATTAATCTCTCTTTTAAGCAACTTCTGAAAATATAAAATATATGTATCTACAATCGCGAAATATCCATCGTTATTTATTGGTTTAAACCATCTCTCAATAAGCTTCTAATCCTTCCCTTTTTTTACTAACTTATACAGAGCACATAATCACCATTGTAATGAAGGATAATAAAATAAAATATGTACATGAATAGGCACAATATTGCACTTGATAGGATTCATACTATATTGGTCATTATAACAAAAGAGGTACAACTTTCGTCGAGTATAAGAACGGTGTATTTTAACAGCCGATATTAAATTTCGTTCCCTATTTAAGTGTAATTATTTCGCGAGACTCGCTACTCATTTATTCTACGGGAAGGATATCTTGTGATTTATTATGTCGTCCCTCAACCCATAAGAATTTCATCTTGAACGACCACGCGTCTATTAAATCGCCAATTAGATTACACCGCGCCGGGCATAATGAATCAACGGCGAAAGATACTTAAGTTGAAATTAATAGGAGTTAGGTTGCTATGGAAAGATTTTTAGACAATCGTAAACACCAGTTGAAAATATACAGCTAATGATTTACAACAAAACTAGATTTAAACTTTGCTACCCTGTACGAGCTAGAGACGATTTGTTTTTCGAGTGGTAATTTATGATACCTTAAAACGCGCAAAGGGGTTGCGTGCGATATCTCGATTTTCTTAAAATCTCATTTTGAAAATCTTGCACTACCTACTTATTTGTTAAATTTATTTGTAGTTTCATTGCCACTACTCTCCGTGGCATTTTCATTCGCGAAACAGAATGGTCGAGGATTTAAGTGTTATCTGCGTGCGGAATAGGGGCTAATACACCCACAACATGTTCTGCTTACACTAAAAATGCTGAATGGAATCTAGGTCATGAGCTTAGTTAACACTCATGGTCTTAACCAGAAAAAGATTCTTATAACTATATCGTACATATGGCACTCGTATGCTGATGTGTGAAGACTATGTCGACATCAACGACGGATAATAAATCGACTTCTGGAACGTTCGGTCACTAAACCACAGACTAGGACTCGAGGTTATTCAGTCCATATCCATGCATTACAGGTCGGTCTTGGAGTTTAAGGTTTAACTCATACGGGCTTAAACCCAGGATCACAGTTTGTAAAAGATTATAAAAGAACAATGTTCAACTGATCTTTCATTCTAAAGAACTTTGGAAACTTGATGTCCTTCCAGGTAACGGGTAGGTTTATTTCGTGTTTGTGACTAGCATCATATGACTCGATAATTTGAGGTAGTTTTAATTGATATATTAAGTTTTCTAGAATAACTCTTTTTCTGCAAGTACCGAAACACGTAATCCAGAATCATGAAATATAACTCTTTATTTATTGCATAGAGACTAAAATCCCGAAACAGAAAATCTCTGAACTCTTTATCCTGAAATTCAAAAGCCGGAAATAAGTGAAGGCAGCGTTAGGGTAAGACCGCAAAATAGCGGGTATGACCCGTAATAAGGAATATCAAGCAAACACGGCCGTTTCGCATAAATGCATATTGCTATCAATATTAAATTTTGAACTATTTGTGCAAAAATGGAAAACATAATAAAGGACGATCGGATTGGTAAAAAAATAAGAGTCGGTAATTGAACTGGAAATAGAGTGAGGAATTAAGTAAGACCGTTTTTGCCAAATCAGTCAACGTTTGCGTCGAATCAGAAATTCGGATAGTAGGAAAATCCTGATATGAGCTGAGGGATGAATGCCAGGATACCTTAACTAAAATTCGGGATCAGAATATTTGCTTTTCTTAAAAGAAAAATGAAATCCCGCAATCATTAACTATTATATGAAAACAGCTCACGGTAATTGAGTACAGTAACACTTTCACGATAATATACTCGCCATGTTTGAAAATTTCGAATAATTTGATTTCTTATGGCAGGTATTGTTTAATCATCCAATTCGTACGCGCGGTAGCTACTCTCTAACTTAATGCAAGCTATGCCATCACAACTCCCAACTTGTAGTTGTAGCTTAGATGCTATAAGACAATAACAAATCTCACTTTCTTAAGTCATAACATATTAAATTACATACGAATACGTACGTACTGTGTACAAAATAAATGAATAAGAAGAGGTGCCTTTTCGTATAGCGTTTTTAATTATTTTCTTCGTTTTATAATCAAATCAGTTTAAAGAATTTGGACTCAAAACTCTGCGTTTCAGATTTTAGGTCAGTCTTTTAGATTCTAAGTTTCTGTTCTAGATTCCGGGTCTAGGTTTTAGATTGATTGATTGATTGATGGATTCTAGATTCCGAGTTTAAGTTCTAGGTTAAACGAATTAACTAATAAGGAGTCGGACGGTACATCGGATGTTACATAACATCACTGTTCACAAAAAAATATTTAGCTCAAAACAGAATTTTTTTGAGAAATTTTGCACCTCAATCACAAAATTTCACAGATCGCGAGATGATTACTGGCCTAAACGCCATCAGCTCTAGACCTTACACCAGTTTCGACAATTGCTTCTCCAAATGATCGAAATAAAAATCAATTGGTAATAAAATAGATTATAATATTAATCGGTGGCGCCACACTCTTTGCTAATCTATTAATCCACAAGATCACTCTATAAAAACGTTCAGTCCATTTTTATTATTAGTTATTTACGTTTCATTGTCGAATAGAATTCGCGTCGCGCCACACACTTTCCTTGAAAACCGATTCAAGTAAAACATCTGCTCAGTGAGTCAAAAAGGACGAAACTGATGAACAAGTCTGGCCTGCTTTTATGGCTTAGTTCACACTCAGGAGGGGAAAACACCTTTTAATGTTCAGTCCTTGGGCCTTAGTGAAAATCGGGTTGCCATTCGTATGAGAATCCTTATTTTTCGTAGATTTGTACACACTTTTCGAACAGTGTTGATTGTAAAGTGATTATTCTTTTTTTTTAAGAAGGGAAATACATATTTTGTTTAGTGAGTTATTCCTGTTGAAAATAAATGTAAAGTACCATCTCAAGGTTTTCCATGCTCAAGTTTAAATTATAAACGTAAATAAACATGTTCAATTGTCAAAAACAAATACGCTAAATAAACGTGCGCAAAAAGAATATAATTTGAAAACAAAAAAGTGTTTTGACTTTTTCAGTTTCCATTATGATTAAGTGTGCAATAAGTAATCATTTTTTTTATCTTTGGATTAAGTAACATATTATCGATAAACTGCGATTGCAATTAATCATTTTGATATTAACGCAATTGAAGATGGATAGCACTTGATTCGACACAGAATAATTACGTTTTGAAAAAAGAAATCACTTTATTCTGGCAACCCTAAAACTGGAAGGTAAGTATAGTATTGCAACAGGTATAATATTTGTGTGTGTGTAAGCGGTATTCTGAAGATATGGCTCCCGGTATTTACGGTTTAATAGAAAGATAAGAAAAATATTTTATGAATCGAAAGAAACGAACCAAAAATGGGTATGCAAGATCTATACATGTAAAATGTATAAGGATGTGCATAAAAAGCAGTGGTGGCGTCGACAATAATTACCACGCAGAAGGGGTTGCATTAAAGTGATAAATAAATAATAAATACGCGTATACTTTGGTAGGTACTTGTAGAGTATTCTGAATGACGATTATTCTTTATGCGTGCAGTAGGATACGGGAGAAAAAGCGTTCTCGTGAACGCTTTAAGATATGATCTTGCAATTTCGACTTCAGATGTCGAGAGCTGGTCAAAAGAGGGGTTCTAACTACAAATATAAAGACCCATAGCAGTCGTATTTAATCTTACTTGGACTTTTATTGTCCATCGCTCCTAGTCCTAATTATGCTATATTAAAAAAACCAAATCGAGAGGAAGAGGGAGGTTTATTCAATGAAAAACACTTTAATTCTTATCTATGAAAAACTGCTATTTATTTATTATTTATACGAAAGAGTAAAGCCACGTATCATCCCAAATCATTACACCTAGAAGCATGAAATTTGGCAGTATATTCATTTAATGTCGTAGACACGGTTGTGAAAAATTATTAATTTTTTTTTCATCCCTCAATAACTTCGAAGCCCAATGAAATATTGAATTGGATTTTTCGTTATTAAATCTACAAGGGAATGAAAAGTGACTAAATATGTTGCCCGAATTCCTAAATATCTCTATCGAGTTGGTTCTTACTTTTACAGGCTATTTATACAAACGCCTAAAAAGCGTTTTCGGCATTTATTGATATTTTTTTTCGTGAAAAAGTGTTTAAGATATTTTTATTTTATTTCAATTACAAAGCTTAACAGTCAGAAAATGATAATAAGTCTGAATGCAATTAAGTATTATTAAAAAGGGGAATATTTTCTTACCCCACTATTCAAAATTAATTTTTTAAAATTAATTTATTATAAAGAATTATTAGCTGTTACTCGAATGAGAACGGATGTGTGTAGTACCTAATTGTTTTATCCCTTCAGTAGATCCACTACTTTAATTAAATGTAACTTTAGCTTAATTTATCTTTCAAGAAGAAATAGGCTTTAAGTTTAATTCATGTAATGTTCTAATTTGATTTTGTTGATGTTTGCTATTTCATTAACATATATGCAAATCTATTCAGTGATTCAGTCGTTTTACATAAATTTTCACAGTGTCGTAACACAAAAGGCACAATACTCACACGTTCGAAAAACTGAGGGGATTGGTGTCCACAAGGTAGCTGAACTCGATTATCAATTCCACCCGCACAAATTTGCCCACTCTTCAGAATTGACATTATTGAACAATATCAGTTGTTCTTTCGCTCTAATAGCTCTGTCTGTATAAAACATTTCCGGAACAAGAAAGTCCATTAAAAAACTACAGGAAAACAACAATTTAACTATTTTATGCAAAGTTCATATGAAAACCCTATTGATAAATTGTTAATTGGACTAAGCCTGAAATTGGAATCAGTTAAGTGGATTATGCAAATAAAAAAAATAAAGGTTTCGGGAAAGCTAATGGGGGTAGACGAACCTTTGATCTATAATAACAAGTCCTTTTCCTGTCAAGCGAAGTGGTTTCAAATATCCGATTCAAGCACATTTTCCTCTCTGTCGATTTTTTTATAACAGGACCTTCGTTAAACACACGCTTTATGAAAACATATTTCCGAATTTCTGCGATTTATTATGCGGTTAGGGTTTCTTCCTATTCCACACCTAACCTAACAAATTTTCAGAATAAAATAGAACGTTCATTTTTTTTAAGTCAGTTCTAAGAACAATACCTCTACGCACAAATGCAGTATATTTCACTATATGTTAAGTTGTTAGCATATAGGGTGAATGCACCAATAGTCGGCCAATTAGTGACGTCCCGATATAATATTCATTACAATTTTTACTGAATAAATTGTATCAATTTCTGTATAAGGTTAAATGACAGTCAATGGTTTCAATTTTTAGAAACACATAGTTGAAACAAATTTTGATACAATAAGTTTGGTAAAAAAAATATTATTCTAAAATCGTGCAGTTTTTCCTATAGTCGGCCACAAAAATCCTAAGTTCGGCCATGTTAGATCCCATAGTCGGCCAATACATAATGAGCCTACCAAATAATGGAGTCATATGACCGAAATATATGTGTTATTTAGAATATTATTGAAAAAAGGCTGGTTTATCATAAGACTATTATAATATCAAAAAATTTATATCAAGCACAAATATATATATATTATTCGTGTTCCTACGGGCTCTTTTTACCAGGATTTTCTTTCGATTTTCTCGATTTTTAATTCGCTTGTCCTTACGCATCTTGTGTCTCTTTTTTTATGTTTTCCTTATTGAGGAGGAACTGTTGGTATTGTAAGGACGATATTGCGCTAGGAGACCTTTCAGCTTTGTTCCTTTTTCGTTTTCCCTGAGAAATTAATGCTCTTGGATGAAACAAATGTTTCAACTATGACCATCAACAAAAAAAAGTACCGGCTTCTGAATTTTTTGATTTTCCAACCAATTTTTAAATGAATTTGCCACGTACTCAAAGAAAGTTTCCTTTTTCATCCATTCCGATTCTGAGCGTCCGAAGACCCAATCAACTGGCATACTTCTCACGACTTCTCTAGGTGGACGAACATATAGAAAAACTACCATTGGGGGTGCTATATCTCAATTGGCTGTGAAAACTAACAAAACGGTGAGGACTTCTTTTTCATTACCCATATTTATTTGGTAATTATTTCTCCATCCTCTTGAAGCAATGATTTTACCAGTTTTGGGCACATTGAAAAACGAGTTTCGTCCCCGTTTAAAACTCGCCGTGAATCCAGAAGTATTTCCATGTTTCCGTGCTCAGAAAGGTATCATTCTAGATCTTGGAACCATTCGCGTATTCCTTTTTCGGTAACAGCAGCGCGCCCTTTCGAAATTGATTCTGGAATACGGGAAGAAAGCTGAGGATATCGTTTTATGAAAGATGTATACCACTTCGTCTTTGAAAGGATTTTTTCGTTTATCTTCTTTCATAATTTCTTGCACGGTGTTTTGAAGCTCTTTTGGCTTTAATCAAAATCCACATTTAGCCAAAGAAATACACCAATTGATAATTTTAATTTCTTCCGTATGGGTCAATATCGTTTCGCTACCCATTTCTTGGCATCCTTCCGGGACTTTTCCTAGCAGATGATGATCCTGGAGCGTTGATCTAGGTACTCCAAATTTAACTGCAGCCTCCCGAATACTTAAATTTTCACTTCGATGTGCAGAAATAGCATTCCACATGCTATTTGCATCCTATTGATAGATTGGACGTTTTATAGGGTTTGACATTATTTTTTCAAGATTCGCTAAAAGTGTTCCAAAATTAAAGTTCTCACACTGTTTATTACTAATAACTTCGCAAACTCCTACACAACTAATTAAACCAACTATTTTGAACGAATTAAGAAACACTTGATTTTTGATAAATATATTAAAACTTGGAAGTAGTGAACACGGAGAGAAAACGCGATGCGGCGAAGAATGAAGGACGACTAAATAATTTTAAGAAAAGGATCTCGTAAGAAATATATTAGATATTTAACCACTGTAGCAAAAAAAGGATGTAAACTCCCAGATGTCGACACACTAAAAAATGTCGGTGTTGCAAATGCCGCTATTACAACACGGAAAAAACCAAATTCACACCTTGGGCAATTAACATTATTGGAAAGGCGCGGCGTTCCGGCGACAGACGGATCAACATGTGTTCTGCTAAATTCAGAAAGAGCTGGACGAGCTTAGGAACTTATCAGAATTGTGATTCCTAAAGTTGGCCACGTCCAAAAGTATACTAATATTAACCTTTTTTAACAATTTTATGATTAAGTATGAAAATTTAAATACTTTTGAATCACAAGCACTGCACAGCCTAGTCGTAGTTCTTAAAACTATGGAGTATTGGTAATAAAAAAAAACCCTTCGATCTTATAAATTATTTTACCAACACTCAGTTTTACGGACTTTGTCACAATGAACCTATTATAACGTTACAACAAAAACACTGACTGACTTCATGTTATGCATGTCGAGTTCAAAAGAAAACATGGATAGAAGAAAAAACATGTTTCCTGGAAATCGTCTTCACAACATTTAATAATATTAAATTTCTGAAGAAATGGCCGACTATAGGAGCATGGCCGACTATTGGTGCATCTACCCTATACTACATACAATAGGATGATTGAAAAAAATGCATTCGCGAAAATGGTTAAGTCGGAATACGGCAAAAGTACTTAGGAAATAAATTAAATATCAACTTTGTCAAAAATTTGTATTAGAAACTGAGAAAAAAAATTCGAAGTTTGTATCGATATTATGGAAAAAGTTTCAACTTTCTAGTGTTAATCCTTTCCTTCTGAATTTTTAATATGGTTTTTAGATAGAAATATAAATTTCTTGGTTCTAGCATATTTTCATATGTCATAATAGGAGCATGATCATACCTTCAAACGTTCATAAGTTATCTCGTTCAACACATTTGAGGAATATTAAAAACTTAACCTTCCAAGTAGATATAACAATCCAATTAAATTCTCGAAAAACTATTACTTTGAATGTTATGCTCATATCATGTATTATTTAAAAACTTTTCGCAATCGAAGTCAGTATTTCTCAAAAAACCTGAAAAGCGTATATCACCATAACCCACTCCCCCTCCCCAACTTTAATCAAAGGTAATGAAATATTGAAACGTAAACATACACAACTTCATCCATCTAATCTAATCATATATTTTTCTTCTTCTGAATTATACTATACCTTAAAGTATATTTTTTTCAAACTTATCTCAACATTAGTTTACTAAAGAAAAAAAAATGCGAAAATATTTAATCGAGCTACACAGCTGGGTAATGTTTACTTCATTATTTTTTTTATTGAAGGCAATTCCATATAAGCTCTAAGCAGATAATAATCTAAGGAAATGGGAGCACATCCAGAGAATAATATGAAATTATTATGCGATTTCAAATTAAATCTAATCAGCCAAGATTAGCAGGCCATAGGCTATTACTGCCCTGTGCCTGCGATAGGGCGACACAGTTTCTGAATAAAAGACATCAATAATTATTAACCAAATTATAATTATATTATAAATATTAAACTAATTGAAACTTATTTGAGAGCACAGACTCTCTACTAGAACTCGTAAGGCAGACATGTGGCGAAAGAAATACATGAAGGCGAACAATTAAGAAGGAAATGCAAGGAGTAAATAAATAAGTCCTGGTGCGTCTGAATACCATGAAACGCTGCTCTTAATTTTTTAAACCAAACTGTTTCATTATTACGCACTTATTTCTTTGTAATGTTATCTAAAGTACTGTTTATAATATAATTGAATTTTACATCATCTATACAACAGCCTGTTTCTTCTCAATCGCGTTAAGCGAGTTTTTTTTTAACTTTCTTTAATCTTAGCACTCCCTTTGAAAATCGTGATTGTCTAATAAAAGGTCATGATGGGCAAACAACTTAAATATTGTCTATTTTATTTAATAAAAAATGTTTAAGTGCAGTCTCTATATGATTTGTCAGTTGTCGTAAAACTAATCAATCTAGTTTTACACAAACCAAAATTATATTATGTATTATAGAACAATTCCAAAATACACATATATGTACTCCTAAAACTCTTGTGTAGATGTTTGGATTTAATTTAAATAATAATCAATTTTAATAAAACCTTTACCAATGTTTTTGTTTCTCTCAAGACGGACGTAGGCTATACATCATCACGATAAAACTGAAGAAATGAATGAGAAATGCTGCAAAATTTCGAGCGAGGTACATGCAAATTGATAAAGGAGATCTATACATCGATTTCGTGTCCTGAATAGACTTAATACTTGCTTAACAAAAGTCAGCGGTGGCTACTATAACTAAATAATACATGAATTAGTTTTATTCACTTAATTCTAGAAGTTATCTTATACATACGGGCCGCATAGGTACAGCGCAAGCTAGTATCCCTGCAAGAAAGCGCTACCCAAAAGTACGCATACGTACAGAAAATTCAATACTGTGACAGTAAAATTTTTCTGGTGTTAGGAGTTTCTTCTAGTGGATGGTAAATCTTCTTTATATACTCTTGAAACTGTCAAAATATGTTTGAAAAGACCAATGACTGCGACCAAATTCGAGCCTTCAAGCCTGGGATAGGCTTTATTATAATTTTTTTAAATTATGCCATTTTCACATTAGTCCAACCTGCAACCGCGTATAGTTGAAAGGTAAAAGTAAGCATGTACATATGCAATAAACACTAGCCGCACGCGCCATTCGACTTTCGAATACTTCTAATTGTTTTTCTGCATCGTAAGAATTTCGGTAACGGTTTCCGTATTTTACCAGTCAACTACCGGCTATCGTTAACCAGGAGTAAAGAAGACGGCAATATTAAAAGAAAGAGGTAGGGAATCACACGCATGTACACCGAAACGAAGTATATAAGTTAATTTTGTCCCGAGGCGTATACGTTTTAACTGAAAGATTAATGCTACGGCGGAGCTCCGGCGGACTTAACTGATCAATTTCTTGCTGGGTATAATATTTAATATAAACTAAAAGTTAAGTTTAAAATTAATTTTAGAGAGAATTTAAATCAAAAGACATTAAGAATAAAATGTCGTTTCATAATAAGATGCAATTTGTGGAAATATGAACGTTCAACGTTGATATATGAAGTAATATTTCCGTAGTGATTTTTGCAGCGCTTGAGTTACTTCCGACTGTCCTTCTAGCACTGCATTCAACAAACCACAAACGAAAATTACAGTCCACTGTAACGCATTCGTCTTATGAAGTCTCTTATCTAGGAGATTAAATTATGAAGTTTAATATTTGAGCTTTTAGCGGAAGTCTGCACTTAAGTCTGTATAGTACATGTATAGAAATTTAATTACGATGAGAACATGAATTTCCCGTAGACAACATACTCGTAAGTTTGAGGATAAGCAAAAAAGTGGTTCTACATTTTGCTACAAATTACATACCCTTCAGATTGGATGGAATCTAATCAAGCCATGTAGAAATTATTGTTAGGGAATTTTAAAATTATGATGACCATAATGTTTTGATAGTAGCTAAGATTTTTTTATTCACTCAACATTTACCTTTTTTTCCGATAACCGTGTTTTGCATTCCGCTCAGTACTTCTTTCTTGTTACCTTAACTTAACCACCGTATCTCTGAACTTGATTGGAGCTTCCGCACACTCGACACTATTTTTTTAAGACTAGCGTTTGTTGGGTAACTAGTGTACTCGGACTCGCTTGAGTTCTTTTACAATCTGGTCATCTTGACAATGGGTGCTCTTCGGGACTGCACCTCGACCGCATGTCTCAATCGTATCTTAAGTGCCTTATCTTAGTGTGGGGATTTCCGCCACAGTCGAGGAAATTTTTAGAGTGATGGGATTTTATATATTATAGTATCCGTAAATGTGAACATTATCTACGTTTATTAGTTAATGCATACACATATTTTTTCGATAAGTAGTCACAAGCAATAATTAGTCTCAAGATGCACTTCTGTTTTAAGTACTCGTACATACTCCCTTTATCAACTTCAACCTATGACTCCGCATGGACCTAACTTAAACTTTAGCGTATCTTACGAAACTGTTGGATACTCAAAATTTTTGAGACAAATTTAATATTTACATTAATTTTCATAAGAGATTTACAAATTTAGTTCTGCCCATTGATTATGGCTGAAACCACTATTATGAAAAAATTTTATTTACAAGGGTTTCTATTTAAATAATATCAATCAAATGGTTGATATGGGAGAAGGGGAACGGGAGCGGGGCCAAAGAATATGTCTGGAAAGCTCTAGAGCTCAACGTAGCACATTAACATTGTTAAGCGGCCATATCTCTTGGCCGGATAATGTTTGTAAACCCTCATCTCATACTGGTCTTACATAATACCGGGTACTTATTCGGTAGCTTCCGGGTAACAATACATACAGTGTTTTTTATTAAACAAGTAAAATTTGCGATCATTTGAATTTTTATCTCCAAACTAAAATCTAAAAAGGTAATCAGTATTTTTCATCGAGACTATCTTCATAGGCTACATGCCAACCATAACTGCCGTATGTATTTCTTTTTAAAATTTATATTTGAAAAAATATTTGAGTGACCCTGCCTAATAATATCACCCTAGATTGTGTACGAATTCCATTCGTGCTATGGCCCGTATAATTTTGTTCAATTAACAATAAAAGTCATCTCATTCTTACAATGATTGGTACTTGCATTATTCGCCTCGGACTTAAAGTAATGCCAGCTTAGGGGACAGAGTAAATTAACGTATATTCAACATTTCTCCGGTCATTCTGTGCGACATTACATTAGATAATGCAAATCAAAGTCTATGGCATGTACATACTATATGTGTAATATAAATGCAAGCATATTTATATCAGCACAGGGTGTTTGAGTTTGAACCTAGACCGCTTAAGAAGTCGGTTATGTCTCTTGATTAGATGGCAAGATACCGTTTTTAAAGAAATGAATCTGTTAACACTTGGGACACACCTTTATTCCAAGTCAGTTCAAGTTTGGGCTGCGGTTAAACTCGAAGTGTGACAATAGCTTTTGAACGCTGTAACTCTTATATAGTTTTGTAAGAGTGGTTTTTGGTTTGCACACTACTGTCATCTACATCCTAATAATGTATTAGACACAAAAGCTTTTTTTATAAGTCATCAGACATTCCTCCATTTGGTGGTAAAACATAGTCCTACTCCCATTGGCGAAAATTTGTATAGCATTTTTTTCTCTCTCCCCTGGTCCAACAAATGCAATGGGTATGTTAGAAAGGTGTACGTACGAACCCGTATGGTAGTTTTTGGGACAATCCCATGGGTGTTACACCTATGGGAGTTCCTCAGCTACGCTAAAACTCGGGAGTTTAATCGCCGCACCCAAGGTGTTGCACGCAACACCTCTGGGTGTGTTTACGACAACCATGGATATCTTTGCGACAACTAGGGTTGTTTCTGGAAACATCTATCAATATGTGTGTACTATTGTACTACAGATATTTCTCGAAACACTCATAAATATGGGTGTACTACCGTGGGTGTTCGAAAACACTCATGTGATTTACTCCACCCGGGCGATAGAATCATATTATATATATTACTTTCATTAGATCCTATGTGACCTCAAACTATGTAACACTGATCTCATTTGCGGGTGAGATTTACACATCCACCTGTGAACGTTGGAAGGAACCGTGCTCTTTTAATGTTTTCTAGAAGGGATGTCTTCAAGGGAGTCTAAAAAAGCTATATACTCCTAGAACTTTTGTGTGCACGTGCATACACAACATATCTTAGCAGCGAAATACATGCATTTACATGCAGTGGGAAAAAATGTTGTCGTCCCCCTCCCTGAAAAAAAACTGAAACTACGTTATAGCACATCAGCTGTACTCATGACCGAATCGAGGGAGGTAACTGTCCTCCTTGACTCAGTAATAATAAAAAAAAACAATAAGTACCTACTTAAAACTAAATGAAAAACTGGATTAAGACTTTGTTGGAGTCATTTAAGAAGTTGATTTTTTTGACTTGGGAACGATTGACACGATCTCTTCTGGTTCTGCCCCTTAACCAATAAGGGCTATGTTCTTATTAGCAATTATATTACTATTTTCTATACACAATAGAACTAAATAATTCTGGACCCTTTGGTGCTGCTTAAGTAAAACCTCCACTCCCCCATTGTCGAACTTCGCTACCCCAATACTCTCTTACTGTAAACATACAACATTTCAACTTTACACCATAAAGTGTGTACTGCAAAAATACAAAATTTTAGTATATCGTTATTTTTTTTTTATTTAGGCTTCATCACAACACCATACACACCTTATTATTATCTACATACATATTTATGGATTTCTGAGCTATTCGCTACAAGGAATAAAAATTTACTCAAGGATTGTTCGAAGAAGAGAGACCCATGTATTCTTTATAAATGGCATTTCGTTTCACTGCATTGTTTATATTTTTGATGAAGAAATGATGCAAGGAAACGGATATACATATGTGTATATAGCCAAAATTATATGACCGTCATTCACAATACTAAACGCTCTCGAGATCCTGTACATTAGCGATAATACAATTGTACGTTGACATTCCATTTCCGAAATTTGAAACCAAACTCCCAACTAATCAACAAAAAGGGTTTGCATGAAGTACATACAAGTACATGTGTGTATTTATGGACTTGAAAACCAAAGGTATTGTATGAAACTTTGCGCACCGCCGTGGTACTTTGGATGAAAGATTTTCTGAATTAACTATACATTTTTTTTTTAAATTTAAATTGTGATTACCTGGGCATTATTTTTTTTCCACGTGATCGCGTACTAATCAGTATGCCAGGCGATATGCTGTGCTTAAATCCAATTGCACAATCGCACAGGTGGCCTGTCGATAGATAATTCGATGCGAGACGAAGATGCTTTTAATCCACAATAATTAATCTTGGCTGGTTACTATCACTTTTTTATAGTGGTACACCTATATTCACAGCAAACGAATATTGTAACCAATATTAATGTAGAAAACAAACAATTAAGTGTGCAGGTAATTTCCCTGCAGGTAAGTACACAAGCCAACAAGAATAGGGGTCACACGCGTGAGTTTATTTCAATTAAAATAAAACTTGTTACGATGTCTGCTAGATTAAATAAGAAACGAAAATCGTAGATTTATGAAGCATATGATCGCGACACCAAACTTACGTATAAATCACTTTGATCACACCACAGCACATTCGATATTGAAAACACCTTCACTTTTTATTTTGATTTCGGTGTGAAATAAAAACACCTTCTCATTTTTCTACCTCTTCCAACTCGCCGACCAATGGAACAACACAACACAATACAAAACACAAGCCAACTAACAACTTGAAAATATTTTTCTTATTTCTTATAGACGATCGGTTATTATTGTTTGCACTCCATGTTGTGCGTTTTCCTGAAAACAATGAGGTAATTAAAATTCACAACTTTGTTAGCATATCGAGTCATTTTCAGAATAGTGGTTAGCCAATTTTTCCGATTGTATGACCACAAGCAAACAGCACTCACTATATATTAATTCACGTGAGACGCGACATACCGAACGATTCTACCAATCTATACACTTCCTAAAGAAATAAACTTCGCATGGAGTTTGGAGCACCTTTCTGATAGCTTCTCACCGATCAGCGATCACCTGCGCGATCACTCAAACTTTGAATTTCATTCTCTAGCTATGGCAACAGTGCAACAATACACAACTGATCGTAATAACGATCGCACAATTTTTATCTAATTATTTATTTTTTTTATCAATTATTTACTTAGCGAATTTATCAAATCGATGATCGTGTGATTTTGCGTCTGAATTAGAGCCTCGGTTCCAAAACGAGAATATTATCAACTTCTCGATGTAACAAGAAATGAGACAATTTCTCAGATGTTATAAAAGAAGTCTTCTCGAGTGGAACAACCACTCCAGTGTGTAGTGTTGTGTATTATGTGTATAAAATATATGATATAAAAACTCTCACTACATTAGTGTTAAAAAACCAGTTGTGTAAAGTGGCTCAACCCTGAGTGCGGGTCTGACGGGCACGATCATAATCATTTGCCGTCTCGTTTTATGTCTCGTCTATCGCCTTTTTGAATAGAAAGGCGTAAGTGAGATCGGTATATATGTCATTGTCACTTGCCCAGTGGTATGACAATGGTAAGGTGGTAATGCATGTCTTAACCGTTAAAAAGACACTACACCATGCTCCCTTTATACTCGAGCGATCAATAAAGTTATGAAATTAAAATATATTAATAACTAATAAATAAGCCATTAAACGTAGTAGTAACCCTTTCATTCAAAGGTGTTTACTTTTATTTTGTGATCTTTATGATTTAGACTTTCTTTGTTGGTTACAACAATACAACAAGAAATAAGAGTTATGATTTATGAGATTCCAACCAGTTTCACTTCCCATTTATGTACTGCCATCTCGTTAAAATTTAATAAAATCTACATTTTAAAGGACTTTTGTATGGGAGACATTCGATGGTATTGCATTTTATTTAATAGTTTGTGTTCTATTAAAAATATTTAATTAATATTCATTTAAATCTTCTAATGTAATCACTTCTAATCAATCGATCAGACATTTTTAGAATAGATCTGCACATCACATTTTTCTTATAATGCAATAGAAACTATAACGCTTTTAAGAAGATATTAGTAATGTTCATAATTTAACTTAATTTACAGTTAGATTAAGGATCTCTTCGAAAAAGATATCTCCAACTGCAACATGCATCACCGTTTCACTTCCTGCCTTAGTGGCATCCGTGCATCTGGTGCATCACTGTAAGGGCGGGCAGGTGCAGCTGGTGTAATCATAAGAATTGGGCTACCCTCTTCACATAGATGAAATCAACATTAAAAACATGTTGCAATCCATCAGATCAAATCGGAAACATATTACGGTTTTATCACCTGTAAACCCACATTTGGTTCAAATTAATAGCACGACGTTTTAGCTTTAGTCCAAGCGAATTGGACGGAAAAATGAATTTGGTTTAGTATAAGATGTTTAATAAGGTATGAATTTCCAAAGGATGCTGAAAGTGATGAAAAGTTGCAATGTGCAGCGTGGGTACCTACACTTTTTCCCTAAAATATTCCCGAGTTCTCAAGTCTCTTTTTCACATGTTTCTCCCAACCTAAAATCAAAAGCCTGTAGGTTTTATACTGTATGCCACTATGTCAAATATTTGACTATTTTTGCTGGCAAATGCTTTCAGATAGTGTAATCGCCAAATTTAGTTTGAAATTGTTTTTTATCTGCGTTTGACAAGATCTTTTTTGTCTGAAAAATTTTACTGGATTTTTTGCCAAATTTGTTTAATCAAATTTGGCAGCACAAAATACAGTGTATACAAGCTTAAGACTAGTAATGTAATTGAATTTTGTATGAAATTGCACACAGAAAACGTTTTATTGAACATCTTATGTAAATAATGCCTATAATGCCTCAACGGTACAGTACAAAAGTGGGTCAACAATTTTTCAACAAAATTAAGTCTTATATTTCAAAAATTATTTGAAATAGGATCTTGAAATTTATACAGGAGTTAGAACTAATAGATCCCTGGCAGGTAAAATATTCCTGGGCTATTGTGTAAGGTGTGAAGTTGGAAAGTAAAAACATTTTATTTTATCTCTAGAAAAGCTGAAAAATATAATTTTTGATAGTGAAAAATGTAATTTTTTAATATTTAACTCCCGAAATGCTGTTAAGTTTTAATTATAAAATAAATCGGTAAATCGAATATAGTCTGACTTCAATTAGCAAAAAAAAATGTTCGGTCGGCAAGACAGTGTGCCGCGTTTGGCATACCCACTTACTTAATTTTCTGTAGTTCTCAAAAGGGACAATGAAATTTTTTATTTTTTATAATTGACTCAAATAACCCTACATATCTAATTAGGACTAGCCATATTACTTTATAATTGAACCGGTCCCATTTAAAAGGGCCATTGATATATTGACCACCTGCTTATTGAATCACTTTTTCCAGTCGCAATTTAGTTCTATTTCACAGGTTTCACTGTGCTTATAATTGTCTGTCGAGTAACTGATCGAAACCTTAACTATTGTAAAAAAAAACAATGTAATATTTGTTTTAATTGTACATCTTCGAACCATTTTACAACCTAATTATCTGGCAAAATGGAGTTACAGAACTTCAACTTTATCGTTCACCCTCGTCATCGGCCATAATAAATCTTCGTTATGAAACTTTTTCAAGAATTTTGTTCTTATGGCCGAGCATTTTTCTTCTCTATTTTTATAGAATCACATTCAAAATTGTTCATTTCTTTCTCGAAGGAAAACGAGTTCAGTGCTCTACTTGAAATCCTTATTTTAGCTCGTTGTTTATTTTATTACTCTGTCCCCATCCCCATCACATTATGTAATTGTCTAACTTTCTAAAAGTAAAGTTTCAACATAAAATTTTTTTTAAAGGACTAGCATTAGAAATACCAAAGAGTTTTTGAATGGTTTAAATCGATTTATACCGTCATATCCTTAACCTTTTTCGTATAGATGTAATTTTGCGAAAGTAGAAAGCTTATATGCGAGTTTCGATTATATGAAAGAATTGTGCTGGTGACTTTTTTTATTCTTGGTTTAATCTCGCAAATGTCGACAAGGGATCCATGGCCATCTCGTAGTTAATAAAAGTTGAGTGGTTAATTGAAAAGGAAGTGAACAGTTACTGGAGTCCTTTGTGTGGAGAAGGCAGACTCCTTAGGGTTTTTAATGTCGTCGTCGAGCGCTTTGTTAAGATCTCTATAGCGCCAAAGTCTGTCGACCTAATGATTTTAAGTGGGCTTTCAGTATTGTGACCTCAACGATTACGTGAACATGTTGGGAAAGACAATTTCAAAAAGTTATCGGATCCGATTATTATGAACTAAAGATTGTCTTAATAATTATTCTTCATTGCTATCGAACGTATCGCTCGGTTTGGAACATATTTCAGTTATTTTTTTTTATCACTCTCGATAATGAAGCGCTTAAACGCTGAACAAAACACAAAAACAAAAACAATCGTTACTAAGATTATCCAATTAGAAGAGGAATAAGGGCGCTGTTTCCTAGCGGACGAGGCTTGTCGCGACATTGCCGATGATGACAATGAACTTAGAAGCAGCATCTAGCTATCAAAAAACTGAATTCTGCAAGTAACTGGGATAAATTCAACTTTGACTTACCAGCTATGCCTCGATGCTGCTTTGTCCTTCGACCGGACGAAGGACTTAATAAACTCTCCCGTCTGCTTACATAAGAACCACTGAAGCTACCATAGTTGATACTTAGTTGTTTCGGTTGCTGCGGCTGTATGTAATTCTGGGAAACAGACTGTTGAAATGTTTCCCTAGGTACGTCCAGAGACGGTCGTGGCGAATCGTTCCATACCGCTTCTACCATGGAATCAATGCTGGACGATCGTGCAAATCGGTTGTTGTGATCGCGTCTGAAAATATTGGGTAATAGAAAAATTAAGGAAATTGATACAAAACTATTTCAGCACTTCAAAGGTCAACAAAACAAAGTTGAAACAAATTAATTTTACAGGGGAGCCAATTAAAGTCGACTTGAAATATTGAAATTGTAGAATTTTAAATAAGTAGATGGTATACCGCAACCTATGGCTGCGTTTAGGTCTTGTTATAAATAGGTTATATTTTGGTTTCTGTCTTGGCTTAGTTAGAATAGTTTTACGACCGCTGACGAAGTCAACAAACAAACATTTTTTAGGTAGATAAAATCAAATTTAAACAAATATGACGAATTATTTTGTTTATAGGATATACATGGAAGTTTGAATGAAATTTGCCAGAACCTAGGAAAGACTTGCATTATTGTATTTCCACTTTGACTTTGACCTCTGTATATGCATCGCATCCGCAGCTTTAAAAGCCTACCGAACTTGGACCAAAAACAAATAAATTGCACCCAGACGGTATTACCTTGAAAGTAGCTTCCCTAGACGACTTATTTTTCTCCTACAACTGCTTCGATCCGGTAGGACTCTGACCCGTTCCTTGAGCATCGCTCAGACCGCTTAGACATTTTACTTTGGGTATATTATTATGTCCTCATTGAGTCCAAAAAGTGGTAATTGGACTTGGCACACTTTATCTCGAATGTACAGATTTATATTAAGTAGGTAGATTACGGGAAGAAGTCTCATAAAATGTACTGACTACTTGAATTATGCGCAGGGAAACACCCAAAAGAAAGATGTGCATATAGGTAACATTGGTTTCACATCTCAATAGTAAATTAACCCACGAATGTGTGTTTATCTAACATCTCTATCCGACATGTGATGTAATGAATGAAAACATAAACTCGTTGCGTTTAGCTTTACTATAGAACTCATAGCTTCAAGCTCTAGCCTTTCTATAGTCGTAGTACCTCATTTCCTGGCACATAACCGCAAATATTTGCTTTTGGGCAACAAAAACAGAAGAAATTAAGGTAGCTTCTTCTTTCAGCCATGGACTTATACGTGCTTCTTAACTTCGTACATACCTGTACTCGTATAAGTGATTACTACCTTCTCTGTGCAGTATTGTCGGTATACAGCGCTTAATTATAATGCAAGCTGGTTGGGATCGTAATAGAGTGCTGCAGCATTTAGTTGTCGGATTTCATCGTATTAAGTTACCATTTGGCTAATTGAATCGTACGGAGCAGACTAATGTATTAATTTCCACGTGGATTATAGATAGCGGATATAGAAGTAGCATTAAGTTATTTGTGCACTTATTACTCACCTTTCCCAGGACAATCGACGAGGAGCATCATCTTTCAATGTCGGATTTTCATTTTCGCTTGTCTTCGTTGTTTGATTAAGGAGTCGGGCAAGGTGATAGAGGGCTGTATTACTGCCACTGGTAGCCGAACCACTTCCAGACTGTTGAGACTGATAGTAATTTGCGGAGCTCGATGAATTACTGCTGCTGGTTGACATACGATAGGCACGGGCTGCTACTACATGCGGAGCGGGTATCCTTCAAGTCAGAACAATTACAGTATGAACATTACAACATCGATTTAATGTAGTTTACCTAAGCACTACGGTTCCGTCTGGATAACGTTCCAAGTCATCGCAAGCATAAAGGTAAGGCTCACCACCAGTTCCACTACTGGTCATAGGAGGACCACTATGTGTGCTCCCCGATGATTTTCTTCGATATTCCAAACTGCTATCATCGCTTGCAAGGGATGCTCTAGAGGATTTTGGTTGGAGCGACCAACGTGGTATGAATGATGGTGTCGTTCCAAGTCCATCGCCTGTAAAAATTAAAACAGGAAAACATTTTGGTTTTCTAAATTTCCTCAATTTGTTCTTTTCTCCTTTCTTTCTTATTCAAAACAAAAAAAATCCATAATTCATTGTCTCGTCGAATTAACTGCTTAAAAGCTAAAAAGTACCCCTCTATTCAAATTCACCTACAGGACGGAATGTATACTCATTGGCCGCCAATCAAAAATGATTTACAGGCTTCTGAGCAAATGATCTTCAGCATCGTTGCTCATGATTTAGGGTAGAGCATAAAATTACTACATAAAATGAGTTTCTCGTAGTATCCAAGCATAAAAAGGAAGGCATAAAATTATAGAACTTAAAGTCCTTTTTCCAGAAGCTTTTTTTATAATGTAACTCCGAGAGGATAGTGAGCTAAGAAGTATATTTAGCAGATTTTCAAGGTATTTTGCTTAATTTAAAGCTTTGAAATGAGCTATTTCTGATGTTAAGCAAATCTATTGGCATAATCAACCTTATTTATTTTGATAATAAAGTTTTAAAAGAAAGTCGTCTATGTTTTAGCCATCCGTGCGGTGAGGAAGTTTTTCAGGTGAATAATTTTGGTTTTCCCATGTGGAATGAGGATTCAAAAATAAGTCCACCCACAACTGCCTGTCCCTGCTTGCTATAGAAATGGTCTAAAGCAACAAATAACACATGGAATAAGAATAGTGCAGAATGAATTATAGACAACTTACCTAAAATAATTGCTCTCGGAAAAATCGATTATTGGTTGACTCAAAAGTGCTATAATCAGGTAAAAACCCTAAGAATTGAAATTTTTTTAAGGTTACTATCCACATAAACGAAAAATACTGAGATTGCGCCTATACCGTTGCCTGACATTTTTGTATAAAATACTTAACTAATGCAATTACATTCTACATGTACTGACTTTCATGTTTTTAGCGAGAGCCGTTCCAGATACATCGAAAACACCCCTAATTACCTCGTGACCACCACAATTTTCTTCATATAAAAATCTTATCTAAATCTAATGATATTTTTATAAAGTGTTCCTTAAATATAAAAATATGCCAACAATCTGGGCGCAACTTTAAATTTTTTGGGTGCGTCCAGAACGTAGTTTATGCTGGAATTCGGTGCAGGTTACTATGCGACTCATGGCCTAAAAAATAACCGAAAAGTCTTGCTACAGGTTCAAATCTATAAAAAGACATTTTGTATCCTCCTCCTTTCGCATTTCACTATATTCTTCAAGAAATAAATATATTATAAATATTATTATAAATATTTTTTTTTAAAAATATTAAATTTTAAGTTGCTAGTTTGAACCGTTCCTGAGACATGAAATGTTAAGACTTTCGCTTTAAGCACTTTCTCTCCGAATATTCCCTCAAAGCAACCCCTAATAGAAGAAAAGGGTACTAAATTCTTTTTCAAATCGATAACAATATTTTATTATATTCAACTAATAAAATAATGCTATGAAGATATTCAACGGCAACTGTTTTTTGCCTTTTTTGTAGTCTTCTATCAATAAAAGAAAATTTCAGGGTAGCAGTTTTTCTTGATATTTCAAATAGATCAGAATATTTTATTATTAAAAAAACTAAGTATCTTGTTAACAAGATTCAATTTGTGCAAGTTTTAAAAATCTTATCTATTTTAGTCTTAAGTAATACTAAGTGTGTAAGATGAACTTCAGTACTGAAAATTTCTTCGGCCACTTGAAATGGCATATCTCACGGAATCATAACTTGGCTCTCCCACCCTTCAACTGCTCAAGTAGTCATTGTATCAAAACAACGAGACTCTCTAGCATACAAGCGTCAATTATTAAAATCAATTTGTCTTAATATTTTAATTAAAAAGTAATTAGTGACAATATTCACAAATTCAGTGCGAAAGGTTGTGGAACTGAAAATTGTATTTTTTTACCTGCAGAAAGTCGGTTGGGATCGATTTGCGCCTGAAGAATGGATATGCCAGGAACAACAATGGCTGGAAGAGTCCTCGATCTCAGGAGCGGTGGTGGCCCCTTTCTACATACCCTAGGCTGGGATGCGAGTGCTGTAGCTGCCTGTTGGGCAGCCCTGCAGAAGAAAAAAGAAGAAAACAAATTATAAGATTAGTAAGAAAGAAAATCGTAAATAAAGTTATGAAAGTATAGGTACATGCATTTTTGCGTTTGTTTACTGTTTTTAAGGTATGACTTTATCCTTCTTCCCTTTCAACAAATATTTTAGACAACATACACTCTTCGATTCATATTCTATCCTATTGGAGTATTTTTTTACTGGAAAATGATAGACAGTCAGGGACATCGTATATATGTATGTTACAACTTATCAATGTTTGTAAGTTGAACCAGATCTCATTAATCTGAACGTGATGAACGATTAAACATTTTTTCTTGAAAAAAATATTTTCCCCAAGCTTCACGTTATTTGATTTTTAGATTAAAATAAAATTCTTCATTTCGAGTATGCACCCATTACGATTTTAATTTCTGATGTCATACAGAAAGCAAAAACGTTCTAAATATCAACCTAAAATTTTGGCAAATTTCGGAACCTTCCAAGATAGACAGAAACTGGCAGTTGAACGTTATTTTTATACAAAATTGAGATTGTGAGCGAATAAAAGTGTTTTACTACAAAATATAGCTTAAAGTGAATTTAAATTAATCTCATAATTAAATAAGAAGGACAAATGTATCATAACATATCAAAAACAAAATTTATTTTTTAAGACACCAATTTTAAGTACCAAAATAAAAGATAAATATAACGAAAAAATAATTTAGGGTTTTCTTAAATAATTTTGCCATATTTATTTTTCTCAAAATATTAAACATTTTTGAACTTATTCCGAAGCTTATACCGCCCATTCATAGAGAAAAATTGTGAATTTTCAAACTTAGTTTTGGAGGTTTGAGCCTAACATTTTCGAAATGTAGAACCGGAAATAAATACGTTGTTATCAACCGCACCGTCATCAATTCTTATTATGTGTGTAATAGAAAAAATTTGCAAAGAATAGAAGACTTGTCGAGCTCCGAATCATAAAATTACACACGAACCGCCATATAAAAGTCAGCTGTCGAAAATTTGTCTGTCTGGAGGGTTGTTTTTTTTCCACCTGGTGGCGATTTTCAACTTTACGATTTGTCAATGATTTATTCTTTTTGAACTCTTTGTCTTCAGAACTTTATTAAGACGTAATAGATGAGGTCCAGGAAGACCCTGTCAGTCTGTTACTTAATAGCCAAGTGTGCATTTTTGTTATTATAGTGTGATGTATGTTCAGTAATTTATAAAAAGTAAGTGAAAGACTTAATTAACTCGAAACGTTATTATGAGCTTAGCCGAATATTGAAGTTGAAAACGAAGTCAATTAGCCGTAAATTAGTTTGACAAATAATATCTAATGGGCATTTAGCTAAATTTATATAAAGAATGTCAACAACACCCTAATTAATTTATTTTCACTCGTTAAATAGTCCGGCTGTTTATCAATTTATCAAATAATTTTTCCTCTCTTTGTTATTGGCCAATTTGTGTGCTAACAAATAAATTGGGTTAGGTAGGTTGTAGGTACTATATCACTAAGCTGACTTTTATTAGACTAAAGAGAATAATTATTAGGTAGGTACATATATCACAATAGGTCTATTGTCGATCATGAGATAATCTAAATAAAATTCAAAATTTCTATCTTAGTTGGAGTTACCAGAAAAAAAAAATAAACAGTGCCAACTAACCAGTGGCGGTCATATAGCTTTTCCAAGAGGGGGACCACTGACGTTCAGTAGATACTGTAGAGAGAGTAGGTGTGGTGTTTAGTCAGTAATGCAGCGAGCATGGAAATTGTACAAATGCTATGGTCGCTGCATTGCCAGATTTAGGCAACTAGATTTCAGAATCTCGAAAAGCATTAACATCGGTCATAACAGACATTTCTTTGATTTTTTTTTTATTTATCCTTTGACGGCGACCATAACCTCCCTACTCTCCTTATTCAAAAATTTAAAAACCAACACTTGAATATTCACCAACATTATCTTATAGCTGATTTTTATCGCAAGATTATGGCAAGGAGATTTTGAAATCTCGAAAAGCGTTTACAACACTCTGAAACATTTGTTTGACTACGAGCATGATGCTAAAATTCTTAATTTATTTTGTAAGATTTTAAACTTTAAATATTTTAATATTTTGTACAGATAATTGTGATGAATGAAAGATAATTTCATGGCTGTTTACTAGGGTGGCTATTATTTGTATGGTTGATTTTTTGCCCAAAGATTTCTTTCGCGACACCCCCGCTAATGGTTCTAATTAGTGTAAAAATATATATTTTAAATTTCATCCCGATCAGATAAGAAAAACACGTACCTCAAGGTCGTTAAAAAAATTTAAATTTCACGAGATTCCGAAAAAATTTACCTACTCTACTATTCAGGATGATTTCATTAGGTCTTGAAATATCTTGTTTCCTAATTAGATTTCAAATTCATGCAAATATGGGAATTTTATTGAATCTTATGGAAATCTCGAGATTTCGTCAAATCGAGTGTTAAATCGTTGGATATTAATCAGTTATTGCTACCTACGACTAGTACTGAAAATACTCTTAAATTTAAATTAGAACGCAAGATTTCTAACTGGATTTGCAGAAATCTAGTGATTGCGACAAAACTATTAAAATCTACTGGATTACCCATCCATATGTAAAAATAAAGGTGCGACCGGTGCCAAATCACTGCTACCGTTCAAATTGGATCGTATTGAATTTAAAACTTTCAGCATTTATTTGTACTCTATCTAATCTTAAATACCTTAAAGCCAATATTGGTCACTTACATTCCTCCTTATCGGAAGTATTTGTTTTGTTAAATCAAATTTATTATACATATATTTATATTCGAAATTTTATTACTTCTCCATTGAAATATTTGAAACTAATAATCTTGTTCTCGATTAGGAGATAAAAGAAGGATTAAAGAAAGGCATTAGGTTGAAATCAGATTTACTTACATAGTGGACACAATATACTTTATTAAGTGTATCTAATAGTCTCATATAATTTTTCTTCAAAGATGATGAGATAACATAAATCAACGTTGGTTGACGAATTTTCTAGCGAGGGGGGGGGGGGCTATGGCCCCTATGGCCCTCCCTCTATAACCGCCACTGCAACTAACGTAGTTTTATGGACTCTAGGGTCGGGAATATCCGGCGACTGAAAATCGGGGTACCAAAAGAATTTTGGGCGATTTTTTAAACTGAGAAGTTAGGTACCAATTTGCGAGTTGGATTGAGTACTTTCAAAGGATTGAAGAAATTTTAAATTTCTCAAGTTATCGTGCAAAGAATGGATCGAATGAATGAACTTGTATGGCAACAGCCAGAAGAAATGAAGCGATTTTATTCATAAGTCAATTTGCGTTAGCTATTAAACATAGGAACCAGTAAAGTATTGAAATCGCGCAATTGATCAGGCTCTCGAGCCAAGTGCACCAATTAATTGAGGATTATTTATGTAGATAATCTTTTCGAAAAAGGCGGGTGATTTCGTTCTCAAAATGTGTTTTTTAATTAATATTTTTTAAAAATAAAAAAACGATATTTGAAAATGGAGCATCTGTGAAAATGCATTAGAAGAAAACATGGTTTGAAACACTTCTTACATTCCAATAAGTACAACATGTTCACCAATACAACAAACAGACAAACCAAACAATACGCAGGATGGAATATCAGCACGGCATAACATAATCTCCCTGGCCTGCTTGGATACTATCTGTACTAGATCCGATAGTGCGAAGTAAAATGAAAAGAACAAAAATGGTTTGAACTTTATCCATTTCGAAATCTCTCTCTTGAGAGACTGTAGAAATTCTTAAGGCAAAAACCTTCTGATTTCTAAACTGAGATATACATTGTGTCATTAAATTCGAAATTTATCTTTGTTATCTGATCAATATAAAAACAACTATCTGTTCTAATCGTAATTAAAGCTATGCTAACTTCTATAATGATCCGATTTTGTCCGATAAAAAGATTTGTTGGAAAAACTTAGGCTTTGTATAATTAGTTATTAGTGAAACTGAAAGAGGGATATTTTATGTAAATTTCTTCTTCCGTTTTATGTTTGTCTTATGTTTTTTTATGAAGTCCGAAATAAATGTTCCACCAGTTCTGTTTATTTCTTTTTCCGGTAAGTATTTATGGATGGAGAGAATTTTGACAAAGTTTTTGGCTTCTAATGGTTCTGATATTATTTTTTCATTATATTTCCCGACTCGATTATTTCTGTTGGTACGAGTAATTAGTTTTTCCCTTAATTGTGGGTAGTTCGTCGTTATTTTAACTTCTTAAGTGCATATCTATCAATTATGTACGTGTTCTAAGTGGATAACATCGTTGTAGTGTTTAATCGCTTTGGGTCCTAATATTATTTCAATGATATTTGTATTTTGAATTAAAATCAATTCGAACAGCCTCGTATAAATTTTGTCTTTTTTCCTTAAGGTGGAATTATAGTGAAAGCGACGCGCGCGAGTGAAGCGATGCGACACGATGACAGCTGACTAGAATGCATGTTAGTGGTGTAATTAGGGACCGAATGATGTAACGAACGTAGCAACATTCGAATCGACAGCGTTGACGAACGTCACAACGTCCAGTTTGGCAATTTGTAACTATGTCGTTCGCGCATAGACTGTCTGTCGTTGAAATGTCAAAAACGACGACACGTCGGTTTACAGTCTATCAAAATAGCGACAACGTCGGTGAAGTTGGCAACGGACGACGAGCGATAGAATACATCTTATGGCCCCAGAATTAAAATGTTTTTTTTTTATATTTTGAGGGAATTCCCGATAACAAGAAATAATTGTACAAGTTTTTTACAATATAGGGTGATAGTATTTTTTCAGACTTTTCTGGTCATTTGTGACTTGATGTAAGTCTAATTGGACGTTGAAGTTCACTTTGTCGCATCTATTATAGAAGAGGTTTACTCGTTCAAACAATTCGGAACATTTGCCACGATTCGAGACTACACAATTCCCCCAACTCTTGAAATGTTGGATACCAAGAAGTGAAAATGACACTGCCTGGCAACTACTTATATAACTTGTAATAAAATTTGTATGTCCAGAAATAGGGAAAAACTTTATTTGGGTGCCACAATCCATAGACCATTCGGCACCACCGGCGTACCATTTAAAATATGAATTAATTTGGATCGATATGAATGAAATGAAATTGAGCTTGGCAGCCATAACAAGCGTATAGCAAAACAGCTGCTATGGTATCCTATGACTAATTACATTACGTTTTATTTAGAGCTTTCGTCTTAACTCATTATTTTTTCTTCCCATTATACTCGAAACTGGTATTCCTGGTTCTTCTGAATGCTTTTCCTTCCCGTGGGAGACATTAATTAAATACCCAGACAAACGATTCTGGAATCAATTATGTAGGTACGTATACAACCTCCAATTATGCGATGTATTCTTCATCATGATTATTATTAATTTCGAGTCATTTGTAATTTGTGTCGAGTTTGGTGTAAGTACATATTACATTGATGACTCTTACATGATTTCGCGGTTTTTATAAAATGTGTGATATATACGATGCACTAAATTTGGTTCAAGTTCCAAATGTTGAACCATCGATTTGAGTGATGGGTTCACTAAATATCACAACAGCAGTTTATAAGAGGACACAGGCCAATGTATGCGAGACTATCTTTCTTAGATAAGGAATGAAATGAACGAAAATTCTTAATTGAATTGACCATTTGGTATTGATAGTTCAAGCTTTATAATTAAAACTGAATCGGTCTAAGCAAAACATCTTCAAACAGTATCTGGTCAGTAACACATGGAAAAGTTATGTTGCAATTTTAGTCTCATAGAAACTGAAGAATATCGAATAAAGAACTTCATACATTCGAATAAAACTTAATATTAAACTGTTGAAAGAACATGTCTCGAAATATTCGAATTTGTGTGAAAATTTATAAAGTCAAAATTATTCGACTTAGTAGTTACGAAACGGAAAGAAAATGTCTAAACATATGGCTATATGGCGTGACATCAAATTAAAAGATAAAATGCCACCCTTTCGCGAGAATATAAGCAAATTTCCAGTTGAAAGGCGTCAGTTCATAATTTACTTGCTGAAAATTATGCAAAATTGTGTTTACAGCCCTTGGTTAAGTGCGCTGTATGTGTATACGTATATAGAGAAAATTTCGAAGGGATGAATCCCTTTCATACAATTTGTCGACGACATCCAAAAACGGATGTCGACTTGTTAAGAGGTGCTATATTTCAAATCGAAATTTCCATGTTTTTCATAATATGCGCATACCTTACATGTCGAGTTAAAGTACAGACGAAAATCTTCAACTAGAATGTAATTTACTTTCGCATACATTTTAATTTATTTTCTGATAATATAATAAAGAAAGTTTCTGGATTGAAGCATACAATTTTATCGTTGGTTATTGGAACTTGAACTGAGGTCCATCCTTAATTGTATACGCAAAGCACTCAAATTTGTAGTCAAGAGTGCGTTTATACGAACGACACGATGACGCCGACAACAGGATCAGAATGAAAATTATTGTACCGCAGTAGACATAGTTGGTGTTAAGTAGCAGTGGATCTTTTATTACAGAGACTTGAGGAAATACTGTTTCGGGAAGACTGCGATTTAACTATTTTTTCTACTTAGTACTAAATGAGCCTATTCTTCATTCTCTCGTCTCCAACAAAAAAATTGGATAATTTCTAAAAAAAAGTGGAGTTGTTTCTTACATATACAGTGAAACTTCAATTGGATTTTAGGAGAAAAACTTTTGGAGAGCTTGTTCCGTTTTCTATTTTATAATTTTTAATGAAAATAAAAATATTGTTGCTACTAGCTATTGGCAACTTTTCCCGATTTCATTCATTACACGATCGTTAAAAGTGTGTAGAGCATTCGAGGAGTGTGTGGAGGAAGATTCTAGTTTTCTCTGGAAACTTCGATCTCATTGATAAGTTAGTAGTTCGGATTGCATGTAACAATATGTCTATATACTAAACGCAATCCCTATTTAGAAATTCGTCATGTCAGTTTAATTTTGTCAAATACTCGATATTCGATACTCGAATGGGACTCGAAAATTCTTAAGGAAATTTTTTCATTTCACTTTGATAACAATTTTGAAAAGAGATTCAGAGTGTGCTGCTTTTTTAATATGTAGTCCCTGGAGCCACATTATTTTGCTCTCAATTTCCCAAACGCTCGTGCCCAAATAATTTTCAATTTCAAAGTTTATCAGAAAAGTTGTTGTGTATGTATAAAAATTTCAGCAAATCATCGAAATAAATCAATTGAAATTCTGTCAAGCCTCGGTGTGACAAAAGTGGGTATAGGTTGAAAATAAAAGCTGAATACCGCAAAACGTACACGAGCGTCTGACACACGTTTTGTCACACAAAAAGTATCTGTGCCATATGCAAATTAAGCCCCACGCCTCGCCACAGATATGTACCACAGTCGTGTATCGAACGAATCTGATGCATTCAAGTGAAAATCGAACTAATTTCCACTTTTCAATTTCAGAATCGATTCTACACGGAGCGTTTTTGTAAAGCGTAAATTGTAAAATTAATCGATTATTTCCGTATTCAAAATTATTTCAAGCAAATGTCGCATCTTCCCTTCGCTGTAAATGTCCCGCTATACAGTGAAAATTTAGTGACGCAAATTGATAATTTCCTAGTACGTAAAAACTCATTTGTCAAGGTAACATTAATTTCCATGAATACATGAGACACTAGTGTAAAATTTAATCAGATTGTAAAACAATTTTAAATATTAATGTAAAATTTTAAGCGTAAAAATGGTAGCGGTATGAAATTTAAATTACTTTTCATTTCAGTACAAAAACATGAAAAGGAAATCAGAAAATTTTTAAATAAGCGGAAGTTACGAGAGGAAGCATTAATTATAAATTATAACACGTTAGTTATTTTACTATATTTGTAGAACCGAGCAAGTGGAAAACTCATTAAACTAATGGCCCATTAATTTATTATCGAAAGGTAATAGGTTTATATAGAGACGAGCTTTTTTCGTTTTCTTTTGAACTAGTTCAATATTCGAGCATAATTCGGCGTTAACTCACAAATAGGAATAAAGGGTGTACCCACACTTGAAACAGTTTTTCTCTGCTTCATTAGGCTTTCATGATATTGTGCGCTAAGTATTTTGACCCTTTCTATCATTTGAATATTAGTATGGGTAAAAATTTCCAATAACTAAAGTAGCCAGATACGCTCGATACTCTCAGAACTGAATTCTTATAATTAAGAACTTGAAATAGGTGTTATAGTACCATTGTTAGGAGACAATGAACCTATTGAGTTATTAAGACCTTAATTCTTTTAATACAACATCTTAAATAAAAAATGTTCATCTAATTGATTGCTTGTTACGAGACCTTAACTCTCATAGAGTGATGCTATCACAAGAATTCACATATGAACAGTAAAGTGATAAATCTTTGTGAGTAGTACAACCACTTATAAAATAAAATCTTGATATGAGAAATGAAACGAATACTTTCTTTTACTCATATGAAAAAACATGAGATACGAAGGACAATTCTATTATTTTGGATGATTTCTTCTTACATCCTTTTTATTTATAACGATCACGGGTGATAAGTCCATGTCAAGGCTACTATGGAAAAATATGCTTTCTTCAAGAACTAAGTTTTCATACGAAAATTTTTCTTGTCATGCAAATGCCTTACGTCACATATGGGTAAAATAAGAGAGTAGAACTTTTATTATCGAGTTAATCTGCTGATAGGTAAAATTTTTCATAGCAACATTTATTTATATTTAATTTGCAGAGTTAATCGATTTACATGTATAAATTAAAATAAAAAAAAAAAACAATACTTATGATACTATGTAGATAAATTTTAAATAAATAATTTTAAAAAAAAAGCTAATAACTTCAATTTTTTTACAGGTGAAATAGAGCTTATGTGGGCAAATAAAAAAAAAATTACGATAAGACCATCTGATGAATTCGCTTTCGAATATAACTAAAATCTGGTGCTTGCTCTTTTCGCAAGCAGAAAATCTATTATTCTCAAATATTTCGTCTAAAACGCCTTCAAATGCGTACGGCGGACAGACGGACATTAACATTTTTTTCTTTTTTGGTACCTACTAGTCCTAAAACGACTCGGTCACTAATAATATTTTATATTTTAGCACACAAAAGACCACTAAAAAGTAATTAAAATTTATTGTTTACTTTTCGTTTAATGAGCTAGAAATATTACATAATAATCTTGACTATGACTCCAAATTGGGTACCTTTATAAATTGCTTTTACTATTTTCCGGAAATTGAATTTACATAGTGCTCTGCTAGCTACGCAGCCGAGCAAAGAAAACCCGACCAAGAAAGGAAAGAGCCGATAATAAATTCGAAGGGTGTTATAATTAGGGACTCTTTAGGAGTCCTATAATTACTGGTGTTTCGATTTAAACGATCAAAATCTTATTCCAGAAAAGAAAAATGTTCCTTTCAAAACTCAATTAAAGAATTTATTTGAACGCAATAATTTAAGGGTTGGCACAGCTAATTTACGATTCAGTTAATATTAGGCGTGTTTTTTTCGCTCCCTTAGGGACGGAGCAAAGGTTAGCGAAATGCGAAAACAACAACAAAGCGCAAAGCGGGAAGAGCAACCACACTATTATAACCAGTGGTGCAGCTATTCAGGCGCTGGCCAATGAAAAATTCAAAGCACCTACTCTACTCTAGGTAAAGTAGCAAAAAAAATCAATTTTATTGTTTCTCTTTTTGCATAAAAATAGATTTTAAATGTTAAAATTTGATATTCTTTCTACTGTGCGATTTGTGTTTTAAAATTTAACGAGAAATTTTTATATTGTTTGACATATTCAAGTTAAAAAAGGGATATTCATGGTTTTTGGCACTAATGTAAAATTAAATTAAACTCTTGTTTTTTTAATTTCTTCCCACCGTATAGTTTTTGATATATCTATATTTCAATCATAAAGAAATTTTCGGAATTATACTAATTTCTCAGAAATTATCACTTTTTCGCTTAATCATAAAATGCAAGCCATATTTGAACTGTTTTGAATACAGTTTCTGTTAAGAACAATAAAATTTGTGTAAACTTTAAATGTGAAACTTCTTGAAAATACTCGTATGTTAAATTAAACACATATTTCATGAATTTTTGCTGTTGAAAAATAGTTATATGTACTGTTAAATTTGTTATGTCACTAGGTCACTATATCGCGAGTCTACTGTATTTCCAGTGGCGTAGCCGTAGCCAGGGCGTGGTAGTTTAGGTCATGGATCCAACAAATTCTACTCATGACAGCGTCCTATACAACACCATCAATTCTCAAAAATCCTATTCTCAATTATCCTTTGCTTTGACGGGATGTGGTATCACTTCTTCGGGGTTGGGTTATTAGCTTAGTCTGTCCTAGAAAAAAAGTATGTGTAATGTGCACCTTCGAAAGAAAATTCAGATCGGGCGAAAAAATTAACTAAATTTAAACAGAGCCTCGCCCTCGCGCTCATTTCCTGAATCATATTTTTCACCATATTCACCTAATCAGTTAAATAATTTCTACACTTTTTCAGTACTGTCCAGTAAATTTACATAGCCTTAGGGCTTTAGATTTAAAAATACAACTTACTGTTTATCCTTTCGTTGTTGTCGTTTCTTTTTGAATGCCTTTTTAACGCGTAATATTAAAAATGCTGCTCGATCGATGGATAATGATGGGTTTCCCTTTTTGGGAGCCTCATCCATCACGAGGCTCTCAGGGTCCCTCACGCAAGCTCCAAAAGAATTCACTTTTTATCTTCGTTCTACAAACATAATTTCATTTTGTTATAGAATTTTTTTTAAAAAAAAAAATCCATTGTGAACATTTTGATTTTTTTACACTTAGTAAACACAAAATATGTAACAAAAAACAAAATTTTGTAGAAACACTTAACATCAATACTGGTTATTTCTTTTTACAATAATTTCAGGTAACACAGTTTTTAGGGACTGATGTTTTCATTTTTATGCAAAAATTAAAATTATTTTTAAATAAAGTGTTACACTTTTCACAACATAGATATAAAACACGTATAAAAATACATAAACATCTACCACTACCGGAAATCCAACAAACACTTGTTAAGATGGGATCTTATTTACAAATACACATTCATTTTTATGAGTGAAGGATTAAAAATATAATACATATTTTCAAAAAAGTATTATTGATCGGAAAATAGAAGCTCACCACTTGCTAATCAAAATTTATTCTTATCTCTTTAAATTTCCTTTCGCGTAACTATTTTTTACTATATATTAATACTGTATTTTGATATAATAAAGGTTATTAACAATTTCACTTTGATTTATGAATCTTTCACTAATTATGATTTAAGACTTCATCTCTACTGTTTTCCTCGTCTAAGTTCCGTAACGTTACTCTATCCATTTATCTCTTTGGTTATTTTTTTATATTTGTTAACCTGGAATTGCGCCTCGTTTCTATTAACGCAGTTTAGTTGAGAATAAAGCATATTAGTCTTGAGACTTTAAAATAAGTTATTGCGAGCTTAAACTAAAAGGAAATGTTGGCTATTGCTAAAAACTAAACAGGTCATAAAGGTGAGACGGAGAGTAATGTTGGTCTTGAGGAAAAATTATTGTTATTAATTACCACTATTTAAAAATTGTCCATGCTTTTAAAGATGCCGAATGTACTCGAATAGAATTTGTTATCGCATTTAGAACTGTTTTTTTTTTTCAATCAACAAACAATTTGTTCACAAACTTCTTTGTATCAAATTCCAAGAAAGAATTCGTGACAATTTAATGTTCTAGAACACAGGCGCTATGTCCGTTCGCGAAGAAATAAAAAAATATTTTCATTGGACTGGATCAAGGAGTATACAGAAGATTTATCCTTCGTTCTTACAAGATGTCCCCTTATCGATTTTCTGTCCCCAGAGGCAGAGCGAATCTCATCCCTAAATCCCCTTTATAGGTTAATCCGGTTGTCGACATTTGATTTATGTTGTCCTAGGTCGCTTTTCGATTTTCCATGAAACGTTTGCGATCAAAAAGGGACACGTTAAATACATGTATTGAAAGAACAACCTTAAAATGACAGTATACAAATGGATTTTAAAGATCCTAAAGGAGACGTACATACATACTAAACATTTTTCGAGTCCTTGGTATTTTATTGTATGCTCCATAAATGTTGAACGGATGACAGAGAAATATGACTTGCCGGTTCCCGACACAATATCTAAAAGATTTTTATTATTCATTTATTGAAGGGATTAGCTTCTCTCTATCAGAACGAGGCTAAGACTAAACAGAAAGGGGGCGGAGGATATAAGATCTACAGATCACAAATAAAGTTTTTCGTTTCACTTAAGACTTTCGATAGCATCTTGCAAGCATTTTGTTCTACGTAAATATCAAACCAGAAAATACTTTGCGACGACAGAAATTCTTTAATAATAAAACCGAGAATGAGAAAAAGTTTTCTTATTTCGTATATAGAATTTCCTGTATATGTAAGGAGGCGACTTGAGGCTCTGCTTCTGAAAATTTTATGAAGTTTCGAAGCGCTGATCCGGATCCTTTATTGCTCAGACTTTCCATTGTGAAATTGTGTGGCTATGTGGCAGTGTTAGTTTGATACCACATTTGGCTCATAAATTATGCTCGCATTACGCGTATACCAATAAGAGGAAGGAATATTTCAGTCATAAAAAAATCATGAATTCTGGGTTTACAGCAGTAAAAGGGAAGAATACAAAAAATAACGTAATTTATCTCTTGGTTTTAAATTTGATAAATACTCTAATCCTCCGATTACATAAAAGGAGCAATTCAATTGGGATTAAGTTTATCATGCCATAAGGACAATTGTCAACACTGAAATACAATAAAATTACAAGCAAATTCACTTATTAAATTTTCTCAATAACAGCTTAAAGCGAAATATCAACCCAAAGCTCGAAACAGAGTCTGATATAAATCTTTTCTTGTCATATTAAACACAATTGGCTTTGGCGCATCTATGAACTTAGTGTTTCTTACTTTCTGACTGATTTCGGAGCCCTTCAAGCCTCTATTCTCTCTCAGACTCTATTTCCCATCTTTTTAACGATCTCTTCAAGTTTAGCGGATTACATTTGATAATAATTTAATAAGCAATTTGAATACATCGTCTCCATACTTGCTTTTGATGGCAGATGGTACTTCAATTGGAGTCAAAACATATGCAGCGTAGTCTTAGAAGCACAGAATAGTCTTAAAGTAAAAACATACCACAGAGTCGCTAGGCCACAGCCAATCGTATGATTCTCTAGATGAAATACTAAGCTCCAATTTTTATTGCAGTTAGAAATAAAACAGAATAAAGAGTGACCATATAGTTTGCCCCTTTTCAAGAACCATTGTTTGGTTGCTACTCGAAGGAGAAGGACAATATCTCACGTTTTCAATTCCGTATCTGGAACTTTTGGTTAAATCGTCATACAGAAAATTTCAGATTATTTTCTTATCACGTTCAGAAGGACTTTTGAATGGGAGCTTCCCAAAAAAGTGACGGGATATCAACCCACTGTTGTGAGTTCCAAAACATAAATTGTAGTTATTTTTATATGCCGGCTACACAAAGGGTTTACTCGATTTTCTGCATATTAATCCATGTATATAGAATCATAAAAATATTAATGTGAACAAAATTTCATAATCTTAACTTGAAGCTTTCTAAAGTTATAGGAAAATATTCGTGAAAACGTTTTTCCGGACCTTTTGTATGGGAGTTAGTTAAACAATTTCGCTCAATAAGAAACTCGATCTTATTTTCAAATCAAAACTGATTTCTGTATAATTTCGACTTCTGGATTCAACGATTTTTGAAACTGATTCCAAGAGAAAGCAACACAATTTTTTCAATGAATTTTGTATGGCAGCACATTTGTGTAGCTGACTCAATTTTCTTAAACTATTTACTATTGCTGCAAACATTGAAATATTTTAATTTAAACGGTTTGATGGTATTCGTCAAAATCGGAATACTTGTTTACAGGACTTTAATATGGGCGCTATCCGAAGGAGTGGTGGAATTTCTTTCACTAAGAACTCTACCTTAATTTTGACTTACTCGTAAAACTAATTCGTATAAAATTTCGAAATTTGTAGCTGAACAGTTTCTTGAGTTATAGTGTTCAATTTTTATATTATAGTTAGTAAGTTAGTAGTTTTAAATTATAGTTAGTAAATTCGGTGAAGACATTTTTACAGGATTTGTACGGTAGTTATACGAAGAACTCTTTATCTGCAACAATTGGAAATCTTGCGTGCTTAGCCACTGCCCGCACCACCGAGGCCAAATATTTGTGAATAGGTATGATATTTTAAGTGCTTTAGTATGGATAGAGTCGCCGGTTATCAAACTTAACCTTTTAAATTTTCAGACGGACGGACATGGGTTTGGATAATGGCCATATTTATCGGACTAAAGTCTATTCCTCGCAGATTACAAATAAGGAGGCAGAACTGCAAATAAATGTAAGATAAACCCGAAATATGCACATAAATCCGAACAGTTGCACACAAGTACACATCTATGAATTCAGGCTTTAAAGATTTGGATGTCTCCAATATGTGGCAGGACTACTTTTCTATTTTTAGAGAATTCAACAAAACAATCTTCATAACTTCGCATGCAACTTTCGAGTGTTTTGGCGCATAAGTCGCCCAGATACCAAATCAAAACGGCAATAGATTGATCAAACCGTGAACATTGGCGTAACTAGGTAGGGGCCATGCGGGCCGGGCCCCCCCCAGATCGTTCGTGCCCCCCCCCCCAGAATATTAATATTAACATGTAATTATTTGAAAATCCTGCAAGAAACAATTAAACTCCAGATTTTACTGTAGAATTTTTTACAATTAATGTTTTCCGCTACTGTAGATCTGTATTAGGCAAGAGATACAGCGACAAAAAACAAAATAACATAAAGTGTCGTAATTACACAGCGAGCCGGTAGAGGTGGAAAACTATATCGATAACACTACGAAGAAGTAGAGGAACGACAGTTGCGAAAATGCACATGCGCCACCTTTCAAATAAATAAAATACGCCGTTTCTTAGCGTCGCTCTCGCTAATCCGATCTTTCCATCAGTGATGCCAATTTAGTGCTTTCAACGTTAAATTTGGTGCTCAAAATTTCCTCACAGTCGACAAAAATATAGTTGTTCCGCTTGCGCGTTATTTGAATTATGAATTATTCCTGCGATTGATTTATAAAAAAAAGTTGAGATTAGGTTTGTTCTTTTTGCCTGTACTCAGTGTACTCTACACTGGAAGCGTATTACACTAAATGTAAGATTACACCAGTTTTGACCAGCCAAAAAGAACGCGTTGTTGTAGAAACATTACAGATAAAATTTGGAATTTAACGAAGAATGAAATTCTATAATTATGCTGAGAAAATTTTAAATTTAAAGTATAGCGCTGAATGAAAAAAAATATATTTGTTTATTGCTTTCATTAATTTCGACCTTAAAGTTAATATCGCCTAAAATTGCGCTATGCGCATTTCTGGACATAGAAGGAGCATTCGACAACACATCCTACGACTGTATAAATAAGGCAATTGTCGACAGAGGAGTAGATTCTACCACAGCAAGGTGGATCGACCAAATGCTAAGTACACGGGAGATTCACACCTCCCTGGGAACGGACACCACAAGGGTCAAAGCAGGCAAAGGATGCCCGCAGGGAGGAGTACTATCGCCCCTTCTATGGTGTCTTGTGGTGGACGACCTACTGAGCTTGCTCAGTCATAGCGGCTTTACAGTCCAAGGATATGCTGACGACTTAGTAATCATGATTAAGTGCAAGTTTGAGGAAACCCTCAGCGACCTTATGCAGCAAGCACTAAGTAAGACACAAACATGGTGTAGGCGAACCAAGGTTTGGCCCGCTACACACTAGGCACAGGTGTGCTCACAATTACTGCCGGCGTCCGGGGGCAAGGTAAATCCAGGACCCGAGTGCTGGTCCGGCTGAGTCCTCCAGGAACGAGTGGTATCGGCTGCTGCTAGCGCTGAAAAGCGCTGTGGTTCTAACCCTGAGAAGGGCGGTGCGCGCTGATTTGCATCAGTTCGGATAAGAACTGATGGCAATATTTCTTTTTTTCAAATTAAAAGCCCTAAGAAGAGCTGGTGGGGTCTTTGCCACAAAAGGAGTGTTCACTCCAAGAAAGACTTTGCAGTGGTATAAATAAGTAAAAGTGCGACTTAACGCGGTGACTCCTAATTCAACACTAATTTATTTATTCTAAAACTAACCTATTTACATCTAAAAATCTCAGTCTTGGTATTTCTATTTTTAATTCATTTTAACATTCTTCTATTGTTTTCTTTTTGACCTAAGGTCGGCCTGTAATGCTAAGTGCATTTCACAAAATTATTTTGACCTAACGGGTCCAATTTAAAATTCGATTTTGAATATTTTTTTCTGTGTGCCATTTAGCTGGACACAGTCACGTTCATCTAAATAGCCCACACATGGTGCCACGAGAAAGGCCTACAGGTCAATCCGGGCAAAACCACGATTGTGCCTTTTTCACGAAAGTGAGTCCTGAGCAAAATAAAATCGCTCATGATGTACGAGACGGAAATCAAACTCACTACAGAAGTAAAATATCTAGGTATAATTCTGAATCAGAAACTCCTATGAAACAAGCACCTACTAAAAGTATCAGAGAAAGCCACAACTGCTCTACTCTTGTGTAGACAAGTCGTAGGCAAAACCTGGGGCTTGAAACCCAAAATAGCCTTGTGGACCTATACAGCAATTGTAAGATCTATGATAGCATACGGAGCATCAGTATGGTGGCAAAGAACAAAACTAGTAAGCGCCAGGAGCAAACTGGACAAGCTCCAAAGGTTGGCATGTATCAACACGACAGGAGCAATGAGAACTTGCCCCACGGCAGCTATGGAGGTTCTTTTAGATTTGACTCCGCTGCACATCTACATCGAATCGCAGGCAAGATTGGCCGCGATGAGAAACGAACTAAACGGCAACTCATCCAGAGTAAAAAGTGGACTTAATAATCTATCCAAACTTAGAAGAAGCATTCAAATGCTAGACATATGACAAAGAGATATCTCTTCGAGATCCCTTTCAATTCCATAGTCTGCGACAGAGAGAACTGGACAATGGGCCCACCGCAGTTCAGACCGGATAGTATTGTATGGTATACCGATGGATCTAAGACGACTGAAGGCACCGGAGCTGGCATAAGCGGACCCCGCGCCAGGATAACGGAATCCCTCGGTGAATATCCTACCGTTTTCCAGACGGAGGTCCATGCTATATCCAAGTCCATAGAAATAAACCTCGAAAGGGGTTACTCAAATAAGAACATAGTCATTCTCACAGATAGTCAGGCAGCGATAAAAGCCTTGACTGCACAAACAGTAAACTCAAAACTGGTGTGGGAATGCCAAGAAAAATTATGTATCCTTAGTACCAACAACAGAGTCCTCTTGCACTGGGTGCCCGGTCATGAGGGCATAGAGGGCAATGAAATAGCAGACCAACTTGCAAGAGACGGAGCAGCGGTCCGCCCTACTGGACCAGAGCCGTTCTGTGGAATCAAAACCTGCTCTATTAAGAGGAGCATAAGGGTATGGGAGGAACACAAGAAATACCAACACTGGGCCACACTGCCCAGACTTAGACAGGCCAAAAGATTCATACCGAACCACTCAACTAAAAGAAGCAAACAGCTTCTACAGTTTGATAGAAACAAAGTACGGGTAATAACCGGAATACTCACGGGTCACTCGCGCTTGAAAGATCATCTTAAAAGAATAGGAATCATAACCGATAACCTTTGCAGGTTCTGCCAACTGCAGGCAGAAACCTCAGAACATATTCTGTGTTGCTATGAGGCAGTCGCAACTCAGCGCCACAAATGTTTCGGAGAACACTTTGTGAACCATAGTACCATTGCAAAAATATACCTACACCAACTAGATAAATTCCTAAGAGAAATAAAGCTGAGTGAGGACCTCTAGGTTGAAACTGGAGAAAGATCTATGAGGTATAGCACAATAGACCACTGGTCGCGGTGCTTGGAGGAATCCCTCCATGAAATCTAAATCTAAATCTAATATCGCCTAACAGAGCTTCAGCTTTCAAAAGGCTTAAATTTAATGAAATTTTTCATGTATATTCAATCAATTCAATTAAAATAATTTATATGAATGTGCTTAATTCTTAATTTTATGCAATATATTATTATTATTATATTCTATTATATTTGTTTGTATTTTAGATACAATTTTGTTGAAAAGCCACTCACTATTCCCAAATATGCATAATGTATCTATTAAATGTCGAGCCTGTTTACGCTCTTTTACGACTACGCCTGATTGTGGTGACCTAGTAGACTGTTATTAAATGTGCACTTTTTTAATATAAATAAGCGGATCAATACCATTGATGAGCGATTTTCATTAACACTGTATGTACTTTACAGCGTTTTTATTGGCATTATATACGCCGCAATTGAACTTTTGGCCTGGCCCCCCCCAGACAAAAATCCTAGTTACGCCAATGACCGTGAAGAAATCAGAGCTAAAAGCAGGCTTCAGAGTAAATTTCTAAAAGAAGATGTTAGGTAAGTGTGTCACAACGAGGGGCTAAAACCATGAATTACATGCACCCTGTTAACTCACGATTAACATTTCTCTGAATTTATGAAAAGATTCAAAGTTCTGAATATTTGTTCAAATAAATTTTATGAATATAATCAAAAAATATGCAGGTAATTTATTTTTTTAGAAGTATGGAGATGAAAACTGCTGTATCAAGATGACAAAACCCTTAGTTCTAATCTGAAGAAAATTATTCAAGGATATGATGTACGGCAATAGCATTATGTACACATCCTTTAGCTCGTCTTACTGTCTATCCAAAATAAGCAACCCGAAACATTAACATGGATTCGGATTAACTCGTGATGAGTAGGGTAATCCCCTTTGTAAATGCACCCACAGAAATTGAAACGACAAAGTTCTGAAGATATTAACGACAAGTTTCTTCCGAGAGACTCCTTCCTAATGGATGAGTTACATCGCGAGATAAGATTGTTCGTTCGAAACGAATGGATTACACATGTAAATTGCCAGGCTGATATAGTAGTCAGGTACTACTATGCAAATATTTTATGTTTTCTCTACATAAAATTTAAGTAAGTAGGTAGTATAGTAAATTTAGCACGATTCAGGAGCCAGGCGCTAATCGCCTAAAAACTCCATCAAATCTAATCGTTAGAAGTGAAATATATTCCTCTAATTCCCTTCAGAATGTTGGTGTATTTACTGGCTTCATTTTTACTAATGTATCTGGGCAATACATTTCTTGGTTAATTTTTAGGAGATAACTAACCTGGGGATTATGGTCCAAAAAGCTTCGCACGGGTGCTATAAAAAAGCAAAAAAGCAGGAAACTCATTAGGAGTTAATCATTCGTAAAAGCACACGCTAGCGAACTAATGGCATGGATCATAAAGTTACCTCTGTACGCAACAAAATATTCAATTTTGAAAAAAACCTAAGGCTCAAGTGCCTTTTAAGTACAGCAGAAAAGGGCAAGCAATTCAAAGTCAAAGAGGGTTTACATTAAATACTATCCCTAGTAACTGTCGCACACGTAGTTACAATAGATCTCTAGAAAATGTCCTTATCCTTAAGGAACTCGAGGACTTCAATGTGAATTCAGCCGTAACTTAATATACATTTTGAACTATTATAAAGCAAAACGAACCAAAGAAATATATATATTATATATAAATATATTTGATACGGTGCGACTGTACATATGAAAATTAGTATTATTCAATTAATTTCCTTTGCATGATATCCCTCATATTGCGTTGGATTAGACAGATACACTTATTTATCGAAGTCGCTTAAACAGTAGCTACTCGATGAACTTGCTGAATTTTCTATAGTTTTATGAATTTCACTAGAAACCTTAGATGATTAATATCTCCAAAATTTTAGAATACTCTAAAATAAACGTGTGCAATATGTATGACCACTTATTTTAAAGACTTTTCTATCTGAACTATCTGGATTTGAAAAAATACAACTCTTTTTTCGTCTGAGACTTTTGCGGCTGAATTTAACTTATACAGATTTCTTTATTATGTGCATATTTTATACAGAGAGTATAAAAGCTCTTTGATGTATTTAATATGTGCATAATACCGAAACTATAAATGCCTGTTTTATAAGCTTAATCCTTTCCAAGTTTCAGCTGTTCCGAGTAAAGTGAAACATTGATTATATTAAATGTCCTAAAAATACAACAGTAGTTAAGCTAATGGCCATCCATTTAAATTTAAAACTACAAAATACCCTTTTCGGATTGCTTGCTTAAAATCTCGCTTCCAAAATTAACTTTCATAATGCTCTGCCATATTCCTGTATCGGTATGTAGTGAATGGAACAAGAACTTTGAAACTAATTTCCATTTTAGGAGTGTACAACCTACAACGAAACTTACAATGATGATGAACGCTGAATGCAAACACCGCACATTGTTTTGATTCCAAATGCATAACTTGCATGGAAATATGCAACTTCCGTTTCATAACTGCGCGATGCAGGGGCAACGCCAGAACTCGTATACAGGAAGCAATGTAATGTATGTATCTATACATGCATGTGCGTCATATGACTAGGAACCATAATTTGCGATAGAACTGCCTACTCCATATAGCATGCAATTATGTAAGATCCAAATCAAATGGCAGTTATATGAGAATAATCGCTTCCAAAAGAGAACGCAGAAAAAAAACCTGCATCACATTTATATATTTATAAAATGCTACTCGATGTATAGATGCCAAGTTTTCCCTTTCTAGCATAATCCATTTCAGAGTTTAAAAATTTTGCTTTAAACCCACTCTACCCAGCCATCGATTTACAGAAAAAAATTTAAGGCAATGTCCTTGGGAATACGACGGACACACGTTAATATTAATTTTGTTTAGGTTTAATAAGTCTATCTTTAAAAATGTGAAAAGGGTAAGGTAGGTAGTTTCTCGAAAGAGTGGCTCTCTTTCGGTATACCGTTCTCTTCAGTTCCTGTCTAAACCCCGATGGGGGCATAGTCCAGCAACAGTGCTCCTCCACTAGACACGATTCTGGGCGATAGCCTTTACCTGTCGTCGGATTTATTTACTCCTCAAATAAGAACTTCTCCGAATAAAAAGTCAACATAAAAGAACAACCAGTGTTCATTTGGTAACAAAATTAACTTCCTATTTTTGGACGTAGATCTTGAATATAAAATTAATAAAGTAAAATTATTTACATAAAGCAAATATTTTTTCGAAATAGTCAACTTTGAAACCATGAAATATTAGACTTTGATAACTTCAAGATGAAAATAATACTTATACATACGTCGGTATTGAAGATAGAATCCTCGACGTTAAGGAGCCCCATTTCAGTACCGAAGCCGGATATATAATAGATGGCCTTGTCTTTCAAGTATTTCAAGTACTTTGAAGGATATTGCTGTTTTAAACTTCTGAAATTTATGCAAAGTCTATGCGAAAAGTATTTACATTGGATGGTCAAGCCCGCAATATTATAAAAATTTAAATAAATATTTTGTAAGATTTAAATTTTAAATTTTTAGATCAAACCGGACTTAGCTATTGCAAAATTTGACAAAAAAGTAGCACCCAAAATATTGATAGATTTTTCTATTTAATTTGAGGTATATTTTTTATTTATTTATTTACGTAATCATAAAATTTAATTATTTATACAGAATGAAATTTAAAACAAAAGAAGGGGTTACTTAAGTGATTAAACGTATAACTGCTTTGGACTATTTTAAAGCACACTGTATGCTCGTTAGCTTAATAGTCCGAAAAACATTTAAGGTCATTCCTTGATACATTAGATATAATCACAAAATCAATAAATTAGGTAAATTAAGAAAGGGTACCGAAAGGGTATATTACACAATCTTAAAATAACAAGAACACGATTGACTAGCCAGAGCATCCCGAAAACGGGGGACTCCACAATCAAGTGCCGGATTTTTTTGTTCTCCAAACTTTAGTAATGTTATTTTATTGATCTTCAATGTTATCTCATCTCATGGCCGTCGAAAATTAAATGTTAAAAAAAACATGAAATTTTTAAGGATATTTTTAAGAAAGTTACTTAAAGGAGCGTCTCGGTTCTTATTCTTTTACTTCGATCTTGGATATGTTAAAGTAAAATTTTAGATTCGCAAAACGCATTTCACAGTTATTATTTCTGAAAGATTTATCAATGGAAGGACATTTGAGTGGAAAGTACCAGAGGAGTGTAAAGAAGAATTGCAAACTAGATCAAAAATCAGAATTCTAAATTTTAATTTCTTAGCTAAAATATTTCTTGTGCTACGCTTAAAGTTCAATTTTTGTTTTTAGGGAGGGTGCTTCGAATTCGTGGTCGTCTGGACCTCTCAAATTGTGGTTCACCCTATCATTGAAATAAAAAAAACGTTTACTCCTAACATTAAAAATTTAATTAAAGTTGAGTCTGTATTGCTGTTTCTTTCCGTTATTAGACCCCTAACTGTAAGCCCCATTAGCGTTATGGAGATCTTAGTAATAAAATTGTTAGCACTGGATTTTGTGTACCCAATTATACAAATAAGATCCTACGAAAATTAATTCAAGTTAATATCGTTAATAAATTGAATACATATTTGAAGAAGTATGTAATAAATATTAATATTCCAGTCTATGAACTTATATTTTATACGTATACCCTAATAATTTCAATTGTTTCTACACAACAAAATTGATCTATTTAATAGTCCGGCCATAACACCATTCAGCACTCAATATTTATTGCGCTTAAGCATTTCTTTACATTAGATAGTATATATCCCGTTCGACTATTCCCTAAGGGAAGACGCATATCTACTTAAAGGACACGGTTTCTCAGTCTGAAGTGGTGTAAAGGGACTTATTTCTTTTTACTTCGTTGTCTGCACACATAAATTTGGTCCATTATCCCAGGTGTTGTAATCCTGAATCTTGTGTTCTTTGCCCAAGTTTCTAATAGTACGAATAGCTACACTAGGAACGGTAGATCAACACTTTTTTACATTATTTAGAAGCTTCCACTTGCACCTAATACACAGTCAACAATTTTTTTTTAATTTCTAATACCACATAGTATGACACCTTAACATGCATTACAGCACTTTACACTTAATACTTCTTTATTTTAAGTGAGTTTAGAGCTCAGTTTATCAAAGGTTCCGGAACGCGTTTGTATCAAAGAAAGGTCATGGTGAGACTAAAGTGCTATCTGACTGACCCGAAAGCTTAAAGCATGAATTCGCCGCGAAATAGTCGATTTTTGGTGAAGGGGAGCTGCAAGGATATTATGTTGGCAGAATCCTATTAAGGAGCTTTCGAAATCATACGAAGTTTTCTTCGCCTGGTTTTTAGGATACAGCAAAAGAAAATGCATAAAATTGTCTAAAGCAAGTCCTTAAGACGGTCGGCTTCTACACACGATGAATGGCAACGAAGTCCTTGGCATTATTTTTAGAATAAGAACAGATATTTATTATATTAAAGCGAGTCTATAGCTATGATGTCCTTTGTTATTGAGTTTCACAATTGCAATGCAATTGCGTTTATTCATTGAGGATTGGTCATGTCGAACACACATCAAACTTACTTCTTTTAAATTATTATTATTTTTTTATTAAAGATTAATTTAATTATATGTTTTTTTTTCGTTGTTTCATCTGAATTTCCCGAATGGAGAAGATGCTCCTTGACATGTATCAACATGAATTTAAGCCATTAAGAGTATGACAGCGCGAACCATTTTCACTGGAAAAGTAAACTGTTTTGCCTCTGATTAATTAAAGACCATTTTATATACATATACTTCTGAAAGCACCCAACAATTGGTTGAAGTCTATGAAGTCTACTGCACGTAATTCCCAACTGGATTTATTCTATTTATTCTATTAATTTCATTTATTTATTTTATTTATTTCTTTTATTTTATTTCTTTTATATACTTTATTTATTTATTTTATTTTTTTTATTTATTTTATTTAATTCATTTATTTTATTTATTTTATTCATTTTATTTATTTAATTTATTTTATTTATTTAATTTATTTTATTTATTTAATTTATTTTATTTTATTTATTTTATTTATTTCATTTATTTTATTTATTTTATTTATTTTATTTATTTTATTTATTTTATTTATTTTATTTATTTTATTTATTTTATTTATTTTATTTATTTTATTTATTTTATTTATTTTATTTATTTTATTTATTTTATTTATTTTATTTATTCTATTTATTTTATTTATTTCTTTTATTTATTTTATTTATTTTGCTGCTCGGTATCTAAGCGAATCTAAAGCGAGACGACAACGAAGTGAAAACTTTCACTTCAAAAAGAAAGTTAAATCTGTGTTGGACTTCGTGCTCGAGAATTAAATTAGTTTTGTGCATCTACAAAAGACATGTCCAGCAATTTAAACTGTTCCTGCTAAAATCAAAGACATACCATGTCGTTTTTGTTATTCACGCTACATTCAGAACTCGATGAGAGACCAAAAAAATAAAGAAATATCCGATAGGAAAATTGGATTTATATTGATGTCAGAAACTTTTTCAATGGAGCACTATACATATAAAAGGACTCCATTTATTCTATCAGAGCGTTGCAAATAATGTAAAACTTTTCCTTCTGTAGCTTAGTACCTACAGGAAAATCGATTATTTTTGCGAATAAGGATGAAGGAATTAGTGTTGATAAAAGCAAAGGAGTAGTTTTCGCGCAGTGAAATTTTCCATCATAAAGTTGTCCTTCCAAGAATTGTACGTTACAAGAAGACAGATGTAACTCTATTTTCTGAGCATTGACCTTTAGTTGTCCCGTAGGACAATACTTTTCTCCGAACTTGCGTCTCTATTATTCGTTTAAATAACGTCTTCTTGGAAAGATTCCAATGCAGCCCTCATTAAATATCCTTTTTGACCCCACTATATGATTCAAAGAAAGCACAATACTTGAATATATTCTCCATTTTTCCCAACATCGATGTACTACCGACTGAACAGCCACTTTGCATTTAGAATGAAAAAATGGAATATTTTGAATCCGAAATCAGTGAAACTTTTAGTACGACCATGTCGTGTAACATTCTCGAGCATAGATTATTGCACTACTATGTACAACCCACCTCCAACAATATTCTATCCGTGTTACCTATCATTAGCTGCAGCAGTACACACTACACACTAGCCATTCACCGCAATTCACTTCTAAAGTAGTGTAGTTGGGGATAAAGTAGAATTACGTGTGTGCATGTTGTATGTCCTTTATTAAGGACACCCATTTGATTGCTACTCAAACCTAAAAGACAATATTCAGTGTTTAATTTCATATCTTGAACTGGGTAAGTCATCCAAAAAAAATGTCCTTTTTGAAAGACTTTCACATGGGAGGTGCAGGAAGGACTCACTCGATTTTTTACATATTAATCCTTTTCCTTGGAACCATTCAAAAATGAGCGTGTACAAAATTTCAAATTCGTAGCTTGAAGCGTTCAAAAGTTATCGAAAAATATTGTTGAACACGTGTCTTAAGGGCATTTTGTATGGCAGCTACCAGAAGGAGTAAAAGGATTTTGCTGATTAGTAAACTCGAACTTCGTTTTTACTCAAAACTAATTTGTACAAAATTTCCAAATCATAGCTAAAAGATTACTTGAGTTATAGTAAGTTCCGTAAATTAAGTGAAGACGTTTTGACAGGATATTTGTATGGCAGCTACACGAAAGACTAATAGGATTTTCTTCATAATCATACATTTAGCTCCAACTATTGGAAAAATAACACATTCAAAATTTCAATGTCGTAGCTTGAACCCTTCTGAAGTTATGGACCAATATTCTTGTCACGTGTTTTAAGGACATTTTGTATGGCAGCTACCAGAAGGAGTAAAAGGATTTCGCTGACTAGTAAACTCGAACTTTGTTTTCACTCAAAACTAATTTGTATGAAATTCCTAATTCGTAGCTAAAAGATTACTTGAGTTATAGTGAGTTTCATAAATTAAGTGAAGACATTTTGACAGGATATTTGTATGGCAGCTACACGAAGGACTAATAGGATTTTCTTCATAATCATACATTTAGCTCCAACAATTGAAAAAGTAATACATACAAAATTTCAAAGTCGAAGCTTTAGGCGTTCTGAAGTTATTGGTCAATATTCGTGAACACGTGTTTTAAGGATATTTTGTATGGCAGCTACCCGAAGGAGTGGGACGATTCTGCCCGTTAACGAACTTAGCCTTACAAATTCAACCAAACATCCAGATTCAAAATTTCAAGATCCTAGGTCAAGGCGTTCTTGAGTTATCGTGTTCACGGACAGACGGACGGACGGACGGACGGACGGACGGACGTCAGGCGGATTTGAGGTTTTTGGCCACAAATAAACAAAAAATAATATATAACTTTTTTTCGTCCGAGGCTTGGTTCTATGCGTTACAAACTTTTCGGCTGGATTAAACTTATAATACTCTATATGATTTCATCTAGAGTATAAAAATGAAATGAATAGTCGTACGACTAAAAATATTCGTACCGACAGACGGATTTTTTTTAAATATTATCAATCAAAATCCAAATTCCTAGAAATTTTCCCTAAAGATATTCTTGAAAATGTTATAATTAACGATTTCAACCAATTTTCTAATAACTGAAGATTTGACAATAAGCAGAAAAACGAAAATTCATATCGGAAAATTCGTTTGGTCGTGTGTACAGCGCCTAAGCTGACCGATGGATAAAGGAGAATGAATAAATTGGAGCGTACTACGAAAATTAATAAGAGTTCTTACTGTTATTCAAATTGAGGAAGTCATCTGTGCCATCCGGAGCAAGTACATAATGCCTTAAAATTTGGTGTTTATAAAAAGAAGTACGGAAACTAAGTAAGAAGAAATATCAATCTTACAGAAATTTGTTCAACTCAACGAACATCAGAAACTTTAATATTATAGTATCTCCCTTTAAAAATTTCTCCGATTTAAATCACATCGCTTCCGATCGAATCAAGCAACATTTAGCACGTTAATTGAAATTGAGTTTCCTTCAGGGACATCTTTTAAGTGAAAATTTTCGTCCCTTCTCTAAGCATTCTTTTGTCCGCAAATAGCTCGGGTGTTCGGGAGTAAATTGACATTTTACTGACCACCGTCAAATAGCTCGACGGCTTCTATATTCTATGTCCATTTCAGGAGTTCATTTTCGGTCGTTGAAATTTATTGCACCTTTTATTGCATTGTCGTCGAATATTATCCTTGGGGGTTAGTCTACTCTACACTAGGTAGTCGAGAGGAAAAATAAAAAAAAATAGAGAGGAAAATGAATGAAATTCTCCACAAATCTCGTTTTGTATGAATTTTCTGGGGTTGCTTTTCCTTTCTTTTTTGAAAACCCAACTTCTTGGAATCCATTATTTTCGTGTTGTCGCTACTTATATGGAATTGAATTGAATATGGAACTGTGAGGCGACACTAAAAGGGCATGAATAAGGGTCCATTTGGAGATATACAGAATCTTGGAAAATCTGGAAAATCTGATGGTCTAGACTAAAGTAATATATGTACGATAACAAACCTTTAGATACTCCATTTGTTAAATAAAATAATAGCTATCTCATTATATAATACACAATACCGTTTATAAGTTTTTGCCATCCCTTCGTAAAGATTTTTATTTCATTTCTACGTAAAATTATTATGAGTAGTTTACGTTTATTGGATACTCTAGATCTAGATATTGGATATTCTGATAATACTCTCAACTAATTTTAATTGGTTGCCAAACTTTGGGCCATTTCCACAAGTTTTGGCATTGATTGTTCAATTTTGCTTTTCCTTTTGTGGGCATTGATCCTGGACAATATTTTTTATTAAAAAATTGTCTTTACAGATGTGAATTAGCCTAACTTTTAAGTCGAATTTCTATTTGTACATCTTTCGAGAGAAATTCACCTACTTCCGTCCGGAGCCTTGACGATACTGGCGAGCAACCTATCTTCGAAAATAAATGCTCAGATCGGACGAAGGGACGATCAAATCTCAAATTTGATCCGAGAAATATTAGAACAAAGAAACAAAAAAAAAAGATCGTAAAGGAGAGTTAATCCCTTAATCCGATTTGTTAATCTGTTGGAGATGGAGAATATCTAAATAGTGATGATCAGGCACATATTTGGTGATTTAAAGAATACCAGAATGGAGTGGTATTGAGCCTGACAAGGATAATTCTATACAGAACTAGAAGGAAGTTAATGAGACGCTTCCTCATTTTCGGTGAAAGGACAATAACCATTACCAGTTTCAGTCCCAAGGGTAACGTAATAATGTATCCGTTGCCGTTAGAGATTGGTTCCATCTAAAAGCAACTAACATCAAACCAAAACGGAAGTACTTCGGGCCTAAATCCATCGTTTAGTGACCGAATATTTCGGGATCCAATCATTGAGAATGATCCATAGAGAAAAGTCCTTACCATCGATAAATCCATCGAAATCCGAATCCAAGGCACTGTTACTTCTTCGGGTATCATTTAATTCTTGAGGCCGCAGGATATAAGCCCCATGACCTTGCTTACGAGTATCTCTTTTATATTATGATTGCCGTAACGAAACATAAACCTTGATGGAATATTGAACACATGAGAAATGATGATGAAATGAAAGAAAGTTCCGTAAAACTGCCATTTTGAGTTCAAGAACCCGCTACTCCGGATATGGATAGTACCAAATTGAAATGATACAGTACTAAATTTTGTCGACTTTGTTTATTTTGCCGGAAAAGCACGTTTTCCAAATAAAACCGACCGACATTCCATCATGTTTAAAAGCGTACCATATGTCCTTTTGTGTTGAGTTTTGGTAATAACATATTTTCCCAAACCAGTTCAGTTGCTTCTTTATCCACGAATTCAATCAAAATGTGTGGTTAAATTGCGAATAGAAATTTATATGTAATCCGAAAATTTCAATTCTATAAATATTTTGAAATAATTTACATGTACCTACACGTACTCGTACATTTAATTCATATGAAAATTGTATGGCAAATTTCAAAGGATGATATGCCTTCTGATGAGTTGAAACGTGTTACTATTGCCGGGAGAAATTAAGATCTTTGAAATGGCTTTGAAATTTTTCTGTAAATACTCGATTCGTCAGTATTTCCAGTATTCTCCAGCTAGAGATTTCATGCAATGATCTGCACAAACTGTACTGAACTGAATCAGAAACATACTGCAGTCACGATCGGCTGCAAGCCAATCGTATAATACTCTAGATGAATACTGAACTCCGATTTATATTGTAGTTGGGATAAAGTAGAATTACGTTTGTGCATGTTGTATGTCCTTTATTAAGGACTGCCATTAGATTGCTACTCAAAACTAAAAGATAATATTCAGTGTTTAATTTCATATCTTGAACTGGGTAAGTCATCCAAAAAAAATATCCTTTTTGAAGGACTTTCACATGGGAGGTGCAGAAAGGACTCACTCGATTTCTTACATATTTATCCTTTTCCTTGGCACCATTTAAAAATGAATGTGTACAAAATTTCAAATTCGTAGCTTGAAGCGTTCAAAAGTTATCGAAAAATATTGTTGAACACGTGTCTTAAGGACATTTTGTATAGCAGCTACCAGACGGAGTGAAAGGATTTCGCTGATTAGTAAACTCAAACTTCGTTTTTACTCAAAACTAATTTGTACAAAATTTCCAATTCATAGCTAAAAGAATACTTGAGTTATAGTAAGTTCCGTAAATTAAGTGAAGACGTTTTGACAGGATATTTGTATGGCAGCTACATGAAGGACTAATAGGATTTTCTTCATATTCATACATTTAGCTCCAACTATTGGAAAAATAACACATACAAAATTTCAAAAACGTAGCTTAAACCCTTCTGAAGTTATCGGCCAATATTCTTGAACACGTGTTTTAAGGACATTTTGTATGGCAGCTACCAGAAGGAGTAAAAGGATTTCGCTGACTAGTAAAGTCGAACTTTCTTTTCACTCAAAACTAATTTGTACAAAATTTTGAATTCGTAGCTAAAAGATTACTTGAGTTACAGCGAATTTCGTAAATTAAGTGAATATATTTTGACAGGATATTTGTATGGCAGTTACACGAAGGACTAACAGGATTTTCTTCATAATCAAATATTTAGCTCCAACTATTGGAAAAATAACACATACAAAATTTCAATGTCGTAGCTTAAACCCTTCTGAAGTTATCGACCAATATTCTTGAACACGTGTTTTAAGGACCCGAAGGAGTAGGACGATTTTGCCCGTTAACGAACTTAGCCTTACAAATTCAACCAAACATCCAGATTAAAAATTTCAAGGTCCTAGGTGAAGGCGTTCTTGAGTTATCGTGTTCACGGACAGATGGACGGACGGACGGACGGACGTCAAGCGGATTTGAGGTTTTTGGCCACAAATAAACAAAAAATAATATACAACTTTTTTTCGTCCGAGGCTTGGTTCTATGCGTTACAAACTTTTTGGCTGGATTAAACTTATAATACTCTATATGATTTCATCTAGAGTATAAAAAGGAAAATCCTTAAAACTAAAATGTTTTTTTTTTAATATAAATTGAATTTTTCCTTTAGGTCCTGGTGTCAGAAATTAAGGAGCCGATCAAGCCTGTATTTCAAAAGGGAAGCGCATACGAAGTCGATGAAAACGATCTCGAAGTAAAAGACGTCGATCCAGACGTAGTCGCTAGTTATTTTGTATTGATTGTTATTAATTTATTGTTATCAATATATACAAAAAAAAACCCCCTAGTGTACACCATTTAAACACATTTGTTGGATCATGGTAACGGCAAAGAATTCATTTCAACATCAGGAAAAAATCCTTTACAACTTAAGCTAACTGCTTAGCTTTATGCAGTATTAATCAATATGTTAACATGTGACTCACATTTACAATTTAAGTTATATGTTTGTGATCATTTGATATTTTATCCTTTCGACTTGAAGATTTTGAATTTTTGATATTTTTTGATTATAGGTAATACTCGTATATTTGTGGATGTTTTCAATTCAGGATTTTTAAATAGTGTTTTGCAATTTCTTCAACTATTGAAATTGGTGAATTAACTATTTGTGGACACGGTAACTTATTTCGAACATTCGGCATTTTTCAAACATTCTTTAAAACCTTTCAATGGTTTTGCAACTTTTGAAATTGGAAAAGTATTTCTGTCTTTATCACGATAAATTCGCAAAATGATACAAACCTCTCCCTTCTCTTGTATACTATCAAGGAAGATTCCGTTTTCAAAATATTGTAGTCACGTTTTGTCTAGGAATTAAAAACAAATCCATGTGAAAAGGTCCCACAGTAATCAGAAAGGATACGGATTAAGGGCTTTGTGTTGGCAGTTACATAATTTTTTTTCGTTGACTTTCAGTTTAGCCCTTCAAATCATTTCTATTCCGAAGAGCAACTTTCTGACAAAGTAACCGAATAACTTTTTTCTGTATGTAGGAATTACCGAAAAGGGAATGAATTATTCTATTAACGCACTAAGCGAAAAAAACTGAATTAAACTTCAGCTTTAGCTCTATTTGTGTTTTCCGAGTTGTGAGTACAAGATACGTTTTATTCGTAAATTGTATGATTGAAGGTAATAGAATTTTAACAAAATTAATTTCAATATATTTAAATGGAAAAATGTAAATTTTATTTTGATAATATTTTTAAAATTCTCCATGTGAAATATAAAGTTGTAAAAATATGAAATCAAATATATAATTAATTTTTATTACAATAGTAAACATCAATATTTAAAATCTTATAAATCTGATTAGCTAAGAAGAGGAAGGTGTACTAACCGTAAGATCTACGAATCCTACTCCTGATATGGGGAAATGTATAATCAATGTGATTTAAAGAAGTCAACTTTGAGAAGAAGTATGGACACTTATAAGAGACAGTTTCAAGTGCTTGAGGGTGGAATGAAAAGATAAAGATACTGCAGTCACGATCGGCTGCAAGCCAATCGTATAATACTCTAGATGAATACTGAACTCCGATTTATCTTGTAGTTGGGGATAAAGTAGAATTACGTGTGTGCATGTTGTATGTCCTTTATTAAGGACTGCCATTAGATTGCTACTCAAAACTAAAAGACAATTTCATATCTTGAACTGGGTAAGTCATGGAAAAAAAATTTTTCTTTTTGAAGGACTTTCACATGGGAGGTGCAGGAAGGACTCACTCGATTTCTTACATATTTATCCTTTTCCTTGGAACCATTCAAAAATTAATGTGTACAAAATTTCAAATTCGTAGCTTCAATCGTTGTAAAGCCATCGACAAATTTTCTGGAACACGTCTTTTTAAGGATTTTTTGTATGGAAGATACTCGAAGAAGTAAAGAAATTTCACTGACAAATGAAGTCTAACTTCATTTTCGCTCAAATCTTATTTGTACAAAATTTAAACTTCGTGGCTAAACGATTTCTTGAGTTATAGTAAGTTTCGTGAATCGAATGCAGGTATTTTAACAGGATATTTGTATGGCAGCTACACGAAGTACTAATAGGATTTTCTTCATAAGCATACATTTAGCTCCAACTATTGGAAAATTAACACATACAAAATTTCAAAGTCGTAGCTTAAACCCTTCTGAAGTTATCGGCTAATATTCTTGAACACGTGTTTTAAGGACATTCTATATGGCAGGTACCAGAAGGAGTAAAAGGATTTTGCTGACTAGTAAACTCAAACTTCGTTTACACTCAAAACTAATTTGTACAAAATTCCGAAATTGTAGCAAAAAGATTACTTCAGTTATAGTGAGTTTCGTAAATTAAGTGAAGACATTTTAACAGGATATTTGTATGGCAGCTACTCGAAGGACTAATAGGATTTTTTCTATAATCATACATTTATAGCTTCAACTATTGAAAAACCAACGTATACAAAATTTCAAAGTCGTAGCTTTAGGCGTTTCGAAGTTATTGGTCAATATTCTTGAACACGTGATTTATGGACATTTTGTATGGTAGCTACCCGAAGGACGATTCTGCCCGTTAACAAACTCAGCCTTACAAATTCAACCAAACACCCAGATTAAAAATTTCAAGATCCTAGGTCAAGGCGTTCTTGAGTTATCGTGCTAACGGACAGACAGGCAGACAGACGGACGGTCGGACGTCAAGCGGATTTGGAGTTTTTGGCCACAAAAAAACACAAAATAATATATAAAAAAATCTGCCAATAGTCTGGGCGCAACTTTCTTATTTTATGGGTAGAAGTCCGAAACGTGTTTAATGATGAGATGCTGTGTAGGTTACTATGCGACTGACAACCTAAAAAATAACGTTCCAAATAACCTCCTGGTTATTTCATCATTAAACACGTTTCGGACTTCTACCCATAAAATAATAAAGTTGCGCCCAGACTGTTGGCAGATTTTTTTTATTTATTTACGTATTTTTTTATCAATAGAATAATTCATAGTAGTAAAAGCGAATTCGATCACATTGAACCTAAGAGATTTTCGGAATCAGTGAAATCTTGAACAATACCCCCAGGGGGTTTAATTGAGAAAAATACTTAAATCGGGTTTTTCCCCGACTACGTTTAAAGCTTATAGAAGTAAAAGTGAATTCCAAATCTCAATATAACTTAGGAATATATAAGAATTCGTGAATATGTACACAACCATTTTACACCCCCTTATTGGTTGGATATCAAAAAAATTGGAAGAACGTTACTAGGCGCATATATAAATAGCCCGCAGAAGTAAAATTACTTTGATAGTTTGACATGTCTAAAAGTTTTAAAGAAATTCGTGAAAATGTGGATTCACGGACATTTTTTTTACTCAACCTCTGAACGCCAATAAAAATCTGAACTTTTTTTTTGCTTTAGTTACTCTAATAGCACATCTACATATACGTACTAACTTTCAACTTTCTAGCATAAGCCATTTCTGAGATAAAAAAAACCACCCCTCACTCCCGTACCTTGCTACCCCTATCAATAATTTTATTTTTCTAGGATGTCTCTATAGTGGCTTTATATAATCCTAAATTTTTAGCTTTCCGCTCATTATGGTTTTCGAGAAATAAAAATCAGAATTTTTTTCCTTTCTACCCCTTTTCACCATCACCCGCTACACCCCCACCACTAAATTGTTTTCCTTACTAGAGGTCTACCGATCCCAACTCCTGTAAAATTTTCAAGATCATATCTGATACGGTTTCTGAGATATAAAAATGACATTTTTTGAGAAATTGCTATCGCCCCTCTTTCGTGCCCCACCTCCCCCCTCAATTTACTTTCATTAGACTCCTCTTGTGATCCCATATACAGAAAGAAAATTTTATCTACCTGGTGTAATTGGTTCGGAAGATATTGTAATCCAAAGTTTTTCACCTCCCAACCCCACCCCCCACCACCCCCCTTAAAAATTTTGGCCTTATCTAATCTTCAAGTATCCCTAAAGGCAACTACAAAGTTTCAATCTTCTGACATCAATCGTTCAGGAGATATGGATTTTAGAATATTTCAATCCCGGCTTTCAATCGTTTTGACTCATTTCCCCCCCCCCCCCCCCCCACTTCCACACCCCTCAAACCTTTATAGATAATTTTTTTTTGCAAATGAGTCCACTATCATAGTACTATATCAGTTCCAAGTTTCAGCCTCCTAGCACAAGTGGTTCCTGAGATCTGGAAACCAAAATTGTTCGTCTAAAACGCTCCCCCTCATCCCCCCTTACACCCCCACCCCCTTAAAAGATACCACCCGTAGGGATTCACCCAATCTACCCACCATAAAAATTTCAACTTAATACCTCAACGGGTTTGGGAGCTACGCGCCTTCAAACAATTTTGCGTACGGCGGACGGCGTACGGCGTATACGGCGGACAGACGGACATTTTTTTTTTGCTTTTTTGGTGTTTACTAGTCCTAAAACGTGTAAATACAAAATTTCAGGGTAGCAAATTTTTTTTTAAATTTCAGGTCGATCACAATACTTTATTATTAAAAAATAATAAAGTAATTTTTTCGTCCGACGCTCGGTTCTATGCGTTACAAACTTTTGGGCTGGATTAAACTTATAATACTCTATATGATTTCATCTAGAGTATAAAAATCTACTTATCCACGGTACGCAGTTTATAAGCACCGAAAGATTTTGCTTCCATACAAAAAAAATTCTTTATGGTGGAATTACAAATTCATAAGTAGAATCACTGGCTATGTGCACATATGCTTTCCAAAAGATTGACATTTTTGTTGAGTGAAGAGGTGCAAATGCGGATGGGGTAGTCACAACGTCACTTAGATTGGTATCGCACTGATCAAAAGGTTCGAACTATTTATGGATTTCAATTTTAAATATTTATTGAAATTCACATTCGCTTTTATTTTGCGTAGTTACGAAAAAATTTCACAACGAATGAAATAAGGAAATAGTTCCGAATTATTTGGCTGGAAAATTACATTTTTATCATTTTACGGTACTATTTTACTTTATTATTTTTTAATTATAAAGTATTTTGTATTGGTTTGACAGTTGGGGTCCCAAACCTTTAAGGCAGTAAGGCACCTGTATGCTAGACCGCATTGCCCGACGGTTGCTACGCCACTGGGCACAAACCATACTATAGTTAAGCGAAATATTTGAATAACTTCTGTAGTTGCACTGATCATAGAACATAGTTACCGTAGCTGTAAAGCACTTTGACTACGAGAATCACAACCATGACCATTGCAATCATAGCTCTTATTATTGTTAGATGAACTTACTTACAGTCAAAGCAACAATGCAAATATAACATTGAAATATCCATCAAAATGTAGAACTACATTTTGTTTCAATTTTACATCATTAGGTATTATTTAATTATTAGTTACTGTGCAGAGGTAATTTAAATTTGAAGTCACACCGCGGCTCCATGGTAATTACGAATATGTTTGTATTCTGTCAAATGCACAAATTGGTTTTAAAGTCAATCAATGTCCAATTTTAAGTTTGACAGGTAGTTTGCATCCGGTTTCACTTTAAATATGATATTTAGTAATATGTACCTACACATAATAAACTTAGGTATACGACTACCTACACACAATTTCGATCTGAAATTTAAATCTCTCTCTTTCGAACGAAGATGTAATTTGCATTCACGTCACATCACATAACAGCACTTTGTTGATGCCAGCCAGGGTGCCAGGATTAGGTCTTGCTGTGCCATTCCCACATTATAGCAGTTTGAGCATTCCACAAAAAGGAAAAAAAAGAAATACACCTACTCATACATCTGTCAAATATCATAACCTTACAAAATGGATAAACGCGTGGTATGGTACCAGGCAATAGTCCTGTCGGTCCTGGCAACATTTTCTGCCATTTTCATGGGAATTGCAGTTTAATTCCCTAGTAGAATATGTACGAGTATGTAGTGTAGTGTGTATCCTTAAGTATCCCACAGGAACTGGATCATTGGTAGTAAAACTAGCACTTAAAAGCAATCCTCTACATAGTTCATCCTATGAGATACTTATGTTATGACATTGACAAAAGTATGTATACTATACATCATCTTTCCATAAAATGGTGATAACTTTTCCCAGAATAGAGTTCCTAAGAATTCGGTAAGGATAACAAGATTTAGGGCTTAAATGCTCGCAATTTATTCGTAAATTATGGCCAAAGCAGGCTACAAGTCTAGAGAAAAGAAACACTACCAAACGTACGAGTAAATATGCCTCGAGAAAAGTCATCAACTGCGCGCTACACCTAAACTGCCCCACGGGAGTTTTTGATCTTTGTCAGTCAGACAAATGGAAGTATTAGGAAAGAAGCTTTTTATTTTATATCAAGACAGAAGAGCTCTACACCATCCTATTGGACTACTTCTATGAGTGAAAATAAGGTAAAGGAAATTAATCACGAAAAATGACTTTTTTCAGTATGAAAAAAAATGTTTATGTACTTATCCACACCAGATTCTGAAGGAGAAAAAAACAAAAAATAATGGCTCTGCACAAAATGCCTATCCTATTAGCGAACAATTTTCAAAATTTTTTTGCTCAGTTTTATTACAATATTTCATTTATGTGGATACGTTGACTTCACCATGGACAGGAACTGGATGACTTCATTTCTAATTTCCAAGTTTAAATTTTCTAGCGAAAATCAATCACAACATATACAAATCAGAAGATCTAAGTATGAAGAAGTTTAAAATTACACATTTTTTCGAAAAACTACACAAAATTCTAATATTTCTAAATGAATAAATATCTGTGAATATTTTCATCATTCAACAAAATTGTTATAATTTGGAGGAAAAACTCTCACTGATGACCACCCGCTTGAAAATGAAAATTAACATTTTTTATTAATAGTTCATGTCCATTTAAACCAATTCCAATCGGTTATATTCCCCGCTTGACCTGAAATCAAAAGATATCGCTATTTAAAAACATGAAATTTTCATACCATTTTAATGTGAGCTGGACTTCAGAATGACATTTCGCATGGCACCAGGATTGCCATATTCAAACCTTTTATGCTCCGACTACTTTTTGCGCGCGCGTGTCAATTTAGCCATTACTCAAAAATATGTCATCCCGGTAAGTATGTTGAAATGGGGTCAATTTAAATGTATACCATTGTGAGCCCAGCTTTATTACTGCAACAAAACAAAGCATCAGAGTATATACGAGTACATACATATACACTCCAATATTCTATACATAGCGCTTCCTACGGAATCCAATATTCCGATTTACCGTTCTGGTAATATCGTGAAATTTTTATAATTTCAGAAGCTATTTTACAATCTCAGGAACCCATCAATAAAAATCGTAAATCCCCAATAGCTTCGACCCTTCGTGACCCTTTTAGCGTTCGCAGTTTAAATTGTATCTCGTTTGCACAAAATGAGCACTTCTAGAACTAATAGAAGTAAACTTAATAAATCTTAAAAACGGTATGCGATTAAACCAATGCTTTCTGATTTTTATTGCGTATAAAAAATGGATAAAATTTTCATTATTAAATTTCTTGCAGTGGCTCATCGCACATAATTCGGGGCAAGGTGACAAACGATGTTGTATACGTTTGCTAAATAATTAAGAAGGTCAATATAGACAAGGATATATTTTTCGTAGGTTACTCGTAGATGTGAGGGTAAATTTATTTCGACACGATTGTGTTTTTCGGTGTCAAAAGTTTTTTATCCTTTGTTATACACAACGGAACTGCCCTTGTTTAAGTCGAGTAGCGCCTTTCCTCCAATTGGAGGAAGAGCTGTAGCGTTGTAACATTAGTAAGGGAAGGTGCCAAACTACGAAAAATCCATTCTTAATAATTTAAGTAAGCAAATATTGAAAATATTATTGTACCCAATTCTGACTTTGGTATTTATTAATGAAACCTATAAAGATCTTTTATTAATTGTCATTTTTTTTTTCAAAGGGTTTTTTAATAACTTTTCCCTGGAAACTATTATATTATGTATTCATATAATTTTTATGTGTACATATAATTTTTATCTGCTTAGTGCTTACTGTTTTCACCAAAGCTGTAAAGACATTACGTCTAAACTCTGAATGAAAATGAACTGAAATATCGAACTGTATTTAAATTTAAGAAATAAATATATCTATCTATCTAATTGTCATTTTTGCTTCTTATCTCTTTTCAATTTTCACACTCTAGTTCTACTGCAATTCCTACTAGATTTATTTTTCGCAACTCCAATGTTAAGTTATATACAAATTATCAACGAATTGAAAATTATCGAAATCCACTATTTCTTGTAATGTTTACAATTTCCAGCAAATAAATTAAAGTTTCTACCAAACTTGATTTTCCTTGGCATATTCGAGCAAAGTAACAACAGTTTTTAGAATGAGCTTATCGTTTCAATTGATATTGCCTCCAGTACTGTATCAGTTCTGAGTTTTTGTTGAAGTAAAGCACAGTGGACTATATTACTATTCAAATATGTAAAGCGGCCGATAGCTTAGCAGACTGATAACACCCTACCTGTTCAAAACCCACATCCAAAAGTTTAGTCAAGAAATTTTATTTCATAAATTTTACTTTATTATTTTTTAATAATAAACTATTGTTATCGACCTGAAATTTCAAAAAAATTTGCTACCCTGACATTTTGTATTTTCACGTTTAGGACTAGTAAATCCCAAAAAAGCAAAAAAAAATGTCTGTCTGTCCGCCGTAGACGCCGTACGCCGTCCGCAAAACCGTTTGAAGATGCGTAGCTTACAAACCCCTTGAGATATTAAGTTGAAATTTTTATGGTAGGTAAAATGGGTGAACCCCTACGAGTGGTATCTTTTGGAGGGGTGGGGGTGTGAGGGAGCGGAGGGGGTAGCGTTTTAGATGAAAAATTTTTATTTCTAGATCTCAGGAACCGATTATTCTTGGAGGCTGAAAGTTCAAATTTATATAGAACTATGATAGTGGACCTATTTGCAAAAAAATGATCGATAGGGGTGAAGGGGTGTGTGAGTGGGGGGAAAACAATGCGTCCAAAACTCTTGAAAGCTGGAATTGAAACATTCTAAAATCCATATCTCCTGAACGATTGATATCAGATGGCTGAAACTTTGTAGTTGTCTTAAGAGATACTAGGAGATTAGAAAAGAGTAAACAATTTTAAAGGGGGTGGTGAGGTATGGAGGTGGGGGTGAAAAACTTTGAATTACAATATTTTCCGACTCAATTGTGCTAGGATGAATGTACTGAATGTAAAATTTTTGCGGGAGGAGGAGAAGCGCGGAAGTAGGGGGACAGTCATTTTTCAAAAAAATTTTGAAATTGGATATGTGGATGTAGGGAGTGATGGTGGGAGGGGGTGGAAATGAAAAAATTCTGATCTTAATTTCTCGAAAGCCGCAAAGGATAGAAAGCTAAAAATTGAAAACTGTATAGAGCTACTATAGAGACATCTCAGAAAAATAAATTTTTGATAGGGGTAGCAAGGTACGGGGGGTGGTGGTGGTTTTTCATATCTCAGAAACCGCTTAAGCTAGAAAGTTGAAACTTAGTACCTATATGTAGTAGCCTTGTGTAGTTCGCGAACGAACTAGTTCAGAAGAGCGTTCCCAGAACCGAAATGAACGAACTAGTTCGCAGTCAGTCCCGCTCCTAATTCGTTTCTATTCATTCATTGACGTTTGGAAGTCAGTGCTACAATATACTTCTAGACTGACGACCTTTTTTTTTGCTCTTCACATTCTACCAGACGACCCTTTTTTTTTGCTCATCACATTCTACCACAATGATGACTACGAGTCCTTCCAAACTTCACTGCCTTTCTCATCACTGAACTCTCGCGAACTACTGAACTAAAAGAACGAACTAGTTCGTGACGGATCATCGGAAATGATCGCTCACTATGGTGAACTAAAATGCGCAAGCCTAATATGTAGATGTGCTACTAGAGTAATTAAAACTAAAAAAAAATCGGCCAACAGTCTGGGCGCAACTTTATTATTTTATGGGTAGAAGTCCGAAACGTGTTTAATGCTGAGTTGCGGTGTAGGTTACTATGCGACTCACAACCTAAGGAATAACCAGGAGGCTATTTAGAACGTTATTTTTTAGGTTGTCAGACGCATAGTAACCTACACCGCATCTCAGCATTAAGGGATTAGGCCACTCTAGTGGATGAAAAAATATGCCTTTTTGGGAATTTTTTTCAGAAAAACTACAAAATAAATCGAGATTACAAAATTGGGTGTTTATAATACATATTATTGACTATGTACAGTAATTTTTTGAAACGATTAAATTCAAAATGACGGTTGTGCAGCGTTTTTGCGATGACGTCTCCGTTTTTCCAGGGTCCACGACCGGACACACAGCGCATGTAATTTTTGAATTATGATAAGCCAATGAATTTTTCGATTATAAATAACAACAGCTACAAGAGTACGTAGGATTTTTTCGATATATGGATTTTTGGCTAAATGGCGCACTTCTAAAGTGAAAAGTGTAAAATTTGCATAAAAAATCGTCAGGAAATTGTTAATAACAAATGAACTATGCAATAAAAAAAAATTCTACGTACTCTGATGGACAATATAGTTCTAAAGATATATTCAAAATTTCAAATGAATCGGTTGAAAATTGTTTGAGTTATGTTTCCGGCCAGCTTGAAAAATGTAGTTTTGAGATAAACGCGTTTGAAGTTTTGAGTAGTAGAAAATCATGAATAATTTTGCAGTCGGCCTTGTACTAAAATTGGAAAACCGAGTCCTTAGAGACTTTTTTTGGCCATAATCTTTTGGGACATCATTTTTGAAGTCCTAAGGGACCATTTAAAATAAAAAAAAATTGATTTTTCGAAAACTCTAGAGTGGTCTAACCCCTTAAACACGTTTCGGGACTTCTACCCATAAAATAATAAAGTTGCGCCCAGACTGGTGGCCAATTTTTTTATACGAATATTACACACCGAATCGAACACCATTTCAGCGTCGACAGGTTAACCAAACAAACCCAAATTATTCCCTGTTCAGCCAGAGTATTTATTTAAAGTAATTTATAGCCTTTAGTAGTGGGTGATTAGTCAAATACTCTAACCTAAAGCCGAGCTGATTATTTTGTATAATACCCTTCTGATGAATGTGACCTTTGTATATGAGCGAAAATATTTCTCGGGAATATCCTTTACAATTGACACTAACAGACTAATTGGTCTGTATATAATTTTACTTGACTTTGAAAAATCTTAACTGAGCTTTGTCATTATTTCAGCTATTTTTCACTTATTAGGTAAATAAATGAGGTTTTAAGCAGGTACTATAAATGGTATTACGGCATACAATGGTGGATTTTTAGGAAAATGTTCGAAACCTTTCCAGGAATTTCAATTTTTTCAACCTTCGAAGGGTTAACTTAATTTCTTTGGGTATCTACGTAGTATAGATGTTTTTGTAATAGAAGTGTTGAAAATCTTCCTAAAATTAAGAAGTCTGGATGTCGCGTAAATGTACGGTTAATCGATGGTAAGATATAAATTTATCTGCCAAGAATTAATTTTTTCTCAGTGGATTCTATTTTGCAATCGGAGGAAAGTATACAGATCCAGAAAAATGGATTATTTCCTTGTGAATATTTTGTTGAGTTTTTTTACTATATTTTGTGTTGAATAACAAACACGCTCTTCCTGAGTAATGGTTAAAATAGATACATGTCAGTATCAGCATGATAAGGGTACATTTTTCCTTTTGTTCATGCCCACACCATAATCGAACTGTATTTAATTTCCTTTTTGCTCTATTTGCCCTTTTTGAAGATGGCAAACGTGTTAGAAAAGGGGTGTATTAAGTCACAGTAGAAGTGAATAGCGCTTTAAATAAATTATAATTGCTCATAATTAGGAGCAATTACCAACTCAGTGAAAGTGGTGCAAGAATTGATTCATATCTCCTAGGACTACTAAAGGTTAATGAAAATTTATTTCTATGCAATGCGAAGCCATAGGTTGCAAAAGGGGTTCATTTCCAACTAGCAAACTAACTTTCATAAGGCCTTATCGAAGCTATTCTCTTACCTCGATAAAGCTTCGATAAGCTCTCACCGAACTAATTTGGTGCACATTTGCCCATATTTCGCCAACAGTTGGTATATGGCCTTATCGAAGCTGTTCTTGCTTCCGTACGGAACACATTGCTTCCAAACGAAGGTTATAACTTTCACGGGAAGCAATACTTCGAAAGGGAGGCTTCGGTAAAGTCTTACCGAAACTTGAAAAAAAACAAAAAATAGTATTCACATTTTTTTTACTTTTGTTTTCTTCTAACTACGAATTTATTTTCCTGTAAATTATTATTATTTGTTTGAAAAATGCGAATTGATTTAACTTACACCTTTGCACACTCTCGGATTCGAATTCGAACCACGGTCCCGTCACACATTAGTCCGGTACGCTACACACTAGGCCAATCTGAAACATTCTCGTAAGAGGGTTGAAGCCGAATATAGCTCGCTTGCATAACGCCGTTGGTATTTACTTCCATAAGGCCTTATAGAAGTTATTACCGAAGCTATAGCTTCTGAAATGTTCAGCCTCCGCTCGCAAGTCTTACGGAAGCTTTATCGAAGTTAAAAGTTCACAGCCTGCGCTCAACAGTCTTACCGAAGCCTTATCGAAGGTATAGCCTCCGGAAAATCAAAAGAAGAAATTTGTTTGCTAGTTGGGTTCATATACCGCTTCAGTGCAGATGAGCAACGGAAAAGGTATTACTTTGTGCAGCCAAAGTTTAAAGGCGATATAGAGAGAGTTTTCGTAGATAACAGCATTATAACTTTAACCGAGGCTTCTTGGTACTCAGGAACTCATAATTGTTTGAACTTCCAATTAAGCAGTCTTGCTGTAATATTAATATAAATAATACGTTTGGAATCCACGATTCCTGTATAACTTCGTGCAATAAACTTCAAAACCATCCGACAGAAATAGGTCATTAAAATTAACTCGATAAGAAAATTGTTTTGCATAGCTTGAGGCTAAAGTTTGATAATGTCGTTAAGCTACATACACACTCCTGTCCTGTAGGTTAGTGCAAACGTTATTTACATGTTGACAATTTCGTAAAGCGAAATTAAAAGATCGACTTCGTACACATTCATGACGCTTGTTGCTATTGCGGTTCAAGTCTTATACGTTTTCTGGTTTGAAAAAAATCGATACTGTAATTAAATTATTGTTAAATCTTTACTTCCGTAGCTGGGTCGTTGGTTTAAAATATCTGCCAATAGATTGCTCCACATTTGTATCTTTAAGCGTTTTGCAGGTATAAAAGTTTAAAAATTTGGCCTTTTTTGCCACATAGCCAATGTAGTCTATCCCGATCATAGAGATACTCGTACGTACGACTGGAGACAACCAGGGACGTCATTTCAGTTTTTTCTAGGGGGGCAAGATGTTATGTTTGTATATATTTTTATATATAAATATACGTATGTTATACATAATCCATAAAAATATATAATTCAGGGGTGGGCAAATGCCCTCCCTGTCCCCCCACAAATGACGTCCCTGGAGACAACGATCCACCGGTTTTGTATAAAAGCGCTTTCAAGCTACGGAAGTGAGATGCAATAGTGGGTTAGTATGAAATCACGTAAGGTATTATAGATAGGATGGGACGACTTAGGCATCTTAAAGGTGGAATTAGAGTGAAAACGACGCGAGCGATGACACAATCGCGTCGCGCGCCATATTACGATATTAGTTATAGGAAGCGCGTTGAATCGCTTGCCACACTGTCAAATAATAGTTACAAATATCAAAATATTTTATTAGTAGCCTAGCGACCTATTAACTGGTTGCCGTCTATTGTTATAAAACAAAACGTAATATAACTCAAGAGTCATCGTTACATGCGCGATGAAATTAGAAAATTGGCTAGCAAAGCGACGTGCGCGAACCGATGCGATATCACTATAACTGGTTACACTCATTTACATGTATTCTCGTTAACTTCCATCGCGTCGCATCGCGTCACACTCGTCCCGTTCACTCTAATTATTCTTATATTGTTTGTAAGTCCTATAAATATCGAAAATCTAGCTCTATTCCTTCGGACTTCCATAGAGAAGTTCTTTAAAACGGGATCGACCAGATTGCTTAAAATAGTTATTAAGAACGTGTTAAGACAATAGGAATATAATATTATGTGTACTTCAATTTCTTTATAATTTCAGGTATTGATTGGGCTATCAACAAAATAGGGTTCGAGATGCTGATTTGATTTAGATATATCTCTCTATTCCTGCATTTTTAGGACATAGTTATCTAGTAAATTCTCCACCCAATAGCAAGAGTAAGAGCCAACAACAAATTACTAATTGAATTCACAAATCATACTAATAAAGTAAATAAACGTTAAAATGTATACATAGTCGTGCGAACATTCTATCACAGGCCCTAAGACCAATTACTAGAGAGGGATTTTAATGAAGGGACAGACATCTTGTCCTGAAAATTGTCGCAAGGAAATCGAATTAAGTGAAAATTAACGGAAAATGGAAGACGAGGAGAATAAACTTTGATTCTGTATCCCGATTTCGATCTATTATACAAATTCGCTGGCACAGACGAAAATGTCGAAAACGAAGGGGATAGAATATTCAATTGGATATCAGAAAATATAATGAAACCTAAATTGAGCTTATCTAAAAACCGTATATTTAATCAAATCGGGAAAAACCATTTAATTTCTATCCCTATATAGCTACCAGTTGATGGACCACATTACACCTTTGTCCTTTGCAGACAAGAAAATTGAAAACGTGGATTTCTGAACAACATGAAATATGATCGGATGTTCAATTAAACAGAATTCTGAAAAAATCGCTCAGATAACATGTACGATATTAGAATCCTAATACATAAGTATCATGTTTGGTATTATAATATATGACATAACCTTGCTAAAGAGCAAATGCCGGCAAATGGTATCACATATAAAACAGGATAAACAAAAATATGTTTGTCTGTTTGAGCCGGAGAAATCTGAAACACTGAACACTGTATTTGTGGTCATGAAATTTGTTGGTTCACTACGTCCTACACGTTTTCCAACAAAGATGACCAGTTTCTATGAATATGCAGCGCAGTGTACATGTACCTACAGACCGAAAAGCGGACAAAATATTACACTCATGAAGAGTACATAGATGTTTCTTCAGAGCTGAAATGTTTTTCTATTCTTAAATTTTACAGGCAAGAAAAATTAAGTTGTAAGCCTAAATAAATGTTATATACCTACATAAAATTTTCCTGACGAGCTGCTTGTAGTAAATACTTTAAGTAATCAATATTAAGATATATTTTAATCGAAGCAACACATAGCACATTACGTCTTATCAAATTTCGAAAATAATTTCTTATCAACCTATCGGGAAAACAAAAAACTGTAAAAAGTTTTCGCCATCAATTTTTACACGGATTTTTGCTAAAATTACAGTTTTGAAAACAATCGTATATTATAAACGGGATTGGATATTTTCGATATTAAGATGGAGCAGTTATTTACAGCGTATCCAAATTATTTAGCCGACCATTTTGGGAAGTCTTCAAAAGCGGAAAATGGTATTATTGATAAATATCTCGAATCAAGAATGAAAATGTGTATCGATCCGAAGAATATTAGCAAATCGTCGTCAAAAAAATACAATTCAAATAATAACAATAGCAATATTAGCAATCTAAAGCGTGAAAATATAGCGAGCAGAAATATTTTAAAAAGTACCCCAGCGCAACTGGCTAACTCAAAGGCTTCGGACATACTTGAAAATATGCGCAAAACGAATCCAAATTTTCATAAAATCACAAATTCCTATCTAAGAACCAATAATGAGTTTCATCAATTTTCTAATAAAAATTCGATTTTTGAAAATGATCGGCGCAAGGAGGATGCAGAAGAGGATGAAAGCGTTTATGGAGCTACCTTCAAAGACAGTGTCGAGCACGATAATGAAATACTTCGAAAAGAAAAATACATCGGCGAGCACACGTACGAATACAACAAGGAGCTAGAAAAATCAGAGGAGAAGGACACGCTGAGCATTAAGGATAGCGAAGATCGTATAAGTTGGGACGTTAATGATAAAGTTGCACGAATCCTTAAATTGGTGCAATTCGACGATCCTAACGAATGTGGCGAGAAAACTTTGTACAATTTCGAGAACGGAAGAAGCGAAAAGGAGTATGCAGATTATTCTGGAAATATGAACGTAGAATTATGGACTGATAAGAATCATCGGTACAGCTACTACGTTTTCTTTGTGATGGTCTTCACAATCGCAATTGGAACGCTACTTCGATCAACTAATCGATTACTGGCATCGATTAAGATCTTTTTCGATATGGTGTTTGTTAGTTGCTGGAATTGGGCCAAGGGTGTTTTGTCGCCAACCGAAAATAACGACGGAAATTTTTTGCTTTTTATTTTATGCACACCAGTTTTTGCATTTCTTCTAGTTCTCTATGCGGGTTTTAGTGTTGTCTATTTTGCAAATCGTGCCCTACTATCCAGAGTACCAGACAAAATTGCCGAACAAGTCAACTTGAAAAAAATCAAAGAATTTAATACATAAAATCCGGAATATATATATATTTTTTAAAAATTGAATCGACAACAAATGTAAAATAATTTCAAAGCACAAGACATGATTTTTATAGCAATTAATTGTCTTTCCTTTTAATGTGTTTCCTTTTTTCGTTTTTAAGAAATGATTAAATTTTTTAGATATAAATTTGATATGTTTCGTACGATTTGATTTTAATGAAAATTATATTTAATATTTATAGTTATTCGGTCTAGTGCCTTTTCAATATTTTTAAAGAAGAAAAATTTAAGAAATTAGATTGTGTTTTATGAAAGCTGTGAAAGCCTAAAAAGTTTTATATAAAAACATCGTTTTTATGTATACATTAAAGAATATATCGCTAAATTTTAAGCCTTCTGAATTATTGGAATTTTTATAATATATATACGGGTTGGATACGGAACCCCGAAATCTAAAACTGTATGCCAACATCCCACAAGAGTGTTGAATCATAGTCGGCTTAATTGTTATTAATGTTAAGTTAATAACGATTTCTTGAAGAAATTGATTTTGCCGAAGTCTTGCTTTGAATGCTTTGAAAAAAGCAATCGAAAAAATTCTAAAAATGGAAAGAAGACACGGCATTTATAACTTGAATTTTTAGATGAATAATTTAAATTAAATAAATGTCTATTTTCAGTATTTTTATAGTTTTCATGTGATAACCTGCTGTATGCATTTTTTTTTTAATTTTTATTTAATTTTGTTTTAATACTTCCGATTCTCTTTTGTCATACACACATTTTGTAGCATTATTTTTCTATTAAATTTCCCTACAATTAATTATTTATATTTCCATATTTACGGCATTTTGCAACTACTGAATTTCAAGGTTATGCTATTTTTCGCTTAAGGGATTTTAAACTTGAATTGTGATTTCGGTATGTTTTTTTAAATTTTACGGAATTTTTTACATGCGATAACGGTCCACTTCAAATCTAGGCTAAGCAAATTCTCCTAGGGCTAATTAAGAGCATCTTAAAATCTTGCATTCCAAAATCGTGTATTCAAAAATCCTACATGCTAAAATCCCGTGACTTAATCACGTGTGTCAAAATTTCGTATCAAAATAATATTATAGAATTTTATTGTTAAAAAGAATATTGGTGGGTGTCTTCCTCTTCTGACTTATTAGAGACCTTTTCCACAATCTCTCTCCTTGGAACCATGCTACATAAACGACAGGAAATTGAGTAGATAAGAAGGCATAAGAAGCGCCTTTTCACGTTTAGCCAAACAGTCGATCGTTTCGTATGTCCCACTGAGAATGCCATCCCAATTTTCACACCCATACACGGCAGTAAGAAATTTTATTGTCCAATCTAACCATATGTGGTTTAATTTGTAAACAATGTTTCCGGTTCACACCCACTCACGACCACATGGAGCATGGAGCCACAAATCAAGAAACACTACGCTTCAGTTCACAATTTAGCCACCATTTCAGATGTTGGGGACCATCAGACTGAATCAGTGCTCAAACCATCCTACGGGTTTTTTTACTTTACTATGTCCCTAAGGTTAATGTGCATTTCAAGCAAACAAATACCAATAATTGTTCACCAATCTCTACTGCATGTTCTGAATATCCCGGTTGTGTAGAAATTTTTCCAACATCCAGCTACCCGCATAATGTTTTATAGAATCTCTAAGGGACAATTTTTCGATTTTAATCGAATGGTTTTGGCCTATTGTAGTACATTGGAAGTCGTTTTTAATAAATAATGCAGGTGATTTTCCTTCTGATTCTGAAAGTCGTCCTTGTGGCTCTCAATTGTACAAACATAGAAATTATATCCGAGATTGCCCATAAAGCGTATAATGTAAATTTCTATTCATGACTGTTAACGATTGAGACAAAGCGTTATATTTTCACCAGCCCTGGCTGGCACGTTATCGGAGAGAAGTACATAAATTGATTGCTACATTGGAAACGTAATCGCCATAGAATATGTGGCTGAAAGTCTGGACTATTTAAATAAAGCAATGAGCAATGAAGCGGTCATACCTCGGCGTAACTAGAGCAAAAAATTACCAATCAGCATCTGGATCGAAGTCCACAAGGAATTGGTCGACTTGTTCCGACTACGTACTTCATGGAAACAAACAATGGAGTCGGAAAACCGAAGAGTAGAAACATCCCGCAGGCGACTAGAGCGGTCGAATCTCGGAACCGCATCTTATAAAAGAGTGTTTTTTGCCTTAAGCGGGGTCAGACAGTCACTGAAAAAGGACACCAATGCCGTCACTCATCAGAGAGCTAAAATAAATTAATTGTCATAGCTTTCATGCGAAACTATTCTGTGAATGTAGTCCTTGGTTTGATTATTCCGGACATTTTGAGAAAGGTCTTATCTGTTTAATCGTGATGTTAGTCTGCTCGAAATTTCGGAATTTCTGGCGATTTAGTCGAGTGTGTGATAAACATTTACTGTCGACTTGTGTGATTGTCATTATCATGGCACAATATAAACCCATTCCTCGTTTTATAATAATCATAGATAGGGCAGCCAAAATAAATGGTACGAATAAAAAAATTTAATATACGTGCTCAGCATAAATTCAGCAAAGCATAACGATGGAATGGCTCCTATGTGGAAAATTGTCTTAACAGTAAATTTTATTGACATGTAGTTAAAGCTATAAGCTAGAAAGGTGAAAATCGTAATACAGATTTTTGTAGAATATTCTGATGTGTCCAAGTTCCCCATCACCATCCTTTGATTCGAAAGTTTGGTTGGAGCTTTACGCCTTTGAAATGCATGCTTATACGTATATTAAACACATATGTAGATACATATATCGATTGCCAATTCAACTCGTCTAAGACACCCTAGTTAAATTGACATCTAACCGAACCAAGAATGATGAATATCAAACACACCACCTCAAAGCTAAATTAAATTTCAAATTGTTGATGTGAAAAATTCGAGATAATTAGTTAAGTACATTTGGTTCTTCATCAATAAGAAACTGTATTTTATAGTTCGTTGAGGCTTTTCGATCAGAAACAAATAGTATGTAGCCTCTCGGAAGCTATGAACAATTTTCGCGAAAGATGCCTTAACTTAGACAACCCCTAGTTACAGAACTATTCAGTACTACGAGTATTTAAAATGTAGAGTGGTTTCTAAGCTGCCTAAATAAGTTAGTTTTGTTGTAAGGTAGTTTAAAGTTAGTTTTAAGTTCTTATTAATAGGTTTTTAAAAAGAATTTTCCTAAATGAAGTATCACTTTAATTAATAACATAATTTGTAAAGAAATATAAATACTACACTATAGTTGTAAAGACAATAATTTTTTCTCCGCCTGATCCCTACAAAAATTGTATAAACTGTAAATATCTTATAGAATAACTGTAATAACTAAATAAATAAGTAAGTAAATATTATGTAGATGAAATCTGTAGCTAGAATATTAAAAATCTAATACAACCTCACAACTTTATAATACACAATAATGCAAATGATAAAAAACAATATTTTAATTGTTGTTCTGTGATGGTCATAAGCCAACCCATTTGCTTTCCGTTCGTCTCTGTTTCCATCTATCAAAACGCACAATAACTATAGAATACGTAGATGTCAGGAGTTGATATTTAACAATACTCGAAGTTTCGGTTCAAACCAAAATTTGATAGAATGATAACACAAAGCCAAAATTGTAATAATTAAAAACAGCCGATATATTATACAAACAATGGAATTACAATTTGAGAACGTATAAAAGATAAAAGTTAAAATGTGAGTGTTCGTAGCTTTTCAGCTATGTCTCTATTGGAGTGGGCGGCTTCTTATACACTTCACTTTTATGCTCTCGGAAGTCGTCATCATCATGACACTCTCGAAAGCATGATGCACAAAACAAGTCGCCATCGCAACCCAAACATCGAGTGCTTGCATCCTCATTACAAATGGTACACCAAGGCAATTCTTCGGTATCCTTGTTTGGCGTTGGTAAACTCATTCCAAGTTCATCAGAGAGAACGCTGTCGGGAAGTTTGGCCTCTTCAAGAAGCTGGTAAAAAAATGCAGTTATAATTTTAATTAGTAATGGAATAAAAAGATTTTCTTACCTTATCCAGAACTTTTTTAATGGCTACATCCTCGTCATCCTCCGTGGCATCCGGCATAATTACGCCCTTCGATGTTTCACCAGCCGAATATTGAGCTGGCGTAGACTGACCTTTGAGCAAAGCAAGTCTTCTTTCAATGTCGGCAATTGGATCGTTAGCGGGTACTTCTTCGATGCCCTTCTCTTCGACAAACTGCTTTAGTAAGGAGTCAATTTTTTCTTGTTCACTTCTTTTATCATTTTCTAATAGGTACTTATTAGAATATTCCTTATGCGGAATACCCTTTAAAGCCGATAGACGTGCTGCCATTTCGGAATCATGCGGCAAAGATATCGTCGTGCCATCGTTCTTTAACTTGGTCAATTTTTTCGAAATAATACTATCCAAATTATCAGCAATTTCATTGTCCTCCTCTTTATCGTCGTCGTCGTCGATATTTTCTCCTAAAGCTAATGCGTCAACGCCTATTTGAATCGGTTCAATTGGTGCAACGAGGCTATCGATTGGTTCGTCTCTGAAAATTCATTTTATGAATGACGATTCCGATTAGAAAGCAAAGATTTTTCTTACAGTGCTAATACATGAGATGCCTTTACTTGTAGCGTATCATTTTTTGTCGATTTGGCCTTTTCTAGTTTTTCAAAACAACGCAGACATACCTTTAATTTAGAGCCACCGCGACGAGGTACTTCGATTTCTTTTTTTAGGCACTTGGTACAGAAGGAGAATCCGCAATTCGGACACCCAGTCTTGAAATTAAAATTGTTAATTGGAAAAGAATTGCAATAATATTTGAAATAAGTGGGATAAAAGTTAAAAAAAATTACCGTAATTTAATGGCTTGGTTTGGGCAAATAAAAAACACACACACACAATTATGCAACAGAGGCACATACCAAAAAGATAAGACTTAAAAAATTAAGATTATCGATTATCCCTATCCCAGACATCGAAGACATTCGTCTTTACAAGGACAGAAAGAAAATACAATGTTTTTACCGCTTTCTCTAGAAAGATAAAATTAAACAGGGATGACAATAATTTTTTCCTTTCTGATCTCTACAAAGCTTTTATAAAACTGTAAATATCTTATAGAATAATTGCAATAAATAAGTATGTAGTTATAGTAAATAGGGAACGATTTACGCGGGAGCCATTTTCGAAATTAAACTTTCTGTACGTAGAGTTTTGTGGAACACTGGATGTGCAATATGTGAACGTTTTTTCTACGTAGCATTGCAGTTCTGACTTGCTAACAATACTTTTTGGTACCTGACGGTAGAGGAGAACAGGCCTCTGTTCGTTGGAATTTTTCGGTTGGAATTTTTCCGTCGGAGTTTGAGTTTGGAGTTTTGTTGAAGTTTCAAGGAAAAAGAAAAGAAAAGGAAACGGCGTAAGAAATTCTGGAGTGCTGGACAAGGAGAAGAAGTAAAGGTAGTTGGCCAAGTTTCTGAGGAGATCCACGGGTAGTAGCTGGCGAGGCGATAGGCAGGTTCTCGACGAGAGGGAATAATTCGGCGAACGAGGAGTAACGGCGGAGTCGGAGTGCGCGCGAGGATTAGGTCGAAATTATCCGGAATAAAGAGTACAGGTACATTTCCCTTCCCTTGCTAGTTTTGCCGTGGGACGAGAGACCGTAATTGAATAAGACCGTAGAGGTTCACAACAGAGGAGATCCTACCGTTTGGGTACATTTGTTTTAATAAATATCTTTATAATATTTTAATATTTTTTTCATATATATATGGTGTTTGTTTCATGGGATTTCCCAATTTTTTCCTCGTTGCGTAAATTGGGTGGCGCCCTGCTGTCGTGTAGGTACGCGGTACGGCTATATAAGAGATCCCTGAACTACCCCATCTTCGGCTGAGCGAGGCCGGTGCCCAGTGCCCACCTCTTCGATTGGAGGGTATTTTCATTTCCATTTTTTTTTTCATACAGTCCTTGCGCTCAAGCAGCTGCTAAATTTATCCTAACTCCCCAAACTCAAAATCTTCGAAGCAACATTGGTTCGGACTCTGAGGCTGGCATAAATATAGATCGACAAGCCGTGGGATATCCTTCAACTTCTTTACATCAAAATTTCCATGATGTGGTACTAATGCGTTTGATTCGGCGATGAAAGTCGCAATAGAACGGTTAAGCTTCGCTGAGAAGAACTAATTGAAATCCATAATGCGTCGCACTAAAGATTTCATTGTACTTCCCGCTTTTACGTTTATTATGCGAAAGTTTTTTGCCTCTTGCACATGTTGGCTGTATAAGTCAGTTTTCCTTTCCTACATATTGCGATTGAAGTTTCTTTTACATTTATACGGAGACTTTTCAATAGCTTTGTACATGTTGTTTCTATTTTACAATGGACTTCTTTGTCTGTTGAAAGGGTGTAGAAATTCAACTACTTTTAGACAGTACTGATCTATCTGAGCAAACCAAACTCGATTTGTTCATATTGTGCTATTCTCGGGCCACTGCATATAACATAATCAGAATAAGAATAGCTTAACAATTTCTGCTGCAGCTCGACTTCAGTCACACAACAAATATTGTCCAAAATTTTACCCTAGATTTTGTGTAGTTTAAATGGGACACTTCGCCGCGTTTTTAGAATATTTTAAGAGTTTTACGCAAGACGCACTTGCGTGGGTTGAAACTAAAAGTCCTAGTTCTTCTGGTGAGGCCCTCAATTTAAAATCACGGCCGATATATATATATATAAAAGAGGATGTATGTGTGTATGTTCCCTATAGGCTCCTAAACCGCTCAACCGATTTTGATCAAATTTTCAGGGAACATGTGGAATAGTCCCAGGATGGTTCCTGTGAAGTTTGGTACCGATCGAATCAAAAACAATTGCTTTTTCGTCATTTTTCCAATTTTTTCGCGATTTTAGTACTCTGGTGCCTTAATTGTTTGTTTGTTTGTCCCGTATGCCTTCCTATACCATTCATCTGAAAATCGAACAACGGACTCAACAGTAGCAACGGGAGTAACTGGAGCAACGGAAGCAACTGGAGAAACGGAGCAACGGAAGTAACAGGAGTAACGAGAGTAACGGGAGTAACGAAAGCAACGGAAGTAACAGGAGCAACGGAGCATCGGGAGCACCGGGAGCAACAGGAGTAACGGGAGCAATGGGCGCAACGAGAACAACGGGAGTAACGGGAGCAACGAGAATAACGGGAGTAACGGGAGCAACGGTAGTAACGGAAGCAACGGGAACAACGGGAGTAACGACAGAAACGAGATAAACGGGAGCAACGGAAGCAACAGGAGTAACGAGAGCAACGTGAGAAACAAACGGGATGCAAGATAGAGGTATAGCACCATAGAAACGAGAGCGTAGCCGCGGGACGCGACTATAATCAATAAAAGGAACCTGATAGCTTCCTCCTCTCTTTGTATAAAAGTCCCACCCTCGAATTAACAAATTATAATGTAAATGTAAGCTCGTAAAGCGTATTTATTTAATATTAGATCTTCCCGTTCATTCAGTGGGATCCGTTCAGCGCAGCTTCAAGCACTTCTGGAACTTCCCCGGAAAGCCTTCTCCGTACTGGCGACCAATTAGCCGAGTCATCCAAAAAGAAAAATTCAAAAGAACAACAAAATTAAACAAACCTCCTTGCAGAAGAATCCGTACCCTCTGGCGCACGCTCCACACGACATTTTATTTGTTTAGTATTTCGAAAAAAGAAATGCCAGGACGGACAGCTGATCAGATGACACATCTTTTACAGTAAACAGAGGCCAGAGACGTCAGAGTTTACTGCAAGGCAGGAGTGAATTCAGTGCGAATGAAAAGTGCACCGTTGCGTTCAGGGGTGTGTTCAAGATGCAAGCTATAGCTGCTTTGAAAGCATAGAATAGCAAGACTGTAGTAACTGTCGAATTCAGTCATAGCAAGAAATAGGTTCTTCGGGTTTTGGACAGCCAAAAGCAGTTTGTATAGCTTACAATAGCTGTTCGACACATACATACGCCAGTCGGCGTTGACAAATATTATAATAAAATAAAGTGGAAATGAGCACTACTAGCAGTATCCTTAAATTTTTCGCTTATTTCCATTGTTAATAAAAAATCATTTTCCATTTTAAACATTGAAAATGACGTTGAGACGAAACTAACTGCTACACACACATATGAATATTGCAATAGCTGCTTTCTTGCTACAGTCCGGAGTATGAGCAACAAAAAGCAGATATGAAAGCAGCTTTTTAAAAATCTTGGACAGATCTAGTGTCAAATAGGAAACACGAGAAATCAGTTTTTTGGTTGCTTTGGACACACAAAAGCATACAAAAGCAGCTAATAGCAGCTATAGCAGAAATCATGAACAGAGCCCAGTTAAGTTTTTTTTTATTTCAAATAAAAATCTTTATATATATTTCTATTTACTCCAAGATCTGAATCGTATAAGACTGCAATTCTTTGTCCCCTACTTTTAGAGGAAACTAATGCAGGAAATGAATATTCCGTCTACAATAAAACAGTTAATAAAATTTAACACCGCTGTAAGCTCAAACCAAAAGCGGCACCAACTTCATTCGGTAAGTGACAGTGCGGGTTTTGATAAGTTTCATTTCATTGTGATATTTTCGTAGTTGATCCCGAAAACTTACTTAAATCGACGGAAAGTAAATAAAAATCGCATCAAAATGCCCGCCGAAAACTTAGAAGAGCAGGGTTTGGAAAAGAATCCCAACTTGGAGTTGGCGCAATTCAAATTTCTCCTTACTCTGCCGGAACACAGCACCGACAAGGCGCTCAAAGCGAAGCTGCTAGAGGCAATTCGTACGGAAAATATGTCGTCGTGGTACGAACTATCGTGCAAGGAGCTAAACTGGCCGGTGGATAAGGCCGAGCTGGAGCGTATGCAAGAGGATAACAAAAAGAAGCTTAGCGAGTTGGATGCTGCGATTGACGATGCCGAAAAAAATCTGGGCGAGATGGAAGTTCGCGAAGCGAATCTACGAAAGTCAGAGTACTTGTGCCGCATCGGAGATAAGGAAGGCTCGATCACAGCCTTCCGGAAGACGTACGAGAAGACCGTGTCGCTCGGACACCGCCTCGACATTGTCTTCCACATGATCCGCATTGGTCTGTTCTATTTGGACCACGATCTCATTACGCGGAACATTGATAAGGCCAAGTATCTGATTGAGGAGGGCGGTGATTGGGATCGAAGGAACCGTTTGAAGGTGAGCGAATTTCGATTTCTATCACAACTTGAACTATTTTTTCCCTGGAACAGGTTTACCAAGGTGTCTACTGTGTCGCTATTCGCGACTTCAAGAGTGCCGCCAACTTCTTCCTGGATACCGTCAGCACATTCACTTCTTACGAACTAATGGACTATCCGACATTTGTACGCTATACGGTGTACGTGGCGATGATCAGTTTGCCGCGAAACGAATTGCGCGACAAGGTAATTAAAGGAGCCGAAATCCAGGAAGTTCTACACTCGTTGCCCGATGTCAAGAACTACCTTTTCTCTCTGTACAACTGCCAGTACGCCGACTTCTTTACGTATCTGGCCGAAGTGGAGAACAATCTGCGCAATGACTTCCTGGCGCACCCGCATTATCGCTACTATGTCCGCGAGATGCGCATATTGGCGTACACACAGCTCCTCGAATCGTACCGCTCGCTCACCCTTCAATACATGGCGGACGCTTTCGGCGTAAACGTTACGTACATCGACACGGAATTGTCTCGCTTCATAGCAGCAGGTCGTCTTCATTGTAAAGTGGATCGTGTCGGTGGTATCGTCGAAACGAACCGGCCAGATAACAAAAACTGGCAGTACCAGGCGACCATCAAACAAGGTGATCTGCTGCTCAATCGTATTCAGAAGCTGAGCCGAGTTATTAATATTTAAATCATCATTTAAAAATGTCTTCTTGTAATAAAACACCATTTGTCTTTTTTTTCCTAACCACGAGCGTTTTTATTGACAAAAAATAAACAAAATTATCTTAAAGTAGGGGCGGAATGGTAGCGTCACTTCACGGCCGCTTGCTCTTGTCCTTAACGGTGTATTTGTCATAGGTTTTTGTGGGATCGTAGGGCTCCCACCGGCTGGCCGGGAAAATGTGTTTATTTCGCTCATACCACGAACGCAATAGCACCTTGCCGGCGTGAGACTCCTCCTTTTCGATTGTCGCATCACTGATCATCCGGATGTCGTCGTGCACGTCAAATTGGAAGAGCGGTCCGCTCTTACCGCGTGCCTTTGTTACGATAAAGTCGTAAAAGGTGTAATGGTGAGGTAGGATAAGATCTTCTTTTACATACATCAGCTGGTCCGCCATGACCGTCTTGAGTTCGTTGAATTCCTTACGGAGATTTTCTAGACATTTTTGCAGAAACTGATAAATGGAATTGCCCTTTTTCATGGTCACGCTACGTCTGTGCCCCGAACCATCCCAGTAACTGAACGTGATCGTAATTTCCTGGTCCTTGAGCGTCGCTTGTTGTGCCACCCACTCTTGTCGTAGTTCCTCGCGCATTCGATTTTCCCGCTCCTCGCGCTCCCGGTCTGGCAAAAAGGACGTATCGACGTCGGGATTCTTGCAAAGCTTTTTTTTTAGTGGTTCCTCGTCTTCGGTTTTCCACGGCGGCTTTATGTCCTCTTCGGACTCTTCATCTTCCCCGGTATCCTCGTCCACATTGAAGGATAGCGACTGAATTTGCTTTCGTTGTTTGTTTTTTTCCGCCTGTTTGGCTTCGAGAGCCTTCAGCTTTTCCCGATCTTTCTCCTCTTTCTTCTGTGCCAGTTTCTTTTCGCGCTCGCGAACTATATCCTCCTGTTTGGCTTTCATTTCATCAAGGGTGACCAGCCCGATCGTAGACGTTTTGAGCTGCTGCTCGACGGCATCGTAATGGCTAGCGAATTTGTTTTCGATGTTTGAGAGTTTTAGGTCCTCTTCGATTTTCTTCTTCCGAAATTCGATTTCCTGCTGGGCGATTTCACGCTTCTTCATCAGCTGCATGGCTCGACCAGCTTCGCTGGCTGCTCCTTTGTAGTGAGCCATTTATTCGTTGTATCACTACAATAATTGGAAAAACTAACTTCAAGACACAAAACAACTTGCACGCTCGTTGCACGAATGTTCTACGCTCGTACGTCAACCAAAACAACAAACTTGACAGATGCGTTGTCTTCTTTATCGGGGTAAATTAAAAGGTGTATAGCAAACCGTTAGCTTTTTTGTTAGATTCTTGTCATGAGCGGGTTTCTTCTGGAGATTGAAAAAAAGGAAATAAAGTTACGAAAAACATAATAATGGATAAGGGTAAATTTCTGGATACACTATGATATATTATGGACACAGTTATCTTGAGGGACCGGGGTTCGGGTTTAATGCTCCCAAAACTGAGGTGACACTTAAAAAAACATAAAAATTCAGGACTTCATATGCTTCTTTGTGTGGAAATGAGAAGTCTCGACCTCGGTCTGGATATGAAACCACGTTGACAAATTATCATTGAAGGACGTTTTGCGTGCGAACCGGTTGTGGTTAAAAGTTGGAACCAAACCAAAAATTATATACCGCTGCTTTGAGACCTATTCTGATATTTGAAACTGTGTTGGACTTGGTCCGAAGGAACTACTTCGTCATCGGATGGCATAGACTGATCAGAGGGTGTATCATTCCTACTATCCGAAACACCCTTACAGCTGATGGTATTGCTAATAATTTTTCGCTATATGCGATATAGAACCCAAATTCCTTGTCACGAATTATATCTTTTTTAAATTTGCCATAGCAAGGTAGGTGGCACTTAGATTATCTTTAGTGTCCTACACTGGTTAACTCTCGAACAGTTCTCCTTTACACAAGACTAAAATCCAAAAGCTCATAATTTAAAATGTTTTTATTTAAAAGTAATGTATTTATCGCGAACAATTATTTCACAAGTTGGAAGGAATTTCCTGAGTACTTTCTTTCCTAGAGATTGTGGCACCTACATAAATGACGGCGTATCAACCGGATGTTTCAATCGTAAATGACTCTTTAAATTCTTCTTGTGCAGAAAAGTTCGAGAACAAAGATCACATTTAAACGGTCGTTCGCCCGTATGTGTTCGTATGTGCTCTATTAGACTCATTCTTCTCCAGAATAGTTTCGCACATACCTCGCACTTAAAAGGACTGCTGCCAGTATCTGTTTTAACGGTCATATCAATCGAGTGTTTGATCCGAGCATGAGTGTGCAAGTAGCTCTTAACTCGAAACGATTTTTTACAAATTTCACACTTGAATGGTTTCTCGCCCGTATGAATGCTCATGTGACGCGCTAAGGAGTCACTTCTTTTGAACATTTTCGCGCATATTTCACACTGTATGTACATTTTATTCAAGGTGTCCAGATCCTTTAAATTATCGCCGTTTTTACTGTGTTTCGTGCTCATATGTGTCTTTAGAGAGTGCGCGTAACGAAAGTCTTCCGAACAAAGATTACATTTAAAAGGCCTTTCGCCCGTGTGCGTTCGCATGTGTATTATGAGGCCTGAATCGCATAAGAAAACTTTCGAACAAACCGTACACTGTTTTTCGGCTTTGTCCAACGATGAAGCATCGAACTGTAATTCAGTATGGTTAGTATGGCTAATGTAGATATGATTTTTCAAATTGGTTTTGTATCGATAAGTATTTGGGCACAGCTCGCATTTAAACGGTCGAATCCTGTTATGAATTTGCATATGATCCTCGTAGCTCAATTCGGTTGGTAGCACTTTTGAGCATACTCTGCACATAAATTGATCCCTTCTCTCATATGCGACTGTAACCGACGAAGAATCACCGTGCAGTTCGCTGCAATCCAATTCTGTAGATGGAATAAAAAAAGTGCTCAAATTTTCTAATTGAATTTAATAAAATAGATACAATACCTTTTTTAATATTTGCATTTAGGGTTCCTTCTATGTGACTCTCAGCTAGGTGTTTCTCTAAACCTTCCAGAGTTGCACACTCAAACGTACAATCCGGACAATCGAAACTCTCAGTAGGTAGACGACCTGGCGAGCCAATATCTCCGAAATTCTCATCTTCCACAATATCTAGCTCAGGTTCGAGTTTCACACTTTGCACTATTAAGTCTGGCGTTTCTGCGCTCATGCAGTCTATGTCGCTGTTTTCTGAATTTCTTTGGCTTGAGGGATGATCCTGCCCGAAATCTTTTATGTTTATATTTACAATATCCTGTGCATTATGTTGCCAACATTCTATTTGCGACTGATCAGTATTTTGATCGTGATGGTCAAAATTCTCATTCCGATTCTGCGAGATATTCCAGACATTGGAAATTTTCGCGACACGTCGCAACTTAGCTTCTTTTAATCGGTTTAAAATGAGCTCTGACCTTTTACATTTCAACTTGAACGAATACATTTGTTGAATTTCCGCGATACAATCGGTACAAATTTGATCAGGGAATCCGTCATCATAAGATATCTAAAAAAATTAAAGAAGTTCATAAAACAGTTCGATGAACACCTGATTGTGACTGCTAAGCCTTAGCGCTTCTTAAATAGCAACATCTTTTATTTTTTTCATTCCCAAGAAAAGTTTTAAATAATAAAATCCTTAAGTCCTAATTGTCGTAAAATGTAGCCACTGAATACAGAATCAAATTAGAACTGAAATTACCATCCCACGGTCAACATCTGCAGGAGTTTCAAAAAGTACCTTTTAACCACTTTGGGGCTGGTGTAACGGGAAGGGGGTTGAATCTCTCCCCAGTACCGAAAATATATATGTACAAACACATCTGACATCAGATATCTATGGGACAGATTATAACAATCTGAAAGAATTACATTTTCTGCGATTTCAATGTAAAAAAAAGACCCCATCACCCCACCCTAAGGAGAAAATCCTGCCATCGAGCCTGATACCACGACTAGTGTTCATTAAATAGCCAAATTAATAAAACATTGTACCCGCATCTCTTATGCGTGTAGTAAATTGAAAGATTCTTCTGCAAATAAATAAACTCACATGTATTTCAGTGAAAAATTTCAACAAATCGATGACTGCAATGGTGACATGGCGTAGATCAAATTGCGCGATTTTCGCATCAAATAGAGGACACATCGATTTTTTGGATCGAAGACACGTTCTGCACACTTCCTTGATATTCATTGCTTCTTTAGTTTCTCTAATATTTTGTTATGCTGCGGCCTTCAAAAAGAATTAAACCTGCTTTGCTTATCAAGGAATTGTAATGTCTTTCCTCTGTGACACTTCGCGATTTGATTTTATAAAACGTCCAGTAGAGGCATTCGTGTCTATTAAAGGAATACATTTTGAGTAGTGTCCTTTGGAAGCAAGAGAAAATGAGGAATTGCTGCGGTTATTGCAGGGCTTAACTTCTAAATAAACGGATAAGTCATTGTAATCTGAGTTCGATAAGAATTCTGTCGTATCTTGCGTGCACAAATGCAAGCAAAAAATCACTTTAATAGCATACTTTAAGTGAAGAGGAACTCGTAAAAAGTTTTTTCCGGCAACCACTCACAACGAGTTACATGCACCAGTTTTTGCGTGTTCGCCCACTGCAGCAAAAATTCCAAAATCGGAAAGTAAACCCGAATGTAGATGAGAAATTTAGGGAGAAGACTGGATCTAGCAAAACAAGTGGTGTTCTGACTCTAAAATTTAAAGTGCCCAGTTGTCTCCCAAAAAACAATAACAAAATACGAGAGAATGTTAACAAGTTCTTGGGTGAAAATGGCTAATTCCTGTAAATATTAGACATATGCATTTTTGCTGTTCTAGTAGATCGTGTCAGAGCCAATAGCGCTAAAAAATTCTTAACTGCTGCTCGATACTTCCTATTCTTAAACTGACTTGACTTTACGCTACTGAATTAAAGGCCGACCCGCCAAGTTAGTAGTGAGTTATCTTAAAAAAATTATAGTGAAAATGGTCTTGAACTTGGAAAGTCATTTCGATCCAGGTTAGTTTTTTGATTCCGAAATTCCCCAGCTTAGACAGATAAAAAAATTTCTTCTTTCTCTCCGCTTATGTTCAAAATCCGTCATCCCCAAATGGCGATGTTTCGACGCCACTTGCATTGAAAATGCATCATTTGAATCCTCGAAGTTATACTGTTACTACAATTGCCCATGAGAGGGTCACCTTTTTTTCCGAGATTCCCAAATATTTCGCGTGTTTATTTAGCGCCCAACGCTCAGCAGGGTACCCTGCTTGGCTACGGCAATTATTTTCACGAATATATTAGCTCCGGCATTCCAACGAGCAAGCAAGCAAAAAAGTTTCTATTCGCCGGATGAAATTGTCGTGTGTTAAATTTATAAAGCCATCGAAACAAAATAAAAACTTACACTGATAGTAAAGATATGAAACAAATCGATGATGGCTATCTGTGGCAAGTCGTCCTTCGCAATTTTCAAATCAAAAATTGAACACATCTGATCGCTGCGCAAAAGACAAGTTCTGCATATCCCATTGAGATCCATAATGCTCTTTTATTTTAATAAACTCGCACTGCACTACAAACGATAATTGAAGTTTTAGAGTTAGAAAAACGCTGGCATCTTTGTTTACCAAACAGACTCGTGTTTCCCTGTGCTTGGTGCTTGGTCTACTTCTATAGACGCTAGAGGCGTTGGTATCACTGGAGAGCTGTCAACTGTCAACTTAACAATTTGTCTTCTTCTTGCTATAAAATGTTGTCGCAACGGTATTGACGAATGGTAAAGTTGGAAATCTTCACCTGGTGGCAAAAAAAACAACCCTTTAAGATAGACAAATTTTTGTCAGCTGATTGTTATATGGCGGTTCGTGTGTAAATTTGTGATTTGGAGCTCGGGAAGTTTTCGATTCTCTCTTAATTTCATTATGAAAGCATAATAAAAATTGATGACGATCGGTGCGGTTGATAGTAAGGTATTCATTTCTGGTTCTACATTCCGAAAATGTTAGACTCAAACCCGCACAACGAAGTCAGAAAATGAACAATTTTTCCCTATGAACGCGCGGTATAAACTTCGAAATAACTTCACAAATGTTGAATATTCCGAGAAAAGGAAATATGGAATAATTTTTAAGTTATTTAAAAGGAACATAAATCGTTTTTTCGTTACATTTTTCTTTCATTTTGGTGCTTGAAATTGGTTTCTGAAAAAAATAAATTTTGTTTTTGATATGTTATGATACGTTTGTCCTTCTTACTTAATTATGAGGTTCACTTAAATTCACTTTAAGCGATATTTTGGAGTGAAACACTTTTATTCGAGCTCAATCTCAATTTTGTATGAAAATCATATGCAACTGCCAGTTTCTGTTTATCTTAAAGGGTTCCGAAATTTGCCACCAGAGCACATGGTATAGTCGTCAATTGCTTGTTTTGCAAGCACTTTTCTCAACCTCGGCTTTCAGCCACCAGTTCGTACGTAAATCCAATTAGATCAATCTCCCTGGCCTGTAACCTGTAACTTAAAAATACTTGTTATGTCTTTAATTTGGTAAGATAAGTGGTCTGTTCTTTTTGGCTACACCTTCTACACTTTTCTGCACTAACTCTTGAGCGGGTGCAGAACCTAATAGGTTTGTTCTTTTTTCATTCATCCTCTTCACCTCTCTGCACTAACTCAAAAGTTAGTGTAGAAAAGTGTAGAAGGTGTAGCCAAAAAGAACAGACCTAATACAAAATTTTGGTTCCGGGAGGGGGTGTTGATTGTAAAATCCTTTGAAATAAAAAAAACACTTAACACTCATAAGTGACTCGCCAGTTGTCATTTATCCTTATGGCTGTTTCATTTTAAATGTCTGCGTTCGAATTGATTATTTTAACGTACTGTTCACTAGGAAAAAATATAATAACGGAATAACTTAAAAAATAATAAAGTAAAACAAAGCTGGTGTCAATAGACCTTTTATTTGAATTGGAAAAAGTTATGGGTGCCGTAAAATCGAAGGAATCTAATCAGCCACAACGTTTTAATAGAGGAAAGTCCGAACTTGACCTGTCTGCTCGTCCAGCTCGGGTTGATAATGTTAACATTACTGGCTTAAAGAGGACGCACAGCGATTACATCAAACGGACCACGCAAGGTTTATTTCGGGTGGAAACCTTTCTCGATCTTTTAATCGAATGCCAGAAAGCGCGTACCTATTTGAACGACCTGGGCATCTACAAGGACATTCGGGTCAAGATTGACGTGAGTAGCGGTGATAAAGCAACACAAAATGGTTATGAAGTAACATTCCAAGGAACAGAATTACCGAGAATGTTGGGCGCTGTCGGAACCGAAGTGGGTCAAAACGAAGGCTCGATGACGATTGATTTGACCACGCCAAATATTTTCGGTCGTGGCGAACGTATGAGTCTGCATGGAAGTTACAGCAACAGTAGAACTTCGGATATTACCCTGAAGCTGGCGAAACCATTTTTCCATACGATTTTCGGAGATTATCGTCCCGAATTGTCGGTTGGAATGTTCCGGCATGCAACAACTGTACCCGCGAGTTCGTATAAGACCGAAAATATCGGTCTGCTCGGAGAATTTAAATTTATTCTACCGCTATCGTTACAAATCACACATTCGTTGCAATACGAAATGTCCGTTCGCGAAATCAGGACGCTGAGGAAAAATTCACCGTTTTTCGTTTGCCAGAATTGTGGGCCGCGAATGGCATCGCTTGTCCGTCACATTGCAGCCTATGATCAACGTGACTGCTATGTTTTTCCAACGAGTGGATTTTATGTGAAATGCACCAACGAACTGAGCGGACTCGGCGGGAATATATCCTATCTGATGAACAACTTGCATGCCGAATTCAGTGTGCCATTGTTTACCGGTATATCAGCACAATTAACATCACGGCTCGGAATAATACGGAAAATTAATGAGAACCACTCAGATCCGCCAATTGGAAGCTTGTACACTCTGGGCGGACCGTTAACGTTGCGCGGATTTCAATTCGGTGGAGTCGGACCGCATTCAGATGGCTTTGCAAGCGGAGCTTATTCGTATTGGGTAACGGGACTTCATATTTGGGCACCGTTACCGTTCAGCGCTTATCTAGGTCGTTTTGGGAGCAATTTTCGAACGCATGCCTTTTATAATTTCGGCAATTGCAATTCGTTTAGTACGGATAAAATTCGTACGTCCGCTGGATTTGGGATTGCATTGCGTCTGGGCGAACGGGCACGTATCGAATTAAACTATTGCTTTCCAATCGATAAGCAGACGAACGATCGAAGTCAGCGGGGCGTGCAGTTTGGTATTGGCTACGAATTCATTTAAGGATATAAATTATTTGTATGGCATCAAATAATATTTTGTTTTTAGTTAAGCTGTGGTTTAATTGCTTTGAAAATTGTTTTTATATAGAGCACTCAAAAACACTTGGCATGAGAAGGTTTATAGACATTGCGACATCTAATAAAAATAAACAATACCTCGAAGGATTGGGCGATTAGTCAGAGCGCACTTACAGTATTTCGTGGCCCAGTGAAAAATACTCGTCATTCACATTTTTCTGAAAAAGGACAGTCAGAAAAAGCACGTTTTAAATTTGTTCGTGATAAGCTCAAGATTTTGTTGGAGTCAAACACACGACCTCTTTGTTAACTCATGCAGCTTTCGTCACTGTTTCCGCGACCACTGGTTTAACCCACTTTTCAACCAGATGTCAGTCTTTTTAGTTTTAAGCTTTATCAAGAAGAACACAAAAAAAGAACCGCTTTATTATCTTACTAGTTTCTATTTACTTGAATGTGAAATTTACACGAAGGCATTGATTGAACCTCTGCCGTTACTGTACTATTAATTCCTAAGTTTGCTAGACTTCCTCGCACCAGTCCGCATGTGAATGCCACGTACTGGAAAAATTTTTAAAATAGAAATAAGTTTTACCCTTCATCCAACTTTTATCGCTGTGAAAAATAAAACAAAATCGCTCACCTTCGGAGCATGTTCCAGGTGTTTGGTGCCGGACGATATTCTTGTCAGAAATCGAAAAGCATTATCCTGAAGGACATAAACACCCTGATGATTCGTACGAAGATTGTCAATTTGTTTCCTATAGATAACGGTCCAAAAGTCCGTACAAATAAATTTCATCGTTTCGAGCTCGTCTTTGAAACGCGACCATTCGCGGGTGAGACGCTCGATGAGCCTGTAGCCAGTCGTGTATCCGATGTACTCCAGCGACGATAAATCATTGTCCTGCAAAATTTCGTTATTCGCTTCTCTTGTCAATCCTCGCACATAACTTACCTTGCTTTGGAGCAGGGTGTAATTCACCATTTCGGAATGTAAATACTCAAAAATACTATCCTCCGACATTTCGCACTTTTCTTAATCAAAACACCATGGCTGTGCCTGTCACTGTCACTCAAAGCGAATTTTTTCGGAGCGTTGTCAGCTTCGACCACTGCTGAATTCGTCGACAATAAGCGTATTAGGACACTTTTTTATTGGATTAATCAAAATTGAACATATTCAAAATGTGCGGAAATTGCATGATTTCGATCAGAGCGAGATCCAAACTATGTTATTCTCCATTTTTGTGCAGTATTTTTTTTTAATTTTCCGAAATCATGTAAGAAAAAGATTGTCAGCTGCATTCAGCACATTTTTGACATTGACATTTTTAGTTGTCGTTAATTTTAAAACCCGTCTAGAATGGGAAAGGGATACGGTATGGATGGAAAAGTCCGTCCACATATATACGGACGGCTCCAAAACTAATGGCGGGAGGGGGGAGGGGTAGAGGTGTTTTCTCTGACATGCTTAACATTAGCAGCTCCTTCCGCCTTCCGGACCACTATCTCTCTATCTGTGTCTATCAGGCGGAGCTTATGGCGATCAAGGAGGCATTGTCCTGGCTGAAGTGTAATGTATCTATTATCTACTAGGTATATTAGCATTTTCACAGCCAGCCAAGCGGCAATAAAATCCTTGGAATCGCCCTCGACAACATCAAAGGTCGCCGTAGAATGTCGGTCATCTCTTAAGGAGATGGCTGAACAGTTCAATATTCTTCTGTGCTGGGTGCCAGGACACAGGGATATTCCAGGAAACTGCATAGCTGACGAACTCACGCGGCGCGGTCAACCCTTCAGATTATGCCGGAACATCAGAATCTGGGTGTGCCTCTCTCTACATGTAAACTGCTGCTGGGATTGGACTCAATTGAGAAAACCAATTCAAGATGGGCAGACGGTATTACAGACGGTATTACATTATCTGCGAGACAGATCTGGCCGAAGATGGATCTAAAACGCTCTAAAAGGCTGACTTTGCTCAAAAGGGCGAGTATCAGCACCACAGTCGGTGTCCTGACCGGACACTGTCTTATAGGTCGATATGCTAAAAAACTCGGACTCTTCGCAAACGACTCTGTAGAAGCTGCCTGGATGAGGAGGAGGAGGAGACAGTCCTCGCCTTCTCTATACCTGTCCAGCTCTATCCGCTAGAAGGAAAGCTCATCTTGGAGTTTACTTCTTCAACTGACTTAGTGACATTGCCGCAATGGAGGTCGCGAAAGCTCTAAATGGTTTAACCAGTAGGACCGGATTCGATGATCCTGTGGTTACACAACGGACCATTTTGTCAGGTCTAAGTGTGTCCGTGCTCTCACGGGCAGCCACGCGTACCTACCTACCTACCTAATTTTCAAATGGTTTTAAAAAATAATAGAATGTAAACAAAAAATATTAGTTCATTAGTTACATACGATATTCAGATCAGAAGAGATGGAATGATACTTTCCATTTTCTAAAAGAACGCACTGAATTATCGTTGCCAAATTAAATTTACATAATAAACAAAGTTTTCTTGAGTTGGGAAGGAATCGCCCATTTTGCATGAAGAGACTAAATCTATTATTATTATTAACTATGCGGTACATAGAAACGACAAAGTGCATCTAATGGGAAGAGACTCAACCAACTTCTTACCTTTCAGATTTGTCTAAATCAATAAATATATTGGAGTGTTGTTCTCGAAAATTAAAGTTCCAAAGTCATAAAGAAAATTATTTCGAGAAGCCATCTCGAAACATTCATGTACTCTACCCACTACCCCTTAATAAATAGGAAAAGTATTATAGATCACAAAAAAACTTCAATTTTTGAAAATAGTCATGCAAATATTCTTCTTAAAGCAGTCCCAGCTCCGATATGGAATCCTTGCGCTACTTTATTGTCGTTCGTCTTAAAATTTATTGATAACTACTTTGAATGGCACAATAAAATTTGATTCTAGTAATCATAGTTAAAACAAATTTTTCCTTGGCTCGTTAATTTGCCGATTCCTTTTTTTTTACAATAGAAGTCAATCTATTTTCAAAGTTGTACTAATGAATGATTTGAACAGATGTGAAGCTCGAAAAATTTACAAACGCATCGAACTGAAACTAAACAATCTGAAAATCTACCTTCCCGAAATTAACTTCTTACAATTCATCGAAGAATTGGAAAAATTTCAGCAATTAATCGAAGGAATCGATTCCGCCGGTCAAACAACACAAGTACGACTTCCATTAGCACGCGCACGATTCGAATCGCTACAAGCAAATTACAAGAGTTTGTTGAAAGTTCTATCGGCAAATGCCAAAAGTATCGAAAAATACTCTGATGAATCGCTACTTTACGAATTTTTCGAAGCAATCCACAAATCGAAACTGTTTATAAATAAATGCAGTCAAAAATTTTGTACACAAATATCGGTGTCGACCAATTGTATTTATAATATAGCAACAATTTTGAAGATCTACGACTTATTATACAACCTTCGGTCAGATCTTAACATAGTCTGCCGGAATTTTGATAATTTAAAAAATAGCACAGAAAAGAAAGACATCAAAGAGGTTTTGGCTAGTTTGTATACGAGAGCACTAGCTTCGTGTCATTTGAAATATAATAGCGTTGCTAGTCACTTTCCGAAGTTTGGACGAATACCGCTATATCAATTGAAATTTAAGGTTTACAAATCGAAAATGTCCGAACATGTAGAAACTTTAGAAGAGACCAAAGCAGAGTATGATGTAACTCCAGAGCCCGTTAATAATCCCGTCGAGGAAAATGTGCCAGAACAGAAGGAGCACAAAGATGAAGCAGTCGAAGAAAATGCAGTTCCAGAAGAAAATACTGTGGTGCAGGAAAATCCCATGGTAGATGACTCGGCAGAAAAAATAGAAACTACATCTCACATTAATGAAAAAAATGCGGAAGATCCTAAACCTAGCGTAGAGGAAATTGTAAATCAAGTTAAAACTGCGATAGAAGCTGACGGACACAATGACTATGAACTAATTGAAATTAGTACTGCTCGTGAGGAGGAACAACAACCTGCAGTGGCTGATGAACAGCAGGAGGACACTGATCATGTTAAACCGTCTTCAAAAACTTCATTGGAAGTTAATAATTTTAAACTGGAAGTCCAATTAACGCCAACAACTTCAGATGCAAAAATCAAACAGGAATTATTTACTGATCTAGAAAATAATAGGCATATTATCAACGAAACACTAATAGAACTGCACAATCTCGAAAACAAACTTAAAGAAATTAACAAAGAAATTAGTCATCGGCGATACACTTATAAGAAGCAATTTGATGAATTGGAAACACAAAAACGAGCTATTACTGAAAACATGAATCTTGCGGAAGATGAACGAACGAAACACTTTCAAGATCTTGTCGTTCAAATTGGCCAGTTGTCTGGGCACAATAAAGAAATTCTCCAGAATCTCGAGGCCCAAAAGAACGATACAAAAAATCTTTCATTAGTACAAGCGCAAAAATTGAATACAATTAAACAATTTCTGTACGATAAGCAACAGGAAAATATTCAGAACTTTGAAAAATTGGAAAAGGACACAACCGATAGCTCCGAAAAAGAGAAAATTCAAAAGGCAAAAGATTTAATTCGCGAACGTTTCGAATCAGAATTGAAAATCTTTAATCGCTTCACTACCATCGACGAATTCGAAGTAGACGATCTTGGAGTTTACTTCATAGATAAGCATAATAAAAAGACGTATCTTACTTCAGTAGGTGACGAACATCACCACCGGCTGCAGGATAGTAGAGTGCAGGGATCAATAAACGAAATTGGAGAGGAATGCGTTTCGAAAGAAACAACATCGACTAGTTGCAATCGTTCAACGAGTTGCCATACATCTGCTAGCGCTGATAGACAAGTGGATATGTCGACAGAATCATCGAGATCGTCGACACGATCCGAACAACGTGGTATTTGAATTTAGCTATATCCGTAAAAAATGTTGATTTGGTTACAGCTTCGCTTTTCTATATTTCGCCAGAGCCATTGCCACTGGACAGTGAAAACTACATCAAGTGTACATTAGGAAAACCTTTACGTCAGGCTCTAGCTGCAATAACGGTATATCAACCATCCGACCCGATCAACTATTTGGCCAATTATTTACTACAGTACCGCTATAACGAACTACGCAATATTCAAAGGCAACAAGATTTTGAAGATTTAGTTATAGAAAGGGAACGTTACTCGAAAAATCTGGAATTGGTTTGTAGATTTTTTACATGTGCCGTCAGTTGATTGCCATTGTTTTTTTTCTTTAAAGGATCTTATGAGGCATGAAAAACAAATCAAGAAATGTGATCCTTGCAGTTTACAATCAACGAAATATTAGATCTGCTCTAAATTTAGCTTATTCGAAAAAAACAGAAAAATTTCATAAAAATATTAATAAATTATATTTTTGAAAATTTAACGAAAAAATTTCACGTAAAGAGATGAATTACAAATAAATTAAGTGTATTAGTTGGCTTTCGCGAAATGTAAGATGTTCCGACGGAGGCTTAAGGATACTGGGGAGTATTTTCCTAACTGATAAAATAAAAAAAAATACTGAAGTCAGGCATCAACATTTTCATCTCGATTAAACCATTTTGTAATGTAGCTATTTATGTAAGTAGTGTGTCCGCCGGTTTTTAGTTTATGGATTAACTCATCGTTAATTCCTAACACGTTTCAAATTATAATTTGTTACCTTTTTTTTATCTAAATTTTTTATCCTACGAGCACCATGATGATTCCATTTGACATTTCCCATAGAACCATTTTGAGATTATTTGATTCGAAAGGCTGAGATTGCCGATCGTTTTTTCTAGGTCGAAATTTTTTATATCGCCCTAAAATGGAATACAAAAGAAAAATATCGTTTCTAATTTAGAACAAAAACAAAACATTTAACGAAAAGAACTTACAATTGGCACCGGGAAAATTCTCCTAGTATCGACTTTATGAATGTGTTCGCGATAAGCTGCGTGCAAGGAGTTGATCACGTCCAGAGATAGACATGGCTTACATAGTTTACATTCAACTGCACTACATGATTCCGTGCACGGAGATTGGGCACACAATTCAGCATCTACCATTATATTTTTTTCCGATGATATCATTGCCTCTACGTTTGCAGTTCTGCGAAAATATTAAGTAGTTTTTTTTGTTTTCTAAATCTTGTTGAAAATGTATTTAAAAAAAATTGTAAATATGAATCTTTTCAACGATGACCGAACGAAAATCAAGATAGAGCCTCTCTTTTAGAATGAAAAAAGTGAAGGAGTAAATTTGCGTAGAATGATAACGTTAAGATGGGAGTTATGGTACGAAAACCAGACGATATAACATGTCTCATGTCTTAACACCGTAAGAACGCTTCGAATGCGAGGTTTTCTAAATTTTTCTGCAGTAACAGAAAAATTTGCACTCAACAAGAGATTCTCAAAACGAATTGATGCTAAGTAAGAGGAGCTGACGCAATCCAAAATCCAGCGAACGTACGAATTTTATTCGTACTAAACGAATTGCAATTGCCGAAATTATAAAAGGAATGCGTTCGAAAATTGCTTCCAAAACGACCTAGATAAGCGCTGAACACATTAGGTTCCATGGACTGAACATTTTGAGTCTATGTTTATTCTTTTCCTTCCTATTGCTATGAATGAAGAATTTCAAAAAAATCAACATCAACATTTATACGGGAATTTTTCTTAGATACACAAGGAAAGCGTTTTTCATAGCTTACCTTCGTTTTAAAGTGCTCCTCTGAATCGGCGATCCGATTCCTACCAAATTCATGATACTGTACAAAACCTGTTCGTACAGCAACGTGTTTGGTTTGAAATGTGCCGACGATAAATTCGGACTCATGTTCGCTTCCATCAGGTACGCATTTAATTTATCATCAATAACTAAATCGAACCGTATCATCTCAAAGAAATTCCGATTCGATTTGTAGCTCTTAAGTATATCAACAATGTGCTTCTCTTTCGCCACGATAACCGATCGAATGGCATCTTCAACTTGAGCCCAAACGATCGTTGGATCTTGATTCTGGCTCCGAACGTACGCATCGAACGAATCCTTCATGCCGAAACCGAGTTCATTGTAAAACGGCGAAAGTGATGGAACTTCCCACGTTGGCAGATAATCGTCGCCGACGATATACTTATCGACGTTGTTCGCATCAAACGGATAATATTTAACGGGACAGTAGCGGAACAGAATATCGCCATTGTAGATGTAAACGCGAAGTGGATCGACACTCGTTATTATTACGTACACGCCAATGTCGAACTTGTAACCATCCACCAGGTACGGATTGTCGATGAATTCCTGGATGAACGTTTCGTTCGAGTTGAAGTCGATTTCATCGACTGACTTTATGTGAATGTGGCGATGCTCGTTATGCTTCTGTACGAATAACTTTTCGGGATTCTGACTGGTGTATGTGATGAATTTATCCTTTTCGGCGGGCAGTTTGAATGCCTTGGGAATGTACGGTAAATCGGTTGTGGAGAGTTCCAATTTACTGGTGATGTAACCGCAGCCTGGAAAATGATTGACTTTTTGATGGGGCTTAAGATTTTTCATTTTTTGACCGTGCACCCGAAATGGATAGTCATGCGCCCATAGAATATCCCAGTCGTCGTCCAGGTCGGTCTGCTTGAAGCCCATGCGCTGTACGACTGCATGGACATGTCGCAAATGATTGTCGTTTCGGGATCGTGTGTAAACCGAATATTTGAGTTGTTTTAGTGGTTCTACTGGAGCGAAATTTGTACAGTTCGGAATGGTCGAGGACTTTGCGGTGAATGATGGCGACGTCAAAGTGCTAAAGAAGTCTTTCGGCAAGCACTGAATGAAGCAGGATATAAGGACGGTGATTATGAGGAACAGTACTTGTCCTTTGGTCGATCGCAAGTCGAAGAGCTGCGATGTTGCGTCATCAACTTGTGTTTCTATGTTTGTTTTTTGGTTCTGAAAAAGTTTACAAAGAAGAAACTATTAAAAATTTATTTGGGATTTTGGCAGGACATAACCGAATACTTCAACAAAGATTATAGTACTACTTAACTGGACCCTGATCTTATCCAGAGTCACGTACAAGTATTGGGAGTGTTAGCTTTTGGGCAAGTGACAAAGTTTTATATTCAGAAGCTGCAATAAAAATCAGTGCCAAGGACCGAGCTAACGTCGTAATTTATAACAAAAAATTCAACAATACGAATTGTTTCAGCTTTCGAATGAGGGAGCTCTCCGATCTAAGCAATGAACTAGGCGAGCTTTCGGTTGAAGGCCCTTGGTTCTTAACCTTTGAAAGAAGGAGGTCTTCAGTGTCAGGACTCAGTCTTCGAATAAACGGGTCACTCGATCTCAACCTCAGTATTTAGCACTGGATGTAGACATGAGATGCGGTGAGGAAGGAAGAAGATTGTAGAACATATTTCCAAGGACACTGGATTGGCTCGAGTGTACTACACGTAGACACAAACATGACCCGTAAGTCAAGGAAAGACCTGGAGGCAATTTAGGCTCCAGATCGCTGCCACAACGAACTGATTATAACTCTAATTAAACGGATCTCGGCATGCCTCAGTACTAAGGATTGAAATTAAGATAGCGCTTCATTATAATTCAGATGCAAGGTGTGTCGTCTCGTATGTCATCCAGCACCGCCACCACAAAGTTTCTCTCTTACCTTAACTGGCCTGCTTTGCTCGTCTGCTGACATTTTTGGCTATAGTTTCTTGTAATTCTAGAATTAAACTAATAAAACTAACTACACAAATTAAACCAAATACGCGACTACTTTTGATTTGGGTAAAATCTAGGTTGTCATAATAACGGTAAAATGCGGTAAATAAAAAAAAAGAATGGAAATGAATTCACTTGTTGACAGTTCCAGTTTCCATTGTACCGTCCATGGAATTGAAGTAGGCAGCAACCGAATCGAAATTTGTATGACAAAACGGGGATTACCGAACGTAACCAACTTGTCAGTGCATCTGCTGTCAGTGTATCAGTCATAACAAAAGCACATGGTCCACTCTCCAGGTTCCAGCTCCTGCCAGGTGCTCCAATATTAGAGGACGAAATTGATTTTATTTCGTGTGAAATGTTTTATTTAATTGGTTTGGGGTTGGGAGATCCCGAAGATGTGACCGTGAAAGGACTGGAAATCATAAAAAAGTGCGATCGGGTTTATTTGGAGTCGTACACATCCATCTTGACTTGTGGCCAAACAGCTCTGGTAATATTCAAACTTTTAGTTAAAGCTAGTTCTTAGCACTTGTTCCTCCTGCCGTGTAAAATGTCATCGACTTCACGCCCTACGTGCAATATCTAAATTGAACCAACTGCCAATTGCACCTGAAACCTTCAGTACAAAATATCAGTCTCAGGTCGATTTCGAATTGTTGACCTTTGGGAGTACGTTGTCGCTTTAATTAAGAAAAATGTTAAATGATCACCTGGTTTATATGTATACGTATGAGGTTGTACGAGTAGTCATTGATTGGAAGAATATAATGTTGATTCCAGCGAAGCTTATGCCTAGGACTTCTTCAAAGATGCAGTTCTGTTTTTACCTGTCTGAATTGGCTATTTTTTACAAAACTAATATTCGGTTATATCAAGTTTTCATATTTGGACAGGGCATGTCAATCCGCTCTGTGCAGAGGTCAAAAAGAATTTTTATACAACGCAAAAATACTAAATTCATTAAACTTGTATCTGAAAAATGTATTTCCTTAAATTCCAGGAAGAATTCTACGGTCGTTCACTAATCCTAGCCGATCGACAATTAGTCGAACAAGGAGCGGATGAAATTTTAGCAGGTGCCGATAGCCAGAATATCGCCCTCTTAGTAGTAGGTGATCCGTTTGGTGCTACCACACATACCGACTTTATCCTGAGAGCCAAGCAAAAGGATATACCATTCCAGGTGGTGCACAATGCATCGATTCTGAACGCTATTGGCTGCTGTGGTCTTCAATTATATTCCTTCGGAGAGACGATATCAATTCCGTATTGGGATGAATCGTGGAAGCCCGATAGTTTTTACGATAAAATCAAAATAAATCGAGCGAATAATTTGCATACGTTATGTTTGCTTGATATCAAAGTAAAAGAACCATCTCTCGAATCACTAATGAAAAAGAAACTTGAATATATGCCCCCGCGATTTATGAGTGTAGGTGAAGCAGCTCATCAACTTTTGGAAATTGTGCGAAATAAACGAGAAAATGGAATGAACGACGATGAGCTGGCGTTCAACGAAAATTCTTTATTTATCGGATTGGCACGAGTTGGACATGAAAGTCAAAGTTTGATTTCATGCAGTTTACGAGATATGAGCGAGGTAGACTTAGGACCACCGTTACATTCTCTTATTATACCTGCAGAGAAACTCCATCCATTAGAAGCGGAGTACGTTGCGTTGTTTAGTAAGTAAAATGATGAACTGTTGAAATTTTTATATAAGATTTTTGTTTTAAATTGTAAAATAAAAGCGACATACTTTACACCATTTTAGTATTTAAGTTTGCTCTCTCAACAAATAAAAAAGAGTTGAACATTTTCTATAGAGGGAGAAGTTAAGGGAATCGCACTTTTCTTAGAGGCGGAAGGCACCCGAATCGACAAAAATTCATTCTGGTGCCATACTCTGTCACGCCGAGAATGATTATCTTTCACGGATAAAAAAAATAAATAAATAATCGGTGAACGTAATCACCTATTTTCCCAGAATTCGGAGGTCATGCGATACAAAACATTGCCCAGTATTTTTCCCAATCCACTTCAAAATCATTTGCCAACTATCCGCGTATGTCCCGTTCATCTATTGCCAGTGGGTCTGCTGGCGAATTGTAAACACAAGCGGTTTGGAAAAAACCTGGACATAGTTTATAATTTGTACATGACCAACTGAATTAGTAATTAAATAAGTAGTATTAGTACAAAAATGTATAGGACATATTAGGGAGTTCTGTTCTAGGTCTTAGCGCCGGCTCGCATTACGAAAGCGGAATTTCTACTCTTGCTAAACATTCAACTGTTCGTTCAGAGTTTCCAATTCCGTTACGTAAAATTCGACTCTGTTAAGATTTGGACTGAATTACACAAGGTGCTTTTACGAGTGGCGCAAGGATGAATATCGATTCCCAGTTCTCAAAATAGTACGCGAATCTGGGAGATATGGTTTTGCGCCGGTCGACACTTATTTTTTGTATATAAGTTTGCAAGATATGTGAAGTCTTTTAAAATCTCAAATCAACCTTCCATTAACGCTCGTATATATTTTAAATTACTCTTTTCTTTTTTATTTGGGAACACATCATTTTTTTTACCAGATCAGATGGTTAAATAGTGTTTCTTCTCGGAATGCTTTATACCCAATTATGTTTCGATTGTGGCGTTCTTGCGAATGCCGAAACTAATTAGTTACAGGTGTAGCAATATTTTTTTTTTAATTGTCTTTTAGTTTTTACCTCGGTTCTTGTATCGAGAAATACAGTAACCACAATAATGGCTTTTGCCATGCAGATTAAATATAAAAATACTTTTATTTGTGATCCAGTAACACAAATCTTAAGAACGACAATTTCTACAAAAAGAAGCATATTTCAATGCCGCATTAATATAAAATAAACGAGATCAATAAACCAACCCCCAATTTGCAGGAAAATTTCAGTGTCAATTTAAATTTAACAAATTGCTTGGCCATTAGAATGAAAAACTGAGCTCACTGCCAATTAATTGCGAAAGATGATAAAATGCCGCTCGAACCAAATTTTATACATCATCGAAAAAAATCCTGATGGCTTTGTTCATTGTACCTTTGAGTCTTCCCATTAAATTTATATCAACAACAATAAACTTAAATCAGGTTAACTGAGGTGTCAGTAATAAAATCGTAATCGAAAGAAAAATGTTGTAATTTTTATGACATCGTTTAACGATATATGTGCGTATAGTGCGCAGAACATACTGCAGACGATTCTGGAATTAAGGTTAAATCGATATGCCGCCAATCCTACTACTGGTAGAGACATCCAGGTATCAGATCAGACCATTTTATCGATTTATATGTTCTATTCACGGTTCGAATCAAAAGTATAGAAAAGAATGCGTTGTCTATCCGCCTTGTTCGCAAATACCCTTTAGTTATGAAACATGAATGCGTGAATTCTTGGATATGAAGTTGAAATTTTTATAGTAAGTAGCATGGATAAGGAAGTTGGTGAAGTTGGGTGAAAATGTTGGAACCTGTTTAGAAATATGCTAATTGAACAATTTGTGGCTTGGCGTACAAAGAGTCTCGAGAGGTCATATTTTACGAACACTGCGCTAGAAAGATGAAACTTACCTATGAGCAATTTCAGCGATGCATTGACTAAACGTGGTGTTAGGCAAGGACGTTTTGATTTCGATATCTCTTGCATGAGTAATACTAGAAAGATAAAACTTGTGTATACCAAGCGAGCAATACGAGGGCGGATTGATAATGACGTGCAAAAATCAAGAAGGAGTGGGCAGGTAAGGAATTCGTTATTTTTTTTTACCTGGACCATCCTTAAATAGATTACCTGCAAAGTTTAAGCCTGATACCTCGTTTAGTTTTCGAGAAACAGCCGTCTAAGCAAGTCGACTTATAAAAATTTTTAAAAATGGATAAAAATGAATTTCGTGTGTTGATTAAACACAATTTTTTAAAAGGGAAAACAGCTAAAGTAACCAAAGAAAAATTAGGTAAGCATTATGGGGACTCTGCACCATCGATCCGAATGATTTACAAATGCTTTTCTGAATTCAAGTGTGGTCGTACGAGCACACAAACCATACCAAGTTCAGGTCGTCCAAATGAGGTCACCACGCCAGAAATGATCGATAAAATCAATGATATCGTGATAGAAGATCGTCGAGTAAAAGTGCGTGAGATAGTTAACGTAGTAAGCATCTCATTTGAACGTGTTTGGAATATTTTGAAAAACCATTTGGACATGAGAAAGCTATCCGCAAGATGGCTGCCGCATTTGCTCACAATCGACTAAAAACGCAATCGTGGGACAACTTCGCAGCACGGTTTGCAACTGTTTTAACGTAATACAAATGAATTTTTTCGTTGATTCGTAACTGTTGATGAAGCATGGATTCACCACTACACTCCAGAAACCAAACGACAGTCAAAACAATGGAAGGATGTCGGTTCAAGCGCACCGAAGAAGGCGAAACCGTTCTATCGGCTGGAAAGGTTATGGCGACAGTTTTTTGGGATTCCAATGGAATGATATTCACCGACTACTTGGAGAAAGGAAAAACAATGACGTGAGCATATTATTCTGAGTTATTGGTTCCATTGGATGTTGAAATCAAGGCAAAACGGCTTCATTTGGCGAAGAAAAAAGTGTTGTTTCATCACGACAACGCTCCGGTTCACACGTCCGTTGTCGCAACGGCAAAACTGTTTGAATTACGGTACGATTTGCTCCCTCACCCACCGTATTCTCCAGATTTGGCACCCTGCGACTTTTTATTATTTCCAGACTTGAAAAAATGGCTTGCTGGAAAGAGATTTACCACGAATACTGACGTCATAAGTGAAACCAACGCCTATTTTGAAGGGTTGGACAAATCATATTCTTTGGAAGGGATCAAAAAATTGGAAAAACGCTGGACTAAGTGTATCGAGCTAAAAGGAGACTACGTTGAAAAATAAAATAAATTTTTCCGGATAAAATAATGTTTTCTCAATTTTTCCACGTCATTATCAATCCGCCCTCGTATATATGTAAAAAATTATATATCATACATAAAAAACTACGTTGCCTCACTGCAATTTATACAGAAGCTGGATCTCCTTCGGTAGTGAATAGATTTTTCTGATGGGCGATAGCAAGAGAAGCGGTCGAGGGCGTATCGGTAAAACTAAAGGAATATGTATGAAACATGAAATAAAATTTATTTATTGTCAAGCGGCATAACCTGGATGAAATTGCATCGAATGTAAATCTACGAGTTCATAGTATAACTTGAAGTAAAAGTTTTCCGTGTATTTTTCGGTTTTCATTTCACTACTGCATTCCAAGAAAGTAGTACAGAAAAGCTTTTGAATCAATTCCGTGACACGGGGATACGTTGAAGTTTGTAAATGTACGAAGTATTCCCATGTACTTACTCTACAAATTTTTCAATAATTTACGTTGTTTTTATATAGCAATGAAGAGGTAAAAGCGTAACACTTTTATGACTGAACTCCAGCAAAATTTTCTTATATACTAAATACGTAGATACTCGAACGAATGGAAAAATTTTTATAACAAAAATAAAAGAATTATCTTTCTTTACCATGGATTTTCCAACAATTACTATTGACACTCTACTGTGCAACGCTATATTCTATGCCTTGACTTAAATTAATAAAAAAATTAATTTAAATGTAAGACAAAATTAATATTTATATGTAAGGGGTTTTTCAATAGGTACATAACAATTTTGCAATTTAATACAAACGCATTCTTAAACTTTTTTGCTGGTCTGTCAATGTCAAAACGTCAGTCAAGGTTTACATTTTTATCATGGTGAAGTTCACGAACGAGCAACGTTTGGAAATTATCTCAACTATTCTGTGTTTTATTTAAATAAAAAATCGTTATGTTCCTATTGAATAACATCATTAAAACACGCTAAGGTTATTCAATAGGTACAAAAATTGATTTCTATTGATTGTTATTGAGGAAGGTATTAACATAAACAATCTAAGGCTTTTAATGTAGTTATGCAAGTTGCCGTATCGATGGGTTTCGTTTTTCCCTATCGTATGGTTCTAAAATGTCCATTGTCCACTTTTCGAGTTACAAGGGTTTCTAATTGGGTTGACGATGTACAAAATTTAATCAAAAACGGCTATATCGGAACAACCATCCCGGGAAACTGAAAAACGGCTATTTTATACTTAAGAAGAGATAACTTTTTTTCGTCCACGGATTCCTTTCATGCAGGATTAGATTAAACTTATAATGTTTTATGAGTATAAGATCATGATGCCCATTAATGAGTACGTTGGTAATACTGTCGCCTCTCCTAACGTGTGATAGATTTGGAAATGGTTATGAAGATAAAAGAGGTACTTACTCCTTGCTTTGTCTGGTCTTCTTCTCCAATAAAATTTCAATAATATCTAAGTAAGTACCTTACAAAATTTGTGAAAGACGTGCAAGATATGGCATGCTCCGTTGGAGTTTAATATTGAGATTGCGTATCCCATTTCAAATCTAATATCGGTGTCAAAAAGGCATCTTGGAAATAGCCATTATTATAGTCCTTTATTCCATTAACCGCGCTGGTATCCTATCTATAAAATAGTGGATGCAAGAAGAGAAAAGGTATGGTACGTTCACACCTCTATGTAAATCGCATGTTACATGAGTGCAGAGCTCTTCTCTGACAATCACACGATTTACTTGCGCCTTCCGGATCTTAGTCCTTTCTTGTTCGACGACTTGGACAGAATTTTTAATATATGGCACGGATTTAGTTTTTATCAAAAAATGCGATATGTGCAGAAAAGGGAATTTTACATTTCCGTTAAATTGTTTTTGTACATTTCGATTATTCGCAGACATATTGCACTCTTATTCTGTACGCTATTTGCGTTCTCTAGTACGAGAAAAAAAATATGAATTTTACATAATGGCTATAGAAGGGACGCATCTGTATGGGACTGGAATATTTATAGTATAATTTTCGTGAATTATTGCGCTTCCCCAGTTATTAAGTGTCTCTTAATAGGATCCCTACGACATATGCATACAACAGTGCTGCTCCAGAAGCAGTGATCCCGTTCCTTCGCAGTTAATCACTTAAATCCAATAAATATAACTTGAATGCGATTAAGGTATTAACTTAAGTTTTTTTCTAAGCCTGCTTAGGTCGTTATGTCATACACCGGCACTGGAACTGGACCGGCCGGTCGCCGGTGCCGATTTTTGACTCTGTTTATGAAAACGCCCATATTTTTTCTATCTCATGTGCCCTACATTTTCTGCGAAAATGTATCCATAATATGAATTTAACACTTTATTTCCTGATCATTGTTGGGAACTACATATTTTTGGCTGGCACTCAAAAGTCCTTAACATAATAATAAACAATGTAGATTTGGTGCCAGATTATCTCTAAAGGCATCTAAGATCTAGGTAACTCCGTTTTCATACTATTAAAAGGACAAATTAGTACACGGACATACTTGAGTTCTACGTCCATCAATTGTTCAATGGTCCTATTGTATGAATGAACCTTTCATACCTTATACATATTTTTGATGCTGGTTAGTCCTTCCATTCATTTGATTTAAAGTTGAAAGCTGACATATATGAAAACGGATATGCGATTAGTCGTTTGGTGGTACTCTGTGAAAACTAGACACCATCATATGCAAATTTAACTGCACGGCTCGCTCATTTCGGGTGTGGTGTAGCGCTTGTATACTGGCCTCAATTAAACGCCTGGAAATTCGTCGGCGGCTTTATTGAAGATTCATGATGTCCTGCAACATTCCCACCCCGAACTTCACTTCCACCTCTGGTGAAATAGCTGAAACGACATCGGCTTCATAGTCTAGTGGGAGATAATAATAGAGTTCTGCCAAGTGGACATTTTATGGATGTTTTTTTTTCTGATCGGAGTTCGAAGTATTGCAGGACATTCGGGAATTGCATATTGGGCAAAATTTATGCATATGAAATGCTGCCAAGGAGTTGGTTTTCAAAATTCTGTAAATTATTCACACGTCTCCCGTGTTCTCTGTTTTTTCGATATCTGAAGAGAGGCTTAAGTTGGTAAGGTCACGGTATTAGGGATTGGATCGAGATATGACCTTTCAACCTATGGAGTAGGTAGAAATGGTGGAACTCAATACGTAAACAAATTCACAATATGTATTATTCCAAAAAAATATTAAATTCTCTCCTCCACCCTTTGCCATTAGGGTGGATGCTAAGTAGTGTTCTTTTACTTCATCTAAAGAAGGGCTTATGCTAGAAAGTTGGAACTTGCAAAATACATTAAATTGTAATCATAAAATATTTTTCAATTACCAAGTTAAGATAATTAAGAATTTAAAATAATAATAGCAGTAAACCAAAATATAAATGATAAACACAAACTTAAAAATAATAAGAAAAATAAATAATTACTTCTGTAGTTCATTTACATATACATACTAAGGTCGTATTCGAATACTTTGCTTCACATACTAAGGTCGTATTCGAATACTTTGCTTCGTCTACGTCTACGTCTAGTTATAACAGTTTATGACGTCAGATATAGCCAAGCTGAGTCTCAATTCCTTTTCGGTTCGTGTCTTGACTACTTTTACGACAGCTGAGCTATCAGTCAATCTTAACAAACGTAAAAAAATTCAAATTTTTCTATAGAATTTAATTTAATTTTTGATTTATGAAGTGTCAGCATCAGCTGAGCCATTTTGTCGGTTTAGCTAAGCTTTTTCTAAACTGTTATAATAGCAATGCTATGCTGTGACGTCAACATAGACGTAGACGTAGACGAAGCAAGGTATTCGAATACGACCTTAGTTTCAACTTTCTAGCATATGCACTTCCTGAGATAAAAAAAATCACCCCACTCTCGTACCTTTCTTCCTTATTAAAATTTTTTTTTTCTAGCGATTTTTTTTCCGGGACAGCTCCCGGGTGGTTATTGTTTTTTTTTTATCTCAAATACTAAACCGCCAAAATCTGATATCAACCTTGTACAGGGTGTGTCTAAAATAGAATAATTCTCGTCGTACTTTTCTCACTTAGCTTTTGAAAATCTGCCTATCCGTTTTCTCCTTCATCAATGTCCTTATGAAAACAGAAGTCCTTTCAATTAAGCTTCGCCGTAAAATAAAGACCAACGATTATCGCAATTATTTTGCCTGTACTGTGAAATTCCTATTACTCTATAAAAGCTTCGAGCGAAAAAGATATTTAGAAATGTTGATAAAATCGATTCAAGTATTTTCCCCGAGTATTAAACGACAATATGGACTACCATTATAAAATTTTTTGATATGCGCAAAGAGAATCTCATTTATCGACGCAGTATATATGAAATCAGAAAGGACGGCTCAATATTGTACCGGCCATTATTACTGTACCGTAAACTTTAGCTCTATACAAAGTGTTTTCATCCGGAAGGACGATATACTAGTAGAGGAAACCAGAGCTAGAAGAGATTGTTATTAGCTAAAAGTCTGCTGTTCTGTCAAAACTAAAAGTTGAAAGTCTCCATTTATACGACTCCTCGAAAGTTTGCAATGGATTGGTCGAGTTAAGTTAGGGGAGAGGTGTGTCAATTTTAATGGACTTTTTTGATTATGTGTCTTCGCTAAATTTTATTACAATATATCTTTGAAAAATTGCTGCTTTCTATACCTCCTACCCCCTACATGGAATATGTGTTTGATCCAACAGTTAATTAGTCATCCTTGCATACAGCGGCGTACGCAGGAATTGTTTATCTATGCCTTTGAACAACTGTAACTAAAGAAGGGTTGTAATATAAAATTTTATATAGAGAATAAAAATTTAATTAGAGAAAGCATGTCCTGAGCCTAATAATGCTGCAATTGTTTTTTTTTAAGTAATGAATATAGGAGAAAAATTTAGCTATTTATTTTTGACCGCATACACACCCCTTCCTGCGTATGCCCCTGCTTCTATATATACAAAAACAACTGAAATTCATCAATAAATAACAAATTGTTTAAGAAGGAAGTACATCAAATGGGAGATGAAATAAAAAATAAGCATTAAATAAATTTAACTAAATGAGGCTCCGTGGTCTAGGAGCGAGAACACACTCCTCTCCTATGTAGCCACAATGTTTAAGGGATGGATCCGTTGAGCAAAATAAGCTTCAAGAACAAAAGCTTTTCTATGTCGTTTTGCTCCAAGTATCTGAAGTTAGCCCCAAAGGTTGTCTGACTGTTAGTCCTATAGGGTAGTCGAATTTCGACGGTATTTGTGTGTAGGGGGATCGGCTCAAGCTTGCTCTACGCTACTACGGTTGCAAAGTGTGAAAGGATTTTTTTTAATGTTTTCTGTAAAATCATTGTCACGGTTTTTCAAGGAGTGACTATCGCAAAATTATTCTAAATGTATTAAAGTGTGAAAAATTGGTTTAGTGCATTGTTAATTGAAAAGATACTAAACGGAATAGTCGGTGGCGAACCAGTGCACTCAGTTATATATACATAAATATTTTTTTTTACCCAAGAAAATAAATTTAATCCGAATCACATCATGAACCAGTGTATTCTATTTGTTACAATTCTGTGTGTGGTGTTTACTTTTATATCAGTAGTGGATGCGAAAAAGAAGAAGTATGAAGAAGATTTTGAGTTTGATGAGGTAAGAGTCCCTTTTCAATTCAGCCAGCAAACTCCAAAAGTTTTTAAGCATCAGAAATTTATGGAAAAATCAATACTCAGTGTGGATTTCATATAGCGAACGACTTGAATGTTGGCACATTTCGATTATATTAAATTATAATTTGTTTTGTTATATAACACATGATGGACAAGCATATATGGAATGTTAACGAAGTTTGAGAATGATATAAGAGTAGCATAGGTGTGTACACGTAGATGTGGTCAACATAAAAGAGCGGACCACGTAATTGCGGTTGGAATCTACGCACCAACCTGGACGATTTTATGGGTTTCAAAAGTATCTTAAATACTGTCAATATGTACAGCGACCTTAAGGAGGAGGAGAAGAAGCAGTCTCCAAGCGACTAGTTATGTCCTTTGGTTGCCTGTGTACCGTGTAAGAGATGATGCGAAACATTTGTACTTGAGACAGTTGACCCAGGCCAAAAAAAGGGAGGGGGGGCATGCAAGGAATTTCTATGAGTTTCTACAAGAGGATATTATAACTGGGTGCACATAATGTTGCTGGGTTGGGGTTACCTTGGTCGGTCTTACTGCATGTCTTGTTGTAAGGCAAACCATGAATGCATTATGTGATGTAAATTGCATATCGCGTTTAATTAAGGTTATGTAATATACATAGCTATATTCCTATAATGTCCTATACAACTTCAAATTGTCACATTATAAATCCATAAGCTCTGTAGAACCACAGTATTAAGCCAATATCAAAACAGTCGTATCTAGTGTCTAAATATAATATCTAAAACTAGTCGTAATACTGGTGCTCAAGGAAAATTATAATTTTTGAAATAAGATATGTTTCGGGTAATTCAAATCTCCCAGTGTTTTTTTTTCTCATAAAAACAGATTGTGTTTACAAGAAGCAGTGGAAAACACAAAAGAAAACGGTAGATACGACTCCCACGATGCGAACAAATGTAGCTATTTAAGATATTCTTTTTAATTAGTTGTTATTTAAACAAGAATGAGAAGAAGTGTCCTATTAAAACGGATTAAGGATAAACATCATAAAACAGATTTTGTTCAGAAACTCAGGTAAAGCTCTCGCACTCTGGTCACCAGGTTATGAAAATAAAGTAAGCAGTAGAGTCAACTTTCTTGACTTTTCCTCGGTGATTTAAATAAAATGTTTTTTACTACAATGGAATTTAGTATTTCTTTTGAGAACTTATGCAACTACTGGATATAATGACCAATTTCACTTAATTGTTTAAATAATAAAAAGTACAGTAAGTACTTCTCCAACAGTCTGCTATTGTCTTTTATAATATAAAAATATATTAAAACTGATGTGTATTTTAACTTCGAATATTAAATAAATAAAAATTATAAAATGTTAATTTTGATCTATAAGGCTTCCTATAACATTACTTTCTAATTATTAATCTTTTAAAACGGTTGGATCGCAACCAATCAGACTTCATCAAAATTACGGAATTAGAAAAAATCAAAATTAACTAATTATAATAATACCAATATGAAAACCTTTCGGAACTCGATAAATTATAATATATTTGATTGGGGACGTGAAACTTCAAACGATTAAAGGAGCAAATGTTAAGCAGCTTCCGAAAAAATGTTCAACCGAACATGCCGATTTATCAGTTCGAATATATTTAAAGAATTTGTCCAATATCTACTGCTTCAATCGAGCTAGCTGATATAGAATTTCGGTTACAACAGCTTGATACATGTGCTGGACCACATAAAATTTTTCCAATATTTCTAAAAACAATGTTTTTCCTGTTCTTGCATTACCCTTGCATTATACGTTCAATATATTTCTGAATTCATACCCATTTGCACTCTCATGGAAATCTTCCTTCATTTTACAACTCTACTAGTATTTAAAGTGGGTGACAAACGTGCAGTGTTTTAAATAAAAAATCTTGACAGTGAGTAACTGAAGGATCTGGAAATACTCTAATATACCAGCATGGATCTTAAAAGTCTAGATAAATTTTGTCGAATTTCATGATAAATATACGAAATTTTGAAACACTTTCCTCGAGAACCATTGCTCAGTACGCTTCTATTTATTTTGACTGTAGTATACGAATAAGTATTATTAAGACAAAGTGTAACTTAGCATAAGGAATACCCGTTGCTAACGTAATAACGATGATACCGGCAGAGTGGAGACTTGGAGAACAGCCAGCCAAAATATCTAACGGATTATTTACGCCATCGCAGCTACTTTTTTAAATTGAAATCTATCCCATCTCGCTCGTTTATAGCTAGCTCCGGGATACCTCAAGGTTAACATCTTTGGCCTGTGTTCTTTTTCTTGTACGTAAATTATGTTAACATAAATTTTTTGACAATCACTTAAAGATCTATCGAAGCAGTAAATATTCTTTCTGCTTTGAAAATCCTATTAAATTAAATATAGTATACTAATTTATGTTTAAAGTCAAGTCCTATGTAATATGCGAAATGAACTGCTTTATAATTATTATAAAAGTACAGGTAAGTTGATTATCTAAGTGGAAGGCTGCCTGGGAAAGCCAATAACTTTTTCTTCAGAGAAATGTTCCATGTTTGATATAAGTTATGTACTCCCAATGGTTTTCTGAGAGGAGATACTTCCTTTCAACGTCATGGACAAAGGCGAAAATTTTGAAGATTGATCTATCTATACAGAAGAACTGTAAAGTATGGAACGTTTTGCTGGATGTGATTTTCTCATTCGTAGTTGCATTTTATTAAAAAAAAGAGTTACTTGGTTGGTTGGTTTACGTGGTGGCCCGTCTGCCGTAAACAGGGCCCAATTAGCACAGGAAGCGCCGTTTTACCACAACTCGTTTAACCTGATCGTTGAGGGCTCATGAAGTGGATATATAGTTTTGCAGAGACCTAGGGCTTGAATTGATTATCATATCCATCCAAAGCTGTTCAAGAAGGCAATCAATTCTCCAATCTTGTTTTTCGAGATCTCATCAAGGTTATTAAAGAAGGGATTGCCTAGTGTGCGAAGTCTGGCTCTAGCTAGAGCTGGACACCCGCAAAGCAGGTGGACAACGTTACTTAATAAGAATAGATTTAGATTAAAGGCGAATAACTTCTTAAGTACCTAAGCTAAAGCAATAAATTTACTGTCGTGAGAATGGTGACAAAATAAGTTTCCATAATATTGAGAAAAAAATTTAGATCAATAATACTGTTTTGCAGGAACGTGGCAGTGAACACTTGGGGTTACATTTAATAATTAATAAAATAGCTGGAAGATGGATCTTATTATAATAATTTTGTTTATGTATTTAAATTTTAGTTGCAATAAATTTTTTTTCCACGAATAAAAAACAAAAATAATTTTGAACAAGCAAAATGCTTTAATATTATATAACTAAATTATAATTAAAAAAAAATAACCCTAATATCGTTTAATATCCCCCATATCATTTACTATTCATTGGTGGTTAAAAAAAATGTTGTGTAATGTAAGAATTGCTAGGTTTTAAACACACTTTATAATAAAAAAAAGAATTACTCAAGTCAAGGAGTTGGTTTTAGTTAAATGCGGATAACTTATAATAATAATAATAATATTAATAATATGTTTATTGTATCTGAAGCCGGGAGACTTATTACAATGAATGACAGCTTTTTTTTTTTTTTAAAATGCTTAAAATACGTGACTGTTGCTTTGTCTTAATCTAGTTTCTATAGTAATATAAATGTAAGTATATAATTGCAATGTGGAGTAAAGTTACGGTACTAGTAAATTTAGTTATTTCAAGATATAGTATGTTACTCCGTATGATAATATATTTAAAATGATAAAAGTTGAAATGAATAAGTTTGATATAAAAGATAGAAAAAGTATAATACATAATATGAAAAGAAACATTTTATTATAACAAAGTAAATCTTAATTGCCAGCGGATGTTATTCATTAATGATAAATGCTCTTATACGTAGTATACCATCGGTAAGAAAGAATAAGTCATTTAACTGGCACAAATTGGCAATATTCAACAAAAACTCAGTAATTTTCGTCACAGTAATTTGCAGTGACCAGATACTTCTATAGATAACGCTCTCTGATACATTCATAAATTGGAAATTCGATAAGTATGTGGAATAACGATTCGTTTTTCAAATTAAAAGTTACAAAATACACATTATTAATACCAAGAAATAAATTTTAGTCAATGATCATGTTCTTAGATAAATGACCGTGAATCAATTTTTCTTGTTTTTATAGAAACAGTTATAGACCAACTATACCGTTACAGAAAATAATAAGCAAACGTTTTTTAAGGGCCGCAAGTAGTTTAATTCCAATGGTAAAAAAATACTTAAAGCTCTTAATGATTCAGAAGTTATTGATAAACCTATTAGAAACAGTAAAAAATATTTCAGAATAAGACATCTTGAAAATGGTACGAAGACGGAAATACCGGACCGCTTCTAACTTTATAGCGATACACTGCATTTGTTCATGTGTACTCGAGTAATCGCGCGCAATATACAAACGGAATCCATATATCACTTCAATCTCGTCCTAATAATCACAAATACATAAAATGCTATCGGATTGTATTCATGAATAATTTGAAATTGTCCGACTTTTAATACTTCTTGGCATTTGCCACTTTACATACAATTGCGTGGTCGTAAAGGTTATAAGAAATCGATTCAGTCCGGCGTTAATAAATTACGAAGCCTCACATCACCTGTTCGCAGTTTGTTTAGTAGGACGCGAACAAGGACAACGTTAACGGCAGTACCTATTGTATTCGTTTTATAACCTTCGGCAAATAGTGCACCCAGCTAAAGAATTCCACCAGGCGGGCATTAGAAATTCATAAGAGCAAAGGTTCAACTTGTCCAAAATAAAAATCGTTTTCGTGAAAAGAGCAAAACGTAAATATTTCGTGATGATAAACATCCTCACATTCATTCCGTAAGAATTACTTTGATTTAGGAGTTTTTCCTTTCTTGCTCGCTTCACAAAGAAAAAAAATCGTTATGAGGTATTGCTTCCTAAAAATAAAAATATATGTACATAAGGTATGTCTATAAAATATCTGGTGTATTCGAGAAATATTCTTTTCTTTCCATTCTCGAAATATCCCATCCTTACTTGGTATGTATACAATTTAGAAAATCAGAAGATGGAAGTGTTTTTGAAGTTTGCCTCGAAGGAGGGTATTTTACTGACAATATTTTTAGCCATATTTAGGGAGTTACATATGTACTTTATGTTTTCTTTTCCCATGTATTTCTCTGATCCACTATCAAAATTTACTTTTCAAATATTCCGTTGAAATACCTATGTACGAGTGTAAGCTTACACAGTTTCGCCGCTCTAGAACAAACATTTTCGTTTTCTGTAATGTAAAAAACCTAAAATTCCAAAAAGTGTACCACTGCTAGACATCGATGTAATCTATCAATAGTACCTACCAACTTTGGAGGAAATAGGTTAAAATGTTTCTCAAACATAACGCCCGATGCTTTTGGACACTACATCCAAAACCGTCAAATATTTTCAAAATTTTGTTTATCCAAAAATTTCCAATTCTCTGTTCTGAAGAGATTAAAATGTCTTTCTGCCCCCATTTCCGTACTACCACAACCAACAATTTTATTTGTAGAATGTTTATTGTAACACGATTTGCGTTTAAAATTTCAAACTTTAGGCTTTTTGAGATATAAAAATCAAGCCCCTCTCCCACCTTCCTCTTCCCAACCGCTCCAGCAAAATCCAAGAGGAGTTCACCCAGTGTACCTGCATTAAAAATTCCAAGCTGCAATGTATAAACGGATACGTATCTTCATTTCCCACAGCTATAGGAAACCAGAAACCTTAAGCAAACTTCTCTTTATAGTATACTCGTACATCTGATATATTTCTTCTTCGGTTCCATAGATATGAAAAGATAAAGTTTTTAGCGTTAACACCCAATTTTTTTTCCCTCCTGCAGTATCTGTTCATATGTGTTATACATTTTAATATTCTAGCATATCGAATAAAGAATTTTCAGAAAGTGTTACTTTAAGTTGTCTTTCTATCGAGAAATTTTTTTAAGTCCCAAACCCTCCGAACACCCAGCAAGAAATTAACTTTTTGGATGCTCCCCTAGCTCCCATATATTCCTATTTCTAAGTTTTAGATTTCTAGTGTGAGCCGTCCCGGAGATAAAAATTTTTCAAATTTTGACTTTTCAGGTCAGAATTCTTTACTATGTTTAAGTGATAAAGTCAAAATTGTATAAGCAGTAATAATTCCACAAAGGAGACTCCTCAGAAGAGGTTCTATAGGAGCTGAAGTGAATAGCACTTGAAAAGTTTTTATGAAATTCAAGGGTGAAATTTACTGGTCAATATTCTGGAAACAAACACAAGGTCGAGAGCACGATATAAGGTAAAAAATAAAATATTGTTCCCAAATTATAACTTAGATTTTCAAAATTCTAAATAACTTCTCTCTTTAAAATCCTAGTGTATTACTCGTATTATTTATTCGCATAGGTCATAGCCCTAATAAACGTAAACCGGCATTACTTTGCTGATTTAGCGGATCCTACATTAAGTCGGTAATCTTATGGTTATGTGCTTTGTCTTACAGTGGTTAATAATAAAAAGGGATTTGCCAGTTCTCCTCTATTCGAGTTTGTAGACCTAGAAATTGTTAACATTGCTCTCTTTATACTTGGCGTTGGTTTGAAGTACCAGCATCAGTACTGTACCAGTACATGGATACAATATCTGCACATGTTCATAAGTGTAGGAGGGGATTAGAGAATTACTTGACGCTACACGCAATTGTTTTGTAAGGCGTTCGTAGACAATTCCTCTTAAAAACCAACAATGTAATATACACTCGAGTACGTACATACTCTAGCTTTGTTCTTTATTTCTTTCTTATAGTGCAATTAGAAAAAACAATAGACGGCTGTTAAATCACAATGGCTTGGAAGATGAAAGATGGATACCGCAATTGTCCTTTATCCTTTAGACGTCATTTCTTATAATATCTCGTTCATTGGTAAAATGAATGAACTTTTAAAGTGTTTTATTTCAGGCTTCGCTGGTAACAAATTAAATAAAATGTATGGAATATATCTATGTAAAACATGCAGATTTAAAGTTTTATACTCAAAATGTATGAAAATTGAAGTAAATTCAAGTAGATTTTGTACTCGCTTTCGGATAGTTCCCAAAAAAGTCATTTAAACATGCCTGGACAAAGAGTTTCAGCTAGGCCTATACAATTTTGTTTTTATTTACACATGTTTCTAGTTATTTTATTTTCTTTTTATCTTTTACAATTTCTTTTATTTAAGTTATCCATTTTAAAATTTTGTAGCTTAATCATTTAATTCATTTATTCTAATAATAAAGTATTTTATATTTGCCATTCTTGGACAGCTATTCCGTTCCTGAGATATCTTTTATGCCGCGTTTCAACTATCGCATTCATATGCATTGGACGCGAATGCACAGGCAATAGTGGAAACACTACATTCGTGTTCAATGCGAATCCCTTTGATGTGCGTTCAAACACCGCCATCGACGCGAATCGACGCGATTCTCGACTAGAGTTGCGAACTAACGCGAATGTACTGTTGCCACATACGCATATGCGCTAGTTCGCAGAGGTTCGCGCGATAGTGGAAACGCGGCATTAGATTTCCTCAGTTCCTAAAATTTCAAAGTGTATAATATTTGCATTTCCCGATTTAATAGTCCGCATTTAATGGATTCTATAGATTTCGTTTTATTCTTTATTGCCTTTTCTCTGTATCTAATTCTAGTCATGAAATTAATTCCATGCCATTTAACATCGACAGAGTTAGTTTTTTTTAGTAGCACTTCTTTACGAAAGATTCTTTTCGAAACATTAAATTATCATCTTCCGTTTAGTTTCTATTGTTGCGTGTTCTTTTCGAATTCCGAATTTTCAATTTCGCTGATAGCGTTAAAAATTGGCGATCATTCTCCACTCGATGAAAGAAGTCCGAACAGACACTTTATCAATTTGAATTAATGGAGTTGGCAATGGTCCATTGCAATTCTTCTTTTTGGTTCACTCCAATTCTTTTAATGTTCGTTCCTAGAGTTTTACTTAGTGAACGTTCAATTTCAACTTTTGTCGTAAATTTGGGAAATCGTTTGTAGCTGCAATACATCTCCTATAGTACCGACCAGCGTCAGTTCTAGCTATTTTTTCGGTATGTTCAATGAATAAAGTAGCGCCTTTATTATTTTTATTTTGACGCTTAGATTCACTTTTATCCAAAAATCATACAAACAATTCGACGCGTTATCGTGGAAAATGGCATGAACAGTTTAAAATCCATTTGAACAAAATTAAGTCTTTAGAAGGATATTCATATAAATGTGGGATCCTAAATTCCAGTTTTAATATTATAAAATATCGCATCGCTTCGATAGACTATTTTTTAATTTCGTCGCGCGCGTAAGTTTTACTTAATTTTTTTTACATCAATAGACAAACGGCTAATAATACAATAAAAGAAACATGCAATACATTAGCAAAATGCGAAATATTTTTCTTATTATTTGAGAATATTATGCAGCAGTTCCGGGAAGCGCTTCAGCACGCTCACTATACAGGTGTCGGGATATGACGGGCTGCGATTCGAGAAATAATTTGTCGGTAAAAAATTACGGATATTTAAAAAGTGAGGGGTGATGTAAAAATTTTGTGAACAGATTTCGAACCAGCGCAAAAATCTGTGATAGAAGTGAATTGCTTTCACATTCTGGTGATATCGCAAAGTCTGATCTGATACTGAGATCAGTATGAGCATATCTAATCTGAAATATAAATGCAGAGGTCGTGGATTTCAACACAACTCATGAAATGATCCTACCCAGTTTTATAATATTCAGTACCAAGTATCATCAAACAACCTATCCTAAAAAAACCGTTAATGTTGGTTGCGAAGTCCAAGTCCTATTTCCATAATCTTATTCTCTCACCAACAACTCACCTTAAAGTGGCGGTTCATTAAAAAGTCGTTATTAGATCTGAACTACAAATGTATTACTTAATGGCAGTAAAAGATATCCGATTCATATAATATCTCGCATTACCAATAGCTTAGGTGCTGAGGATATTGGCCTTGTACAGAGAAAATGAGAAATACATCTATACTGTATACTATAATCCCCAGGTGTAAGTTTCACCATCCAAGTAACACCTGAAAGAACAGAGGGATAAGCTGGAATTGCTGACACGATAAGTTGAAAAATTCCTATACTAGACAAAAATAGCCTTCGATTTAGCGTGAATCATTAAATAGTTGTTGTAAAGGAGAAGTAGACACATCGAGCGGGTCGGACTATAAGGATTCTATTAATTGTGTATGCGAAACTTTGTTCGATAGTTAAAAGATTACAACCCACTTACGAGTAGTTACAAAAGAAAGAAACTTTAGTTTATAAAAACTGTACAAGCACTATTATTGTAATTTTACTGGGTGAAAATTAAAAAGGAAGGATAATGCTGAACAACTTTATCAGCAAAGTAAACTCCCAAAAATCAGTATAATATACTTATCCTGTATATTGCTAAATTCAATATAGAGTTCATTGTCGAACGAGCTCCCGAAATAAGCTTCCATTAGCTTAATTTAATAAATTGCTTTCATTAAACGAAACAAGGACATCAATACACACAATTACTCAAAGCAATTTTCGTAATTAAATGAAGTCTTTAAGTTCTCTTCTCCTGCAGATGTCCTGACAATGAGTACATAATAAAAATCATACAAGCGGGTTGATTTCTACGAATCATTTTAATATTGTGCCGCGGCTATGAATATAAATTTATGAAGGTTACTTGAATACTCTTCGTGTACTAGATGTTGATATTTCAATTTCATGTCTACAGTCTGGACACCGTAATTTAAGGTGGATACTTGACAGTCCTTTGGGATATATCGCGCTAGGATCCAAATGCGTCCTTGGAAAGAAAAAATTTGCCGCAGTATACCAGTGTTCGACAAATACAGTTGTGTGTATAAGCTTAAGGATACCTCGTATTTTTAAAAGAAGAAAAAGTTTTCAAATATGATAAATGTTTGTAGAAAAAATATTGACAAAGTATTCATATAATACATATCTCTATAAGTCAGTGACATTATTGTATTGAAGTTAGTCATAAGGTTGCCCTCCTTAATTCGACCCAAATATCACGATGTATAATAAAAATTAAGGGACTACAAAAAGAAATTTCAATATTATTGTTATTTATTTTTTTCCATTTTAAATTATTATGACGCCAGATAATATATATATTGTAACGTGCAAGCCTGGCAACCGCGCAACTCGATCAATTACGAATAAGGGAAACAGCAACAACCGAATACCTAACCGCAAAGTAACCCAATCAGAAACCTAGTTGAAGTATATAAGGGAGCGGAACAACACGATTGTACCTCTCTTTTAATCGAATGTACTAGAACAGCGTAGAAGATGAAAATCGAAAGATCTCAAGCTCACTAGAACCCTCTACACACACCACCGAATGAAGATTCAAGAACAGTCTCGACTACAGACAAGTAGTATAAAAGCAGATGAAGCTTTCAGCGAGGGATATAGTAATTTTTATTACGTCAACTGTGACAGGCAGCGTGTGTACGCGACCGTGTTGGTAGAAAGCGAAAGTGATCGAGTCAAGCGAAATATATAAGCGGGCAGTGTTGCCATACAGTGCGAATTATTGTGCGAATAATTAATAAACACTTATTTTGATTTTAAATGAATTGTGTTTTACTTGAAATCCCGGCGAACCCCTAGCTCGCAACAATATTAATTTATTTAATAAATCAGTAATAAAGTAAAAATTCATAGACTACCGAAATTATATAAATTAAAAATAAAGAAACAGTTGAAAAAATAATATACATATGTTCTTAACTTAGGCAGAATGTAAACTAAATTAAAGTTTATTATAAATTTTAATTTAAAATATTTTTAATATAAATAGTCAAGTTATTTTCGAGTTCGGCATGCAGTTTCTCTAACAAAAAATTTCGATATGCATTTATTAAAAACCTTTTCCTGAAATTTTTGAAAAATACGAGATTTCCATTCATTTTTAACCCGACTGTATTTTTTCCACGTTGGTTTAATAAGGAAAGTCTGTCCGTACTCCGCCTATGGCCTCAATTGTATAATAGGTGTTAAATTACACCACCTCTTGCCGTTGGTCTCTCTCCTTTAATGCAAATGAAGTTGTTGCCCGTTCGGTTTCGAGCGAATTTCCAAGGTAGTATAAACATTATAATCATTTACTTAAGATCAATTACTTCCACGTGTTGTTTGATTCCACCCTTCGTTTATTTCATTGATTTCAAATTAAAATTGAAAAACTAACTAGTCGGAAAAATAGAGAGACAGTGAAATGGATATGTAGACTGAATAATTATTGAACTTCAGTGGGGCTTCCTTAGGCATTACTAGTATCCATACACGCGCGTAAAAGTGTAGCTATGATACAACTTAATTACTCCTATGTTACTTCTATGGCGCTACAAGTTGGACCTTGACTCCTTCAAAGATTTTCTTGAAATTGTCCTTAGGGACATCATTGTCTCCTCATTCGATTTGAGTTTTTTGTTAGTCTAGTGGCGTTATGGCGAACACAATTCCACATACAGTAAAATAATGCAAGTAGAAAATAGAAACTTGAACTATTGTCCAGTGGCGCACCCAGGAAAAAATATCGAGGCAGAGGGTTTGTTTTTTGTGTAACAGCGTTCACAACTATAGTCACAGTCACATAATCAACTTCTGACTACGCTATTGAGTGTGATTGTAAAAAATATTTTGTTTTCAGCTCTTAGCTAAGATACCCATTTTTATTAAGTTGATTTTGTCTCTAATTTAAGCAATTTGTCTTTCAATAGTCATACGGGCCTATTACGAAACTCGACTCGATCAAAAAACTCACATTCTGCGACTATGAAATTCGACGAGTGCCTACTTGTCGAGTTTCACTCGACTTTGAGTCGAACAAAAAGCGTGAGTTAAGAGAACTGCGTATTATGAGAGCCGATCGAGTGAGTATTTTCTTATAAGAAATGTCAAACTCACTCGACTGCTGGAAATGAAGTGACTTTCCAATTGTCGAGTTTCATAATACCAACTGATACGGGCCTATTACGAGACTCGAGTCGAGTGAGTAAATCGACTCACATTTGGACTCGACTCGAGCTAAAGTTGGTATTATGAAACTCGACAATTGGAAAGTCACTTCATTTCCAGCAGTCGAGTGAGTTTGACATTTCTTATAAGTAAATACTCACTCGATCGGCTCTCATAATACGCAGTTCTCTTAACTCACGTTTTTTTTCGACTCAAAGTCGAGCAGTGCTACCATATTCCCAAAACTAAAACATCGTACAATAATATCAAAAAAATCGTACCGAGTCAGATTTCATCATACAATTCACTACAATGTTGAATTTTGTCATGTTTATACAGTGGTTGCTGCTTATTGTAATCACTTTGGGACTTGCCAAAAACATTAACATTATGAGTGAAGGAAAAATTTTGAATATAGATTGCTTAAAGCATCTAATATTATTATTTTTTATTCAATAAGTGTAACTTCTTCAATCTTTTATAATATTATCTCGAAAACTAATTTGAAGTTGAGGCCATTCTGTTGAACGAGACCAACATCAACAGTTTTCAGAAGCTACGGAAAGAATTTTTAGTCTCATTATGTAATCTATGATAGGTATTTTCTTGTGTTTACATAACTGTAAACCCAAGAGCAATCGTCCTTAATTTTGAGATTGTTTCTATTTCACCTTTTTGATCACATTAAACATAAAGAAAAAAAGTGGAACGATTAATAACACAGTAATAAAACTTGCAATGTTCTATGTGGATCTGTCCCGAATGATAACATAAAGCGAATTCTTATTCCATTAAGCGATGATTTCTGGAAAATGGAACCCAATTGTTTTGATAACAAAATGCTGCTTATAACATTATCCGCGATTACAATAAACGGCAACCACTGTATTCAAATTTTAAATAAAAATTAAAGAAATTTATCTACTTCACGCAGGTGAAGTATACGTAACGGACATTTAGGTCGATAGAGATAGTATATAGTCAGCTATTAAAAAATCTCTGTATAAATGTTAGGAAAATTCAATACATTTTCTATACTCATCTTATGCCGCGTTTGGATTATTTGTTATCAGTGAAATTCAACTTTTCCTTACTCCATTACGATGCGACTTCCCAAAATTCTCACCAGATCACGAATTTCTGTTTATGTAAATATTTTTTAGGAAGTTTCAGGATATCCTAAGACTTGTCGAGCTACATATACTAATATTGTTTTTTTTGCCACCCTCAGAGCCCGAGCGAATAATGCATCGAAGGTCTAGAGTTAGGACTATATTTTTTTGAGCATTTTCAAGATTTCCCATTCTCATTTTTTTTTAACTTCTGTCTTACTTTATTTAGAAGAGAAGAATTTGAAGTATGGCTGTTTCAGTGTCTACATTAGGTTTTTTTGCGCATTTATCCAGTTCAGAGTAGTGTATAAAATTTGCATTGAAAACTCTAAAAATAATGTTAATTTTTATTTATTTTCACTGTAGATAGTAGGCTAGAAAAAAGATGAATAGAGGACAAATACATTGCTCCACTCGTAGAAGTAACACAATTATGTACGTACAAAGATCGTACTTATTTTACGTATATTCAACTAAAATATTATACGTGGAATTGCCGTAAATATTCTTACAAACGATACGTACCTATAAACATATATGACTACCGCGGACATCGTTCCCAAAATTTGAACATGGGTTACATGACTTTTACACGGTCTCGCATACAAAACTTTACCTGTTTTAAAGAAACATCATGCAATGTTTTCAATTATTTTATTATTATTGTGAACTAACAAATAACAAAGTTAATTTATGTTCGTTATCATTTTTAATTTCGACATAATAGTTGAAAAATCGTACATTTTGAGTACATCGCACTCACTACAATTCCACCTTTAAGGTTATTTTTTATTTATTTTCTTACCGCCAGTTGTTTTTCTCAAAATTTAAATTAAATTCTCGCACCTTTCGTTAAACTCAAATTGATTACAGACTTAATTAATTTCAATGAAATAATTACCGTTGGTGGTTTAAGTAGGATCCTAAAATAGAAATTAAATAGGTAATTTGCTTTCACTAATTTATAATTCGAAGTTATAAAGTATGTATCTAAATCTTCATCATCATCATAATATGAATCCATTACGATAACGTCCTTTAACCTTCCGTCCTTTAGAAGGTACTCTGATACACTTTATCCTGATGGTTACAATATTAAAATTTTATAAGGTTAAGAATTTCGCACTACTCGTAGAGGGTTGCCATGGTATAATTATTGAGGATACGTGCTCGCTTTTGGTTGGTTTACTGCTGCTTCTTGCTGTATGTAAACACCCTTTTCTCTTTCGATTTACACTTTTTCACATAATAGTAAAAAACCAAAAGAGAATTTCATGTTCTATAGGCGCACGAAGTCACCAAATCCTAGTGCCTACTAATCGATCCGCACGTATCTCTAAGTTGTAAACGCACCTAGAGATCATCGTTAAGTCAGGACAAAAGGTAAATATTCAAGGAATTACTTTGCTTCTGGTTTATTAAACCACAAAAGGTTCAAGGTATTCAGTAATTCAACCTCTCCGGTGGTCTCACTGCATGCATAAAACATAAAAGTCCTTTCTAGATAGCTGGATTGGTGGATAAAATAACAGGGGAAAAAATAAAGAAGCCTTCCTAATCTGGTACGAGTAGTACGAGTACATGCGATAGTGCAAACGAATGTAATATAAACTCGAAACATTCCCAACATATTTTGCACAATAATTCTCAACGTGTGTTGGATATCCTTCTTGAGGCCTAGGACTGCTGCAGCAGTATCGCATCTATTTTTAATTGACCTCCTCCATGCTCATGAATTCATTTCATTTATTGTTTTTGGCCATGGCATTGTACTGTCCTTGTCCGTTCTCTTTTCATAGGTTCATACCATTTTTCTTCCTACTACTCGTATAAAAAGGTTGACTAACCGCCAGCAAAATATAAATACGATAGTCAAGATAGTATTTATTAGTTGGCATCATGGTAAATCTCCTTACACTCCTCGCATATCCTTCGTAGACTGGTGGTCTGTGGTAGAGGAATTCGGATCAATAGTTCTTTCTATGGACCTTTTTCATCATCTCATTAGTTTTATTGCTAAGCCTTTTAAATAATAATGCAGCAATAAGTGAAAGTTTTCTTGACGTTTCTCATTCTAGATGTGCAGGAATTTGAGGGAGAAATTAATTTATAATGAAAGGTATTAGGAACAGATAATAAAAATAGGTTGTCCAAGGAGAGACCACGGAACCATAGTGGCTAGCACAATAGTCTTGCTATTATCTGCACTTTTAAGCGATGGGTCATGCTGAGAAGCAGAAACTATCCACCACCGAATATTCTAGAAATCTCTCGATTCAAAGCATGCAGTTTATAAGCGCACCAGGGTTTCTACAGGAGATCAGTTTTTCTACTGTGAGAGCGAAATCACAGTCAGTTTTACTGGAAAGTGGATGTGTAAAGTGATTTTCATTGACAACAGCGATCATTTATTAAATGAAATAGGGAAGAATTGCCAATAGTGTAATAATTGAATGCCATTGAATAAATTTTTGTTTTAATTAATTTTAATCGAATTGTGTTTTACTTTAAATTACAGCGAACCTCTTGCTCGCAACATACAATTTTATATCATGAAAGCAGTGAAAAGAAATCATAGTAGCCGGAATCCGGAAACTGAAATATATCCGATTCGAGAAAGATAAATTAGCTATTCTTAAAACCATTATCTGAATTGCAATAGACTTGTTTAGTAAATATTGAGTTCAGTTTTCTATTGCAAAATTAATCTTATGGTGGATTATTTGTAGTCGGTTGTATCATTAATGATTTTTTCCACGCAATTAGCACAGAAATGTACGTACTTACAAGAATCGATTCGCTGTCGAATTAAAGCAAATTGGATTTACGGTGTACGCAAAGGAAAGCCTACATTATTGAATTTAACCTTAAAATTCAATTCGACAAAGGAAATCCTACATAACATTTTCTGTCATGATAGGCCAAAAGCTAATCGTAAAAAATTTAATTCCTTAAATGCGACAGGGTTAAATTTTAGAGTAGCAAGTTTTTACTTTTTATTGATCCCAATATTTCATTTTAAAATAATAAAGTCAGAAGATTATTTATTAATTATTCGTAGATAATTTCGGTTAGACCCCATGTAGTACACATGTAGCTATTATCCGATTATGTATAATTGGATGAAATTAGAAGAAATTTTTTTTATCGGATAACATAATTTGTTGATTTGGACTGCAATGACGCGGAGAACAGAGTCAGCTATTCCAAATATGAAGTTCGTAGATATATAATATGTTTCTCTTTGCGTTTAAAACACTTAAGCCAGAAATACATGTGCAGAATATATGCACGCAGCAGTGCATGCATCTCTGCATGTGAAACAGACGTGCAGAGTTTTAGACAGATCTCTTAGTTGTATTTGTCATAAATCACAGCATTTTCTGATAGTCAGTTTGAGTTTCAGTTTCAGTTTATTTTAATAAACAAAAAATGATCTTAGTTTTGATCCGGCAAAAATATATTTTTGTAATTTCGACTGGTTTTATCGAATACAATTTGGTTATTTTTTCTATGTTCTATGAAACGCTCCTCCATTGCTACTCCATTCCACAACTTCAACTAAAAAATAACCTGTCAAACCACTTTTTTCGCTTTCTGTGTTGGTAAATTTCAATCTCAAGTTGTGGCAATACTGCCGCTGCGCAGCAAAAGTAGAAGTAGAGACATGTTGCAGCGCTCCGCTGCATGCAGAATAAGCGTGTGTCTCGTCGCATTTAAACTCAAGCGTTCTAAATCCGTTTTGCCGCGCTGCATGCAGAAATATGCACATGTATTTCTGGCTTTAAGCAAGTATTACACCGCATGCCACGCTGCAAATGTTTGACTATATTCCCTGGCAAATGCTGTCAGATTGTGTAATCGTCAAATTTTTGTTTGCCACATTATTTTATTTGCTCTGTATAAGGTCTATTTTGACAGAATTTTCGTCAAATTTTTTTTGGCCTTATATTGGACACCATCGCATCGAGAAGTGCAGCAGAGCAGGGACTTATGATTGAGTATTTGTTTCAAAGACCTTAGCTCATTTGATATGTACGAATACTCGTATGTAGGTACTACATACTAGATTTACTTATTATTAATTTGTTTTAATAATTCACGATCGATATCTTTTATTGTACAATTTAGAAGGAAAATAATTAAACGGAAAATCTGGAACCATAATCACTAAGGTGCAGTAGCGTAGTAAAACGATTTAAGTCCTATTTAAGAAAATGAGGACTCCATATCATAGAATGGAATATGTTTTAAAGTAGGGATATTTTAGTAAAAGACGCAAGATAAAACGAAGAGGAGAATTCTACTGACTGAACCGTATTGGCGGTCATATTGTGGAACAAAATTAAATGTTTTATCAAATGTAATTTCCAGATTCTTAACAGTAGGAATATTGTATAAGTGTGACGAATAACATAACATCGACATTTTTGGTGGTAGGATACTACCAGTTAGAGTGACCTCTAAGCGGATTACACAACTTAGGGCGCTTGTATTATTTTAGATTTTTCTGTAATGAATAATTTATTAAAAGGGTACCCAATCTTAAGCTTCCTTTCGTTATTCAATTACTTCAGAACATTTAACGGTTGAGTTATATGAACTAACTTCCGTTCCTCTTCTGTATAAAAAATACATGAAATGTATTTGCAGAAATTTTTTATAAATATGTTTCCGTGAAACCCAAATTCGAAGCTATCTTGTAAAAATACATATTCCTTTTTTTCGTGGAAATTTCTCTGGTTTTCTTCGTTCGTCTTGAATGCAAAATGTGTGTAGCCACTATAGAGTGCAATAGCGTTCGTATATAGTGTCGCAAACAAAGCTTTATAGTTTTTAAGACAGTCTGAGATGATTAAGTGGAAAAGTGCACAACTATGAGAAGATGATGATAACAATTGCTTCAAACAGAATGATTCAAGTGGAACTCAAATAAATGTTTTTTTTATAAATACCTATATATACATTTTCCTTTTTTTTGTATTTGCAGGATGACAAAAGCTCATCATCACTTCAGAAGGTTGTGCCTGAGAAAAAGAAGTGGATCCATGACCCTTCAAGTAAGTTTCGTCTCTATGTGAACCAGATCTTATTTTGCCGTTTTCTGTTTGATTTGCTTTCGAAATGTCCTTATTTTTGTTGTTGACGAATATTAGATTTGTTTTTGCTTTGCTCCTGACTAGGAAGGTGTATTAAACTTTTAGGTCAATAGGACGCTCCTGGAAGATTTTCAATGCTAAGTGACGATATTCATTTTAAATCGGTGTTGGTGAAATTGTTCTAATGTTGAAGTAGCGTTAATAAGCAAAATCCATTTCAAAAGAAACATTTGAAATAAGTGCTTCACACACCAATTCTTTTCTATGCAAAATATCGGAATTAATCTATTGTTGACTTCCAATAATTATGTACCATAATCGCAACATACAATTCGAAAAACAATGTATAACGGATTAGATTCATCGTATATCTTTCCTGAGCGAACTTTTTCTGATGATAATGTCATAATCCTGAAAACGACATGACCAACAATGTTGGTAATTAATATTACATTAACTTTTCTATCAGCTTAGCTAAAACTAATTATTATTAGCAAATGATTAAATAAATGACCTGTACACTGGTTTTTCAGATAAATTATTTTGAAATATCTCACAGGGCGCACGACAACGAAATATATCGATTTACTACATAAAAATATATCGAAGTCCCTGTAGTGATTTGAAACTAAAGCTACGAGTATGCTATGTATGTTTTGGATAGGTATTTTCCATACTTTAATGGAAAAGGTAAAAGGGTATGGCGCACATTAGCATAACAATGCTGCCCTCTAGAGATTATTTTTACAGATCGATGTTGTCATTTTTCCTTATGCCAGAATACCACTACATCGATGCGTGAAGGTCGTGAGTCATGAAGTAACCTTGTTACTGTAGACAAACCGATATCGAAATGAAGTTGGTTAGATAAATATATATCTGTGTACACCTCTTAAATATGCAATCTTTATGCATAACAGGACAGTTTTTAATTTGTACTAAAAACTTATAAACTTAAAACTTATGTTTTAAATTTTCATTTCGGAATGTAACGAAATTTTAATTATACCATGTTACCGTTACATGGAATCAGAAGTAACATTTATGTACATATATAGGATACATCCCGTAAAGTAAAGAAGTGTAGATAATATTTGATAGCGTAAAATAACCAAAAGAATAATACCAATTCTTCTTATTTTCGAAATTTCTAGATCTCTGTTACAGATCTCGATGAACTTGATCTTAATTGTTTCCGTGGTACCTACTGTAGGCTTGGAAATTTTTGACGGTTATTTGTTTAATGAGAATGGAATTTTTTCATGATGAAGCTACCATAGAAGCTAATTTTAAGAAGTTTTTTGTTGTTTTCCGGCGTCAGAGGAGTTTCTGGTGTGAAACCCCAACACGAAATCACCGACTGGTGATTAATCGCTGTCCTGGCTACTGCCATTGAGGACATGACAGTTGGAAATCCTTCACTGGAGAAGCGAGTTCCTAAAACTGTGTTGATGATGATTATTTGTTTGTTATTTTTGAATTGCTTGGTGTTTCATGTCCCGAAATGAAACTTATTTATTTATTTATTTATTTAGAACAATAACAATTGAACAGAAAATTTTTTCCAATTATACAATTGCCACGAATTACAAACAAAATATTTTACATGTAAATAAAATAAAATAAAAATTAAAAAAAGGAAAAACCAAAAAAAAAAAAAAAATGTATATATAAAAGTACTAATATACTATAATAACGACAATGAAAGAAGTATGTATAAGAAATTAAAATAATGAATTATGCATCAGAAGAACGAAAAAGAGTGACCTTTAAGTACACTTTGAATGAGTTTAAGGTAAAGCTATGAAAACTAAGGCAATACAAATTAAATTTCTCTTCCAAGAGCAGTACGGTCAGTGGAACTACACAAATATAATTTTTTGTAAGGAATAAGTGTGTAAATACTTAATTAGGCATAAATGTAAGCAAAAATTTTAAGAGTCAATCAAAAATAAAGTTGTAGTTGAAGTTTTGGAAAACAAAGGAAGTACAAAAAAAAATTCCATCAATTTCAAATTCTCGAATCATGAATTTTTGTAGGGTTAGCGCACCTATACGGTTGTCAAATTTAAAGAAAGTTCTTTGATTACTTCCTGGAATTTATTAGTCTAATTTTTTGTTGAATGGAAATCACACTTTTATGGCTATTGTAGCGGTTGTATTTCATATCCGTATTATTACACTGGCACTGGAAAATATTCTCGCTTCCTTGGTCTGTAGCGCCACAGACCAATTGATCCAATGATCGATGGAAGGTTAACTGGACTTGTATTTTTCCAACCATCACAGGACAAAAGTAAGGAAATTATTTTTTGGCCCGAACGGTCGTGTATCTACGAATGCATTTCTATTTCTATATCTATAATTTTTTGTCCATATTCCTCGCAAAACCATTAGAGGTATAAATTGTTATTCGTACTGCTTGTAGATAAAATTAAAAAAATTTAAATATAAAAATCAGTAATATTTTTTTTTATTATATTTCAGGTGACCTGTGCCGTCCTTTAAACTGCAAAAAGCGTGAGCTTTGTTTGCTTGAAGATGCTTACACTGCAGTTTGTGTCTCGAAAAAGGAGTTACATAGAAACAGGTACGATAGTACTTTATTTCTATTGCGGAAAAATATGTACAATACTAATAATAAACTATTTGTTTGGAATTCTTGGACCGCTGGTGAAAAACTGAAGCCAGAAAATTATTTGGCAAATACCCATAAATTTTTTTTTATCGAATCTTTCCAAGTTTGCTCTGTATTGCCGAGCTTCCGCAAACATAAATTTGTATCTGTAGTAACATTCGGCGCCGAAATTCTTCCCTTTTTTATTAAAGGGTATATTTCAGAAATGAATCATTGTATTGTACTCGCTGTTGTCTCCTTGAATCGAGGACGCCATAGTTAATACAGTCTACACTGTCCCCAAGATGAATGTCTTATGGATATTAAATTCCTCCCACGGAAAAGATGTTTTTACTGTCTTCATTCCTAAACTATTCTGCTATATAAAAATAGGACCAACATGTTAAAGCTGTACTGTCGCTTTACGACGTGTATGGCTCGTTTTTAACTGTGTACAAAAACTACTTTTCTAACACTACAGGGACGAAATCATATCGAAATCCAAACTTCTTGAGGAAGAAGCCAAGCGAAAAGCAACACAGGACGATAATGAGGAACAGGATGACACTTCCGAAGATAGTGCCCAGGACGATGATGTTTTTTACGATACAGAAGCAACTGAAAAGGATGAAGAGTAAGTAGTTTATATTAGTTAAGTATAAAGTTGGACTTGGTATGTAGCGATGTGATGTGACTGATGTGAATCTTCTTCCGCGGGAAATGTCATGGCAGGATAGTGGTAATATGATTTTGTTTAATTTAGCGGACGGAGAAAAAATTTCAAACTGATGTTTTTATTTGTATATATGAGTGGTATCCAGAAAGGAAAGTTTGTTGGTATAACATGATCTTAACATGCCGTCGAGATCTAAATGTTTAAAAGGATAAGATAATCCAAATTTCAAATTTCCGCAATTACAATTAGCACAATACATCTCAACACCGGTTTCTCAAACCTCCTCTCCTCCTCTATTCCATTTCCTTACCACCTGCTTCCACCATCATCCCCTACACCCGCACCCCCGAAATTTTCCACTAGAGGTCTACTGGGCCTAACTCCTGTAAAATGTTTAGGATCATAGTACGGTTCTTGTGATATAAAAAATTTAATTTTTTCAAAAATGGCTCTCACTTCCGTGTTCTACCTCCACCTTTGTTCTCTAATTAAAACTAATAATACTCTATGAAGGGTGTCAGCTAAAGTAGTTTATTTTTTTTTAGAAACTGCAAACCTTGCCCCGTCATCAAGCCCACGTTCCTATGTGGTTCAGACAACCGAACATACTCGTCCTTATGTAGACTAGACTACCACAATTGCATACATTCAACGGCAATTAGAATATCCTGTAAAGGTTTTTGTCCATGCAAAGGTAGGTTATACAATTTATTAAGTAAGTACTATAATCGAATTTCTTTATCTTTCTCTACAGAACCATTAGATAGTAAAAAGCTACAGCGTATCGCCGAACGACAAAATGCCTTTAATGCTAAATACAAGAAGACATTAGAGCAAAATGGAGAAGCAAAAGATGTAAGTTTACTTTTTCGTACAAGACACATTTTTCATTATCTTTTTAATTTTCCACCAAGGAAAAGGATGACAAGAACCGACATTATAATCACATAAATTCCCAAATCGCATACACTCCAGAGGAGATCAAATACGATAACAAACATTACAAATACCTCAAGTATAATGCCTATAAAAAGGTAAGTCGATGTCCTTTTTTCGGTAGATTAGACCTAATTTCCGCAGGATGTAGTATCCCCAATTCATACAAGATGATTGTAAAGATTTTTGCGTTGTTTTTTTTTCTCCTATCGTAAACATTCGTTATATGCTTCTCGAAGTTAATGAATACGAAACACATACAATGTTTCAAACCAAACATACTGTAGTACATGTGTACTAATGTGCTGTGTGAATAAATAATCAACTCTTCAAAATCTTTCCGTAGCTGCGACACTCCTGCAAGTTGTTAGTCTTAAATTTGATTGCGAGAAATTTAATGAAAATCTTGACAAATTACGGTCTAAATTAGAATAGGAAATCGTAGAAGTGGAGTGCTACAAGTTAAGGCTAGGATTCTAGGACCAGAAATTTCGACGAAGTATATTCTAGAAAATTGTTGATCTTCTTTCAATGGGATGGCAAAAGGGCTGTGGTTATTACTTTTAAGAGTATAAGTGAACGAATGCCACTTAGTTCAAATTAATTAATTATTGTAGGACCAGCTGAGCTAAAACCAAAACAGGCTCTAGGCTCGAAATCGGTCACTTCAATAAAGTGAAGCAAATCGATAATATTAACTATAGTCTAATCATCAGAATTCTAATTTTCTAAGCTGAGATTTGAATTAGGCACAAAAAATGTTTTTAAATCCGACTGGATATCGAAACAAAGCCTCTGAGAAGACTGGCGATAGAGACAAAACAATAATCTCTTTAGGTGCGGATTAGTCGGGATTTTTTCATAAATCAACCAATTCCGAATATTAAAAACGCTACCAAACCGCTCTTAACTGGTGTCTTCATTTTTGGAGGCACTGCAAATCTCTGCATTGAATAATGCAATAATAACTCCGACTGAAGAGTGTGACACATTTTTGTCGTGACAAATTTCTGTCACAGAATATTGTCGCATATGGAAACCCACCTTAACTCAAAGGTTATGTAATATGAGTTAACTGGGTTGGTTACATTCGAAAAGCCAGCAATACTATTCAGCTTGTGTATATTAATTTGGTTTGGTTGCTATTAAAAGAATAAATAACTGAATTGTTCCGAAAATTGTGATAAGTATGGTTCTGAAACGTTTATTAACAGGTACCAGGTACATTCATGAATTTTCTCCTAAAGGATAATTTTTGAGCAAAAGGTTTCAAAATTGTGCACGTCAATATCCAATTTTGATATACATACATTTTTTTTATGGGAGTGGCTCTGAATTTAGATGACCACTTGGAATAAATTTGATTATGTATTAAACGATAATGCAAGTCGCGGGTTGAAAGATTAGCAAACTACACAAATACTTCTTCGATTAATATATTATACCCAAGCGTTTTACTATTATCGTCTCCGTTCAGTTCAGAGTTTTCTCACGAAGATTCAAACATTATTGTTTTTCTGACAACAGTCTGTTAACGTATCGCGCAAAAGCGTACTTAGTACAATCTGTTCGAATATATACGACGCAAAAAAGAAGTCTTCACCATCACTTTTATGGCATCATCAAAGTATCAGCATAGCAATATTAAAAGTCTTTAAGCATCATATCCATTAATCCATGCTGCCTTCCTTCAGTGCCTTCATATTTCTTGAAGAGCTTTTATCTCAAAAATAATCACTTCGAGAAAGAATCTCCCATGCGACCACACAACCTATAGATGCCTTGATATCATCCTGATAGTGTCAGGTATTTATTATATTATAGAAACTTTACTCGGATACAGAAAACAATTTTTATTCTATCGCAAACTTTCATCCATTTCTATACAATAAAATCGAGCTCTCGCCAGGCCAGCAGGAGTTTGCGAACAAACTTTATAAACTTCTGGTCGAGCGGAAAATATTACGATTGATCTCCTTGATTTAGTTGCCGGTATCTTAATTGAAACAACACTACTTTCATATAAAATTGGAAATTTTCTAGCCATCGTTAAATGTTTGGGGGCTTATAGATACGCATGATATTAGATCGTTAATTGAATTTCAAGTTGTTTCATTTTCAGTTCTGATAATTGTTTACTCAGCCATCACTCGAAGTCTCCAAGTGCTCCCGAAAGTACTTTTCACAATCTTTCGTCTATATTTGAGCTCGAGCTCGATACTTGGGACTTCGACTACTTTCAAGGAAGTTTTTGACCTGGTTCGAGATAAATCTCTACACCTCGTCAAACAAACTTAGTGGGGAAGAGTACTCTTGACGGAATTGTTTGAGGAATTCGGGAAAAAAAACAGAAACAGAAACAAATAATTAAGGAAGTCGTTAAATCAATGGTAATTGAAAGCAAGGGCAGTATTTTTAATTTAAGGTGTGCTTTATTTACCATATACTCGAAAATTTCACTTTGCTGGAAATTTTAATGAATAATGAAATCAAGATTATTAAAATGTTAAAACAATAGGGCCTATAGTGGTTTGGTTTGGATGAAATAACAACAGATTTGGATAGAAAAACCAACGTGCTACGATGACCAATTCATGGTAATCCCCTGATTTGAATAGGATCGCCAAATAATTATGGAGAAAGCTGATCCCGATGGACATATACAATCCTTGGTTCCAAAGTCATCTTAGATTTCCTTAAGAGTATGAATAGAAGATTAGTATTAAGCTTGGATAATAAAATTACTATTTATTTATTTACTGAGAATGAATTCATCGAGATGAAGAATTTTAATTTTAACGCCCATTGATTACAGTCAATAATGGTACATTTGCGGACTCTTTCCTGTATTATTTTTGTACCTTCATTTATGGGTTATTTGCCATTTCGGTCAATGTAAGGTCCATATCTAGTTAGTCGCTAGGTATTTGATGGAACACACAGTGCCGTGCCGTAAAGATCGCATCTTTGCCCTTCACTTTTTTCGATTTTCATAAATGTTATTTCTGGTATACTCATCTTCAAATAATTGACTAGAATATAATTATAATAGTGGAACTTATTTGCAATACAAAAGTAGGCATAGTCAAATTAACTCATTAAGCGATATGCAAAATCTGCCATTAAACAGATCCACGAATTTCAGTGCACTAGCATCTTTTATTTTTACCTTTTTTTCTTCAAAATTTTTTTTTCACTATACTTTACGTAACGTTATCTTCTTCAGATTCACTTTCTTTCGGTTTGACTTTAAGTTACTCTTTTTATTTTGTTATATTTTTCTTTTAATTATTTAGGTATTATTCTTTTTTTTTATAAACACTTTTTCTTCTTTTAATTTTTTAAACAATAGCTTAAAAACTAATTTCAGGATTTTTTGATACTCAACCCCGAAGTGAGTGTAAAGGTGTTATACACGTTTTACGTCTACAGGTCCTTTTTGTGTGTTAATCAGTTAAAATCGATATTTTTGATATTTTTACTTCTATGCGCAGTTTAGTTATTTCAATGTTTGTATAAAAAACCACTTTACGATTAAAGCTGTATCTTACAAGGAGCTATTCTAGTGATAAAATTAATTTTCCAAAAAATCTGCTTGTCTCGAAACAACCGATGTTATATTTTGACTCTGACCACGGATTATGACCTAAAAATGTTGACTTTGTTTCGAAAAATATATATATACTTATATATCTTTTTACTTATTTATTCATTATTTATTTTATAATATTTTTAGTTTATATTTTGGTTAAATTTTCATTTATTTCTCAAATTGTTGTTTTCATTTGTTATTTTCATTGATTAATTGTCTCTTTATAATGTCGTCCTTCTCTTTCTTGGATGTGTAGTCCGTTAATAATTTAATAAAGTAATCAAAACAAATATTTTTTTAAATAATGAAGTATTTTATTCTTTATTATTTTACCTAAGCTAGTTGTATAAGTACGTCTTATCGACTGTGTTTTCTTATTTAGATGTTTATAGTTTTATTACAAAAAACCAGGAGATTAAACTGAAATCTATATCCCATATCTATTTTCAGGACAATCAATTTCAAGAAGATAAGCACAAAATCCGGGGATACAATGAAGTAATCGATAAACCGCAGAAATTCACGAAAACACCAAATCAAAATTCAAGTAAGTTTCCTTGGAGCCGTAGTTAATTCAAGCAAGTTTTAAGTTAACTCTGTTTAAGGATTCCCATCGAAATCGGCCGATTGCAAGCCACAACAGTTAACGGCTATCGGAAATCGTCTACTGGATTGGTTTTCCGTTATAATGGCGGACAGCAAGAAACGGCGTCAGCACTCCCAGAAATCGAAGGCTCATTTTCCGCCAGCTTGTAAGACTGAAGCGAAATGGATGTTCGGACATTTGGATTTGAACAACGACGGACAGTTGTCCTCGCAGGAGCTCTACGATTTGGAACACGACCAGAATGAACGTTGTATCAAGCCGTTCATCGATACCTGCGATTTGGATCAGGACAATACAATTAATACGCGAGAATGGTGTAGGTGTTTCGAGAAGACTGACCGACCTTGTGCGGCTGTAAGGAGGCGCATTGCTAGCGAATCGATGGGTAAGTTTCAGACGGTCAGACATAGTCTAATTGTTATTAACAAATATTACAATTCTAGGTGCCTACGCTCCGGATTGCGACACCCAAGGATTTTACAAGGCCACACAATGTCATAATTCTGTTGGTGTATGCTGGTGTGTGGACAAACACGGGGTTGAATTCGCGAATACTCGTACCAGAGGAAAGCCCAACTGTGGTGAGTATCTGTTAAGAAACCATAATTATCTGTGCAGTTTGGATATTTCTAACCACCCTACCTTGCTTCCGCTCAGAAATTATTATTAACATTTTCAACTGTCCGTACAAGAAAAAGTGTTTCACCTCATTATGTTGACTTCGATACTCACCGAGTAAAGTTTCCTCCAGTCGAAGATGCGTGCTGTATAATTTATTTGTCCAATTTTAATGAGTACAAACCGAAAAACGAAAATAGTGTAATGTAGATCTACAATCTTCTTGTTTTTAAAACTATATTCAATTTGGTTATTCTTAGTTCAAGAGATTAATTCAAAATATTGGAATTCATTGCGCAAAATATCGATATTGCAAGAATCAATTTAAAATCTCTAAAACTTCTTCTAGTGCATCTTCATGTGAAAAATATTTCACGCTGATCTTTATAGTCTTCTTATATCTAATTATAATATTTTCAATTCTAGACAATGTTATAAATAATACCTCAGCGATAACATCAGATGACGAAGACGAGGATGCAGATGATGAAGACAGTACGGAAGGTAGTGCAGATCAAATGCTAGTTTTTTAAGAACATAAATATTGAATAGTGATTTGCTAATAAAAATAAAAACAAAAATTAATAAAATCACATCTTTTGTAATTAGTACGTATGCAATATGAAAACGCTATAACAAAAATCGATGTAAGAAGGTAAAAAAAATAAAGTGTCAACTTTTTCTTTCTTAATATTCCTAACAGAAACGAATGTAACCGATAGACTATTTAATAAAGCCCATTTCACAAGTCCTTAGTTAAAACATCTCGAAAATTTCACATTTTTAATTTCATACATAAGAACTTTATACGAGTCGTATTTCTTCCAGGAAAAAAATAAATCAATTCTCCAAAGATGCAGCTTAAAAATGATTAAATTAATAACAAAAAAATGATAAAAGAGTAGTTTGGAATTTCGTATTTTTTTGTTCTAAAGCAATAAATGTGTGCTTGTAGGAAACTACACTATATCAAAGGTGGGTTCATTTCGGCAATTATAATATTAAAATCTCGTAGAATAGTAGGGCTCAGTAATTTTGTGTTAAGCATTATAAAAAGAGTGTGCGTTTAAAATGTAAAAAAAATAAGTTTATTTTCATTAACAATTCATGAGGAATATTTCGCCAAAAGATGGTGGGTCAAAAAATACAAGACAAAATAGTTGCACTCGTCCCTAATTGCATGACGGAATCGTACCACTTCTGTGTAACTTTGATGTAAAATTGTTTGTGTGCTTTATATACACTACAATCCTTACAAAGCGCATAATTTTTTACTTTACGTTTTAGAGCAATTTTCTTAGAGTCAATTCGTATGAAGTAAGTGAAAAGAAGGAAAATATATCAATACTCAAAAAATGTATTGTAAACTTGTTTATTTAAAAATTTAAAATTTAAACTATTCTTTCATAAATATTCGTAATAATTCCAGATTGATTTTAACGCTGAGATTTCACTTCATTTCAAAAAATAAAACAATGGAATGAAAATTAGTAAAACGAGGCTAAAATGCGACATATAAAAATAAAAAAGCATAAATTGAAGCAAATATTTAAAAAAAAGAAAACAAAAAAATAAAAGTAAACTTCACTAAAATTTATGTAGAAAAGAAGAAAAACGCAATTAATAATCTCTAATGCAGGACTAGTTAAATAATAATACAAATAAAATAATACAAATTATTCAAAATGAATTAAAAAAAGGTAAACATTTGCTATTTGATGTACGCATAATGTAACAAATCAAATTTATTTTATATTTAACAAATTATATATACATATATATAAAAATATAATTAATGATCATAAGAAACATAATAACGTCCTTAAATCTAATCTTTAATTAGAGATAATGTTTAGCTGTAAAAGTCTTTATTTATTCAAATAATTTTTCAATTTTATTATAAACATATTCATCCTTTATTATTGTGTTACACGTTAAAAAAGAAAGAAAAAAATCACTAATTTAAAAAAAATATAGGCTTAATGTTTTGTTGTATTTAATAATTAATTATTAATAAATAAATATATAAGTAAAAGAAACATTGATTGTTTTGACCTTGTTTTACTTGTATGTTCAAGAGGTTCCCTTAATATTATAACATTTAAGTTTCGCTAGTGAAAAATGTTGTGGCAATTATACAATGAACGAACAAAAGTGTTATTATATTTTGTGTTGTGACCATAATAACAAAAACGATCCGAAATTCGGATAACCACAAAGGGTGTTAACAGTAAAGTAAACAGAAGAAAATTGATTTTGAAACGTTAAAAGCTAAAAAAGCGAACCCCATCTTACATCTCCTTTTAGTGTGAACTATGCCTGCAAAAAGTAAATTTGCTATGTTGTTGGCTCATTTTGGAAATAATACAATTTTTTGTTGTTATCGTGGTTTTCATTTGGTTTTCGAGTATACTTATACACGCACGAATCTTAAGAATATTAAATACTTTAACTTTTATAAGAGATATTTGACTTCTCTTTCAAATTTAGTAAAACTAATGTATCCTTATGGGTAGGGATCGTATAAATATTCTAAATTTGGAAAAGTGAACTAAATGGAATTGTAGGTATTGCCGTGTACTATCCACATTTAGTTTTCTTGTATTTTATAGCTATAACTGTTTATGGCGCTACGTTATACGTTAGGAAATTTCTGGTTGGTGTGTTGGATTAGCTTAATTAGTTTTACGAGAGCTGACGAAGTCATCAAAATTTCTTATTGGATAAAAAAGACAAAATAAAATTTTGTCTGCTGTGAACATGACAAACAAACGTAAAAAATTCTTTCAAAACCTAACAAAAACTGGCATTATTTTATTTTCATTTTGATGACTAAATCATGAATTAACTATTTGGATGGGTTAACTCAACCTTTTCTAAGCTAACATAATAGCAAGGCGACTCGGTTGGAATCGAATCGAATCGACGCCTTGCTCTCCCTAACTTAAAAGCTGGGAACACCCATTTGCTCTCTCAATCCTTTCTTTTCGCTGCAAATTCAATTAATTTATGAATAAATAAACAAATTTATCAAATATTTGATTATTTTTGAATATTTTATTTTGGCAAATGCAGTTGCAATTTTTGTGTATCGCCTCGTATCTCGGTTTAAACGTGTTCCGAACTTTTACCCAAAAAAATAATAAAGTTGCTTCCAATATGAGAATTTGTATTTACGCTTCTCAAATCACAATTACTTCTTGTTGGGCCTTTATCGCCATGAGTGATTTTTATTGCAAAGTGTTATGAAAAAAATATTATTAAAAGGTGATATGCTATCAAAGAAAGAAATATTATTTTTAACAATCATTAAACTTTTTTAATGAACAATCTTGCCCGACTTTATTTCTTTAAAACAACTTTAGAATAAAAGTATAATTTTTTCCACGTAACGTGTTTTAAAGGAAACATACCGTAAAACAACTACAGCAGAGAATTTGTTTGAGATTTGTTTTTTCGGGAATTAGAAAAAAACTCCTCAAGATTTGGAAATATCTCCAACATCTACATACTCAAATTTGTGAACAAATAGGGGTTTTGAATGATGTGCCATTAGTTTGAATAATGAGTTCGAATGGCATATCACCTTGATTTAGGACTTTTTTGTCTTGTATGAATGAAAAAAAGGCTACAGTTTCGAAAACCAACTTTAAATTACTGTCAACAATAGTGTAGATCAGTTGGTATTTATTATTATAAATTTCATCGGTTCGTGTATTAATTAAAACCTGCAGCCGTAAAAAGTGAAAAACGCATTTAATCAAGTGTTGGCTCGTCACAAATTTTTGTCATCGAATACAAAAACGGTCCAGCAACTGTGTATTCCATTTTCTTGATGAAATCTTAAAAAACCCATAGCGAAAAAAAGAAACACCGATCTTAAATCAAACGAAAACGTTTTCGATCTCGAGTGAAAGAGTAAGAGTGGAATTAAGTCAGTCGTTGATCTGAAGCTGCTGTATGGTACTCACCAGGTATATTTACAAATTCATCAGTCATCAATGGAACCATAGCAGCCATAAGTGTCTTTTCAGCTGAGAAATTAGCATATGCAGGTAAGTAAGAGGTAGGTATACTATGCAAACAGGTGAGGCACACCTTCGGACCATTCAAGATTTTAAAAATCGTAGCGTAGATGCTGAATAATGTACGGGTTGACCGCAAGAAAACCGAGAGCAGAGTGTCGACACATTGACCGTTTGACCGTCGCGATCATTACGCGCTTTGACAATTATTTTAGCGTTTAGGTAATCGGTGCCGAATTGGAACTTGAATAGGAACCGGTCCAAGAACTGGTGGTGACTAGCCGGATCCGTCGACGAGAGAAAAAAAAACTTTCACTGCGGATCTTGACACTGAAATCAAAGAAAGAAACAATTTGAGAGCGCGCGAACTATTCAAAAATTGGTTATGGGCGCGATCAGGGAAAAATTAAGTCGCTTATGTTTGCGGTGCGAATTTACCTAGCGTTTAGGTCATTGTATCCGGTCTGAGCTTAAGTGAATTATCGATTATTCAATCTTATGACTCCACCTGATCGATTGGACGATTTTTTTCTCAAAGGTTCAGAAGAGGCCTTAAAGTCGTCAATTTAATTCATCCGATTAATTGTTGTGATTTGCATAAAAAGAAATTTTCAATATGTGTATATGCGCGTGGTGGATCATGTTGACCTGTGTAGAGAGTTTTGTTTATTTTTTTATTTTTTGTATATTTTTGCTCTGTACCACCACTGCCGGAGATTTTGTGGTCGAAAAGATTTTCGATGAAACTTTTAGTTTATGGGCTAGGAGACATACATCTTAGTGATTTAGATCTTGCAATGGTCGAGCTGAGCGATCAGTTTCAGTAGAGAGTTGAATTTCGAGCGGTAGGGGAAGTGTTTTTTCAAAGAGTTTCTGGGTTGCCGTATATATACTTCGGGTATGTCTCGCAAAACTGTTAGTGCCACTTGTAACTTTCGAAACACTTCATCTTTTGTGAAAAGTCGCGACGAGACGATGAGGATCTGTTTTCTCGCCATTTTTATCAGTTTTGTGGCCGCGAGACCCGAAGGTGGCGCCTATCGTTACAGTCCGCAGCTGTTGACTGTCCCTGGAAATGGACACCTTCCGGCTGGTCCTTGTTGCCAGCAATTAGCCTTGCTGAAGGGTGGTGGGGGTGGTGGACATGCTAATGGATTATTTAGCGGCCACTCGTCGAATGGATTCGGTCATGGACTTACGTCGGCCGTAGTGACTTCGGGATATTCTGCAACGGGCGGTGGTGGATATGGTGGTGGAGTTGTCGGCGGTCATGCATCCGGTTCGGCACCAGCCATCCTTGCAGTTCCTACTCCTGGTGGATTTGTGGGCGGAATCGGTGGAGGTTTTGGTCCGGCATTGGGTCACGGATACGCGAATGGAGGTGTCGGACTTGGTGGTGCCTATTCACAAGGCTTTGGAACTACAGGGGGAGCATTTAGTCACGGTGGATCGTCGATCGGTCACGGAGGATCGTTTGCTCACGGCGGAAATGTAGGATCATTCGGCCACGGATTCAACGCCGGTGGTTTCAGTTCGCATGGATCTGGAATCGGTGGAGGCCATGGATTTACTGATTTTAAGCCACAACCTTTGATAAATCTTCCGCATAATAACGGTTTCTCTCCATCGATCGGAATTGATGTAACGGGGAAGTTTGGTAGCTCATCATTTCCTGATCAGTCCGGCACTTCTCTAGTTCAAAAGCACATTTACGTTCATGTTCCGCCACCAGACCCGGAGGAAGAGTTGCATACTGCGAAACTTGCTAGCTTCGTACAGCCCCGAAAGCATTACAAAATCATTTTTATCAAAGCGCCTAGCACACCAACGACATCTGCAGCTCAAATCGTTGCGAACAGTGCCCTAACTGAAGAAAAGACATTAGTCTATGTTCTCGTTAAGAAACCAGAGGAACCATCGATTGAACAAATTCAGGCCATTCAAAACAACGTACATCACAGTAAGCCAGAAGTATTCTTTATAAAATACAAGGCCAAGAATCATGGACAACTCGCAGGATCGGGACATTTTGGCGGAGCCGGTTTAATAGGAAATGGATTCGCTGGTGGAGCAGGACTAGCTGAAGCTGGTGGCTCTTTTGCAAGTGGTGGTGGAGTCGCCCTAACGAGCAACATTGGTTCTACGCATAATATTGCACATGTAAGCCCGTCACCAACGCCTTATATTCCTCCTCCAATTATCGAACCGCGTGTACCGCTTCATGATAAAGAAATCTTGACTGATACTTACGGACCACCAGAAATTGTTTAACATCCTACTACAGCACCATCTTGGAAAATACTAAGACTCAATATACAATACAAAACTCATCCTCATCATTTTTGTTAAGAGCCATTTAATTTATTTAAACACATTAAAAAAGAATCCCTTTGAGCTCTGCACTTTTTTATTTAAAATTTGTAATAAAAAAGGAATTGTAAGAAGGTTTTGTGGTATTAGTAGTAGCATATTATATTGAGAAATTATTTTTAATCTTAATTTATATGTCCAAGATGTTATTGTTCAATAAAAACAAACAAGTGATATTTCAGTTAAATTCTAAAAAAACAGAATTTTTAATCAAAATTAAAATAAAATAGTTCACACAATAAATAAAAAATCTACTAAAAACTGTCTTTCATAAAAATATGGTATTTTGTTTGAATCGGAAATCCTTATTATTTTTCTTGATATCCCGAACACCCGGGTTCAGGCTGCTCCTCATCTTCTTCGTCTGGCTTATCATACAAACTAATATTCTGATAGAGGACATTAATACAAGGGGCTGATATATTTGGATGTAATGAAAGATCTCCAGCTTCCAGAACTTCCATTTTATTAGCGTAGATTCGTGAAAAATCGTTTGATTGTAGAAGACGAGGCGGAAATATCCCCTGTAGACTGTTTATCTAACAGTCCAAAAAGGGTTACTCGAAATAAAATTAATTTTTGAATTAAACAAAAATCTTACATGAGGACAGATAGCCCAATGTTGTTGTAGTACTGAATGAGTGAAGAATTGATATTGCGTACCAACAAGCGGAACAAAATATCCTCGCATGGAGTAGCATTGTCCTTCCGGTATATCCGCTTTGTCTATCGGAATAGTAAACGTTCGATAGACAATTTTGGCGGTCAGTAATCGTTTGACCAAGGCATCAGCTAAGTGTCCTTTTTTGTCGTTTGGAGATAGTGGCTCGCTCTTGTGTGCATCCTTGAAGAATATTTGCAACGTTCATGAAATATAGTCATTAATGTCGTGCATTTGATAGATACTATACCAGTAACTTAAAGGACTGTCGACTTTCTTCCAGCGCATTTAATACATATTTCATATCTCTTTCTTCGCCTTCATCGTTGTATGCTTCGAATAGATACTCTTGGCCGCCAGACGTACCATAATAGATATTTGTATTTCTAGAATCAGAGTCGTCTCCTGAAAACAGCCGTTGCTGTCTCTATATTATAAATGGAATTACTAAGAGTTAATTGGAAGATCATCATAACGCTAACCTCAACAAAAGGCACATTATCCTTGCTCTGTTCTTCCTCGTCAGTATCATCGTACAAATCACTATCAATCTGATGCTGTACAACTGAACATTCCCAACTTGTTGTTGATAACAACATGTCCTCTTCGGTTGGTTGGAAGCACTTACAAAGCACAACAAACGGAAATGATATAAAAAAGATACTATTGATAGCAAATCGACGACATCTGAAGAAATCAATTAAAATATTTCTTATGAAAAAAGAATAAAGCATTATTAAAAATTCAGCGTTTAGTAGTAGTAACTTTTTTTTTAATATAAGTAAAAAAAATCTGCCAACAGTCTAGGCGAGACTTTATTATTTTTCCGAACTAACCTTGTTGCATCATCATATCGATTCAACGGCTGAACGTAGTTATATCTCCATCGACCGATACACGCAATACAGCAGCCAAGACAAGCTTTCATTAAACCTTTTTGAATCCAAGAAAATAAAAGAAAATTGCCTTAACTAATTTTTTACAAAAGAAATAAAGTGTGTGTTACCGAGAACTAGGAGTAAAATTAAAAACAGCAATAACCATCCGAAAACAATTTCCCATGTTAAAGGTTGTTCATCGACTTTCTCAAAGCCGGCTTTCTTTTCTTCGGAGTTCGGTAATTCCCCACACATTTCACTTACCAAGGAGCTGACTATGTCCTGTATGCAGCGGCAATTACAATGCCAAATGCACAAACAACGGAGTGTTGGCTGAATTACCATTTGACGACGAGATACTATAACGTTGGACGGTGTTTTGATTTGAACTGTTAGAAAAGATATATATTTAAATATATATAATTAAAAATAAATATATAATTAAAAATAAAAATAATTAAAATGTTTGAAAAATTGTTTTCTTTTGAAAAAAACACCACGTACCTTCACAATAATGTTTCGTATTTGGATTGCTCTCTTGCAATGGTAAAAAGAATGCAATTGTCACGCCCTTATGAGGTGGTACAATTTTATGAACAACATTCTTAGCACCACAAGTAACCGGACAATCGGCAATCACAATATCCAATTCTTGAGAAAGAAGCGCTTCGCTTATGAACGTAGTGATAACCTGCACGGCACCGGCGACACTACCGTCCACTATAACATTCGTAATCCTGACTTTGTAAAAGTCCTTGTAAACAAGCGAATTTTCTCGGAACGGTATTTGCACGGTCACCTTATAGGCCGGTGTTTCGTCGTCGAGCATATTCAGGCACAGGTGATCGGGATCGTTTTTACAATGCTCCATAACGTTCATGCTAGCTGGAAAGTAGCCGAAATCCTCCAAGCTATGAATACCATTGTCATCGTGTCGCTTAAAAACGTTCGAAGCGTCCTCGTCGGAATCAGACGTTAATTTGCTTTGCGCAGCCTCACAAATACTTTGTTTCACACTTTCGTCCTTGTCGATTGTTCCTAAATCAAATTTACTCTCATCCATTGCCAATATTTCGCATGGTGTGATATTTGCTGTATTCGCTTTGGACGGCATGAGAAGTTTGTAATTTTTAAGAGGCAATGGTTTTTCGAGACTATAAAGCTCCACATGGGACGAGAACAAAATCGAGAGATTGGCATTGGCATAAATCCCGGACAAGCTCGTCAACCTAAAAATTTAATTGCGTGAAAAACATAATATCCGTAAAATACTTTCCAAAATTCGAAATATTGTCAAATGAACAGAACCTTAATTTGAAGTCAGCCACTATTTTGATATGTACCTCGGTAGCTTAGTGGCTAGTCTACTAATACTGAGGTCATGGGTTCGAAATTTAATTTTTACATGCATGGGCAGCATATTTTAATATAGAGGAAATTTTTCACATCGTTGAAGCTGCACGGCACTCTCCAGATCTTCGGGCTGACAAAATGTAGCCATGACACGGGATTAAATCATTCAGTAAAAAAAATGCAATCTATCACCCGTAGTATAGGAAAAATTATGTTAGAAGTGGGCCCCCGAAGCGTACTATTTTAATTAAGGATTGATGTCTGGATAGGGTACTCAATTGGATGACGTGTTTTTAATATCAAAACATACTGCAGTCACGATCGGCTGCAAGCCAATCGTATAATACTCTAGATGAATACTGAACTCCGATTTATATTGTAGTTGGGGATAAAGTAGAATTACGTGTGTGCATGTTGTATGTCCTTTCTTGAGGACTGCCATTAGATTGCTAAAACTAAAAGACAATAATCAGTGTTTAATTTCTTACCTTGAACTGGTTAAGTCATCGAAAAAAAAATCCTTTTTGAAGGACTTTCACATGGGAGGTGCAGGAAGGACTCACTCAATTTCTTACATATTTATCCTTTTCCTTGGAACCATTTAAAAATGAACGTGTACAAAATTTCAAATTCGTAGCTTGAAGCGTTCAAAAGTTATCGAAAAATATTGTTGAACACGTGTCTTAAGGACATTTTGTATGGCAGCTACCAGAAGGAGTAAAAGGATTTCGCTGATTAGTAAACTCGAACTTCGTTTTTACTCAAAACTAATTTGTACAAAATTTCCAATTTATAGCTAAAAGATTATTTGAGTTATAGTAAGTTCCGTAAATTAAAAGAAGACGTTTTGACAGGATATTTGTATGGCAGCTACACGAAGGACTAATAGGATTTTCTTCATAATCATACATTTAACTTCAACTATTGCAAAAATACTACGTACAAAATTTCAAAGACGTAGCTTAAACCCTTCTGAAGTTATCGGTCAATATTCTTGAACACGTATTTTAAGGATATTTTGTATGGCAGCTACCATAAGGAGTAAAAGGATTTCGCTGACTAGTAAACTCGAACTTTGTTTTCACTCAAAACTAATTTGTAAAAAATTCCGAATTCGTAGCTAAAAGATTACTTGAGTTATAGTAAGTTTCGTAAATTAAGTGAATACATTTTGACAGGATATTTGTATGGCAGCTACACGAAGGACTAACAGGATTTTCTTCATAATCATATATTTAGGTCCAACCATTGGAAAAATAACACGTAGAAAATTTCAATGTCGTAGCTTAAACCCTTCTGAAGTTATCGACCAATATTCTTGAACACGTGTTTTAAGGACATTTTGTATGGCAGCTACCCGAAGGAGTAGGACGATTTTGCCCGTTAACGAACTTAGCCTTACAAATTCAACGAAACATCCAGATTCAAAATTTCAAGATCCTAGGTGAAGGCGTTCTTAAGTTATCGTGCTAACGGACAGACGGACGGACGGACGGACGTCAGGCGGATTTGAGGTTTTTGGGCACAAATAAACAAAAAATAATGTAAAACTTTTTTTCGTCCGAGGCTTGGTTCTATGCGTTACAAACTTTTCGGCTGGATTAAACTTATAATACTCTATATGATTTCATCTAGAGTATAAAAATGTAGCTGACTTCAAGTAAGAACTTCAAAGAAGGGAAGAATTTTGAAATTTAACAATCGATTTTTCTTCTCTATTTACGTTATTGATGGGGCAATTCTCCACCATGAATTTTCTTTCTTTCGGAAGATGCGAACACGAGTTGTGAGGAATTGCAAGGGCGCACTCATGTTGAAGACTGAATACCTGAAAACCATGTAATTACCATTCACATAGTTATTCCATAACAACACGACACCTACCAGATATCCTCGACGGACCGCGCTCTTTTCGTTGATTCAGTTTTACAACCGCATGCATTTTTATTGGTTGCCTTACTCGAAGCACCAGTACCGCACGAATGGCTACTACTAAGGCTTGATTCTGAGCCTTCGAAACTATCGAAAACTGGAAGATGCCTAGTGGCAGTGGGTCCATCATAATTAACATCAGTGTCACGGACTTCCATATCATCATACACCGAGAAACTCCTTTTTACAATATCCTTCGATGACTGACCAGCGACAGGCTGCATCTGCTCCCTTTCGGGTTTCGTAATATAGTACGGAATATAGGAACTCTGGACCTCTGTTTCAAGATGCCTTAAGAGTCCTTCGAGTCGTTCGTCCTGCGGATCAATCAGTTCCATCAGGCGCATTTTATCGAACGTACTCAAATTGGGATCGCCTAAGATATTCTCGTACGGTACCCTGTCCGGTAAATAGTTGTGATTCACTTGCGACAAGAGGATCTCAGTTGGTGTCGGGCCACTCGAATCAGGTGAAATTTCGTATTTTGCTGGTCGATGTTCGTTTAGTCCTATAATAAATATTATCAAAAAACCGGAGTGAAAATCAAAAAAATTTAAAATTATACTCACCACGGTGTTTTGGTGCGCGGACTCTTTTAAATTCTCTTCGATTCATGGAGTCACGCTTTTGTGGCAAGTCGCCTTCTTCACAAGAACTACGATTAATGTAAAATGGATAAAATATAAAAAAAACTTTAACTTCGAATACCTGTCGTCGCTTTCCAGCGGTATGCCAGTAATTTTTCCAGGCTTTTGATATATTCCTGGAAATTTCAGCTGAGGCCGCTGAGCAATAACGTCTGGAAAATTACTTAAGTCCGATGTCTGTTCGTCGTAGTAGTCGTATTCATCACCGTCCGAATTATAATTTTTCGCCTTATTTTCTCGTTCTAAAAATTTGATTTAAAATCGTTGCTGTTAGTAAAATAGATACATTTGAACATCTTATACATATTTAAGGTGTTGGGAGGGACTTAAGGAACATAGTTCCGAACTAAGAGCAAAAACCATTTTATATTATTTATACTTTTTTTGGGTTTTATTTAATTTTAAGATTTAAATTTAGTTGTAATTTATTGAGTTTTTAGGATTTTAATTTTAATTTATTTTTCTTAATTTTAATTTCTTGATAAGTTTTATTTTTAAACTTATTCACTAGTTTCAATTATGCTTTTTTAGAGACCACACTGATGCTTTACCAACTGTGTAATAATGTAATTCAGATTATTTACGTTATGTGTGAATTTTATTATTTTGTGAGTTTTTAGGAAAAGTTGTGACTATAAGTTGGAAGTTTTATTCTGTTTAAAAGTTTTAAAATAGCTTAACTTTAAAATTAATTTATGTAATTAGGTTTTTATAGTTTTAAAATTTTTAAGTTTTATTTAATTCGAATGATATTTATTTGTAAAATCTCATTCAGTTCTCAGGTTCTTATTTTACTTTAATTTTAACGATTTATTTATTTATTTATTTTGTTCTATTTATTTAATTTAAATTTTTACCAGAAAACTACATTCAGGTAAAATTTTAAACTAAAAGATTTCATTAAATAGGTTTAAGTTTTACATACTTCAATTTACACAGGTGATGAGAGGTAAGCTCAATGGATTCCCCAAGAAAACCAAATAAAATTAATATCCGATCAATGGTGTAGTGTAGAGAAAAACCTCAAAATACACGAATCTTCTTTTGGATCTGCTGTACGCAATTTTAGAAATTCTTTTAGTCTGTTTGCGGATGTGGAATATGGGTTCAGCGTATTAAATTTAAGCCATTCCACGTTTAATCGGACGAAATTTTTTTCCAAAAAAATATTTTTTTAATATTCGGAAGAGGCACGGAAAATAGTCGGTAAGCTCAACAGATTCCCGATAAGCCAAACAAAATTAAAATCCAATCAAAAATGGGGGGTGACTAAAAACGTGCAGATAAAACCCTGGAAATTCGCGACTCTCCTTTTAATCCCCCTGGGCGCAATTTTAGGAATTTTGAAATCTGATTACGGATTTGGAGTATGAGCTCCACCACCTTTACTTCAAGCCATTCTACGTCAAAATCGTATAAGTCTGAAAAAAATGTTGGAAGAGTCGTGGTATTTGGGGTATATTCCATACAAATGCTCTGAAATAATAATTGTTCCATAGTTTCTGAACCTGATAAGATAATCATCTGAAATTTGTCAGGAATGGATTGGTTTGGCGATTTTTAAATTTGGGGGCTACTCCCCCTTTCGATATAAAATATAAGGAAGATGTTAATTGCATAAATCTTGTCCCAGACCATTTTTCATGCTGTCGGAAATGTGACCTCAAAAATTTGGCAAACAATTTAGTCAACTTTTTCAGGTAAAATAAGCACTGTGAAGCGCAAATAAATCATACTGACGTTATGTGTTTTATTGACATAATGGTAAAATAAAACTAATTGTTATATTTGAAAAGAAACAGCAACATACTAAAAATATAAACGTGTCCATCTGAAGTATTCGTATTGTAATAAATTTTTCGCTAATTGGCATTAGACTTGAAATTTCTTTAGCCCGGGGGATAAGGAGAAAGTTGGTACCTACTTGTTATGCAACTATAGTTTCAGGCGAATGCTCGAACAGAATAGCTAGCTGTAGGTGTAATTTAATTTAGTAAATGAAGTCGTCTGTTCGTAGTTATTACGTTATTTTAAATTATTATAGCCACTTAAAATTGACGGATAAGTAGTTACAGATATGTGTATCTAATTGACGTTGCGAGAAAACAGAAGCGAGGGCGAACGATATTTCTTATGATAAATACTCGTATTATGCGCCATATCTCAGAGATACTCGTATTATGGTAATTCAACAATCACTTGAATAATTATAAGTTTGGAGGTGCTATAGTTGGAAATTGGGCCCTGTTGTGAAACACTAAACTAAGTACCATATTAATGGAAACGATTTTTTTTGTTACATCCTTTATTGCAAAGAGGATGGAAGGAAATGTTTCTTTGATTTTTTTTTAATGCGGATGATCAATCAAAGTTTTTGATGGTTTTAAGTAGTCTTTTGTTTTCACTTAATGGTCAATCGAATATCGCAAAGACAATATTAAATACAACTATGGAAATTTTAGTGTGGTCTTTGAAAGTCTTCTCGAAACAATAAGAACTTGTTAGGAAAATGAATGTATTTATAATATGTACATATATATAATATTTATAAAATAATAAAGTAAAATATTTAGAGTGCTATGTAGCATAAGAATCACGAAATTCAATTAGTTTAGTAACCTTGTCTTAAAGTCATTAATTGTATCCTCTCTATTTTTCTTTGACCTAATAGGGAATATTACACCATTGGTTGAGAATTACATCAATATTACTATATAAACATTGTAAAACTTTTTCTTCAAATATTGAGTAATATTTTAGCAAATATTTTGGTGAAGATTTGCCGAAAAAGAGCTATTTTGTCGTGAAATTTCTTTAAAATATAATTTGGCAACTTGTAGGTACATGAAAAACGTACATAATAGTGTAGTTTACTACTAAATAAATTTTTATTCAAAGTCATTCGATCCATAGTTCCGAAAATATAATTCGTTCAAAAATTACGTGAAAAATGTTAAGTCCTACCAAAAAATTATTTAAAAAAGAAAATAGATTCTAGTCATTTTGTTTACGGATAATACAGTTCTTGGAATATAGCGGTTATATATCGGACAGTGTAGGCACAAATTAAATGCAGATTTTACATAAATTGAGTGTAATAATAATCCGTTTGTAATAAATTAATTACGACTTTTATATAAATGGGTAATGTAATAAGTACTCGTACATCTTTTATGTATAATATTTTTCAAATTACACTAATGTATTTTTACTATTATTGCCTACGGGAGAGAGTTAATTAAACTTACTTCAAAATTTCTTACCTTGTGGTTTCTTTGCAAATTTCTTTGAATCGAACTTCATCAAATCATTACCGCGATTAAATATCCCCGGATTGCTATAACTCGGTCGGAATTGGTTACCAAAACGTCCACTCATCCTGCCGTCCTTATTTAAGCCGTCACCAAATCGATCATCCTTGTAAAAGCCTGTTTTAAGTCGATTGTCGTTCTTAAAGTCCGGATTAAATCGATCGTCCTTATTAAACGAGTTATCTTCGAACTTATCACCCGTATTATGAGGTAAAAATTTTGCATCAGGATGAATTTTTTGCAGACGATAGCGGCTTTCCGGATCTTTGACCGGAATAATATCGACTCCAGTCCCGGTATGAAACGAAGAGCTCGGTGTATTATCAACATTTTTGCTATAAAAACCTGAAGGAGCCTTTATTCCTTTCGGATGTGTATTGAATCCTGAATATGGCGGTGACCACTCCATTATATTGTTCTCATTCGAACTGGATTTCAACTGTATTTGCTGAATCGGGCTGATCTTACTGGTGGAAATTGGTCGAACCGGAGGAAATACTTGCCCGTAGGGACACATCCGAATCGTTGGATTTTTCAAGGACTTACTATCAAAAGCATTCCTTGGAGGAACCTCCACAATTGACGATAGTGGATCACCACTTAACTTGTTGTTCTGTGAATTCTCGCATTTTGGACAGGTTGGGGCCTCCAAATGCATGAAGTAATGATGTAATTTGGGCATTGGCGGTTCATGCAGATTGACCAAAGTTCCGGTATTGTTTAAAAGTTCTGTCGAGTCGACGTTTAATCCGTACCCGTTTATGTAGGAAACAAACTGTGCATCCTTTTTACGATTGGTTTTTGCTTCATAGAAAGGCGAGTGGCGTCCGGTTAGGGTTTTGTAAAATTGTACGGAATTGTCCGAGCCCCATATCGGCATATTGTTTATGTCGTATTTCATCGAATTACCGTAGTTCGTTGGATCAGGATGATACCGCGCAAAGCCGCTATTGTCTGGATTAAATTTTGATTTTTCCCAGCTTATTTCGTTGTAGGATTGTCGATCGCTAGGAGCGATATTATTTAAGGACTTATCGAAATTGACTCTATGTAGCAGCGCATTGTTCTGCCGTACGAATGAATTCTTCATATTCGTTTCGATATCCTTGTCGTTTTTATCTGCGTTCTGATTTTGTGAAAACAAATCATCGTTCATATTGTCGACGGATGAAAACAGATCTTCGACTTCTTCGTTAGCAGCATTTGGATCCTGTTCACGATTGTCTTTGTTATTTGCAAATTCGGCATCGTCGGGATTCGAGGAATCATCGCTTGTATCCTGAATTGGAAGGTCGTCGCTTTTAGGCTCTTTCATGACTATTTTCTGCATACTGCTACCTCCTCGTCGATTATTTCTTTTTGACTGGAACATATTTGACATCATCATTCTGTGGCTAATTCCTGCTCGTCCTGGTCCGAAAGTCTGGTGCTGCAACTGGGCTGGTCCTAACTGTGCTCGACCCACAAAACATTTGTTGTCCATTTTCTTCATTGGCAGTGGTGGTAAAGTAGGACACTTCGGACACTTACAAATACAAGTTGAAGTTGAAGTATTATTATCATCTTTACAATTATTGCAATTATGATTTTGCTTTTCAACTGATTCGTTTTTACGATCGTTGGAACTGAGAAGTGAAGGTTTCAAAATTTCCAAAATGTCCTTTTTGATCTTTTCGTTTTTCTGCTCGAGTTGTTCGAACATTTCGTCGTAATTTTGGGCTGTATCATAATCGAATTGTTCGTTGGTGATTTTTTCTGTTTCATCGGAATTCCTTTTTACACCATCATGATTATTTTCTCGCCAAATTCTTTTCCACTTAAAATCGTCCCCCCTTCCATCTTGATCATCCGTTTCGTCGTTCAATGCGATATCGATGTTAATATTTGTATCTTTCTCTTCGTCTTCATCATCGATTTTTGATTTTTGACGATCTCTATTTAAATGAGTTCTTGCGAGTGATCGCAGCCCTTTCGAAATCGATCCTTGAAATAAAAAAAAAATTATTAACACCGGTATGTACATAAATTCAGTTCTCTCTATGAAAAGAATAATTCGGAATTTTATTTAATACAATACAGGCTTGATACTCTCGATAATCCGACATATACTATAACCGCACCCCGATAATCTGACATATACTATAATCCGCCGAAAGTTTTTTAAGTCACAATACATGTCTCTATAGCAGCGTACACAAGAATTAAGAAGTTTTTAAAACAAAAAAGTAAAAGTAAAACGAATATGCTTCACCCACTTATAATTACTATTTTACTTTAAAGTAAATGAAATTGTAAATGGAAACACAATCTTAAGTTTTTCATGAATTTTAAAATAAATATTTAAACATTAAATTATCCAATTTTAAATTTCACCTCCTCGTAATGATTTATCAAGTAATCCAGGCATGTTAATTTTGTTAGATTTAACAAGATTAGCCGTTCCACCTAAGCCTTTAAAACCATCTTCTGTACTTTTGCGCGCCTTATTTCCGAATGTATTGCACGAATTGCATTCCAGGCCCTATAATAAAACATTAAATTTTAGTTGATCATAAAAAAGTTAATATCAGGAAAAAACCTGAATTTTTCTTTTTGGAAAAAAGGAAAAAAAATTATTAATAAATACAAATAAATAAAAGTGGAAAGGGAAAAGAGTTAAATAATAAAGGTTAACAAAAATAAAATAATTAATAAAAATAAGCAACACATGCATTTAATACATTATACATAGTACATATACATTTAGTATATTTATTAAAAAATTTAATTAATAAAATTTCTTCAATTCATCAATTCATAAATCAATAAATATATAATCTAAATGTATAAAATGTAAAAAATAAAAAATATAAATAAATAACAAAGAAGCACTAAAATATTATATTATAGGAAAATAGAAAGTTTAACGGAATGTGTCTATAAGGAAAAATGAATATAAATAAATAATTAAATAATGAAATAAAAATATAAGAGAAAATAAATGTAAAAAATAACGGAAAACCTTAATTAAATAGATAATAATAAAAGGATAAGAAATCAAAGTGTTGATACACACTTTGGGAAAAGTGGGAGGGAGTTCAAGTGAGTAAATTATAAAATAAAGAAATAAGAATAAATATAAATGTAATAGAAAAAAAATGAAAAAGGAGAAAACAATGTTACTAAATGGAGTGAAAGTCGAAAAAAAGAAATAAATTATTATAGACCAGAACCTCCTCGATTCCAAGTACTTCAGATGTTAAATAAACATTTACAGAATCTTTTTCATTTTCTTTACCTTGACAAATTCCAATGGATACATCAGTACTGGTTCTCCCCTGGTCAACTCAATTAGATACGGCGACATCAATTTCGCTCTAGTTTGTTTCCTCTGATCGTAAATTTCATCGAGAACTAAATACTTTTCGGTTTTGCACGTTTGATCATCGGGACTAACACGAATATTGACCATAATTTTTCGTTCGCAGCTCGGTGCTACCGACAATCTAGGACACTCCATTAAAACAGCCGAAATCGATGGTGCCATTTTTTTCGATAAACGTTTCGAATAACGAAAAACATTATTCATATCGAGCGTTGGAGCCGGGCTAACACTTCCGTACACGAAAACTATGAAATATCCAAGTAATAGTAGAATGACTAGAATGCGCATATTTAAAATTAAAAACCATTTCTGTACTTGAACAGGCTAGACAAAATGAAAAATATATTTGTTACAATAAATCATAAAAATATTTCTATCGCAAAATCGTTAAATGAAATAAGGAAATTATTTGAAAAGTCAAATAACGTCAAAAACGGCGAATTTATTTTCGGCAGTTTTTACTAAGCGATCTCTTCTTTGAATTCGGAATTATAATGCAACAAGTAGGAGACGACAATTTGCAATTATTTTAAATCTTCAATTATCGAAAAAAACTTGATTTTTAAGCGAATCAGGAACAAAATTTCCATTACAACTTTGTTTATATCTGGCCCTGTGCACTGTCTTCTTCACATACGTAGATTTGATCTAAAAGGCAGTTTTCTTTGAGGAACCTTCCAGTTTGATTTCTCCACAATATGAAACTACTCGATATGTTATAGGTAGTGTCCTAAAAAAGTTTTCGGGCGCTCTGCGCGATTCACTTCCTTTTAGTATCATATCCGATCCTCAGAAGCAGATATAGTCAAATATTTTATTATTTGGTCTGTTTTCCTGTGTCAGTGTTTTTTTCACATTTCATATGACCTTTACCTGGAGTTCGGGATCAAATTCGAGCTTATTATAATTGTAACATTTTCCTACGAAATTACCTACTCTTTCTCTTTTCATTTGCAATTTAGTGGTGATTTGGAAAGATATTCAAATACAAATTTCTTATTTCTTAACCTCTTTATTTGATGAACTAGGTAAACTTTGGTTTGATTTTGTCTAGAATGTCCTTTTTGTGAACGTATTCAAGAAGTGTGACAAAATATGTTCGATTTCTGCTTAAATATTGAAACTGTTAAGAGTTACATTTTTTGCATGTACTTTTTTAACGACCGCTTGAGAAATCATTCGAAAAAAAACTTAAAACTTGAGAAAGAATTATTGTTAGTTAAAAAATTATTTTTCGTTTTTATAATTTTAATTTATTTGTTGGCTTTTATCACAGAAACAATTAGGGACTAATTTATTATAATTTAAAAACAATACTTTTTCTATTTTGTTATTTTTTTACTACTAAAAATTCAACCTTATTAATTACTTTCAATTAAATTAACTTTGTTATGATCATAAATTGCAATCTAATAAAAGATATTGTGTGTGTTTTTTAACATATATATATTTTTTCAATTTAGAGCCATGATCAGTCTGGAGTTGATTTTTTATAATAATTTAATTTATTTACTATAGTCTTATTAATGTTTAACTATTTTAGACGGTTTTGACGTAGTGCTAGTTCAGTTATAACTATTACTTGTGAGTTGAAAAAAATGTATTTCATGTGTATTGTTGCTGTTGTAATATATTGTAATAATAAATGAATATGAACAATAATCAAGATATTAATATCAAGAAAACATATAGATAGACAAATCTAAAATTAGTAATTTTTATCTTATCTTCATGAGGTGCTCAGTAGTATAGTGTTAAAAACGCACTAATCTACCAATCTACAGGACATGGACTTATCGTCCTAAAAAAGGATAATTAAATAATAGCAGTGCTTAGTCAGGACCGCTGTTACCGTTCTTTGATCTAAGAGAGTTTAACAGAAATTCGAGGAAAAATATGTTTTTATCAATGGTTGCATTACTTCAATACTTTAACAGCATCAGTTTTCAAAAAATGTCGACTAAGTGAATAAAATTGGTTTATCAATCGCTACTTGTTCAGGTGGTCTTGTGTTTTCTTTCAACCTACGATATAAAATACTTTCAAAACTATTTAAACAAATTTAATTTTTTTTTTTAAATTTAAACTTTTTCACGAAGCTATTTCCTTAAAATTGTTTAGTTTTCGGAAAAAATTTATTTTTTTAAAAAGTAGACTCTTACAAAAAAAACTGTTTAGTATAATTTGGGATAAAAAAATTAGGTTGTTACAGAATAATCATTTGTAGCTATATAATCATAATTGTTGAAAAATGCTACATATAAAATAGTAGATATTGTATGTAATTGACTAATGAACGATTTCGTCTAATATAACTAGATAATAACTTTTCCACAAGATGGGTTTGAAAACTAGCCACATTCGATCCAGCTAATTAGCAACAAAATGTAGTCTATATATGTATACTCGTATATTAGGTACTATTTTTGTGGTACGAGCTGTGCAATGTTCGTTTTTCTTATTTAATATATTCATGGGCGTACACTGATTTTTGGTTAGATGAGGAGGAGCACAAACAAGAGAGATCAGCTAATTGAATTACTTGCAATATGTCTTACAAAAGCTTTTCATTTTCCTCTACTTTTATGGCAGCTGCCCCGTACTTCCTCCAGTACACCCATGCCTACACTTAAGTTCAAGTAGAGGTTTTCATCACACTTTTACCATTACCTCCAAATTATAATTTATATTTATTTTATTAATACTATTTTATTAAAATATGTATGTTTATTTCACAAACATGAATATAAATCCGAACGAAAATTCTTTTAGTTTTTCAACTTACTAACAATTTATCTCGATTTCAAAGCACACAATTAGAGTGTCTTTACAAACAACGGTAAGATCCGGCGCCGGATCCGGCACTGCATTCAATTCTAAATTATACATCTGTTAGAATGGCTTTCATCCGGGGAACCGGTACCGTCCGGGAAACCGGTGCCGTTTTTGACGGTGCAATTGAAAACGAGCAAATTTAAAATTTCCAACGAATTTCTTGTTTTTTATATATCTTAAAAAAAGATATAGTAACTCCAATTTAAGATAACAATTTATTGTTGCCTCTTTCAACAACTTGAGCGAGTATAGCATACCGAAATGTAGGGAGTTTACAGTATTGCTTGTTGCTTATGTTGAAGACGGGACATCACAGAGTTGATGTGTAAAACAATTTTTTTTTAATTTTTATGTGCTTTGTGAGTTAACGAAAACAAAGTTCCATTATTAAATTCTAACTAACTACACAACATATATATTATTCATTTAGAGCTCGGCATCAGGAGCCACTAATGCCAACAACAAAAATTGTCTTAAAGTACGTTGCATGTTTTCTGAGCATAAATCATAGATCCGGTGGTGCATTTAAAAACTTCAGCTGCACTTCCTCCCTGCGCTATTAACCAGCCAAGTCTGTTAAATAAAATTAAAAAAATTTATTAAAATAGGAAATAAATTATTAATTTTAGTTTTACATGTTGCCAAAATCTTCCGAGTCCGTATCTATTCCAATGTATGTCCATTCGGCACAAAGTTCTTGAGCAGATACCAAAAAGAAAATTTGCATTGGTGTAAGGGTAAGTCCTGGCAATCGAGCCATTCCTTTTATAGGACCAGTCAGCGATAGCATCGAATGATATGAAATTTGCATGCCACCGGAATGTATCAAGATGTCCATTCGACTGTAATTCGAAAAAATGTTGACCGATTTCGGAACACATCGCATTTGCTTTTCGTCGAACGTTTTCGTTATTGATCGAAGGATTTCTTTTGCTAAGGGTACACCAACTGCTGCGTATTGTAGATATGGCGGTAGTTTCGAATCGAAATATGGCACCAAAATTACTGAGATGGGTGCAACTAAAATATTTAAGTGATTATTTCATTAGATTTGAATTTTTTTTAAATCAGAAAAATTAATGTAAATCAGCATAAAATACGCTCTGCAAATTTAAAAGTTTGTCTACGTGGACATTAAGGCCCATCCGCTTCTTTTTATATCTGAGGTGAGGAATGAAGAAATAATTGCATTGGAAATTGTCTAGCTATATATTTTTTAATCACATTTATTGGTGTACTGTTAACCAATTCCAAGGGGAGATACACAATTTGTGAATTACACTGAGGATGTTGTTGTTGTTGTTGTTGAGGATGTACTACTTGAATTGTGCGTGCACTACATATCTTAGCACCTATCCAGTATCCACATACAGTGAACAAAATATGGCCCTCTTGGGAAAACTGAGAGCACGTCTCTGGAGCTAAAGAATACACTTATTTGCTGTCTAATAACATTATAGAACTAAGCTTAAAGAACAACTCTACGAAGAGATTTTTTACCGAAAAAACCAATCCCTATAACAAAAATTTGAGTTATAGAAAAATTCGACACATAAAAAAGTTCAAGTTAGAGAGTTAGAGCACGACTACACGTTTAGTTGCATAAATAAATAAATTAGTTTAACAATAATTTATATTCTCATATTACAAGCAAAATAACTTGAAAATTATGCGTAGTAGCGAAAAGGTAATTATAATGTTTTCTATGTAAAAGCTTTCACTTTTCTATTGAATAAATAAACATTAACAAGTGGCACACAATTATCAAACTGCATTTTGGAAAAATATAATTTTCTTAGAGGGTTACATTTTTTGTGTCACAATATAATAAAAAATTTACACCCGCAGCGGTTTCATGTCAGAATTCAGAGATTCCCAGAAGCGGTAAAAAAAAGAGTTTCCAACTTATGCCTATCTCTATATATAAAAATGAATGTTTGTCTGTCTGTTTGTCTGTTTGTCCTGTATAGGCTCCTAAACCACTCATCCAATTGCGATGAAACTTTGGTGGTTTGTTGAGGGTACGCCCTCGATGGTTTCTGCGTTAACAAAATTATTTAACAGTTGGTGGTTCGCGAGTTATTTCAACATTTGAGTGTTTTTCATATGATTTAGCGGCAGTTCGTTTTTGGTGTATTAGTCATGCCTATTCCAATTACTAAATGGTATAAGAGGATAGTGGATGGAAGATGGAATATGGAGGATGGAAGATGGAGGATGGTGGATAGAGGATGGAGGATGGATGATGGAGTTTGGGGGATGGTAGATGGAGGATGGTGGATAGAGGATGGTGGATGGAGGATGGGAGATGGTGGATAGAGGATGGAGAATGGAGGATGGTGGATAGAGGATGGAGGATGGTGATTTGTTGAGGGCACGTCCGAGATTGTTTCTGCGTTAACAAAATCATTTAACAATTGGTGGTACGCGAGTTATTTCAACATTTGAGGTTTTTTCATATGATTTAGCGGCAGTTTGTTCGTTTTCGGTGTATTAGTTATGCGTTTCTATTACTAAATGGTAAAGGACTATGGATGGTGGAAAGAAGATAGTGGATGGAGGATGGAAGATGGAGGATGGTGGATGGTGGGTGGAGAATGGTGGATGGAGGATGGAGGATAGAGAATGGGGGATGGTAGATGGAGGATGGTGGATAGAGGATGGTGGATAGAGGATGGAGGATGGGGGATGGTGGATGATGGATAGAGGATGGATGATGGAAGATGGAGGATGGTGGATGGTGGATGGGGATGGTGGATGGTGGATGGGGAATGGTGGGTGGTGGATAGAGGATGGAGGATAAAGGTGGGGAGTAACAGGAGCATCGTAAGAAACAGGAGCAACGGATCAACGGGAGAAATGGGAGCAACGGGAGAAACAGGAGCAATGGATCAACGGGAGAAACAGGAGCAATGGATCAACGGGAGAAACGGGAGCAACGGGAATAGCAGGAGCGATGGAACAACGTGAGCGAAGCGAGCGTGGCCGCGGTACGCGGCTAGTCTCTATATATAAAAATGAATGTTTGTCTGTTTGTTTGTTTGTCCTGTATAGGCTCCTAAACCACTCATCCAATTGCGATGAAACTTTGGTGATTTGTTGAGGGTACGCCCTCGATGGTTTCTGCGTTAACAAAATTATTTAACAGTTGGTGGTTCGCGAGTTATTTCAACATTTGAGTGTTTTTCATATGATTTAGCGGCAGTTCGTTTTTGGTGTATTAGTTATGCCTATTCCTATTACTAAATGGTATAAGAGGATAGTGGATGGAAGATGGAATATGGAGGATGGAAGATGGAGGATGGTGGATAGAGGATGGAGGATGGATGATGGAGTTTGGGGGATGGTAGATGGAGGATGAAGGATAGAGGATGGTGGGAGATGGTTTCTGCGTTAACAAAATCATTTAACAATTGGTGGTACGCGAGTTATTTCAACATTTGAGTGTTTTTCATATGATTTAGCGGCAGTTTGTTCGTTTTCGGTGTATTAGTTACGCGTTCCTATTACTAAATGGTAAAGTTGGACTATGGACGGTGGATAGAGGATAGTGGATAGAAGATGGAGGATGGAAGATGGAGGATGGTAGATGGTGGGTGGAGAATGGTGGATGGTGGATGGAGGATAGAGAATGGGGGATGGTAAATGGTAAATGGAGGATGGTGGATGGTGGTTAGAGGATGGTGGATGGAGGATGGAGGATGAGGTATGGAGGATGGTGGATAGAGGATGGATGATGGAAGATGGAGGATGGTGGATGAAGGATGGTGGATGGGGATGGTGGATGGTGGATGGAGAATGGTGGATGGAAAATGGTGGATGGTGGTTAGAGGATGGAGGATAGAGGATGGGGGTTGGTAGATGGAGGATGGTGAATGGTGGATAGAGGATAGAGGATAGAGGATGGAGGATCGAGGATGGTGGATAGAGGATGTAGGATGGAGTATGGTGGATTGGGGATGGGGGATGGAGGATGGTGGATAGAGGATAGAGTAACGTGAGCAACAGAGCAACGGGAGAAATGGGAATAACGGGAGAAACCAGAACAATGGATCAAAGAAACAGGAGCAATGGATCAACGGGAGAAACAGGAGCAATGGATCAACAGGAGAAAAGGGAGCAACGAGATCAACGGGAGTAACAGGAACGATGGAACAACGTGAGCGAAGCAAGCGTAATATAAAAAAAAGTAAAACTCACCTATCGAATGGCTTAAAGTATCGTAAAATATCTTAGCAACAATAGGATAAGCAGATCTACAACAAGATAACATTATTATCACGATCAATAAATTTTCGGACAAAATAGAACATACGCTGGATGGCTTTCCATATCAAAGTCTTCATCCGGAACGATTTTATTGCGTTTATAAATTTTTAAGACATTTTCAAACCAATTATCTGATGTAATTTCAATTTGATCTAATTCATCGATGATTGCTGTAACATTTGTTAGAATCGACCAAGGTTTCGATTGAAGTTTTAGGGCTGATAATTTTACAAGAGCTGCTCCTTTTAGCGATGGCGCCCTTTTTAAATGTGCTTTCAATGATTCAAACACAACTTCAGTCTAAAACAAAAAAGCAAAAAATAACAAGCAAGAGTATGGAATTAAGAATTAAAAGAAATTAGCGTACTCTATGTAACACTTCCTTAATATTTTCTTGTGAGTGCTGAGCCATAAATAATGCAGAAGACACTTTGGGTAGTGCCCACATTGTTGCTTTTGTACAAACGATCGGGTCCGGATGGCCCTGCGGTAGCACCCCTAACGCAAATAGCAACAAAATGGAATTGTGGGCAACTCTTGTGGGATTCTTACTAAGTAACATTTGAAGGCTTTTTAAATATTCTGAACTTCTAACAACTATTGGACCAGTCCAATTACAGGGTATTAATTGTGTCCAATTTAACTGAAATATATGATTTTATTAAAATACAATAAAATTATTGAAATAAATATTAATAAAATATTTTTATGTACTTACAAATGGATAATAGAACGATAACGATGAAGTATTGTATAATACTGAACTATCCCAATACCCCTTTGGGACATGTTCTGAACGTAACTGAAAAATAAATTGGTTATTTTTGATAACTTATTATTAATTTTAATTGAGAGGCTATTTTAAACATTAATTTCTGAAAACGTAATCGATCTAAGAAGTAGTAAAATCTGCCGTTTAAGCTCCATCGTGGCGTCCTATTTAAGTTGATTCCAATGAAAAACTTTGGATTGTAATATCTTTCGAATTAACTATACCAGAAAGTTAAAATTTGGTTTGTGTATATAGGTTTACTAGTGGAGTCCATTAAATGTAAACATTTTGAGGAGGAGGTGTATCACGAAAGTGGGGAAGAGCAATTTTTAAAATAAACCAATTTTTATATATCAGGAATCGTACCAGATATGGTTTTGAAATTATTGCAGAAGTTAGGCCAAGTTCTCAAGCGGAGAAAACAATTTTGGACGCGAAGGTGTATTGGGTGAGAATGGAAAGGAGAAAACTATGATTTTTGTTTCTCGAGAGCCGCAAAAATGAGGTAAAGTTTTCAGTGTTTTCTTTGTTCGAAAAACACACATATTCCCTGTAATCCGCCACCTCCACTATTTCGCCAGGAGCTTGGTTTTCACGATGGCGGATTAGTGATTAGTGTTAATGATCTTAAATGTTGGGGATATTTTCTTTAAATTATTAGTGCAGTCACTTAGCGCACTAATATATACTCACCTTATTTAATTGTGTAATAAACGTAGTAATTGATTCCTTTTCCGAATTTTTTTGATCATTCGTCAGTCCGCTTGGTAAAAAGCTATCCAATAATTCATCCAAAAGTGTAGGAACAGTCTCCCTAACACGGTAGGGTGGTGCCTTTGGACCCATCCATCGAATCTTATTCTACGAATTAGAAGATTCACATGGGTAATATTTCCACCAGAGATCGACTAAAGAAGTACCTCTAAGATCGGAGCTGAAGTGCTCGGACCACCAATAATCAATAATATGTGTGGCCTTCGGCCATAGCTTAAGTCGTAGTAAATGTCAATAAGAGGAGTTGGACCCATTTCGTAAATCTTCGATATCAACGGAGCCAGACTGGAAGGTCCTAAAGCACCGATTGGTAAGTAGCCGCCTAATTTATCTAAAACTATGTGAATCGTTGACGCATTTACTGTCTGACGTAGACAACTGCCGTACAGTCGACCCAGCTTTCGAAATGGACCGGATGTTGTGTTATGTTGGAGTAGCACTGAAATTGTCGTCATTATACTGAAAATCGACATTGTTATCTACGTGGACAAGGTAACTTACATTGCATTTGCATATCGACACTCTCCTGGGGACTGCGAATTGCACGCAAGCTTCCCTGATTCGTGGTGCAACTGAAATCCTTAAAGTCCTTGCACGGATCCAATTTCCAGTTCATTTTTGCTTGAATACTGGCTGCAGCTATCCGACACGAAGGTTCGTTGCATTCGGGCGGTGGTGCCGATGTCGGCATGCAATCCTCGTCATCCGAGTAACAGTCTCTTGGTAGTTGCGATGGTGCAGTACTGATGAGAAATAGTATTGGTGAAGCAACGAGAAGTGACGTCACTAGTAAGGTGGCTGTTGTTATTGCTATCTTATGAACGGTTGCTGATGTTCGCAACCAAATACACGGTGCACAGCAAATCCAACCCAAAGCTGTGTTCTGGAATTTGGATAAAACGAGAAACTTAAATTGCAGTTCATATAGTCCTTAGACAGGTTCTGTAATTGTGAAACAAAAAACATCTCGTCAAACACCACTGCGCTGCTGCGCCCTCTGATAAGTCAGGACCCTGTAACCCGTCGACGAAACAAAAAAAAAAATATTTAAATTGAACCAAGTGATCCCTCGACTTTGTATTCATATTCGAAACAGTCCAATTAAACAGGGAATTATTTATAATTGAACTGGTTATATTAAAAAGTCTCTTAAGATATGTACCACCTGGTAATGAAATAATTTTTTTTTTCGCTGTACATATATGTAATAGTGCCGTAAAACCCAGACGTAGTTCCGCCTGATTTTATTAGATATATGTTTTAAGATTTATTTCAAGCATTATATAGTAGATACTCAATGAAATAGAAAAACAAATCGTTAGCACTTCGAATAAATGAGAAAAATTGGATAAATTTCCAGTTTGAGTCGTAAAAACGTTACTTATACGCTAAAAAATCAGTTTGAAATATTTAGTAATTCTGATATACCATACTTTCGGCATAAAACAAACTTTGTTACATTTCATAGGTAGATACCATCTAAATAGTATCAAGAAGGTAGATGTGGTATAGCAGGGTCAACCCAGATGAAATTTGCTTGACTTATTTATAGACACAAATGGCAGTAATTAGAAAATTCCTTAAGATGCTAATATAATGAAGATAATGCGCGCGTCTCGTGCGATGGTACAATCGCATCGATCACTCCATATCGCGATACCAGTTATAGTAGTAAGCGCGTTGAATCCCTTGCCAGAACTGTCAAATAATTTCCACAAACACCAAAATAGTCTGTTCGAAGCCTGCGAACGCATTGCCTTCGTTTTTTAATTCTATAGGCTTTTTGATGTTAAAAAATCCGAAACAAAGCCCACGCAAGTTTAGATAATTGCTAATCGAAGCGACACTCGCGAGGCGATGCGATATCGCTATAACTGGTTATGCTCACTCAGCATACATTCTAGTTAGCTGACATCGCGTCGCATCGCTTCAAGCGCGCGCGTCGTTCTCATATTTCCCATTTCTGGTTCGGACCATCGACCACTAAATTCGGCTTTTGCAAAACGATTTGAAACATGTGGCACAAGAATAACAACTTGTTTACATGTGAGGAGTATTTTTATCGATTTTCATAAGCCGAAGAATTCTCGATTTCCGAATTCGTTTTCCTCATATTCTCAGTAAGTTTAGCGTCTCAACAGGATATTGTATTTTGCCCTTGCATGTTTTCTTTTACATGACGATAATTCTTGTCTTCAATCACCTGAGGCATTAATAGCTTTATTAAGGATGAGTTATTTTCATAGGTGGTAAAATTTCTTATTCGTTTTCATTTTTATTTCATCGATAAGATATAATTGTAATAGTGTGGGATAGTAGAACAGAAATGTCGTTTAAATTAGCTGGCAATAGTCGGAAAGACTAATGATTGTTGGCGGATAATCGTTAAAATTAAGCCATTAGTCATAACACTGAATTCGTTGTTTTATGGATTGTAACATAAATAACGAATTTTTCCTTCATTACTGACGATTTCTTTCTACGGATGTATTGCCAAGATTTTACGATTTCTTTCTATAAACTTTTAGTTTCAACATGAATTTTACTAAAAACTCCTAATGCTCCACAATGAGTTTCAGGTGGGTTGCGTACGAAATGTGGTTCTTAAAATTACGAAAAGGAAAAACTCGGATTTTTAGATAGATAGATAGATAAATTTATTGAAATTCATTAAGTTGTATAATAACAAGTTAAAATTTGTTCAGTGATTAGATCTTAATCTTTACAGCTGTAATTGATAAATTTGCATTCAATTTGCAGAAACTTACGTTAATCTGTTACAGTAATATGTTCAAGGAAAAATTATGTTACGGATTTTTAAAATCTCGTCACATTTTTGAAAATTTTGAACTTTAAAAATATCGCGTGTTGTTGAACTCGTTTTAATTTCTTAGTTTTGAACCAATTTCGAAACAATCTTGTTTTTTATTGATTTCGGTGCTAATTCAATATGCACACGTCCAGTATCCCAAATACCATAAAAATTTTGCATCTATAAATTTCTTTTAATAAGTTGAAATAGAAATGAATCATTCCGAGTTGTTATGCCGCGTTTCTACTATCGCATTCATGTGCATTGGATATGTGCATTGGACGCGAGTGCGTAGGCGATAGTAGAAACACTACATTCGTGTTCGATGCGAATCCCTTTGATGTGCGTCCAAAAACCGCCATCGACGCGAATGTCAATGCGAATGTTGAGTAGAGGGGTTCAGTTCAGTCCCAGCAAGAATACGAGTAATATATTATGTACTGTATGTAATATTATAGTTTATGAAAACTACTTCTAATTACTGTGACCTGACGAACAATGGTCCTCGTCGGTTACATATAAAAAACACCTTAGATTCAAACAATATTTTACTTTTTTATGAAATCTTTACCAAATCAAAGGTAAGGATAAACAGTTAACACTATCCAATGTTTTTCGCCCTGAAGAACTCCATCTTATGTACAGCCCCGGAAATGCAAATATAGTAAATAGTTCACGAACTTCCAGCATGCACCTTTCCTAATCTCGTAACCAATGCAGATACACAATATGCATATAAACGACACTCATTTGTAAGATTACTAAAAGAACTGCAAGATAGCATTATTGAGTTGGGCAGGTCGTTGAATGTAATCCACAATCCAGTTATATCGCATCGGCTGCTCAGCATTTTACCTTGATAATGAAAATAAGCATTGCCCGTGTAAACAAATTAACGCATTCCAAGGCAATATTATGTGCTAAGCCTCGCAGGACTTATACAAGTGACTGATTGCTTTTGTACAAGCACTTGAGAGTATTTCAAAATTATAATTTTTATTAGTTTAATGCGAATTACCTTTTGATCCTGGGTCTGGTCATCTGCATGTCCGGTCTCGATAACCTCTATTTCATCGGCTTTACTGCTAATAAAGGACATTTGCTTTTGAAGCGATGCTGTGTGATGTATACTGCCACCCATGGGATTGGCACCACTTCGTACACTTCCCATTCCACCCAATCCACTGCTACTAAACAGGCTACTGCCATTCCGTGACGTCATATCGACCGTCATTGCTAATAGATATCTTTGTAATACGTACAACCTTTCCGGAAAGAAACACTAACAACATCAACGACAATCGAACAACAGCAACAAAAACTGCCTTGGTGGATAATCGAAACGAAAGAAAAACCACTTCATGGGAAAAGCTCAATGCCAACGTGAAAAGAATTCCTTAAAAAAAATGTTTTCCCGATCAAAGGATTTCACTTTAAACGTTCTTTCGATGAACGCATCGCGCGCTTTTCTTCACGATATTCACACAAATTCCGTTAAATAAAAATTTACTTATAAAATTAAAATGAAATATTGAAAACATGAAAACTCACGGACTGACATTTCACGCGTGAAAGCGGTCTGAACGAAAAACATAAACTCACCACCACTTATCACTAAACCGTGCAATGGACAAGGAAAATGGAAAAACCCCTCAGAAAAGCTCACGGACGATTTTCCTCCATTCGACTTTTCAGGAAAGCACAATAAGCAATTTTGGTCTAGTGCGGATATTGAGGATGAAGCCCTGCTAAGCTTATATTGTGCAAAATTAAAATTTCATAAGCTTCTCAAACTTCAAGGAAGAAATCGATTTCGAGAAATTCACAAAAAATGTAAACATTTTATCACAAGTTCTCTCTAATTTCCATTTGTAAAATGTACACAGAATTTTTTAATAATGCCACCATAAGGAATAAAATTCTTAAATACGTAGAATAATTGAAATTAAACACAATATTTTGATTTAAATCCATATAATTTCTGAGTTAATAATTGTTGTTTCAAAAAAGATTCCGAACAAGAATTGCATGATTTAGTGTTTAACGTAATAACTATTTTTATAAATAAATAAATACAATTTCAACAAGCTAAAAAAAGCTGTGATTTTGAAGGCCTGTATTCTTTCATTTGCGCGTACATACATAGTTCACAAAAATATTCGTGCAATATAATAAAGTCTTGTTTTGTTTTAATTTTATATTTGCTTACGTTCGATTTTAACAATAAAGTATGCTTTTAAATGCTATCTATACGTAATATACACTCGTTTAGTCTATAAATTGAAGCCCGAAAAGCCCATTTTATAATATAAAAAATAAATTTCATATATTATTTTTACATATTTCTAAATATTTAAAAAAATTGATACACATGTTTTTTTTGGATTTATATTGACTAATTTTGTTTTTTTTTTTTTTTTTGTAATATTGTTAATAATCACTTGGGACTCTAAAAACTTTATTTTTAATAATTATGCGATTGTATTTTGTATTTGTAGTGTTTTTTTCCCCAATATTCTTAATTTGTTTACAAGAATAAAACCTTAGCATATTTATCACATGATGTTATTAAGAGAATTTTAAAAAGTTTACTGATTTCTGAATCGCTAAAATTGATTTAAGTTTTGGTTGTTTCTTTTCATATAATATGTTTATTCATTTTCATAATAATTAAAAGCCATTTGATTGAAAGACGAACAAATATTTGACTTCTAAATTTAAATTCCTTAAGTCTAGACTAGCTTTCACATTAGGTTAATTTAAATTTTTTTTTAATGATAGTTGGGTACAAAATTAAATAATAAATTATAAATTGATAGCTACTTAAAAATTTAATTATACATTAATAAAACATTTGTAACATTTTTACCTTAGAAAAAAATTTATAGAAAATTTAATTTAAGAGGAGTAGGAGGAGTATTTTTTTAAATTGCGTGCAATGCTTGACTTGACTTCCTTAAAACGTATATCAAAATTACTTATTTCATCTCTGTAAAGAATTAGTGTGAACTTACAACATAAATCAAAAATGAATGATAGTTTCAATGTATTCGACTAGGCGTTTAAAAGAATCCATTTAACGATTTAATGTTGATATCCTGGATTATTGTGGAGGCATCTTCTTTTCGTCATATTTTTTTCGAAGATAAGTTAGCGAAAATTGAACTCCTACTTAAAACAGATTTTATTTGCAAATGCAATAGAAAGGTTATGAATTTTTGATGCTGATATACTTGAAGTGCGCCAACAAACAAATTAATTTTGTATTGATTAAAGATTTCTTAAATTTTTTGGAAAGTTTGCTATAAAGTTGTTTGGACCTTTGCATTCTCCAAAGGTCGAAAAATTTTAGTTTTCCACGTGGCGCTTTTGTATTCGTCACAGTAAGTTATAACGAACAACGATAATAACGAACAGCAGCTTTATGAAATTTAGAAAGTCTTTCTCAACGGTTTTCAATTTTGATGTATGTAAAATTGTAGGAGCATATTTTACTAATGTCGTTCTAATAAATTAATTAATTTTACATTGTATTTGTGCTGTACGTATCGATGGTTTGGAGTTTTGTCTGCACTGGAAAGCAATAACGTAAACGCTATTACATACAGTTCAAAATATTTGGTGTAAGGTCACGTAAAGTAATACGCTTAATAACCAATACCGGGAAAGTGCTAATGAAACAAAAAAAATTTTTATTTCGGCACTAGAAAAAAAAATACAATTAATAAATAAATAAGAATAATAATGAATAAACTAACCGATCAAACTTATGCGTATGTAAGCTAATTATAAACTATAATTTCATGCTTAAATGGCATAGAGACGAAACTGTTCACAATAATTGGAATATCTCTTATCACAAGACTCCGACTTTTTATTAGTGTATATAAAATTTACGATTGTATTTATTTTGTTTTTGCTTGGCATCTCAATCTTTTTTGGTTTGTTGAATTTTTCTATGTTAAAATTGACTTAATATTTTATAAAGCGCTACTGTGCCAACAAAAAATTAATAATTAACAAAAATAAAATAAAATTTAAATTCCACTCAAGCTCAAAAACGTTATTAATTTTAAGAAAAAAAAATTGTGCATTAAAAATTTATTATAATTAGTTTATATTTTTGGAACTTGATTGGGTTCTTTTTTTTTAAATCTCAAATCACTAACTACTTTATTTTTGTGGTAAACAACGCAATAACACTAAATTTTAGTTTATTGTTGGAATTTATTATCTTTTGGCAAAATGAGTTTTCTTTTTGGTTACGACGGAAACGGTATTTCCCGTTTCGGAATTTTTTACAGGATTATTAACCGTTTTATTCTGCGAATAGGATTCCATTAGGTCGACATTTTTATAGTAGCTATCGATTCGAGTTTGATCACGAGTTTGTACACCCGGCACCATAATCGGTAGGGTTTTTAGAAAGCCATGAGCACCGGTCGGTATTGGCGGTGTTGCCGGTACATTGCTACCGCAACGATTGTATAGAAATGGCATGGAATTTGTGATTTTCGTATGCAATGTCAGAACTGATTCTAGGTCGGATTCTTGTGCTTGTGACAGGAAATCATTGAATAGTGCCATCGGTATCATGCCGTAACTTTCGAATGAGTCGACATAACATTCTGTATCGCGATTGTATATTTCCAAATAGTCGCCCAGAAGTTTAGCAACCATAGCAGATCTATCCTTACTTATTATACGATGACTGAGTGGATTTCGAAGAAATGCAGGTGCCTTATAAGTACCACTGGCGCGATTGATGAACTTCAATATCAGCTTTTCGTGTGCACTGCGGGGCTCCTGGGTCAAACGACGCAAAATGCATTCCAAATAGTGGCTGAAAGCCTGTCGCGCCTGAAGCTGTGTGAGTTCACTTCCACTTTCGATCAACTTTCGGATTTGCTTCAGCAATCGCTTACCTTCTTCAATGTCTTTCGGTACAGTCTTCTTCGCGCTTAAATTAAGTACATTCTGAGTGTCTAAGGCTCGTTCGTATTGTTTCATTCTGGAGTCCAAATTGTTATCTTTTCTATTCTTTCCGCCATCACCATACAACTCAGAAAACAACAACTGGTTGTAATTATGTGGAAGAATCATAGCACAAGCTCCTTGTCCACTGGGAGGCGAGGTTGAAACTGGAATACCGGTAATCGGATCCAAGAATGATCCATATCGTTGCATACTCTCAGCTGTAGGAAATATACGCACGAAACCAGCTCGACGAGCGTTCTGTAACTTCGCGTTCTTAACAATACGAGATTCTTCTGGGGTGAGGGTCACAGTTGTATTATTCTTCTTACCTGACGAACTATTCAAATAGTCGGCTGAGTTTGTTCTCCTATAGTTTACGTTTCGATATCGTGTCCATTTGCTATCGTAGTGCGCTCGCATTAACGGACTGTATGCCGGAATTCCCACCAATGTCAATAAGTCGGTAATCAGGGACGCTTTCACCTTAGTATCAAGGGGAGAATCAACACCCAATGAAGGCGATAAATTTATCTCCAAAAGCCACGGTTTCAGAGTGTCATCGATCAGAATATCGAACCCGTACAATTCAAAGCAATTATTTCCATTCGGAACGAACATACGACATGCCGATATTATCGATTGGGCGCACGCAAGCATTGATTTAACGATGAGATCTTCAATGTTCGCCATCAGTTGAGTAGTATCGCAACCTTGATTCTTCAAATGTCGCAAAAGCGCACTTAACGTCCACTTATGTCCTACATCTTCATCGTCTGCATCACGAGATTTGATATAATCGGAATGATATTTGTTGATACTGTAATTGCATAAATGCATGCATGGATTCCACAGGTTCTCGGTATTTCGATCATATTTTACGGTAGCCAGCCGCACCAGGCCTTCTTCGTAGATGTATATTAGGAGAGGATCGAATGATGTAACAGCTACGTAGACGCGTAGATCACACTTGTGTCCGTCGATGCATAGCGGATCGGCAATATACTTTGAAACGAGAATTTGTTCTTCCGCTGGAATTTGTTCCGGCTGTAAAAGCATTTTTTTTGTATAATACATCGAATCGAAGCTTAAAGATATCCAAGCAATCAAATCTCACTTACCGAATTAACAATGAAAATGCCTCGTCCGCGACTGGATGCGGCCGGTTTCACGATCCACGGACCGCGGTACTTATTATGAGCCGAAACTAAATCGCGATACTCAATCGGTAGAACGTACGATTGGGGAACAATATCGAAATGTTTGAATCCACGAAGATGTTGCATTTTCTCAATATTTTTATACAGTCGGTCCTTTCGAGTCAGCTCATATGATCTGCAATAAGTAAATGTGAAATATATTATTGCGATAGTGGAATTACAGTGTGCTGTTGATAATTACCTTGGAAAATGATTGACTCGTTGATAAGGTGTTAGATTTCTGAGAATATCTGGCTTCAAATGGACACCAGTCCATAAGATATTGAAATTTTGTTCTTCCTGGACCTCTCTAAGCCCGTGAGCGAGGAAAATCCTTTTCAGCAGTTTCGTTTCAGTATTCATAAACTTGTAGGTTATTTGCAGCCTAGCTGCCGGCATATTTGTTGTATTCTCGGATTTCGTATCGCCGAAATTTTCCTTATCTTCGAATGATACATGCTTGCCGTTAGTCGGATTTGTATTATTGTGATTATTGGTTGTGGTTGTCGGTCTGCTGTACGAATTATTCGCCCTGGCCGCCTTAACTATATCATTTTCTATTTCTGCCGGATCGTCACATTGGCTTGATATCGATGTATCACTCGATGATAACGAATAATGTAGTCGTTTCTTTGGTGAACCATTGGTTTCATCTTTGCATTTCGCACCTAGTAGTCGAGTATATGCACTAGCAGTAGACGGTAAGGATGTCAAATCCTTCGAAATATTAAAGTTATTCGTGTTTTGGGGCAGTGATAATAGTACTTTGGCATTTGAACTAGCATCATCTTTTACGCTAACACTAATTGCAGTACTACCCTCCGTACTACTAAGTGGCAGCAATGTAACCTCTTCGGAACTTTGAACGTTAAGAATGCTTGTGCGGAAGACTAACACGGCATCTCGAGAACCTAACGCACCTGATGTTATCCAATCCGGATCAGCTGTTATTTCGGTCGGTTTTGAACTGTAAAAATAAATAATGTTTTTATTTTGGGAAATACGCAATACACTAAGAGAAAATGGTGCCTTATAAGAAAATTATTTACTGTGAGATTGCGCCATAAAGGATGAAAAAGTGGTATTAATATGGATTGAAAAAATTTCTACGTTTGCAAATTTTTACAAACTATTTTTCCTAGAAATTAAATAGGCACCTCGAGCTTTATCAAACTCTATACAAAATTTATTGAAAATCTACAAAAAACAAAAATTATAGCTTTTTAATTACCAAAAAATTATCTCTTTTTTAATTTTTAAAGAATCGTCACGGCCAAGAGTTTTTTTTAATTTAAATTTTGATAGCTTTAACGTATTTTCATAAGTTCTTCGAAAGGGAAAAGAAATATTGTTAAAGTAACCATGAAATTTTAATTAATAATTCAAAGTCAGATTTATAGGTCAAACAGGAATACAAAATACATACCTGGAGTCACAGGAGTCGAATGAAATATCGGATGACGGCATATTTAGAAGTTGGTTCCTGAAATTAAAATAACGAGGAATCAGTAAGAACCTATTTGAAAAGTTTTAACTATGATGAAAGTAGAAATAACTCAACTGTGGATAAGACTAAAAATATCACCAGATAGCGTGACAAAATGCAATTTTACTTGCTAATGCGAATTTAAGCAAAGCAATTAAAAACGATTGTAAGGTGTTATTTCGCGTAGAAATTTTAAAAAACTAGGACAAACTTTTATTTAAGTAAAGAGAAAAATGTGCTCAATACTATAAAAAATTGACAAGAAGTTAACTTTAGCAACTTTCCAGTAAGTAGCCATGAGCTGTAGCACAACAAAACTAGATATATGTATACTTAAAGATAAAATGTAAGCAAAGATAGAAAATAACTGGTTCTTCGATGATTACCTAATTCGTTGAGGTACGATTCCATTCATCATGTATCGTATGTACGGACTAGGTTCACCGGCCACATTAACAATGTCCATTAGTCTCGATATTACACATTTATGATTTTCGACGCGCTTCTTATAATACATTTTTCCTATAAAGTGGAAATCTTTCTGTTCCAGTCAAGTTTTCGTAGGGTAATTTTGAAATTAAATCGGGAAGGATAACGAGAGAGTCAATTGTTTTCAGTATTTTGCATAGTCAAGATGAAAAGGATTTTCATCAGGATCCAAGTGAATTGTGAAACAACATGTCAGACATGTCCATTCAATGGCACAGTCGGCACAATTACAAGTACTCTAATCTTTCTTTAATAAATTCTTCAGTTCAATGTTATGTTTGGTAGAGTATATTTCACATGATGACCATCTCTCTCTCCTTAATTAAAATTATAAATAGAACCGTGGAATGTTGCAACCATAAACAGACAAGGCTTTCGAGCGCCTGCCAAATTTAGGGAAAAACGTAAACGGGTGAATGAAATTTGGAGAGAGAGAGCAATTTTTTAAGTGCATAATATAATGCTGCACAACAATGATGTGCCACTTTTCCTAATGCTCTTAGCAGGTTCTCTACTACAAGGATTTTGTTAAAATACACGAGAAAACATAAAATGCACTGCCGAAAACGTCAATAAGTTTGATATAATGGGAGAAACCAGCACCTTATACTCGATATTTTAAAAGGTTATTAATCGTTTCCGTCAATAGGACTAATAGATAAGGTGAATCTATTTTTTAGATGCTACTCAAAATAAACCAACTCTAGCACAGAGTTGTGATTAAACGTGAAAGGGTAACCTGGCGAAATTTAAAAAAAAACTACCCGACCTCACTGATTTTACACATCGAATTTTACTTTTTTAACCCTCTTTCTCCTGATCATAGACCATCCAAATGTATTGCAGAAAAAAGTTTTAAAACAAATAAATTTAAAATTCAACTATAAATAAGTTATAAATAAAATAAAAACTTACAAAAATGTGATATTAAAATGCTAACGATTCATTTATCTTCAGTGCAATTTCTTCTGCCCTACATCATTTCACGACTAAAAATTCATCAAAAATATATAACTGAAATTAAAAAAATATAAAATTAAAAAATTAATTCATAAAACATTCTAAATAATATTAAAATTGGAATTTCATAATACATTTTTTTAAATCAATAATTTTTTTTTTTAAATTTACTGTATTGTGAGAGTTGATATCTAAAAAAATTGGTCATTTAAAGTTTTTACTTTTGGGTTATAGAAAAAAATAGTCAGTTCGTCGTAAACCTGTTTGAACGTCCAACATTTAAAAAAAATTATATGATAACCGCGTCTTTAATAAAATTTACTAAAAAAATTCATAATTCACCACTCCACATATGCACGTCAAGCTTTTAAAGCTGCGTATGAATCAAAGGATTGTTAGTCACAAAATTCACCTAAATACAATTGTAAAATTTGGATCACCTAGAAAAAATCTTAATTTGGATCACCTAAAAATCTTAATTTGTATTTTTAATCACAAATATAAACTACACTACGCATTCCGTTACTGTCGAACAACGATCGAAAAATTTACAACCGCTCCTAGCTCCTACACCAGACGGATTATAACTAATAACTGAAACCGAAACTCAAACACACTATTATACTGCGATCTGAGAGCTTCCACCTAAAATCAACTAAGTTCCATTCTGCCATAGTAACAAAATTTATGGGGAAGGAAATAGGATTTCGAAAACGAAAAACGGAAAAGGTTCGTGTTTTATTATTGTCTACTTCGTCAAAGTTAAATAATTGCCGTTAATCAACTTTTTATAGTAATTCGGTATTAGTAATAATCTGTAAATTAAATATGTTATTAATGATTCTTGATGGAGTTTCAGTTCGACATATAGTTTTGTAGAGTTCAGTACATACAACATAAGATTTTTCACACAAAAGTTGTAAAAAAATACCAACTTAATTTTGTTTATACATCACATCAACCTGTGAACTGTTAGTTGCACACATTTCTTATACAATTTCTACTTAAGTCACTAAACCGACAACCAGCTCAGATTACATGTTTAAAGATTATCGAGAGTGCAACGAGAGTCTTTACTCATTACTGCGGCTATTTAAACTAGACATTCTTAAGTTTCAACAAATTATACATTTCTACTTCGATGTGCACTTCAACTGCAATACCGCAAGGTAGTCATAGTCTTGTTAATAATTTATTAATTACTTTAGAATGGTGACCTACCTCCAGATCATGTAAGTGTATAAATTTTTTCTTTTTTTATCCAATAAAAAATGTTTAAAGTCTACTCTATAGTTCACTTCGTCAGCTATAAAACTAGTCAAGCTAAGCCAAGACATCAACCGTAATTTTATTGTGACAAAAATTGTTTGTGCATGCCGTTATAAACTTTTATAGCTAGAAGCGACAAGAGTTTTACTGTATGTCAAAGGTCCTGCAATACATCATCTACATTCTTGATTCAAAGAAATAACAGTTATAGTATCGCTTAACATGAGGTACATACTTATAACGTCTTTTTCTGTTGAATATTAATATTCGGACCTGTTACTGAAAAATCGAAGAATTGAATGCGCCATTAAAATTATAATTTTCAACAACAGTTGCTATTCAATTGCTCATCATACCAAAAAAACAAATAAGTGAAGTCAAGCCGAAATATATTTTAATAAATTATTAATCAACAAGTGAATATAATGCTAAAGCAAAAAAATTATTATTGAAGAGAGGTGAAGAACCGAAAGCGGAAGAAACTTATGCCATATCGGATACCGAAGAAAAGTTCAATTATTTCATGGATAAAATGAAAATTAAATTGCAAGAATGTCATTAGGCCCACCTTTCGCGTGGATTCTAATCGATTTTACGAAGAGTTTGTTTTAAGTTAGTTTTCAAGAAATGGAGAAGTATAAAAATCGTGTCGTTTTTCCTATTCAAGTCACGCATTTCTTTTCCAAGTCGCATTAAAACGAAACAGTTGTAGGGGGTGGTGAATCACTGACAATGACATTGACACGACGATATGATGATATCTTTTATATTTCTTCGATTTTCTGAAATTAAGGGTTTCTACCTCTTGGACGGAATACTCTTTTACAATGGCGACTAATAATGAAAGCAACGTAAAAGTAATGTCGGATACTGAGAACCTTAGGCTAAATGAGATCTAATTTTTATCGGCATGTGACCATGCAGGTGTAATTTATGGATTTTGAATTTATGAGAAATATATAATTTAAATAACAATGTCGTGCTGTTGTGGCTTTTTTTTATAGTCGAATACCTGCATAAATTCTCACTCAAATTCGAGCAGTCGATTTCTGTCTCTGAACTTGACTTCTTTCGAATCATTTCTGAAAGTACAACAATTTGAGAGAAGTTTTAATAAAGGTATGTTCGTGAAAGTATAATTGGTGAATAAGTACTCTGTAAGTAGCAGACCCACACATAAGTGGATAATTAATGATAGCTAGTTGTAAACAAAACATATCAATTAGTTAAGTAAATTTACTCTGAGTTAAAGTTTGAATGGGCGGCTACTTCTACTATGTACATAGTAAAGTTTACTGTAAAATGACATGAAGTGATATTATTAATATAATAATTTTTAAAATGTTTTTAACAGTTCAACAAATATGAGACTTAAGAAATGTGATTGTATAAATTATGCGGTGTACTAGGAACTGGGTAGCTTCAGTTTGACCCGAGAGTATATGACTAACAATGTTCCTCCACAAGATGCCTATTCTTGGCACAACCTCTATCTATCTACTCCTGGACTTTTTTGCGATCATTTCATCAAATTGATACCCACGGCCTGTTCATTAGAGTGGATCTTATTTATACCGTTTGCGGCATCCCCTAGCATGGTTCAAATTAGTGTAAGAAAGATATGTTTTAAGTTTCAGCCCGATGAGATAAGGGAAACACGCGTCTCAAAGCCATTAAAAAAATAAAAATTGTATGGCATTCTAAAAAAGAGTTCCCAGATATGAGCAAATGTATACTCTTGTATCTCTACTAACAACCACTAAGTTTTATTGTGACATGAACAGTTTAGGCGATTTAGAATTCTTCGGTTCTAGCTTTCGTACGTTTTGGAAGCATTGCTGCCCTCCCTCTCATCATCCAAAGAACATAGCTCAAAGACTTTGTAAGCCTTCATACGCGTTTGCGTACGGCAGACAGGCGGATTTTTTTTTGCGCTTTTGGTGAATTACCTCTGTAACATGATACATGATACATGATTTTTACTTAAAAAATATTTTATTTTTCTTTATAAAATAATAATAAAGTATTGTGATCGACCTGAAATATTGTATTTTCCCGTTTTGGGACTATTATACCAAAAGAAAGCAAAACAAAAATGCCTGCCGTAAATGCGTGTGGAGGCGTGTAGATCACAAACCCGTTGAGATATTAAGTTCAAATTTTTTTGATGGGTAAATTGGGTGAACCTCTTTAAGTGAAGTGGGGCCGTTTTAGACGAAACATTTTGGTGTCTAGATCTCAAGAACAGCTTATGCTAGGAGACTGAAACTTGGAACTTATTATATATATAGAAGTGTGATAGTGAGCCATTTGCAAAAAAAAGGTTGAAATAGGTGAAGGGGTGTGTGTTTGGGAAAAAACAATGCATCCGAAACGATCGAAAGTTGGGATCGAGACATTTAAAACTCACTTTCTAATTGTTTGTAGGCATACTATTAGGGGTGACGATTAGATATGGATTGAAATTTTGAAGGTGAAGCTGGGGTGCGTGACGAAAAACTTTGGATTACAATATTTTTCGAACCAATTATAAAAGATAAAAGGTGATTTGTGTATATAGGTTTACAAGAAGTTTATTAAATGTAAAAATGTTGAATGAGGAGTGATAGGGGGAGGAGGGTGGGGGTCAGTCGCAAAACTACATCTCAGCTTAAAACGCGTTCTGGACTTCTACCAAGGAAATAATAGAGTTGCGCCCAGACTGTTGGTAGATTCAAATTGGAGCGACTGTGAAACAAATATTTTTTTCAGAATGGTATCGACGAATATTGAAGTCTTTTTCTCGTTTCTGGAATAATTTACCTTCGCTTTGTTTTCACTAAACAATCTATTATAACTTGAAACAATTCAAGCGCAACACTTTTTCAATGCAAATTCAGATGATATCTAAACAAAGTTTTCTAGAAGCAGTTCAAGCGGAACACACATGGGAACTACGTTCGAACAGATATTTATTATGGAAATTAGAAAAGCTAAAGACGTCGATAGTTGGATCTTGTTGCAAGGCGTAAACTCGCCATCATGGTTACTTTTCCAATCTTAAACCAGATTCACTTTCATCGGCATTGCCTGATAGATAAGTGAAACAAATTTTCTAGCTCGTGAAATATTGAATTTGACTAGGAAATGCCACTATTTCATATGCAAAGTACGCTATGGCACATTACGACGACCAAATTCAATATTCTGTTCTCGTGACTGCACCGGAGCAACATGTTTGTAAACTATTATGCTACTCTCGTTTAAGTTCATGGGGATCCTAAACAATTTTCGATTTCAAAAACTCGTCGTCTAATGCAGAAATATTTTTATAGCCATATGAGTTGTATTCAAATTGATTTGGGGGTTTCTAATCCAATAAAGATAATATTCATACGAGTACTTAAACATACAAGGAATATTGCATGCGCATGCATAATTACGAAGAGGTATATCGAACATATCGTTTCGTACCGAAAAAAAATTAAACAAATATTGCGTGCCCATAGTTTTCGAGAAAATATATCAAGATGATGGCAAGAACATGTAACTTTCATGCATGTTATCAAAGCAGGACTATTAGGGGTTCGAATGTTACCCACATTTGTGGCCATGTAACAAATCCACATGTAAATCTCGAATGAAGTCCAAAGGAAACGAAAGGGTAGAAGTAACGGTGAACATCTAAAAACCCTTATGCGATTACGATTGCCTGACTTTTCTCCGTTAATCACGAAAGCATATTCAAATGCATCGCATAAAATGTGCACGAAATTTCTAATATTTTGTCCATATTTTATGAAGTATGGTATAATAACATTATGCTGTTTGTGATGAGACAACATATATAGTACATGTGTAGCCTAGTAGCAGGCAAGCAAACGGAAACCAATTGGATGCCTGCCGTCCTCCACTCGGAAGGACAGTACTCCTTTGGGTGAACTTAAACTATGTCCTCCACAATTACTTTGGAGGATGCTGTTCGTCTTCCTTTGAGTCGTACAATTCTGAATTTCTAATTCGGATATGCTTTTCATTAATGATCAAAAGTGCCAAATTTCACCCATCTAGCGCACTTTATCCGAAAAAAAGGAATTCATTTTCGGAATATTGTTTATTAAAAATTAAATATATTCCTCCCTTTCATGCTATAAATAACTAGCCGCGTACCGCGGCTACGCTCGCTTCGCTCACGTTGTTCCATCGCTTCTGTTACTCCCGTTTCTCCCGTTAATCGCGTTGATCCATTGGTCCTGTTTCTCCCGATACTCCTGTTACTATCGTTGCTCCCATTTCTCACGTTACTCCTGTTGCTCCGTTGCTCCCATTTCTCCCGTTACTCCATCCACCATCCTCCATCCATCATCCTCTATCCACCATTCTCCATCCTCCATCCACCATCCTACATCCTCCATCCTCTATCCACCATCTTCCATCCTCCATCTTTCATCCTCCATCCTCTATCCACCATCCTCCATAAGCCATCCACCATCCTCCATCCTCTATCCACCATCCTCCATAAACCATCCACCATCCTCCATCCTCTACCCACCATCCTCTATCCACCATCCTCCATCTTCCATCTTTTATTCACCATCCTCCATACACCATACCCCATCACCTATCCTCCATCCTCTATCCACCATCTTCCATCCACCATCCTCCATCCTTCATCCTCCATTCTCCATAATAGGCATAACTAATACACCGAAAACGAACTGCCGCTAAATCATATGAAAAACACTCAAAATGTTGAAATAACTCCATCATCCATCCTCCATCCTCTATCCACCATCCTCCATCTTCCAACCTCCATATTCCATCTTCCATCCACTATCCTCTTATACCATTTAGTAATAGGAATAGGCATAACTAATACACCAAAAACGAACTGCCACTAAGTCATATGAAAAACACTCAAATGTTGAAATAACTCGCGAACCACCAACTGTTAAATAATTTTGTTAACGCAGAAACCATCGAGGGCGTACCCTCAACAAATCACCAAAGTTTCATCGCAATTGGATGAGTGGTTTAGGAGCCTATACAGGACAAACAGACAAACAGACAGACAAACATTCATTTTTATATATAGAGATAAACGAATGATTGTTTTATTAGATTCCTTATCTAAGGATTGTTTCATAATATTTCTGCGCGGATTTTTAAGCACATTACCAGTTAGAGAATATTTTTTTATTAAATCAAAAAATAGTAATTATTAATTTTACCTTTCTTCCAGTTAGTTTTTAAAACAAGTTCTAACGAAATAGGGAAGACTATAAACTTTTTCGTCCTTCAGAAACTAGTTCAATTCTTGAATATTCATTCGCCGTATCGTCTATTTTACGTCAAGTAGATTAAAATAGAAAACACAACCACGTTTTCTACGTGGACAGAATATCACAAGTATTTATAGTTGCGAAACTCCTTTAATAGGCGGTTAAGTGGACACCGATTGCATGCCAGCTTTCGTGATTATAAACGAAATGATATCATAAAAAATGAAATAAGTTGTTTTGGGTAGAAAATTATAATTTTTGGGGTTTGTCGTCTACAAAATATTATTCTACGCGGTATAATTGAGCGGAAAAAAGTTTAACTTTATGACTAATAAAAATGATAGCCGACAACTGAGAATTATTAGCCATGATATGAAGAGTTAGAATATGGTAATTAGTACAGCTCCCATAGAAGTTAACTAAATGGCTTTATTTATTTGTGTGTTTTTCGGTGTTCACCGTATGTAATCCCTGACTGGATCAGAACTGCCTGTGCTTAAGAAATAACTCTAAACCATTGAGAGTAAGTCAGGTGAAAGCTTTCACTGGAAAAGTCAGTTAGAACTGTATCGAATTTGATATGAAATTGGTCTGTTTCGTTAATGGCTTGTTTCTGATATAACTATTGATCGTACAAACAGCATGATGGTGTCTATCGAAATTTTTCTTATATTTCGACTAATCATAAATATTTTCACCGAATTCGCTAAAACTACACATCAAATCAAATAGCTACCGAGGAATATAATATCACTAAATTATAATTCGCGGAAACGAATTCTATAACTAGTTGGCATATAAAACACATCTCGATGAATACCTCAAACTGGTCTTTACGGTGAAGGTGTAGCAGCGCTCGATTCCAGTTGGGGAGTGCATATTGAGGTCTTCATAAACTTCTCTGATACCGAAAAATAATAAAAAAAAAAACAAAATTTTTAAGATATGTAGTTCCGTACTGTACAAAAATACAATGCGCAGAACATTGGTAACAAGAACGAATTATTTTCAGTGCAGTTATTTGTTTGAGTGCAGATAGGATCTAACAAAGTTCCAAATGAAATTCGGTAGTAAGTTTAGTATTTTTCATTTCTAGCTTAAATATACCATCTGTGAAAATAAAAAACAAGCTGAAATTGTAACAGATTAGAATTTCAGCAACGATATTTAATTTATAGCTAGCAATTAATTGAAAATGAATGAACCAATTTGGGAGTCACGCTCCGTTGCCACACTAATACGGCGATGAGGTGATATGCAAATGAGCTTTAATTTTGTTTTATTCCAAAGAAATACTTTTCGAAATTCGATCACAATCCGCACTGAGAAGTGGGAAGAAACCATATCTTCAGAACATTAAAGAAATGCACTTTGTAATATCCTGAAACATGTTAATTAAACTGGTTAACAATATTAAGGGGAAATCATCGATGAGGAAGCACTATTCTATTTCTATAGTTATTACTGAAAAACTTTAAAATCTTAGATTTCTATGAAATGAAAAGTAGCAAAAAAGAATGGGGAAAAAGTCTTAACAATATTTTTAATGTGTTAAGTAGGATATTTCTGCTTTAATTTGAGCCTATGTCAGTTAACGTACGATTAGTTTCCATGGCAGTATTCGGTTGTCCAGCACTAGCCATCGCCGATCTCTTATTTTGTCATCTCGAAGAAAAATGTTGGAGAGTTGACACAATACAGGATGAGTATATCTGATCAATTCTCTTCCAGATCTTCAATAGCATTCAATAATTTCAATAAGGAAAACCTGAGTTGTGGTAGATGTAGTCTAACAAAACAAAGTACGTATTTAATTTCAATTTATTATTTTGTATTATTACAAGTTGATGTTGACCAATTTACTTTTTAAAAAAGTCGGTTACTTGTACAGTATAGCCTCTAAGCTGCAGCCGGAAAGGACCAATAGAGATTCACAACTTTGTGAAACGAAAAAAAAATCTTTTCTTGATGGTACGACCCACATGTAATTTGCTGGAAGTATGTCAACTATTTCTCGGTCAATAACTGAAGTTCTACCTTAAAGGTCACAGATCTGAAAATTTAGAGGCAACATCTGTTCAGTTCCGAAAGCTTCATTTGGTCGTAGTCGCGTAAAAAAAAGAAAAAGTGAATAGGTACATAAATTAAAGCAAAGCCGGTTTTTCTAGACGACAGACCTGGTGACAAGACACCATAACCTGAGGTAACTATGCCGTCGAAAATTAAATGGTTTTATGACTAATGAGGGAGGAACTTCAATCCAGTCGTCTGGCGTGCCGCCAATTAATGAAAAGCAAGTAAACCGTAACAAAGTCTCCAAGAACTACCATGACTCATAATTCCTATAGCTTTCGCTCGTCCTCATTTTTTCGACCCGTTGACAAAATAAATAGACTGAATGAACAATTCGATGGGGACGGTATAATTCTTGCCCCCGACTGCATGTTCCGTTCGAAGCACCAGAACTGCAGCACCTCCGTACCGCCGACGTTAAAACTGTTGCATGCGGAATCATCGTCAATATCTCGATTGGAACTGTGACCGGATCCTTCTATTTATAGACTGTATACGCGATACCGCAAGACGGCGAGACTCCAGCGCGGAACAGAAGCGATCGCGTGTCATTTTTATAAGTTTCAATCAGCCGATACCCGCTAGGTCGATGGATCTTCTTGCCAGCTGATTATATGCCGTTATCGAAAATGTGTCGGAAATTTAAATCACGTTTTGATTGAGTGGGGGACTCTGGTCTGGTGTTTCGATAAACGCGGTGCCGTCCTCACCTCCACCCGTGGGTTGGGGTCTGACTCGACAACAATCGTATGGTAAACCTCTGCTCCCAGACACCCTTCCTCGTTCTCATGTCACGCTGTTGGCGGCGCAGACATGAAAAATTTGTCCAATGAAAATTGCATGCAATTGGGTTTTCCGTCAATTTTTATCGTGGCCGATTGAAAGATAAGAAACTTTTTATTTTGCACAAATAAAGCGAGACTGGAACAACGGGTAACAGCCGAACGCAGAACCCTCAGTTGTAGACTTTTACCACTCCTTTTACTTGTTTCGAAATTACCGGATCGATTTTTTTTTCTTCTATTCGACTGCAGTCAGCTGGGGTGCCGAATCGAATGTCATGGGCATGAGGGCATGGAAATTGCAGATTTTTTTTCTTTCTAACTGAAAATTAAGTTGATTCGTTTACTCACTTGGAAAATTGAACACTCTAAATCATAATCCAAAACGAGATGGCAAAATTGAATTTTATTAGCTGCCGTAAATTGATTATAACGGATTTTTAGAGAGCACACGAAAATTGTCGGGTAAAAAAAAATCCAACCAACCGGTTGACGAACACAAATTTTGATTGCAGGCGAAAAAAAAACAACAGAAAACCAACGAACGAACGAACCAATCGATCCGACTCCGACGGCCACGACGACGACGGACAGAACGAACTGGAGAAAGTGCGAGAAATCAGAAATGTCAAAAATGTGCGGGCCGGCAATCGTTCCTATAAGTGCAATTTTCGGAACGGAACAATATGGATGCAGTGGCGCCGTTCGTGGTGAGATTTTTAATATATTCATCTTTTAAGGCTATCGTTCAATAAAGTTTGATGCGCATTACCAAGGTATTTTTCTTCTTTTATAAAATTGTTTTACTCTCACACAATCGCTTTTTCTGAAAATATTGTTTGGAATATCTTCGAGATACGCGCAGATTTTAACAACTGGCAAGTAATTTAAATACGTTTCTCACCACGCTCCAATCAACCGATCGCACTGCCACCAACGGCATTTGCAGTACCAGTTGACATTTGTTTCCATAAAACGTAAACGTAAGCCAGCAGCAGAAGCTTTTGAACGTGTTTCGTGTTTGTTGAGTCTGTAGTAAATTTTTAGTTTTACCAAGTGGAACTACGCCCTTATTTACCGTGTCATAGTTTAATGGCGATGTGCCAATAATGACAACTTCGTTGAAGGCATCTGTGCGCGTCCTATTCTTTGCGAAAGCCCGAGAACTGTCCGGATTGTCGGAAAGTACGTTTGAAGTGCACGCCGGTCCATTATCAGTTGCCGACCTGTTGAGTCTCCTCTGCCAAAATTTCGGCTTGAACGCAATCAAGGACAACGTAATTTTGGCATTAAATGAAGAGTACTGTGACGATTCGAGTGCACTTCTGCAATTAAAAGACTGCGACGAAATCGCGATCATACCACCGATAAGTGGAGGTTAAAGTCCAAGGCGACCGCCGGAAGTAAAGGTTCCCTGCCACGATGAATTTTGTTCAACTGAAGAAGGATAAGCTGGACGTGAACGCTGTGAATGAGCTGGTCACGGACGAATCGTGCGGAGCCATCTCGCTATTTGTCGGAACAACTCGGGATAATTTTGAAGATAAGAAGGTAAGTGTGAGGGGAGATGTGCCGGTCACAGGGCTGACACTACTCAGTCAACTGAAACGACATAGAAATTTACCTTGTTATTAAATTTCAAAAGCATCCGCCGTAACAATTTAAGAAACGGTAGAGCACACTAATTTCAGTCTTTTCGTAAAGATTATGTGCGAGAAAATAAGAGAGATCACGGAACTGGGGAAATAGGCAGAATCTGAGTCGTGAATGGGGTTCTGAGTTCGGTGCTCGAAATTTTGAAACCATATTGACGAACAGGTCTCCCACCGTCGGACACCTGGAGAGCAATGTTAACGAAACTCTCCTTACTAATGACCAACACCTGCGGCGATTGAATGAATATTTTGCCCATGATTTGAACATCTTGTCGAAAGAATATATTCCATAAATACGCCACTTATTAGGTACGATTTTCTAGAGAGGGAAGAAGTCATTGTGATTATCCAGTCAATGGATTCAGATTCTCGTCAGTGATTTCGTTTTTCTTGAATTTGGCTCAGTTTTTATTTTTATGCCCTTCCGTTCAACAAGCTCAAGGTCAGATATTTTGTTTAAAGCTTGTTGTATTCAGTCGTTATCCCTTCCCAACTTCAGTAGTTTTTCTACGTTTAAGTTGCTGATTTCGTTAGGAATTCACATCGTCTTTTGTTTCAGGTATTAACTTTGGAGTATGAGGCATTCGAGCCGATGGCAACCAAAATGATGACGAAAATATGCGAAGATCTCCGTTCGAAATGGCCGGACATATATCATATTGCAATCTTTCATCGCTTAGGAATAGTTCCCGTCAAAGAGGCCAGCGTAATTATAGCAATAAGTTCTCCACACCGCGATGCAAGCTTGCAAAGTGTCCGAGAGGCAATAGAATTGCTTAAAAAGTCCGTTCCGATCTGGAAGAAGGAAATATACGACGGCGATGAGGCAACCTGGAAGGAAAACAAAGAATGTCAGTGGCGTGATAAATAGTTTCATTTTTGTTTTGATTTTATTTTTGTAGTTAATAAAAGTAGCTTCTTTTATTGAATTTTGACTTTTATAGCGAGCCCATCAACAAATCCCGTCCATCGACCTATAAAACGACCGAAACTAAATTTCGATGCCTGCATCATTGAAACGCCGACCGTAGCGAAAAATCTAATTCAAATTTCCGCAGATGATCTCGAAGTCTCGAGAAGAATTCACTGCTTCGTCGAAAAGAAACGCGACGAAATTGATTTACAGAATATTTCGTGCTTCACCGAAAAACCACCGGAACTCAGCGAACAGGAAGAGAATTCCTGTGCGCGCGTTAACAGCATCGTTTTCAAACAAAAAGACTTCAACGGACATTTGAGAGGTGAGCGAATTGTTTCTAATTTAAGTTCGACAAAAAAAAAAACAATAAACTGCACCATTTCAAGTTCATCGAGTGAAAAACGAAGTTGGACCTCAAGTAAAACCCGACTACACCAACACACTGAACAAATTGATGGCCATTTTGCCCATGTCAGCAAAAATCAAACATCAACCCGACATAAAACCAGTTCAGATCTTATCGCATGGATTAGAGGAACGATTGAATAGCATCGAACAATTTCTGGGCTACAATTCAACACCAGCACCGCGAAATGTTTACGAGCGAGTCAAGAACATCGAGGATCGACTTCTATTTTTAGAGTCTGTATCGCCCGAGTATTACCACTTTTTGGTAGCCTTATTGTAGCCCCTTTGGCTTTGCCGGTGATTTTTAATGGCTTTTTGTTTCAGGGAGAGAAAACGCCGCGATATGCACCGAAGAAATGTAACAGAAAGACTTATTCCATACAGGAGCTCGATCAGTACATCGAGGAAATTAAGAAAAGCAATTTGTAGGGATTAAATACTTTGGAAATGAAGAAATGCTCGCGTTTTAATAATAGTACGTAGGAGGCTAAGAGGGCTCAACTTCTCACCGAATCCCGATAAAATCAATCACAGCTACGAAACAAACGTTTTATTATATGAATTTCAGATTTTTAACAAGTTCCCCATTAGGACGTGTCCAGCAGCTGCCCGTTTCAAATTCTCATTTTATTTTTTGAATTTTTGCAGTTGTGGTGCCGAAAGCTTGACTTTTCCGGGAATATTTCTTGCCAATGTTTCCTCCTTGACGCCCTTGAGTAAGTCCTTTTCTCGCATTGAACATGTCCGGTCCTTGCTGAACATCATCAAAGCAGTTTTGGCGGCTTTACCGCGCTTACCGGTACCCGGTGTTAGTTTAACCTTGTATCTGAAATGAGAGAGAAGTAAGAAACTTTCGTTACTGGAAGAGGAATAAATTACTTGAAGTTTTGAAGAGACTGATACGGAGCAACGATTGGTATCGCAAACAAAAGTTCGTCTTCGTCAACAGGCTGTCCGGTTAGCGAGTCCAGCATATCGACATCGGCGTTTGCCGGTGTGTCGTCCAGATCGTCGCCGTCGGTTTGTTGTCGTTTCGATTCGATCGGTTTGCTGTTGGGATACTTTTTTACTTTCGGATCTTCGTCGATTTTCTTGTCCGACTGCTTGATCTTATCGTGTCCGGCAGATTTAAGGATTTGCATACGCATCTGTCGTTCCTCTTCGTCCTGGTCCTTGTATTTCGATTTGATTTTCTTGAGTTTGCCCTTTTGACCACGTTTTACCTGTGCGAATTTTTTGTCTTCATCGTGCGATTGTTGTTGTTGATATTCGCGTTTTTGGTCCGCTTTTCGCTCTTTTTCCTCTCGTTTCTTTTTGGCAGCGGTCTGTTGTTTCCTGCGTGGCGGTAAAGCCGGTATTATATAAGGCGTCGTTTCTTCGTCTGTTTCATTGTGCACGTTCCTTTCTTCTTCGTGTGATTTTCGTTCCAGTTTAATGTCGGATTGCAGAGTTACTTTGCCGGTGTCGTGTTCGATTTTGATGTGAGTATCTGGAAACTGTGAGTGGTCATCATCTTCCTCGTCTTCAGAAGTCTGGTTGCTTTTGGCTCCTTCGGTTTTCTCGGCGGTTTCTGGACTATCCGAGTCATCGTCGATTTCGACTTCTTCCTCTTGCACGCTGTCCAGTTTTTCATTTTCAATCTCGAGCTGATTCAATTTTTCGATCTCTTCATCGAAAGTGCGCACCCGACGTTCTGACTTGTGCCGTTCGATCGAACTGTCCTCAAGCTTAAACAGCAAACTGAGCCCCATAATCAAATGGCACGGCGGTAAGAAGTTCTTCTTGCCGCGAATCATGAAACTTCCTGTACTGAGGTATTCACCAGTTGGCGCAGTTTTGCTTACTTGCTCGCTCTTAACCCAGTACGCGTTCGTTACGACCTTGGCGTCCCAGGCCACACTGTACGAAATCGCCATAGTACCGGCCTCGAGAAGAGTTTTCGGCGGCACATCGTTGCCTGTCGGATTTCGAATTATGACACTGGACGCTCCTTGAATTTCGGCGTGCACGTAAATATCAGATGGTCTCATGTAACGCTTCACGATCAGTTCATTTTGTTGACCGTCTCGTCCGCCAATCACCAGGTAGTTTTCTGAACTTATAAACCAGTAAAACTTTTCGAACCAGTAGACTTTACGAGCTTTGGAAATTGTAGAAATAGTTCTAACCTCTTTGAGCGTTTGTTGCGTCTTTCGTTCAGCCGATTTCAAAGCTTTCTGCGAAGCATCGATTGTTCGCTGTTCCTTCTTCGCCGCTGTTCTTTTCTGGTCGTAGTATTTTCGGGCATTGGCAAACGCGGACAGGGACAGGTCCACGTCGATAATCATGGAAGGAAGACGGTCTTCACTCTCTTCGTCATCTTCGCTTTCGTCTTCATGGTAGCTTTTGTAGGGATCGTGCAGACTGAGCGCAATGTGATTGATCTCCAACTTCAATTGTTTTATTGCTCTAGCAACCGGATCCGGATTGGCTTGCGCCGCCTTCAGCAAGTCGTGGATATCTGGCCAAGACATTTGATTGGCTATTGCACTTCGTATCGCGAGGATCGCGTTGTCAACGAGAGCTTGATTGCGAGTGATCAGCTCCGCCCTTTGCTTGTCCGATTCCTGTACTTTGTTCAGTTCTTCCAAACGTTTAGCATGATCCTTTTTCACATTCGATAGCTTCTTCAGTGCTTCGCGCTCCTGATGCATTGCCTTCAGATCGATCTTTTGACCCTCGAGGGTTGAATAGAACTCGTCGACGGCTACCATAAAATTCTCAAACTCCTTGTACGGCTGGTCTTTGTGTTGAAGAAACAAATTCGGATGGTATTCGATGCTGTGATAGAAGAACTGATCGTCGCCTGCATCCTGAGTGGGCTTAGCTTCCCTCTTCTGGATAATGTACCCCTTGGACGGACTGATGCGCCCATTTTTAATTATTTCGTCGGCTTCCCCTAGCGCGGCTATCAGTTTGGGCAAGTCGCTCTCAAAGTCAAACGGGCGATTGTTGGCATTGTCGCCATCCTTCTTTCTCTGCTTCCGAGTTTTTTTCGGCTGGTTGTCTGCTGGTTCCTCTTCAACATTTTCTTTTCGCGCAATGCAGCAATTTGACAGGTCATTCTTAAGCAAGACATGTTCGATTACTGTTGGGCCACATTCTGAAAATATATGAAAAGTAGACCAAATTCTTTGAACAATTCACCGAGCTCTAAGCTTACCTAAGACTGGAGTTAGGATTCGACGCAAATTGTCGCCTGGACTCGCGTTAGTGAGTAAAGTTCGTAACGCTTCCTCGCTCAACTTTCCTTCGTCTTGTTTGGCCCGATTGGTTGGGTACTTTTCACGCACGGCGAACCGAACCTCCTCGCCTTCCGTGTGCGGACGTAGAATGTTCAAAATCGTCAGCTCGTGATCGGCCAAAATGATGTTTCCCCGATCGTACAGTTCCAAAATGACGTGATACGCGGCCTCGCCCGTACCGAACTGAAATCCTACAATACGATCGATCCCAAACTGCTCCATTTTTTCTAAACGCTTGTTTTTGAGGTGCTTTCGTAGCTTCATTGAGAAGCCACTGGGCGCGACATTTTTGGGCCATTCGAATCCGGTGGTATGGAATCGGGTTCCCGACTCCAAGAGCAACACACATTTCGTTTCGGACTGCTGCAGTCGAATCAGATAGGTTTTGTTATCGATGTCGTAAATTTGATTCACTCTCATGCCAACGAGCCTGAAAACGGTGACGACGGAAATTGATTTATTGTAAATTTAGTGAGGTTAAGTGAAAAGGGCATGCTGAAAAGAGATCTGTACGTACCTTTGCAGCTCGGTAACGCCACATATTATATCGTATGTGTTAAAACGCGTTTTCATTGTTTTTTATTTTATCACAAAAATTTATTTTAACAATAATTGCAATATTTGCCAGCCAACAACAAAACGCGTCACTTGTCAAAGTGACAAGGCGATTAGTCAGCTGACGTACGAAACGAATGGAAATGGAATTCGAGGTGAATATGTTTTTTGGCAGATGACTGCAAATCGGACGGAACGGAAGTACATCTTGTTGCTGATTTTTACTTCTGTTAAATTTCAAGTCGAAATAAACTTAATGGCTAGACAAAGAACTTATGAATAGTTCCCAATAACTACCGACCAATAGCTCTAACTAGTGCGGTTAGCAAAATCTTTGGAGGTCATTAAAATGAATAAAAAAACATTCTGGTTTTGATAGACAACAATACAGATTTCAGTTTATAAAAGAAGTTCTCGACAAAGGTTCCTATGTTGCTGCGGTATTTGTGGAATTAAAAAGGCTTCAATACAGTAAACCTTAAAATATTACTTAAAAGACTTAAGGAAAATAGAATTCATAATAAAAAAAATTTAATTGGACTACAATATATTACTAAAAATCTCGACGAACTAAGCTCACCTAATGCAATATTTTTTAATTCTTGGACCTACATAGAGACTTAAGAACAAGAGTATTCAATACATCAAAGGAACATTATTCTATTTATGGGACACTAACCATATAACAGCACATAAGCCTGGAACGAATAAAACTAATATCGAGCCTTAAAAATAATAAACTTAAATCTTCAATTAATACACTACTTTAATACGTGAAGTGCAGATTTTATTAGACAGAAACATTTTCCCAGGAACGAATTTTTAGGGTTATACAATGTTCAGACTACGAGATTAACGCGTTTAAATCGAGTTGAACGTTTTGAAATCACTTCCCGAACGCGTTTACGAAAACGAGTTGCTACAACGCGTTTAACAGAAAACATGTACTGCGACCCTTGCGGAAATCGAAGTAAGCTTTGGAAGAAACTATTTAATGGTGCAGAAACTCAATCAATGTGTCAAAACTAAACGAGTTGCCTAGTCTGAACACTACCTTTTTAACACGTTTATTTTGCCTACTTAAACGCGTTTAAAACGCATAGTCTGTACAGGGTATTAGAGTAGTTAAAAAATTGTTTTTGAAGTAAATTTTCCGAAAGGGTTCAATTGCAATTCAGCCGGTTACATCAAACAAAATTACCTTTCGATTGAAGATATACCAATTTACGCGATTGTCAACCAAATACAGGACACCCTGTACAATAAAATGAGAGATAACCATTTTTATTGAAGATCATACGACTCATGGTTCTGGAGATATATTTTTTTTAAAAAACAATTTTATCGTCCGGTTTTACATGAATCTCACTTTTTTCGAAAATTAATCCGAAAAGTTTAATCCAAATAAATATTGTTGAAGGATCTGAAATATTAATGATTGACGGTATTGTAACGCAATTAAATAAAAATAAATAATATAAAACACAACATATTCCTTTTAAAATTACAATCCCATGCTTTTCAGTTTTAATTTATTTTATTCTCAGTTTTAATTTATTTTATTTTTAGTTCGGAATCATGGTTTGGTATTGTCTATGAGCTTAATCAGTAATCATAATTCATATATGCCCACTAGCAATCAAATTTATTTGTTTACCACGTTTGGAAATTAGTGTTCGTAGCCCACAATCATTTCCAATTTCGGGAGTGCAAAACCCCGAAAACAATACAAAATAATTTCGAATTGTTCACCAGTCGTCCCGAAAACTGAAAGTTTCCGGTTGGATTTTGCGGTAAGAATTTTAGTAGTGCAATGGACTACCTATTTACTATTTAGGTTGTGATTGTTGTTTGTACAGGTTGCAATTGAGATTACGAGTATCTATGTACTGGGACATAATACGCAAATTTATATTTATAGTATAATGTACATAATGCATAATGTTGCTGCAAAGTTTACTATCACGATGTAGTCGCATGAATAACACATGGTGTCCGCATGGTCGTACATGTACTTAGGGGACAACACTCTCATAAGTATTCAGTTTATTACAAACAATCTGCCTATTAATTAAGGATCAGAAATTTTGTAGTTGTTAACTAGTGTCGAATATTACATGGAAATGCAGCTTTAGAATGAATATGATTCAGTATGAAATAAACCTATTGATACCAGGAAAAATTGCATAAGCTTCTGATCATGAAAACAGCCCACAGCTCTATTATTTTCAATGTGAATAAAATTGCCTGAAATTAATTCGGTGTGGGATCAAAAATATCTTAAACATTGAGACCACAAAAGATTTGAATGCAAAGGCTATGAATGTAGCCATTAAGGTCGCATGTCTAGTTAACCCAAACACTTACTTTTATTATATTTTTACCTTATTACAATATTTTTACATGTATTTAAAAAGAAAAATTTGTTATCCTCAAATTTTGTGTTTCACGTTTAAGGACTAGCAGACTCCAAAGCATTGAAAAAGTCCGTATGTCCGCCGTTATGTTTGAAGCCTCGTAGCTCACAGGGCCCCTTTTTCGGTGGGTACATTGAGTGGATCCCGACGGTTCGAAATAGCGTAAAAAATTCTGCTGCATCCGGAGTTTAACAATATTTTCAAAATTCAAAATATTAAAGCAGAGCCCATACTATTTATAGCGAGGAGTGGATTAACGCAACACAAATTACCTATTTATTACAGTGCAATTTAAATATATTTGCAAGTAGGTAAGTATCTTTGCAAAACACGTTTGTTTGTATTTAAAAAATTAAAATGAACCAACTCCTGAAACTCACCATTGAACCATTTAAAAGGGTTGAGTGTGCAAGTCATATGTACGTTCAGAATTTATATGTAGGATCCCTGGCCTGAAGAAAGCCCTTATACTGTACACTGTCCCTTTCGAAAAACGGACAGCTAGAAAATTCAATTAAGCAATAACAAAGTTTATTCCATCCTGTCGAATTTCTCTACAGAAACTGAAAAGGTGATAAGCTCAAGTGGGGCGAGTGGGAATTTTAATTAACAACCTTAGGAGGAGACAGGAAGAGATAACAACCACTTGGTATGTGCTACACACAACCATAGCTCATAGAATACTGAAGTTTATTCCTATCCCTGAGTGTATTTATCTTAATTCCGAGGACTTTGGCAGATAAACGTAGTGTAATCGCATTTCTGGGAAGGCACCTTTTCAGGGCATGGTCATCATCTGGTGTTGGTTGCTTATCTCGTCGAGTTTATTTTACGCGAATTTAACTGCTTCGAAAGTTTAATTCAATAAATTTTTGGCAAATATGAGTTCTGAGATAAGTTGGTGTAAATAAGACGTGGTCCATCTTGTTTTATCGACTGATATGTAGATACATCCTAAACATGAAAGATGGAAAATCTATGTGTAATAAATTTGTTATTGATACACATCTTTCTTGGAGAAAAATGTTTGTTTCTAAACACCTACATTCCCTGATTCAAATCTCCACAAAATAAACAATACGCTGATGCAGATGTGAAATCGTTTTTAAGCTACATTTAAATTCTCGGGAAATAAAAGTGAAATCACAGTGTTAAGATACTCGATGGATTCATGTTCCAAGCAAGTTCCTAAACGAAATGTGCTTAAGTCTAAGATACTTAACTTCTTTCTCTTGGGTATTTCATCCTTGTGATTACCGACCACAACTTCATTACTTTACTGTGGACCCCCATGTTAATATCCTGCGAGCTGTGACCAGCTTCGGGCGAAATAATTCATTGAAACTCTGCACTTAGAACGGAAGGAACAACTTAAAAAGTTTGCATACAACTTAATTCTTCCCTAGGGAGAGGCTTTGTCGCAGGTCGATAATTTCGTTGCCCGTCAGTGACAACCTTTTCCAATGAGCCGAACTGGTTTTTTCACATTCTATGCGAAGAGAAAGGAAATCATTTTTCATGTTTTATTAGAAATAAAACTTTTTTTGCAACTTTTTTTTTTGCTTTTCTTAAACAGCAAATTTTGTCGATAAAGGAAAATTAGTGGAGAAAAAGATTGTATGACTAGGAAAATTTCCTACTGACTGGCAGGCTATTTTGCTACCCACGAAAACCAGCAGCAAGTTGTTAAATCGACGCAATTCCACCGTCTTCGAGGCTCTTCTGTTCCTTGAAATTCACAAGAAAATGCTTTGCCCAAGCTCCTCCTGGAGCTATTTCCCTTAGTTATGGACTCGACAATATTGTCCCGAGACAAGTAAATATTTATCGAGTTGATGATTTAGAAGATAGCCAACGGTTATGACTAGATATAATTTCTGCTTATGTAGAGATGAGGTAGACAAGTACTTTAGAGAAATGGTCAATTTATAAAGTTATTAACTGAAGTATGAGTTCTTACCAGAATATTTTCATAAAGATGGTAATTTCGTTCTCATGAAAAGACTCAGAAGGTTGTTTTTTGTTGCATAGCAAACTAAACAATGGCAGTCATAACAATATTGGCGCAAACATAATCGCAGAAAAACATGTGTTCTTTCACAAAGATGTCAATTAAGAAACTGAAATTGCACAAATCATAATTTTTTTTTAAATTCAAATAAAATGTTGAATACACTTTACTTAAATTATGGTCGCTTCCGTGTTGATTATCGTGAAAGTGTATTTTGGAAATCCAATGCTGATTTATAAGCTTCTTTCAAATAACATCAGAAGATCTCGAAAAATTGAGAGAACGATCTCCATTGCTCCTAATTGTGGAATTACAGTAACGACACCAATAATCGCACTGAATTGCTTCTACTGAAATATTTTGTTCACAGACCTCAAACGTATTGGCTGTTTTACTTTATTATTTCAATAATACAGTATTGTTAAATCGTTTGAAGGCTCGTAGCTCCCAAAGCCTTTGAGCTATTAAATTGAAATTTTTTTTATGAATAGACTGGGTAGGCCCCTTGAAGTGGCCAAATTTGGAGGGGTGGGGGTGTGAGGGGGGAGGAGGGGGAAGTGTTTTAGACGGAAAATTTTGGTTTCTAGATCTCAGCATAGAGGCTGAAATTTGGAATTTATATAGAGCTTCAGTAGTGGACCCATTTGCAAAAAAATTACCGATATAGGTGAAAGGGTTTGGGAGTGGGGGGAAAAGTAATGCGTCCGAAACGCAAAAAAGGTGAGAACGACACTTTCTAAAATCCATATCTCCTAAACGGTTAATGTCACAAAATTGAAACTTAATGAATATCTGTAGGTATACTAGGAGAATAGATCGGAAACTTTGAGTGAGGGCAGTGGCGTACGGGGGTGGGGGGTAAAAAACTTTAGATTACGATATCTTACGAACCAATTGCACTAGACAAATAAAATTTGGTTTCTGTATAAAGATGGATAAATGAAGTTTGCTGAAAGCAAAAGTTTTTAAGGGGGCGGTGGAGCATGAAAGTGGAGGGGATAAGAATTTTTCTAAAAAATCACGTCTCATATCTCAAGAACAGTGTAAGAATTTTTACCAGAAGTAGGCCCAATAAACCTCTAGCAGAAAACAAAATTTTGGAAGTGAGGGTGTAAAGGGTGAGGGTGAGGGAGGGTGAAAAGGAAAAAGTTTAGATTATTATATCTCGACAACCTATAATGATATGAAGCTGAAACTTGGTATTTGGATAGAGCTATATTAGTAGCATGTTGGAAAAATATAATTTTTTATAGGGGTTGTATGGTACGGGGGTGTTTTTCCTATCTATAGAACGGCTTATGCTATAAAGTTGAAACTCGGTACGTTTATGTAAATCAACTAGAAAACTTATTTAGATAAAAAAAAATTCAAATATCCATTGGCGTTCGGAGGGGGGGGGGGGCAGAAAAAATTATCAGTGAAAATGGAATGCATATATTTTCACGGTTTTCGTCATATCTATTAGGTCTTCCCAAATATTGAATTCATTTTTATTCTACGGATTCTTCATATAAATACCTAAAAAGTGTTTTCAGGATTTTTTAAAATTCCTTAGGGGGTGCAAAGGGTTTTGTAAACTTTTTCACGAATTCTACTATATCCCCACGTCTTATCAGATATCGAATATCTTTTCACATTCATGGGCTTGCGTAATAATCGCCTAAAACTTGTTTTTAAGTTTTTTCCTTTTTCAGCCCCTAGGAGGGTATAAGCGGGTTGAACACCTTTTCACGAGTTCCGTCATATCTTTTAGAAGTGATAAGAAATTGAATTGGTTCCTACTTTCTCGTGCTGTCTTCATATTTATTTAATAACTGTTTCACAATTTTTTCGAAATTCAAACTCCAAGTGGAAGTAATGAGTTTGTATACGTTTTAACAATTCGTCATATCTCTTAATTCTGATAAGGCAACAAATTCGTGTTTACTTCTATGGGCTTTTAGTGTACATAATATACCGAAATTCGAATAGTCTACACGGGCTTTTTAATGTTTAATCGGCTAAAAATCTCTATTTTACGAAACTAACTTTCCAAGAAACCTCATAATTTAGAAACAACTGATGATATGCTCCGACTTTGACCACTCCCAAACTTTGACCCGAAAATAATAAAGTTTCGCCCAGACCATTGGCAGATTTTTTTTAATTTATAGGCATTCATTTTTCCATGTGTATAAGCCGTTTGTCGTCTATTGTTGTAAATAATTCGAAATAAAACCGAAGGCAAGTGTCAAAATCGACTTACACGCGAGTTACGAATGTGGTTCTGGGTTCAAGTAAAAAAATTGATTTTATAGTTCCTTTTCGCGGAACTGAATAAAAACACAATTTTAAATTAAATTAACTTAATTTTATTCACTTGAATTTGATAGCACTTCGTTTAACAATTATTGTGAGCTTCAGCTCTTAAAATGATCTTATAATTCAATTGATAGATAAACTCTCTGAACAGACTGACCCCGATCTTTCTGTTCGAATCTTATTTATAGTTTGACATTCTTTGTTTGATCGTATTATGCTGACTCTTTGATTTATGCATTTGCAGAAATCAGTTATCGGTTATCAATTATTCTTTATAAACAATATCTTGGATATGAAATAATGCGTATTAAGCAGATTTGTTGATTTTACGTTAATTAGAAAATCTTGTTATGGTTAATTATGTTTTGATTAAGAATTGAAAGTATGCACAAATTTAATGTGTGACATGAGTCATGCATTAAATTTGGTGGTGATGTCATTAGAGTTGAGGCTTAGTGGGTCTAATCTAACTCCTCCCTCCTTAAGTTTGTTGTTGTCCTCAACAACTTTTACATTAAGTAATTCAACATCATTTTGTTTAATTTCATTTACATTAATTTGTAGATTTTGGTTTCGGTTTTTACAATATATGTAAAGTATAAATGATATGGTAAGTATTAAGATTATAATTAATAGTGTAGATCCAGTTGTAATTGTATTTTTGGTATTAAAATATTTAATTTCTTCAATTTTCTTTAAATTTTCGATATTTTCTAATTTTAAAGCTTCAAAATTTGGTTCATATGAATATCCAGTGATATTTTTTATAGGATTTAATGTTAATATTTGTTGAAATTCTATTATTTCGTTAGAAAAAAATTTCTGTAGGATCTCTACTTTACAGTTGCTAAATCTGGTTACATAGTTTCCATTTAATTGGTATAATTTTTCATTACAGTTATGTTTTATTTTTTCATTTATATTTATGATTAATAGTAAACCTTTTTCAATTTCAGTTATACTAGTCTTATTATTATGTTTTATTATACAATTTGAATTCTTACAATTTAATTTGTTTCTTAATGATTTTACATATTTTTCATATTCGTAGTATTCTCCATTATACATTACTACTTTACTAATATTTATATTTAATGTTTCTGAATACTTATTTGGAATTTTTCTTACATAATAGGTTAATGTAGGTTGGGTAAGAATAGGTATATTGATGACAAATATGATTATATTTTCTTTCAATAAAACATTAATACTTATGTCTTTTAATTCATCAAATGTTAAATTAAATTCGTTAATTTCGTCGTGTGTTAGAATTGATCTTGACATAATTCCAGTTCTAGCTGAATTTACGTTGTCTATTATTTTTTCAAGTTCATCCTTTATTAAATTTAAATTTTGACTTAATTGAATATTTATTAGAATTCTATTCATTTGTCTAGTTGTATTGTTGATATTATTTACGAGTTGTGTATATGTTTGATTAATATTTGAAATTATTTTGTTAAGATTATTTTGGAAAGCGTTGTTAATTTTAATTTGTTTATTCATAGCTTCTATTACTGCGTGGTTATTACTATCTATAATTTGTAAATGTTCCATAATTTCTTCATAATCATCATTATCCATTAATCCGAAAAGACATTTATATAAATTTCCGATTGGGTTAATAAGCCCTCTTTTTGTTCTTTTATTTGAAAATGGGTTAATTTTGTTTAATATGGAATTATCTTTTTTGTTAAAATGTAATAGTTTTATTTCGCTACGTATATTTTCTATTATTTCGGTATTATGTGAATTTATTTCAACTTTGTTTATAATTTGGTCTAATGCATAATTGTATTGTTCAAGATTTATTTTATGGTAAATTCGTTTATGGTCTTTAATTAATCTTACTGGGTTTCTTTTAATTAATATAATTCCTGATTCTGATTCTACTTTCTTTGGTACCATTAGTATAGGTGCATTATATGGTGAATTCGAGGGTTTAATTATTCCTTGTTTTAACATATCATCCATTTGAGTTTCTACTTCCTTTTCGTGGAATGGTTGGATTCTATATGTTTTAGCATAGAGAGGTTTATTACTTTTCGTAATTATTTCGTGCTTTGTTTGGGTTGTACAGGATAGATTTTCTCCTTCCTTGTATATTAAATCATCGTAATCTTTTATAATTTTCTTTAAGGCTGCTGTTTCTTCGGAATTCGTTCCTATAAACAGTTTATCTTGCGATTGTTCAGTTTCAATTTCATATTGAAAATTTATTTCTTCGGGTACGGCGTAGTTAAAGTTTAATTTTTGATTGTTAATTAGCATGTTTCCTTCTCCTAAATTTAATGTAATATTTAAAGTGTATAATAGATTTTGTCCTATTACTGCCTTAAAAGGTTTATTTTGGAAGTCCATAATATTCCATAATATTTTGTGTGAATCGGGTAATTTAAATTCATTGGGCATATTAGATTTTAATTTTTGTTGTACATAATAAGTACCTCCTAGTCCGTTGACTGGTATGGGTTCTTGTAAATTGATTTTTTCGTGAGGAAGGAGACAATTTTTGTCTAAACTTGAAATAGATGATCCCGTATCAATAAGTGTAGGGATAATCTCGTTATCTATGTTTAAATTTATTATAGGTAAAGGGTTTCCGAGGCACATTGTTGAAAATTTGTGTCCATTGGTTCGGATTTACGATTATTATCTGTTTCTCTATTGTTTGAATTTTGATTGATTCTAGCTGAATTATCTATTTGCATTGGTTCAGGTTTGTAATTGTTATTATTGTTATAATTCTGCCTGTTGTAATTATTATTGCGATTATAATTAAGATTGTTTGGATTTTTAAAATTCCGTTGGTTATAGTTATTATTATTATTATTTCTGTTATTAAATTGCCGGTTCCCTTGATAGTTATAATTTTGATTGTTAGGATTTGGGTTATTATTTCGATTATTATTGAGGTTTTTGTCATTGTTGTTATTTTGAGTATTATTATTTCGATTATTAGGATTTTGGTAATTCTGATTATGAGAATTTCTATTTTGATTATAATTTTCATTTCTATTCCTGTTATTGTTTCTTTGTTGAAAATTACTAATATTCTTCACGCTACTTTCAGTGTTTTGCTGAATTTCTTTAAGTGTGTTGTACGCTTTATTTAAGGTTTCACAATTCTTAATTTCTAGTAAATAGGCTTTATACTCTGGTAATAAGGATTTAAATTTATTTAATGCAAGGCTTTCATTTCTTACTGGATTAAATTCATGAAATTGATCTCTGCGTGGATCATGTAGATATTTAATATTTATTTGATTCAACAGTTCGTTAAGTTCATTATAAGTATCATCTATATTCCTATTACTTACTCTGTGTATTTTATTAATAAGAGTACTGTATGACTCGTTTACGCCAAATGTTGATGTTAGGATGTTCTTCACAATCTGCCAGGTAGGGACAGGTATCTTCTGTACTGTGTTTCTTGCTTCGCCTTGGATCTTGTGCAGGATTAATCGAAAAATGTATGATTGGTGGTTTCCAGGTTGGGTAAAGTTGAGTATAGTGTCGGCTTCGTCTAACCATGTCGTTAATGCGTATTCTTTATTGTTTCCGGTGTATACGGGTAGTCTTCTAGCTTCCTTCAAGATTTCGTCGAATGTGAATTCTATCGGTAGTGGTGGATTAGCTTCTGCTTGTTCAACCATTTTCACTTCTTTTTATATTTTAATTAATTTTTCGTATTAATTCGTTGATTTTTATTTTACTTTATTATTTTGATAATACAGTATTTATTAAAGCTTTGTTTTCCCTTATTGATCGTACTAAGTTTTCCTTAGCTGATCTTCGGTAATGCAAAACTTGTAGTTTTTAAATTCAACTCGATTTTCTCTTGTTGAATGTGTAATTTAGTTTTTCACTATTTTACTTTTTTGGTTTTATCACTATTGTCCAATTTGCACTTGAACTAACTCTTAGTGGAGTACGTGACTTTTATGTTGGTTCTTTAGTCAAAGGTGGTTCCTCCCTCCTATGACGGACGACTGCGCCAGTTACGAATGTGGTTCTGGGTTCAAGTAAAAAAATTGATTTTATAGTTCCTTTTCGCGGAACTGAATAAAAACACAATTTTAAATTAAATTAACTTAATTTTATTCACTTGAATTTGATAGCACTTCGTTTAACAATTATTGTGAGCTTCAGCTCTTAAAATGATCTTATAATTCAATTGATAGATAAACTCTCTGAACAGACTGACCCCGATCTTTCTGTTCGAATCTTATTTATAGTTTGACATTCTTTGTTTGATCGTATTATGCTGACTCTTTGATTTATGCATTTGCAGAAATCAGTTATCGGTTATCAATTATTCTTTATAAACAATATCTTGGATATGAAATAATGCGTATTAAGCAGATTTGTTGATTTTACGTTAATTAGAAAATCTTGTTATGGTTAATTATGTTTTGATTAAGAATTGAAAGTATGCACAAATTTAATGTGTGACATGAGTCATGCATTAAATTTGGTGGTGATGTCATTAGAGTTGAGGCTTAGTGGGTCTAATCTAACTCGCGCGACAAAATTAGAAAGTAGACCATCAAAGCGACGCGAAATCACTGTAACTGTTTGCACTCATGCATTCTAATGGGTTGGTAATGTAACGTATGGCGCATCAGAAAAATATAAAACTAATTTTTGAAACGGAATTTCGTTTGTGGAAAACATAATATTTCTAAAAGTTAAAGAAAAAAGTTTTTAGTTTTTATATAACATTTTTTTCCACAATAATATTTTTCATTTTTAAACGTACACTTGCTCAACTAAAATAAATTTTAATGAGTTACCTTTTCAATAAGCTCAGTACGGTTACTCTATTACCTCCATTATTATTTAATATTTGTATGTCAATCACTTGAGGCATTTTTCTGAACCACCTGTATCAACAATTATATATATAGCTTCAGTTTACATCACCTTTCAAAAGTGAGCCTATTATTATTCAAATGATTAGGAGTTTACAATTATGTATAACTTAAACCGTATAATCGATCCAAAACTTCTATCACAAAAGACCACTTTAATAAAATTCTGATAACGTGCTCTGGAATATACACTTTTTCCAGCCAAATGCACAAGCCTGTTCCTTGATTCTTCGTGCTAAAAACACCCATACCTCGTGCTCATTCAATATCAGCCGAAGGCTTCGAATTTACTCCAAATTAGAAAAGAGGGTAGAGGAAAAGAATAGCTGCCAAAAAATTCTTCAACAAAATTAAATTTTTTGAATATTTTCTTTTCTGGACATGACCGTTGTAGGTATACCACGTAGAAGCAATTCCGAAGTAATATTTATGTACTTATGGATATGTGGTTTTTATTCTCCATTCTTTTGCACATAATTGGAAAGTCTTATGTTAAAATTTAAACTGTGAAATTTCACTTATTTTTTTTTATTTTTTGAAAGGACTCTGAATTAACTTATAGATTATAAATTGGGTGAGTGAAACCATCTCCTTCCTATTCCGGCAGTAAAATAGCAACCCCGCTAACTGGGCAGCAGTGCCATCAAAATTCTTGGAGAAGACCTCGAACAGCCTCTAGGCAACTTTTCCGTGAAATATCCTTCGCCCTAGATCCACAGACCCATGAAACGAACATTGCTACCAATTTATATCCATTCATTTTTAGATCCATTCTTTCTTTGGAACAAAATCCGCGAATGGTAAATATTTATGTTGGAGATTTCAAGCTTCCCGGCTTTATTCTTAGCGGACTTTAATTCATTTGAAAACTGCTGCTAAGATTTGAAAGGAGCTTTGCAATTTTATTCGTTGATAAATCTACTTAAGTTTTATTAATTTTTATTCACGCGAAACGTACTTAATTAATTTTAAGAACTCGATTGTAGAAAAACTTGAAACAATTAATGACGGACCAATAGAAACTTTTGCAGTTTTTCCTATTCAAATTTAAACAAATTCATTAAAATATTAATTTAGGTATACTTGTAGGACATACTGCGACAGGATTTTAATGTTTTGGTCGTGAAAATTTTATTTCATAGAGTTAAGACAGAAAGGCTTCAACATAAATAAGGGCCTTTGGACTCTAATATGAATATATTTACCGTTATGAAGTAATTGTGTAAAGATATGTCACATCTGTTTTTCCAGTAATATAACTCCATTCTTTCAATGTTTTTAACAACTTTCTCATTTTTCACAGTTTTGTCTGATATAACAATCATTTTCATTTTGAGGCCAACAGCTTTCTTGTGTAATTTTAATTTTTTCACCATCACCTCTTTACGTAATATTTAGTGCGTTTTCTTCTAGCGTCACTGTGTCCTCTAATATATACGTATAATCGCCTGTACCAAACAATTGCAGTTTTTCGATTCAGTATAATGAATTTATAAACGAAGAAATAATTTATTTTCGGGAATGAAGGTAGAAAACAGTCCTGCATTTTCCGTGTGACAAATTCAAATCAAAAAATGGGTCGAATTTAGTGATTCTCCGCCTTTTTTATTATAAACAATTAGATTTTAGTGTTCAAATAAAAAAAAAATTACAACTTTGCGTTTGCGAATTCTGAAAGTCAGTACTGTTTTAGCACTACTAAGGATTGAAATTACCTATATACATATACGACTAATTGTAAGTGCAATCTTTTACAATATGATATCCCGAGCTAAAACTACCGAAACTATAATGTTTTTACCGGTGCAATTTTTATAGATTTGAGATTGAAAACAAGAAATTATAACAGCAAAAGGAATTCATTGAAAAATATGGCACATGTAACAACAAATAATAATTGAAATTAGTTATTGTAAAAAAAATTTAATACTGTATTGGTATCAAAAAATGTTCTTCTGTACAGTACTCAATTTCAGACTAAGTGAAGTATACTATCATTTGATAAATTTTTCTATTCGCGGAGTTACAGGGAGATTGAATTAAGTCTTCCGGACTTTTATTCTCACTTGCGTAAAATGATATATCTTAAAAAAAAAGTTGATGTTTAACCGCACCTAGCTTGTTTTTTAGAAAATTGATTTACATTTCATTTGATGTATTAACAAAAATTGTAGATATAGCCGTATCTTGAAATAGTTACTTCCAAAAACTGCAACCCTTAAAAATTCTGTGGTTAGTTTAGTTTTTCGCAGGTCTTCTGCAATTATTAATTTTTAATTTTTTATATGTATTATTTTATTACTTACAAAAGCCGGAATGAATTCTATTTTTGTTAATTCAAATTTATGCAGCTTATTAACTAACAATATTGAATGATACAGCTAAATTAATAATTGCAGAGTTCGAAGCAGTCTACTCACATCTTATACAGAAATATTTTTAATTAATATTAAATAATGATTTCAATTTTTTTTATTCATAATGTTGACGAGAATGGATTTTTTCCTTGGTAAAGCTACCATAAGTGGTGCAAAAAGCTTCCTTTGTTTTATCGAAAAATATTTTAATGGTAAAATTTGCGTACGTAAAAAAATTTCTACTTTTCAGTGCCAGCAGTTCATTTTACTTTATTATTTCAATAATACAGTATTGTTATCGATTTTTAAAAAAAAAAAATTTGCTACCCTCAAAATTTTTTTTTCACGTTTCATGACGAGTAGACACGAAAAAAGCAAAAAAAAATTTCAGTCCGTCTGTCCGCCGTACGCCGTACGTCAACCGCTGTACGCAAAATCGTTTGAAGGCTCGTAGCTCCCAAGCCCTTTAAGCTATAAAATTGAAATTTTTTTTATGAATAGACTGGGTAGGCCCCTTGAAGTGGTCAAGTTTTGAGGGGTGGGGGTGTGAGGGGGGAGGAGGGGGAAGTGTTTTAGACGGAAAATTTTGGTTTCTAGATCTCAGCAACCGCTTATGCTAGGAGGCTGAAATTTAGAATTTATATATATCTTCAGTAGTGGACCCAATTGCCGATATAGGTGAAGGGGTTTGGGAGTGGGGGGAAAAATAATGCGTCCGAAACGCAAAAAAGGTGAGATCGACACTTTCTAAAATCCATATCTCCTAAACGGTTAGTGTCACAAAATTGAAACTTAATAAATATCTGTAGGTATACTAGGAAAATGGATCGGAAACAAAAATTTGAGTGAGGGCAGTGGCGTACGGGGGTGGGGGGTGAAAAACTTTAGATTACGATATCTCACGAACCAATTGCACTAGACAAATAAAATTTGGTTTGTGTATAAAGGTTGACAAATGAAGTTTGCTGAAAGCAAAATTTTTTAAGGGGGCGGTGGAGCATGAAAGTGGAGGGGATAAGAATTTTTCTAAAAAATCACGTCTCATATCTCAAGAACGGTGTAAGATAGATGCTTAAAATTTTTACCAGAAGTAGGCCTAATAGACCCCTAGCAGAAAACAAAATTTTGGAAGTGGTGGTGTAGTGGGTGAGGGTGGGGGAGGGTGAAAAGGAAAAGTTCCGATTTTAATATCTCGACAACCTATTATGATATGAAGCTGAAACTTGGTATTTAGATAGAACTATATTAGTAGCATTTTGGAAAAATATAATTTTTTATAGGGGTAGTATGGTACGGGGGTGGGGGGTGTTTTTCCTATCTATAGAACGGCTTATGCTTCAAAGTTGAAACTCGGTACGTTTATGTAAATCAACTAGAAAACTAATTTAGATAAAAAAAAATTTTAAATATCCATTGGCGTTCGGAGGGGGGCAAAAAAAATGATCAGTGAAAATAATAATAAAAAATAAATATAAGGTCTTTCCATATATTGAGTTCATTTTTATTCTACGGCTTCTTCATGTAAATACCTAGAAAGCGTTTTCAGGATTTTTTAAAATTCGACCCCTAAGGGAGTGCAAAGGGGGTGCAAAGGGGGTGCAAAGGGGGTTGTGTTTTTCACGAATTATACTATATTCCCACGTCTTATCAGATATCGAATATCTTTTTACTTTCACGTGCTTGCGTAATAATCGCCTAAAACCTGTTTTTAAGTTTTTTCCTTTTTCAGCCCCTAAGAGGGTATAAACGGGTTGAACACGTTTTCACAAGTTCCGTCATTTCTTTTAGAAGTAATAAGAAATTGAATTGGTTCCTACTTTCTCGTACTGTCTTCATATTTATTTATTAACTCCTTTCAGGATTTTTGGATATTCAACCCCCAAGTGGGTGTAAGGAGGTTGCATATCTGGTGATATATCGAATTCATTTTTACTTCCTAAGGTTTCCTTTATAAAAAAGCCAAAAAGTCAATTTCATTATTTTAGATATTCAATCCTAATGGGTGTAAGGGGGTTGTATGCTTTTCAAAGTTTCGACATATTTCTTAGGTTCAATGAGATATTAGATCGCTTTTCATTTCCACCGACTTTTTATATAATCGCCTACAAACCCATTTCTCAATTTTTTTATATTCAACCCCCAAGGGTTTGTACATGGTTTTACAATTTTTGCCATTCCTTAGTTCTGATGAGATATAAAATTGATTATTACGGCCAACCAATTCACGATTTTTCGAATTTCCAGAACCAGTTTTCACAAATTTTTCAAAATCCGTCTTGCCTCATAAGATATCAAGCTACTTCTTATGAAATCGTCTAAAAACCTGTTTCACAATTTTTTCGAAATTCAAACCCCAAGTGGAAGTAATGGGTTTGTATACGTTTTAACAATTCGTCATATCTCTTAATTCTCTAATTGCTTTTATGGGCTTTTAGTGTACATAATATACTGAAATTCGAATAGTATACACGGACTTTTTCAATGTTTAATCGGCTAAAAATCTCTATTTTAAATATTTTTATATTAAGAACAAAAATAATTTTCCAAGAAATCTAATAATCTCGAAGCAACTCATGATACACTCCGACTTTGACAGCTCCCGAACTTTGACCCGAAAAATAATAAAGTTTCGCCCAGACCATTGGCAGATTTTTTTCTTTAATTATCTTTAAAAATCTTTCAATTTCATTCGAAAGTTAATGAAAACATACTACAGAAATGATCCTGTGAAGTATAGTCAGTTTTCGTACTGTTTACAGTAATCGGACGGAGATTTTCTAATGCGTGTCTACTACTGCCAAAACGTGGAGATATAAAATTTTAGAAGTATCCATATTTTTTTTAATGTTCTGCCTATCATTTAAAAATATCTGTCCTGCTTGAATAATAAAACTGAACAAAATCAAAAAAACTAAAAACTCCTTTTCAACTGCAAAAAATTTCAGATAAATTTCTCTCGGAATTATTTTTTCCCATACAACTTACACGGTTGGACTCGAACGTTATGTTTTCGTTCCCTTAGGAGTCCGCGCATTTCTTCTAAAAAAGTGGAAATAAAAAATCTATTATAAATTGTTTATTTAAATTACTTACATCGCTTCCATATTTATGGCCTCAAAACCGTTTCTTCCGACTGTTTCGAAAGATATTCTACAATTCCTGCATATGTAGGTACATGTAAAATTCTACATAGCCGTTAACGATAGGAGGTGGAGGTGTACTTTTACCTTGAGGCTTATTTGCATACGAAATTATTCAGAATTCGTTAGCAACGTCTTTTCTTCCTATATAATTAGAATTTTGACATGGAAATCATACGGGAGTAAAATTTTCCCATTTTATGAAGCATACATACCCATACACACATCTCTGCCTTTTCATCTGCTATAGCAAAACCCTTTCGAATTTGCCTACCATGTTCTATTTCTCTATATAGATTAGTAGTGCCATTAATTGAGCCTAAAGGTTAATTTTGCATACTAATTCAGTTAGGCCTTTGGGTATTTTAAATCAATTTACTGAAACAAATTAAATAGGGAAAACTTAATAATTTTTTTTATATTATTTTATTTAAAAACAAAACTTTTTCGATTAGACGCAAGGCTGGAAAAAAAACACAAATATTCAGTTGGATAAAAAAGATTCTTTTGAAGTCCTGAATTCGGTAAAATCGGATGACTGCATGGCTTAAATTAATCGGGGAATTCAATGAATTCATCAAAGTCGTCCTTGTGTCGTCGGATGACATTGATGAGAGCAACGTATTGGCTGCCTGAAGGAAGCACAGGTATGTCGGCACAATACTCCTGGTGATATTCATCATGAAAATCGTTGCTGTTTTCGGTTGACGACAAAATCAATAAATGGCTATATAAAGCGATTTTGAAAATTTCGCAATTTCATGCACAATGGAAGTTATTAGTGACAGCATATTGGTTTTTGATTAATTACGGATTTCATCTTGTGATGGCTCGTTTTCGGTCATATTTTCTAGCTTAGGTAGCGTCGTTCCTTCTGGCAAATGATTGACAGAAATAAATTAGTTTTCGTCCAATAAATTCTATTGATAATTTATTTGATTTGTGTGAGTGGGTATACTCGTATATATAGTTATCAATACTGAAATCATTAAGACAGCGTTGCTATTTTATAAATTGTTTAGTGGTAAATTTGCTAGGATAAGATAATTATCTATTGCCCGAGAAAACAATTTTTTTAACAGTAACAGCCATACAATGCAAGAAATCTCTTAACAAAAAAACTGCGATAAGTATAGACGCATCTTTAATAAATTTTTAGGTAAAACATTTTTCTCTAAACTTCAGGTCAATCACAATTATTGACATAATTGTAAGCATTACGTACATTTTTTCTATAGAACAGTAATTGAATATCCCCATATCTTTATAATTGGTGTTTGTTCATCATTTCAAAATCAGACAAATTTGTCTGTACAACGATGAAACGTACGTACAGTTTACAGCTATTACACACAAGAAACTAAAGTGTGTATGCATTGAAATATTAAAAGTTTAATTAAAAATTAAATAAAACGAGATTTTGTAACCTTCCTGTCATAAACATTCGCGCAGAAATAAACGGCAATTTAATTTGCCCTGATAAAAAGATGTCGAGTACGAGTATATTCAGTTCGGTCATATTACGAGTTCCTGGAATCCCGATAACGATGTCCTGGATCGTCCTTTGTGCAGCGACTCGGTTATTGGTTTCCACATGGCCGTAGGGTGAAAGACGGAGGTCTATGATATGATACTGCTCTGAGATAAAATACTGAGGATATTAATTTGGCTATTTCTTAATTAAATTTTTATTTGATTCAATGATCTTCCAAGAGAAGGTCTTAATGATTTTCTAACAGAAATTCCATTTCATACAGGGAACGTCCGTTTGATATATTGCACCCTGCGGTTGGATTTACCAAAACTACATCAGAAGATAATATACAAGCCAAATATTCCGTAGTGTATAAAAGCAAATCATACCACAAAATTCGATACCGAAACACTAAAGTGAAATTGATGGGATTTTGCTCGTCTCATGGCTCTCAGGCAAAACTTTCGAAATTTCTCAAGGGAGGCACATAAAGAGTATCGCATTTCGACTATGTGCAGGAATATGTTGACTTTCAATAAAAATAGTTATGGTGCATTTACTTCAAGAAGTCTGAAAGCAAAGCAAAGCTAATAAATTTGAACTGGATAAAAACAAAAAACATAACTAACCATTAGATCCGTTCGTAAATTTGGTCCCCAGTGCTGAATTTGATTTCGATCATCATTAATCTATTATTAGGTACATTTCTTAGAGCTCGGGTCATTCTACGAAATTATCACCAATGACTAGAGGGCGATATTTCCCGATTTAAATTTTTTTATATAATACAATTTCCGCGAAAAGGTAAAATATTCAGACAAACGACACCATTTTTAAGGAATTTATTGATTTTTGATCCGAAAAAGAGGTGTTCCGTAAAGCAGTTGTACTTTAACTCATCATCAATTTTTTTCTGCGAATTATATTGTAATAAATTAAGAATCTGGATTATACGAAATTTAAATGTTTGAATGTGAGTTAATATTAATAAAAATAAATCATTAAAACATAGCTATGTACCAGACGCGTAGCGTGAATCTTCGTAGGGCTAGCGCAACGATACGATCGCTATATTTCGCGGCATTTTCTGATAACTTCCTGGAATTTAGCGATCGAAATTTTATTTCTGAATGAAAATTACGTGTTTATGGTTATATAATTCATGGAATTTGATGATCGTGTTATTGCGCTAGCTACGAAGTTTCACGCTACGCACCTGATAGTATGTACGTATTAATTTATCAATGAATAACAAAATTCATATAGTTAAGTACATATTTCACTACAGTCGAGAAAAATTAGTTTATTAGGATATAAGAAATTCATCAATACCATTTCAATTTGCTCATTAATGAAGGTATCTATCATTCATTCATGAATCTACGTATTAGAGTAATAAACAAGAATTTCAACGATCAAAACATCCTTTCATTAAATTTTTTAATTTATTTACATCATTCATAAATACCATGAATACGCTAGTTAATTAGTTTGTCATTATCATGAATTTGTTCATTAAAATAATGAATACGTTCAAACATGAAAAAAAACCTTTTCTGTAAATTTTTTTGCCACACCTTCGGACACCAATGCAATTTTGAACATTTTTTTGCTTACATTGCTTCTGTAGTACATCTATATATATACTAAGCTTCAACTTTCCAGCATAAACCTTTCTTGAAATACTAAAAGCCGTAACCGTACATTATAGTTCGATTTTTCTTTTTATGCTTTTTGTGTTCTGCTAGTCCTACCATTATGCAAACTATTAATATGATTTAATAAGAAACCAAAAATTTCGTTGTTGTTCTGCACAATCAAATTTTCAATAAACATAGTGGATAATTTACCTATCGAATATCATCATAGAGAAGTAAAGAAAAGGACAATATTGAAACCTGATACTAAGGAGCTACCACAAAGCTAACTGGTAAAGATCTTGCTGAAAAATAGGTACCTTCCTAGAAAGAGGGTTTTGGCCCAATGCGGATATTTAACTGAAAGATTTCACGATGAAAGCTTATTGTTAAACATCTTGCAATGTCGAAATTAGGAGACGGAGTCAGTAACGGTGCTACCGCCGAGTATGATTTAAAGAACGGTGCGATTAAACTCAATTATTTTATTTGATCTCTGTTTTTTGATCTACTGAATTTTTCATGATTTTTTATTGTTTTTCAGTAATGGATTACACATATTATTTAGAAAAAAATGAAATAAAAGCAATGAAATTATAAATGTAGATATACACTTTTTTGAAAGAATAATAAAGTAAAACGGATTAAAATCTGAAGTAGATTTAAATGAAAATGTAACTATATAACACAATAAAAAAACTACTTAACTTGTACTCAAATTTCTTAAATCTACAAAATTAAAGAACGGACGGTTACTCCGTCTATGCGATTTGCCTGCCTTGACGAGCTCGGAACAATTCCCATGCCATTCTTTCGAGTGTTCCTTTTCTCTTCGGGACATAAAAACTCATTGTTGATTTTTCTTTAAACTTGTTCATTTTCGCAAAGCTTATCGCACCGACGTTGCACTATAAAAAACTCGTTGTCGTGGCTATGGAAATTATCTCTGACTTTTAATTCAGAAAATTTTAGATGATTATAATCCTTGGAGCTTAAACGTTGAAAATATCGAATTTGGTTAGAACGGAATTATAAAAGACTCTTTAGTAAGTAAATCTCGCTGCTTATTCTGCGCGACTGCTTTTGTGATATTATATTTTTTATTCTTGAAGTCTAAAGGAGCAGAGTTTTATGAAAGAGTTTCTGATTTTTAGATAACAACACAACAGAACGACTTAGGGCCGGTTTCACAGTCGAAGTTTAAACCAAAAATTTGGTTTAAGCTTAGGAACTTATTCGTTTGTTCCTAAGTTTAAACAAAATTTTTGGTTTAAACTTCGACTGTGAAACCGGCCCTTAAAGTTGAAATTTACAGTGGGTGGCTGGTCGAAGAGAGAATGTTCATGTCAATGGTGCTTAGACTGGCAAGTTGAAATCTGATGTATAAAAAATATATATTTCTTTCAATGGTAAGCTTTCAGCAGAACGAGGTATAAGTGAAAGTATACGCATGAAAACTGCGCAAAGGTATAATTTGAATTTAATCACTGACCGGTTTATTTTCCTGGTAAGGTTCTTTACAAAACTTATCATTGAGATAAATTTTCTTCTTCGGATCTCTAATGTAACTTTAAGAATTTGTGGTGATGCTTTTCGACGTAGGTTTCTAAAAGGAAACGAGCTTTAATTTTTGTATATATACACTATATCTACCAAGTAGGAACGCGTTACTTAAAAGAATAGAAAAGACTTTCACTATAATAAAGCACTCTTCTCATGCCGAGTGCCTGCTACCATATGCAATTTGATGTGAAACTGCTGTATCTTTCGATTGTAACAGAGTTCTATGGTTTTTTTCTTCATCTTATTAAATGAGGTTTTCAAGGATTTATGAGCCACATAAAAGAATTCTTTATTCACCAAGAAAACAAACTTTTTGTGTCGGTATACATCTGGAAATTGTATGCATACAACTGCGAATACTTCTAAAAAAAACGAATTATTCTAGCTTTTCCTTAATAAAATTTCGGGTTTTTTTTTTGTGCTGGAAAAGTCAAAAGAATAAAAGAAAATCGAAGCACTAGGGAATGCTTGCTCGTGCAGAAGCCAACATGCGATGGGTTACTAAGCCGGAAGAACGTTTTAAATCCTTCGAAGCGGAATGTTTAAGGATAAAAAAAAATATTTTTTTCAGTTAGACCAACTGGACTGCATGTAGGAAAATCATAGCCATGGAAATGTTAAATATTCTGAAGTAATAGATACTCGTAAAAAATCAGAAGACTTGCTTTTAAGAAATTAGTGACTTGAATTCTTCTCCGCAATTCCTTCGTATACCTACTGCATAAAAATCCTGCAAGTTGCCAATTTATATCAAGCAACAAGTGCGCACGTGTTGAAATTGAACTTATTCAGCAGTTCCTGACGATTTGTTGGTGTTAGCGCGCAATCTCCTTGATTATTTAGTTGACTGCTGACAATATCGTTGGTAATCCGCTCTTCATTTTATATCGGGATAAAATATGACTCATTTTGTTTCTAATCGATTCTAAACTATATCCAAAAACGATTTATCACTTCGCTGGAAAATTTTTTAAACTAGCCATTACAAGGTTTTTTCATTAAACTTGTCTTGAACTTGAATTTTTTTCCCAAAATGTACTAAAAGTAAGGTTCTGCACCAACTAAGCTAAATTTTTAACTATAGCTGATAAGATGAATAATATAAATTCCGCTTGGCACTTATCGAATAGCAATTGAGAAACACTGATCCATTTTTTCCTCGCATGCGTTTCCGGTGGGACATGGTAAGCAACCTCGGAAGGTGGAGCTAAATGTATTTGGACAAACCATTGTATATAACTCTCTTATTTTCATCTTGTGATAGGTGTTACCAATTTTAAAAATGTTGTAACAGTTAACATTTTTTTGATAAGGAATTCAAAGCAATAAAATTCAACCATTAATGGTAACGTCATGGATCGTACAACTACTTTCAATTAAAAAAAAAAAGATCAACAAATAATGCCCAGAAATTTAAAACCGTAAAAAAGTTAAGGCCAATATGTACTACTGCTAACAACCTAGCAATAAAATTGAAAGTTGTATGAATTTCCACCGTAAGTAAAGAACCCAATAATAAGACTACTTGTAAGTATACAGACTATTTGATTTCACAAAACATTGTTGGCAATTATTGTACTGCAACTGCACCACCAATTATTGTACTGCTACAGCACCAACTCGAACAAATAGGAAAGAATCGACGATTTTGTTTTCATTTCATTAAAATTCTTGTAAACAAATCACATTTAGTGTGTAGTTACAATGGTTCAGGGAAGAATTCCGACACTTAATGTCGAAATGTATTGGAGCATACATGACCTATATTTCTATTTGCGTATGGACATATGTATAAAAGATTTAATCAAAATCGTAAGCAATTTTCATGCCAACTTGGAACAAACATCCAGACAAACAAAAAACTATGCTATTTTATTTATAAAATTTAGACAAGCTTCAGCAATTTTTCGATCAGAAAATAAATTAGCAGTCAACACGTTACAACAGCACGAAAGCGACGAAAAACTTTTCACCATTCTTTAGAATATTCCAGTATCTTTTGCACGAATCTATTCGCATACGAGTACATATATAGTAAATTGTTCTATGGTTTCCTTGAGCTCAGCACATACAACATTTTTATTTACGAAAGATAAAATGAAAGGTCTCCTCTAGTTTACAGCTTAATTTGTAGTACTATTGTTCTATGTTACGTAACTCGGAAATATCGACTGATCCTCATAAAATATCTACGATTTCTGTCAAGTGATGGGTATCATAACTTTTGGTCCTAGAATCGCAAAGAAGGTATTTCACCAAAATGTTCGTGTTTTTACGCCAGCTAGCAACCTAAATCTTCCTACAGCTGTAACAAATTGTTATCCATATTCGAAGGAAACTTACTTGGAAATTCAAGAGTGGATTGAAATTGATTGATAGACAACATCGATACGCTGACGACGCCTTACTTTCAATAAAAACCAACATAGAACATACTTGCGAGTATCAAAGAATTATTGTTATGGCTTATGATAAAAATGTATTATTGAGGTAAAAGGGATGCGTATGTTTACGAGCAGGTGGGCCGAGAAAGCACAAAAAGGACGTTTGATAGGACGTGTGAAAAAATATTCCGAGATAAAGCGGATTCTAAAACAAAAAGGCATTTCATTTGGGTTTACACTGATTGCCGAGCTCCAGTAGGGACATTGTGATCACCATGACGAAATTTAAAAAATTACACAAACAATTTTGTATTTTCACGTATTTTTCAATTCAGAAAGATATGAGGTTTTTAGAATTTGAAAAGTATATTGATCAGGAGGTTCGATTATGTGAGGAAAACGAAATTTCCTTGATCTGGATTGTGAGCTTGAACGCTAGCATCAAGATCTTCTTTCTAAATTTCATATCTCATGATGGCCTTACGTTAGAAAGTTGAAACCGGGTTTGGACACAAGTGACAAAAGATACTAGGCTTTTAAGAAAGGGTCGTTGGTTTTCAGAATGGTCAGAAATAACAATGTAAGGAGTAGGCTAACAACCCAATAAATAGTTAGACTCATCGGTCTAGCTAAAAGTTTCCAATCAGGTTGGCACTTTGAGGTGATAAACTATACACTAGACGATTGACAAGATTTTTTGTCATACATGTGGCAGTCAATTACAATAAGTATGACCAAGATACAACCATAGAACCACTATTAAATCGAGTATCATGTCATGGTATGCCGCATTTGACTACTGTGAATTACTATTACAATAAATATAAAAAAAATTTCGCGAATTAAATTTGAGTGAAATATTCCGCAGTAAATCCGCATTAGAGACAGATATTGAATCCTACTAACTTCTTTTATGCATGGTTCTGGACAATGCTATATTTTTGGTGGGTGAGTTCCTTTCTTGGCTACTACCTAATTTAATATTTACCTTAACCTCCATCCAGGTGTATGTATATTATACGCATACGCTCGTACAATAAATTAATTACGTCATCCCAATTAGGATACTCGAGGTCGGTTTACATGCATGAAGTTGAAAATAGAGCACTCTATCTCTATGCTAATGCCAATCAACTGCACAACTTAATCAGTTGCAGTGACGGTAAAGCATCCAAATTACGAGTAGTTATCAACTAATTATTTTGGTCTAATGCTAATAAACTTGCCAGTTGAAGAACTTTTCGACGTTCAAGTGCACTTCAACTTTAGTTAAGTGTTTATTTTATTTGCATTTTCGCTAGCTCAGATATTTGAGTTTAACGTTTACGAACCAAGTATAAATGTACGAGTACTCGTATGTTTGTGCCGCGATATTAGCTGGGAGTGAAATTATGAGATTAGAAAGTTTATTTAAAGTTATTACTGTAGTATGGCTGAAGGAGCTGGTTTATAGAGTTTTGCAACAATGTTTGAATGTTGCATTAACGTCTTAATGTCTCCTCTGATTTAAATATTAATGCGTAATTCAATTCTAAGTCATGGACTTATCACTTTTCACAATGCCACAATTTTGGCTATCGACGGGCAATGATTTGCTTCTGAAACCCAACCCACCAACTGTAGGAACCGAAAAAAAAATATTATAATATTAATGTTCGCCTTTCATTAAATCAAATTCTTTTGATTAACTACGAATTTTACACACCTTCATCATATTAATTAATAAGTTCTAATGAATAAAAGATATTTTCATAGTTTCGATGAAACTGTTATCCATGCTCATACTGATAATGAATACATTCATATTATTGAAGAATATGTACATTAAATCCTCTCTCTTTTCTTATAGCAGTGCATACTACCCAATTCGAACCGGTTGCAGTGTTGAATTCGAAAATAAGGCAATTAATAGCGCGGTGTTACATTCGCCAAGTATCTACGCTAATTAATTAATTTTATATTTTCATTCTAAGGAAGCGAAATAAAATTACCATCTTGAAGCAAAGTGGATATTCAATTCGATTTCAATTTGAAATCCCGCAAATTTTATTAAAATTAACTTTTATAATTCACTCAAATCATACCTTCGTTGGGTGTACCCTCCGCAACACTTATTATTTTACGTAATATACAAGACAAAAAATTGTGTTCGGCATGCTTGGTCCCTTTCAATTTGGTTCCATTTGAAATTATGAAACTTTATTCGCTCCACATAACTCAATTTACTCGGTGGCATTATCCAAAATAATTCCATGAGAAGCTGGGCTGATGGAATTAATTTGTATCTTGACATTTTGCTCCTCTTTCATTTCACTCTCATCAAATAAAGTTTTAAAGTGGATTCAAAATTAAGTTCGTTTCTTTTTTGTATTGCGTCAGAAGGAAGGTGACGATTTTGTTGGTACGCAATATATGCCGGGTCTGATCCTGGTTTATGGTCTAATGAGGTTGGGCTCTGTCACTTTCACCAGTGTCCCTATCACTTTCTAACTCTCGTTTATTTTCCCCGTTTTGAATTCCAGCATACGAAATAATAGAGACAGCTTCAGGGGTTACACCTCAAGGTAAATTGTGTGACAATTAAAAAAAATCAAGGGTATCGGGTAGATGATAGAAAGGGCATTGCCATTACTTTTTACAATAATTATATTTTTCGCTAAGTAAAGCTGTTCTTTATTGAAAATTCGCGGCTAATGTCCTTGAATAATTATATTTTTTGCCGACTGAAAACCAGATTGCAATCAATGTTGCTATAGACTTAAGCGGAAAGAGTTAAGAGAGAGCTTGTTAAAAACTCCTTACGCAGCTTCTGAATTTTATATCTCTTCAACTTTTCCGAAATCTTGATAGCGAAATAACTTTTGGCATCCTTTAACGATATAAAAGTTTTGAATGCTTCAAGTTTTACAAAAGTTTTTGTTTCTTAAGCGAAATGTAAATCAAAACGCTAACCGAAAGGAAGAAAAATAGCACAAAGATGAAGAAGAACGTTTGAAAATCGCGCTGTATTTGACGAAGGATAGGCCGTCATTATCACCGTTTTCATCGCTTATCCCTAGCAATAAGCAGCAACAAATTCGTTGCCAACATGCTCCCATCACCAATAGAGCAATCAAGCAGGACTCATTTGGCCAACAGTATTTATGCCCGGAAGCAAGTAAAAGTTCAGGTGAAGTCTGTAATGCAAGGGTACCTTTTCGTCAGGACCGTTGGCAAAAGTCACGCTTTTCACGAAACTTAAACCTTCCCTCTCTGTATATTTATATAAGGATATGTATGTTGGCATACCATTCGCCATACATACAGACATTTTACTCGTATAAATCCCAAAAGTTTGCCGGTAGCTTGACAGCCAGGTGCCCAGAAAAAAAAAAATTCAAAGGAGGCAGGTACAACTCTCGGCAAGGGATGTGTCGAAAACTTTTGGTTAAACATTTTTAATGACACGTCAGATGTTCGTTTCAGGGTTATTTTTATGTATGTGCCGGGGGAACGTTGAAGAATGAGCTGTGATTTTTGTTTTTATGAAAACCATATTTTGATGTATTGCATGACACTGGACGAACGGAATTCATACATGTATTAACGATTTACCTCTTTGGAAATTACACTTTTGATGCAGTCCACAGAGATGCTCACGAGATAAACCAGCACAGATGTCGGAACTTACCCTTGTAAAATGAATGCCGAGGGATGCACCCACAGATTATCCTGTTTGCCATAAATATCACAAAGGTACTCTCGGAAATGGACTTATCGCTCGCGACTTTCACCAACATATATGCTATTTGATACAGGAACAGTGCGCGGTATATGGATGGATTAATCAGCAACAACCTTTTGGCTATTGTCGACAGACACTGATTGGCTTCTAGAACGCTTCAGATCCGATGTAATATCGAACAAAGCAGTGAACCACCGTGGAATAGACGCTATACAATCTTAGAAGTGCAATCAAGTGGAATGGATCACCTGAAAGCGGGGGACTCAAAATGGAAAATCCATTCTGTACTTGGTCCTGAGGCTGGAGCGGTCGTGGTCATTCTGATAACGAGAGCAAGGAATAGCCCCATTGGCTGGGAATCGGATCAAATTCTGGCGAACGTCTGAAAAGTTACGGTTTACCAACGGTATACTTCAACAAACCCTGCAACACTTGAGGATAAGGAGGAGTTATTTGCCCAACGGTCTTCGATGGCGGCTCTAAAGTATCTACTCGCATAACAGTTCGAAGAAAAGTTCGCGAAGTAAGACTGAACATTATGATGTGTGATATTTGCTCATGGGTTGGGACAGACATGTGGAAATATTATCAACAAGGATACTGGATACATTGTGACTGAATGATGCAATTTAAATATCTCAGTTAAAAATGATATCCAACAATTCATCAGAATTCTCTTTAATTCAAAGATGTTCCGCAGGGTAGTCATTTAGGTCAACTGCTTTTTCTTCTTTCTATTAATTATGTGTTGAAGGTTTTTTATTTTTCTTTATTATTTTTTAATAATAAAGTATTGTGATCGACACGAAATTTAAAAAAAAATTGCTATCCTCAATTTTAAACGGGGGATATCAATTTTCCAAAAAAAAGTTATTACAAGAACCGTATCAGATACGGCTAAGAAATTTTTAAGTTAGACATAGTACACCTCTAGCGGAGAAAAAAATGTTGTGGGTGCAGGAGTGCAGGAGTGAAATTGGAAGTGGGTGAAAAGTAAAAAAAATATGATTTTTATACTCTAGATGAAATCATATAGAGTATTATAAGTTTAATCCAGCCCAAAAGTTTGTAACGCATGGAGCCGAGCCTCGGACGAAAAATTTTTATATATTATTTTATGTTTAGTTGTGGCCAAAAACTCCAAATCCGCTTGACGTCCGTCCGTCCGTCTGTCTGTCCGTTAGCACGATAACTCAAGAACGCCTTCACCTATGATCGTGAAATTTTGAATCTGGATGTTTGGTTAAATTTGTAAGGCTAAGTTCGTTAGCGGGAAAAATCGTCCTACTCCTTCGGGTACCTGCCATACAAAATGTCCTTAAATCACGCCTAAAGCTACGACTTTGAAATTTTGTATACGTTGGTTTTTCAATAGTTTGAGCTAAATGTATGATTATGAAAAAAATCCTATTAGTCCTTCGAGTAGCTGCCATACAAATATTCTATTAAAATGCCTTCACTTAATTTACGAAACTCACTATAACTCAAGTAATCTTTTTGCTACGAATTCAGAATTTTGTAGAAATTAGTTTTGAGTGGAAACAAAGTTCGAGTTTACTAGTCAGCTAAATCCGTTTACTCCTTCTGGTACCTGCCATATAAAATGTCCTTAAAACACGTGTTCAAGAATATTGGCCGATAACTTCAGAAGGGTTTAAGCTACGACTTTGAAATTTTGTATGTGTTAATTTTCCAATAGTTGGAGCTAAATGTATGATTATGAAGAAAATCCTATTAGTCCTTCGTGTAGCTGCCATATAAATATCCTGTTAAAATATCCTCATACTATTCTTGAAACTTACTATAAGTCAAGAAATCGTTTAGCCACGAAGTTTAAATTTTGTATAAATAAGATTGGAGCGAAAATAAAGTTAGACTTCGTTTGTCAGTGAAATTTCCAAACAAAAAATCCTTAAAAAGACGTGTTCTAGAAAATTTGTCGATGGCTTTATAGCCATTTAAGCTACGAATTTGAAATTTTGCATACATTAATTTTTGAATTGTTCCAAGGAAAAGGATAAATATGTAAGAAATCGAGTGAGTCCTTCCTGCACCTCCCATGTTAAAGTCCTTCACAAAGAAATTTTTTTTTCAATGGCTTACCCAGTTCAAGATATGAATTTAAACACTGAATATTGTCTTTTAGTTTTGAGTAGCAATCTAATGGCAGTCCTTAATGAAGGACATACAACATGCACACACGTAATTCTACTTTATCCCCAACTACAATATAAATCGGAGTTCAGTATTCATCTAGAGTAATATACGATTGGCTTACCACCGATCGTGACTGCAGTATGTTTATTTCTCAAGAACTATTATACTAAGGATAGGTAGATAGCTAATAAATGACGGCTATATAAATCAATCGAGATCTACATTTTTCAAAATCGATTGATTACAATTTTATTATTAGAGTGGCAAAGTAACATGTGCTACAAAGTTTCTTTCATAGTAAATGCGTCAAGTTTTTGCATATTTATGTACCAGCAAGCAAATATTCTTAAACTCTCTATGAGTAATCTTAATATTATGATAATTTCTGTAATTTTTTCAGAACATTATTAAATCAAAAATATCCAAAACATTAATTTCATGGTTCCAATTCGAATTCTGGCCACACAAAAAACGTAATCACCCGTAATAACGTCTTCATTAAATTCTTAAAAATTTGATTTATAATTCAAAGATACAATTCGTTTGGAGAACGTCTAAAAGAAAAGAAAAATGAAAAAGGACAAGTACTGCATTCATAAAACCACCATTAAATCCGGTAAAAGCAATGGCTGAGAAAAAAACGGCTTAAGCCACCCAATGAATTGTGCCATCTAAAGAAATCGTTTACTTCCCATTTACAAAATAAAATTGTTGCTTACCGGTGAAGGATAAAATTCCGAGTACAAATATACAAAATCCGTGTGTAAATAGAAAATTTATTCAAAGGATGAAACACTGGATTTCTTTAAAGGACTTTTACTTTACTTCACAAATAAGTTGGCAAGCTCCTTGTCTCAATTAGCGTCGAAATCGAGAAACTGACTGGACTTTAATGGCGTAAAAAGATTTGTCCTCGTTTCGAGAATTAACTTCAAGTTAAAGGACAGTGCGATAGGAACATGGAGCAATTTTATTGAAATCCCAGATTAATTGTTTGTTTTCGCTCCGGGAAACCTTTTAAGGACCTATCACGTGTGTGGATGTAAGCAGAATGGATTTTTATTGACAGTAATATAACGTTAATGGAAGGGATACAATGAAAATTCAACGATTGAGTTATATAAAATCAATTACGAGGAATTTCTTTTATATGTAATTATAATTAATGAACTCGTCTTTTTAAAGATTTTATTATAAGAAAGGCTTACTAATAAGAGGACTAGTTTCATTCCACCAACACCACAAACATTATTTTCCACTTTCAATTGCATTTTACAATATGAAAGTTGATTTCATTTTTTATTTCATTTATTCATTTTTTAGTTTTAATTTAGATAAATTTAGGTTAAGTTAGTTTTAATTTTGCTCAAAAAAGCTTTTAATGTTATAATTTTTTGACGGTCTTTAAAAAAGCATCACAATTGTTTCTTTGCATATTTGTTGGCAGCGAAACTCTTGTCATTATTCAATTTGCGTAACCCGATTCCTGCAGTGTTTCTAGTTCCTATCATTAGCAGTGGCGAAGTGGGTTTCTTATAAGCAAAGCGGAGCAATGAAGTTCACAGTAATATGAAACGTTGTCTGTTCAAAACACAATTTTTTTTATTAAATCAATGAGGTTTGTTTATAAATTGAAAAAGTGTAAAAATCGAGCCCTTTCCGAATGAAACAGCATTAGTACAGTTCACAGTTGTATCGATCCTCATAACTCAGAGCGAGTCTCATAGGAACTAAAATAGTATTTGGTCTTATTGAATTATACCGAAGTGAGTTTATTGTGCAGTTGAATAATCCAATTCGATCTACCTGTTATTCTGCCTGTCTATCATAAAATTGTGCTGAAGAAAACATCTCGTCACTAGCCAAAATTGAATAAAAGAAACCCTTGTCAACCGATATGTGAAGCAATTAAGATTTGTGTTCCTAACATTGATTTAATACGAGTAGTAGGAATACAGAACAATAGGTACTACTAACCAACTTTAAATATGAACCCACTGAACGTTCAATAATATTCATAAAATTCCACTTTATATAATCGAATTGCAAATTCTTCTTGTTACAGGATAATTTATTCGGAATTTTTCCGCAATAAATTTATTCTCATTACCACTTTTCAATTATTCAAGAAAACATCTGGAATGTGAATGTGCTGGGAAAAAAAACAGGACACATTTTCCAGAACCCCGTCAAAGAAATGCAAAACTGCAAGTTCCGCTTTGAATAATTAAATTTCAAATATTCGTTATTCGTTTTTTACGGCATGGGTTGTTAGCTTGACGGCATATCCTCGCTAGGTACTACTAAGAGCATTACAGAGTAGTTCGAGTTTACATATCCTATTCCATGGCACTCATATATGCTTGTATATATCTATATTACATTTAGAAATATCCAAGCTGGAAATTTTTCAAAATATAATTTAAAAGGTTTTAAAAGGTATTCAAATAATCGCTGGAAAAGGAAAATAATGACCATAGACGAGATTATAGTCGTATGTTAGGAAAGACGCATTAAAGTGCTATTAAGGCTTTTCATAGACTTAAAGGTTTTATATAGATATAAAACACATGGTAAACATGTTATTTACGATATGAATATAAGACAAGAAAGTTCTGAACCTATCCCACGAACACTTGTATAATCTACTTTATCTGCCCGTAGCCGCACTCCTGTGCGGTGCAGCTAAACTTTTCCTTTTGTTGATCGAACGTGGTAGATAAATTGCAAGCTACAACTTTCTAATATAAAAGGGACCTGTGGTATACTCGTAACTATGCACGGTGGTTCGAGACACTCGGATATCGCTTCATCAGAAACTGATCTACTGTTCGACCCCGTGTTCCATCGCGAGATCTCGAGAACATTCGACAGCCTCCGTGGAATTTTGTAGAATGATACATTAAAAGTGTTGAACTTAGTACGTTTTTATTATTGGATATTGGATTGTTCTCGGTCTCTCCGCCAACTTCAACTTCATTGATATTTGATGTAGTGATTAGGGTTGCTATGCTATAAATAGCATGGCAATAACAATATATATTTCCAATATACATTAACTTAGCGAATATTATTATTTTCTAACATCATTAAACTCTTAATAGTAAAAATGAAATATTTCAGGTTGGGAAATTTGTTCAAATAAAGGTCGATCGCAATAATAATAAAAAAAAAATATTATTATATTTTTTTTGCCCATTAAATTAGCAGCTCGATCTATAAGATTAAAGTTTTTTTAATTTTGAGTAAACAAATGAAAACTGATAACTGTGTGAATAATTTTTTAGACTTACCGGAAAATTACCTGAACACATCGCATCCAAAGTTTGATTAAACAATTTTAGTAGATACGTCAATGTGCTCTTTAGTCACCATATAACTCGGTAGTTGAAAGCCCTTTTTACCAACGACATTTGAATGTACCTACTCCGCAAAGAAGTAGCTTGATATTGAAAATTTACCTTATTCAATGCAAATAGATTCGTAGTTTAATAAATTCACCAGTTCACGTCCAATAGTTGCCACCACGAAATCATTTCTTACTTCTTCAGAACTATTGGTAATATGTAAATAATTGATAATAAATAAAAATTTAGTGCACGTCATTGTTGAATTTCCGTCCCCAATCTCATAGGTCCTAGAAATTTTCACATGTAGCGAATTACCCTTATTAAATATGTATTTTTAAAATACTTCCCCTAAAGTAGACACCGTATAAACGAGTTTCAAGGTTCTTGGTCATAACTAAGATGTAAAATAATAGAATTTGTGGCTAAACCGTAATATTAATTATACCCAGGTTTCGCCCATTAAAGGTATCATTCACCACAAACCATTATGTCCCATAAAAGTACTGCACGTCGTAGAGATAAGTGTAACAGGTACTCGTACGTGTGCAAAATAGTTTTCGAAAGATACAGGGATGTGTACTGCCAGTTTAGAGGACGTGAGATAGTTCCATATAAGTACATACACGATATAATGTTAATAGGTACTCAGAATTTGTAAAATTACAATAAAATTTGTTTATCTCGACATTAATCGTATCATCCGGTTGTGTCTTCGCGATATATCTTGAGAGATGTTTGTAACCAAGGAGAGATGTTTGTTTGTGGTTGGTCACCACACCTAAAATCCATAGCGGACTATTTATTCATATGTACGCAGTTTATCTGTCAGAAACTATAAACCAATTTATCTTTGATTTGGTCCTATTGGTGACAATATGTATATCATATAAAATTGTTTTCACTTTAATGATTTCCATTTGCGGAAATAGACGATTTTATTGCGTGTAATTTACGAGTACATCCATTGGCATAAAACTAACAGAGCTGTTCCTACTCATCCACCCACCGAGAGAGTGTATCTACCCTACCTAATGGTATGGGCTCTGGTCTGTAGATAGGTAAATATTTCATTGAGGTGATAATAATATGTTCTGCAAAATGGGGAAAGATTCATTTATTTGAGCCAAACGAGAAATTTAAAGTCTTTTGTATTTGTAAAGCAATTTCATGAGAATTAGTACATCGAATTCTGTTTATGTGTAATAATATTATATAATTATAATGAAGAACTATTTTAACAAAAAGCTTATACAAATAAATCTCGTGTAAATAGTTGAAAGATGCACAGCTGACTACGCAGAAGTCTACAAAAATATGAGCTCATAAGTAAGCTTGAGCTTTAAAACCTTCCCATTCCCGGAATATTAAAATTAGGAGTCACATTCTTTTGTAATTTAAATAACTATAATATTTTCTATCGGATTAACTATAATTTAGTGACGGCAGGAAAATGGCTATTGTTCAATTTCCAGTAACACATACTAAGGAAATGTTGGTCTGATCCTCTTTCACATCACACTAAAGGTGTAAGAAGGAATTGGTTAAAGAGGTGGACGGGTATGATTGACCATTAAAGATAATTCGGAGATATATAACAACTTTAGTCTTATACAATTATGCGTTTTGCTAAATTTTAATGCGATATATTATGCACCTGCTACTTCGACGTTAACGTTCATAACGAGTGGTAACCATATAAAATTTGATAAAGAGAAAAAAAGTTCCTGTGGCTATTAGTGAGATTTTTCTAGAGTTAACTATTACTCAGAAAAATGTAGTTACCCGAAATGACACACCCGTGCCCAAACATGTTTGTAGGTTCTGTTCTGCAACAGTGTACTACTAACGTCCTAACGACTTCGTGCCGAATAATTTGTGGAATGATGTTTTAGGGTCGTGCCCACGTCGGTATACATATATACCAATCCACTGACTCTTAGCAGACTACTGTCGGCTAAGATCCAATTGAAAGATGTCGGTTCCTTATGCAACTTAAGTTATCTTATGATCAATATTTTTCTCCTTTAAGTTTTCTTTTCCGAAATTTGTTGCAATTCAATATTTTATTGTACGTTGGTTTTTATATACCTAGTCCTGCCATAAATATTGATACAAGTGTAAACGCGACTTTTGCGGCTGATAACCTAAACGCAGCCAAATGTTATATAGCAGGTGTGAACCGTATTGCTGTTATTGCACTCTCTCATAAGTGTGGAATACTTTTGATTTATTAAAACCGTTGAATATCACGCGTGTTTTTGTGTATTGTACTGTTAAGTTGTTTGCTGATACTGCAAATGTAAACGACCGTAAAAAATCCGGCCGGCGCACAGGCCATCAATGCTGTGAGGTCGCGAATCAATCGAAATCCTGTCCGCAGACAAAAAAACATGGCTCGAGAAATGGATATAGCGCCGAGAACCATAAGCCGCATCTTTAATCAAGACTTGGGACTTGGGGCTTTCAAACGACAAACAGGACAGCGCCTTACCGTTGAATTAAAAAAAAATCGGAAAAAAAACAAGACACCTGTTATCGCTGTACGGTAAAGAGAATTACAAAAAAATTCTGTTTACTGACGAAAAAATCTTTACTGTGGAGAAAACTTTTTATAAGCAGAATGCTAGGGTGTCTGCAGGATCCTCCAAGGATGCCAGTAAACTGGTGCCAATGATTAAACAAGGTCATTATCCCGCATCAGTGATGGTTTGGTGTGGAGTATCCTATGACGGCGTCACTTCCTTACTTTTTTGTGAAAAAGGTGTTAAAACAGCGGAAAAAAACTATCAGCTAGATATTTTAAGGAATGTTGTGGAGCCCTTGAATCAAACCATGTTCCGAAACTTACCATGTACATATATTCCAACAAGACTCTGCGCCCGCTCATACAACTCAACAGTGGCTTGCAAATCATATATCTGAGTTTATTAGTACTGAATATTGGCTGGTAGCCAGCCCAGATCTTAATCCGCTCGACTACAAATTGAGGTAAGTTTTAGAGGACATGGTCTGTAAAAGACGCCACTACAACCTGGAGTCATTGAAGCAGGCGTTGGTAGCAGCTGTGGACCATTTTCCCATGGATATCTTCCGTACAGCGATGGATGAGTGGCCTCACAGCTTCGGCGCTGTATTAAGGCAAATGGCGGCCATTTCGAATAATTTTTTTAAATTTTGTAGTTTACTATTGACACAATAAAAAACTGAAAAAGTTATTCAAATCCAACCAGTAGTTTTATTTAAGTAGTTAAAAAATCTTTTGTCAATATTTATGGCAGGACTAGGTACCTATATTTTATTTAATTTTTTTACTATTAGACTTTGATAAATTTGAATAACACCATTTTTTTGTAACGAACTCGATTTTTTTCGATTTCTTTTCGAAAATGCTACAAATATTGCACAATTAATAATTATCAATTTTATCAATTAAATATTTCAATTTTATGACTTGTGTTGTTTTATTAATAACAAATGATTGTACTTGTTGTTTATTTTAACGCACAGTACAATCATTGTGGCTGCTGAATCTGAAGGGGTATTTAAAAAAAAATATTTGGACGCCATATTCACACAATAATGTAAGAAAGTAGTCCAAATAATATTCTAGTCTTACTTCTTGGCATATAGTCACCCTGATGACTTTCGAGTCATATTCGTAAACAGGAAGTCGGTAAAATTACTAGTTAGTTATATTCGCAATCGACAATTTTTTATATTCACCTCAGGTTAAATCATCAAATTAACCATAAAATTAAATAATATCAGAAGAAAAACTTAAAAGTTATTTTTGACCAATTTGAGGTATTTTTTGTGATTAAAAAGTTAAAATTGAGTTATAATAATAATTCAAACCCGCTAACGTTATTCAATATATAAAAAAGTAGAATTAGACGTTGTATTTCCTTAGTTTGAACGACGTCACGCGGACGTCGCAATAGTTATTATAACTTCAAATTCATCCTGTGGCAGTTGGAATTTCTACACCCGTGCTTCTAACTCTTCGAACTCTTCGAACTCTACGTAGTCGCAACATTAGTTCTAGTATAACGAACTAAACAAGGAAGTGGAAAGTTGTGTAAAAATATCTGCACTAACCTCAACTCCAAAGAAAAAATTTTCGTTTAAACGTAGGTATTCATGTGTTTGGGTTTTAGAGTTCGACTTAAAGATGCTATTCGGGCAAAATTTCAAAATATTAATACTAGTTATACAATATTCGAATTATAGCAGAGAGTCGATTTTTAGAGATTTGAATATACAAAGAACTGCAGAGTTAGAGTTTAGAGTAACTCATAATCGGTGTTCGACATCAAATTTAAAATTTTTGCGGATTGACATTGTGCCTAATCCGTTCTTACTGCCATCCATTTAGTATATGCCTCTAACGTCAATCCTAAATTCGTTAAGCAAATTGATTTTTATTCTCGCTCTTTTGAATCCCTCCACTTTAATTACATCACCCATCTCGTCTTCAAGTTGAATGTCATTTACTTAGGGTACTTCGAAATGTCTTCCTGAAAATTGAAACATAAAATTCCTTTGAGACTTTTTCAACTGTAACGTCTTCGTCTTTATTTTATTTTCCTCTTTCATTTCCTAAATAACAAAATAAATTTGTTTGGTGTATGTTTATAGCCGCGAAACAAGAATACCCATTACCTAAGCGTATGCAATACGATGCTGTTCCGTTCTCACCTGGAAAATTTAGTGATAAACCTCTTAGGGAAATTAATTTTAACACTGAAAATATAGTAAAATAATTTCTGCGTTTCAATTTTAAATGGCTGTGTTGGCTTTTGTTTTCTTGCGTGTGAACTGTAATAAAATTAAAATCTAAAGATTTATAACGATACTATTATAATTAGAAGTTTCAGAATATATTCAAATGGGGATACTATGAGAGTTGATCTTTAGATAATATGCAATGACGAAGACGAAACACCAGAGCATATCCTCTGTGAATGTAAAGGTTTAACTCACAAAAGGTTTCATGGACCCATCGGAAAATATTCGCAAAATACTAGGCTTCATTGAAAGCGCAGGGATTGAAGAGGAATCATAGTCAAACCGGGGGGACGTCACAATAGGCCCAACTGTGGTTGCAGTGACAGAGATTAACCATACCAACCCCTATTTCCAATCTATCTATCTGATCTTTAGATAATAAAATAATAAGATAAAAATAAATAATAAAAACAAAAAGGTAACGGTTCATTTAATGAATTATCTTTGTTCAGGAACAAGCTAAAATCGAAACAAAAGACACATGAAACTGAAAACATATTGTTTCGAGCTAGGATTTTATCATAGTTTAAGAGAAGACAATTCGAATCCACTTCAAAGAAATCACTTAAATTATTTAATTGAATTATTACATTTATCAACGCTGCCATTATTTAATTTAGAACTTTATGCGCGGGTTCACTATCGCCTTGTCGCACTCACATTTCTCTATGGCCGTTCCGTTAATTAATCAAAATAATACTCGTTTGTCACGTATCAAAAACTGGTCCTATGCACGAATTGGCACTATGTACTTATACTACATGTGACGCGTCGCACACACAATTTCTAGTTCATTCGATAGTTAGTGTATGTGAAAACTTTTCTAAAAATATTTATTATGTTCTTCCATTGATGTAGTGATTCGAGTAGCTGGGTTTGCATGCATACTATGGAATTGTTACACGTGTTTTAAAAGAATTAAATAATATCGAATAATACTAGTACGAGCTGTTAAGGTTTTCGATGTTAGCCTGATATGCCTTCTGATGAACAAAATAGTGCACAAAGTAAACACAAAGTCGCTTAATTAGAAGCGCTTTGTTAATTATACCAAATTAAAGCGCAATGGATATACGAGAATAACGCTTTGTACGATACATTAATTTGATGATAAATTATATATTGTATTCGCCATTTCTGTTATCCAACATGGTTCTAAAACTAATGATAATATCAGGAGCTCATTTTTAATCTCATGTAAACTTGCCTTTCAACCCAATCCGAACTTAATTAAAGGAAAACAGGACATTATCAAAATTGTCAAATGTCATCGCATGATGCAATGCGTTATATGTGAAAACTCTTGAGCATATAGTCAAGCCACAAGAGCCTTCTGATGAAGACAGAATGGAATTCGGATGTCCACTTTCTAATGTACTCGAACTGGGATGTAAATGAAATACCTTCGGATATTATACAATGAAGAGTAAGTGAAACTGTGTATATTTGTATATTCGTATAATTGCTACCAATGTCTATTAATTAAGACATGTGAATGTAGTGCAGCAGTACTGTAGCAGTATGGTGTTTAGTTAGTGGTGCAGTCCAGCACTTCTATCTTGCTAAAGTTAATTTAATTGAAATTGCTTTTTAGGAAGATTACGATGGTCTTAAATCGGTTTTGATAATGTGTCGTTAAGCCGTGGTGATTAGTACACAGTAGTACAGTGTACACTGATGTACAATAATAGCTAATTAAATTATAATTCGGTAATATCCTGCTGAATATCTGAAGACTGAGATATAATGTTGTAATTTCAGAAATTGAAACAATACATTATTGATGGACTTTAAGGATTGATGTAGGGATTATGTAAAGATTTAACTAGTTTAATGTATTAAACATTAAATCACTTTAGATCCCACTTTGGGCTAGATAGATACTACACTACAGATTAAGTATACATCCTCGCATTTTGACTGAAGTTGTGTGATTCTGATTATCTGTAATTATTGTTGTGTTATTGTGATGGTCCTTCAATTTTCTAGATCCTAAAGGCCAACAATTTTAAATATGAATAAATTAATTATACAAAGTAAAAAATTCTTGTTCTTATCAGGTAGTAGAGGATAGAAGCGAATCGAGTAGGTATAAAATTGTATATCTCTTTAACGGCTACGAAATTACATAGAACTTTAAAAACATAATTTTAGAACTAGGTTAATTTGCATCAACATTATCATTTTTAGTGTACGAGCTATTTGCTACGTATTTAATCAATTGAAGGTTCTTTAAAAACTGTGTTTCTTTGATTTTATAAATTTTTTTCAAACACTGCGTGAAGCTTACGGAATTAGATTGAATTCATCTTTTTGTACATAAATATAAATTTGTATGTTTATAGAGCATACAACGATTTATTATCCGCAAAAAAAATTTGATTGTTGGCTGTAGATACTCGTAAATTGTGGTTCAATACAATGATTTGGGTTTTTTGTTATTTCATAGTACAGAGAAGAAATAAAAGGACATGTATACATATTTACATATGCCGCTCCGATTTACATATCTCAGTCCTTTTACTGTAGGGACAAACAAGCTTTTTATTCGCGTCCCCTTGTGTGCGATCTTATGTTAAGTGCTTTGTTATCTAGAAGGAGTCGTATGCATAATTTCGATTTGATATGCAGATTTGCAAGGAAACATTTATCATCGATAGACTGACTGAAATGTGGTTAACAAATCCACCAATTTATAGATGTATAAATTTAAAGATAATTTTACTGAAAGAGATTGTGGGTTGTGCTTTAATATACCTTCAGAGAACTCATTATTTTATTATTTTTAATCCCTAGCTAATTGTGTTTAAAGTAAAGAGGAACGTGAGCTTCTTAACGATTACAAAAGTAGAACATATTTTCGCTTTTCCTGAAGCTTGACCCATGAGATTTTCACCGCTCGAACAAACCGTTGCCATATAGTCTCCTTGCGGTTTAATTAAATTTTCGAAATGGTTGTTTATCATGTCATACACTAGTAACCGAAATCAAATCTACTATAGTTAGTACGACCTAAACCTCAAATCAAATGATTCAGTTGCAAAAGGGAATTGTGCTAAAAGTCGTATGATATAGTGAGTATACAGCCGAAGTGAGTTCTGAAGCGTGACAGGATTTAATTGTAATTTAACGGATGGAAAGGATTCCGATTTCAAAATTAGATACATTATTTAAATTAACTGAAAGACTTAAGATTAATTTATGGCAGGTATGTATTTAATTGCTTTAAATAGCTATATTAATGTCATTCATGTGTTTTCACGTGATAGGATTAGCATATTTTGGTGAAACCAGAGCGGTTCTAACTCATTTTTAACCGATTTTGAGCGAGAAAATTAAAACGACGTTGGCATTCCTTTATACTAACCCCATTCTTGTATGCACATATTTTTTTGTTTTGTTTGGCCAAACACCACAAATCCACTTGCGGTTTGCCCGACGACATAATTACATCAAGACGCTCCTAATTTTTAGAGTCTGGAACACTAAGGTACGTTAAGAGGACAAATCTTCCTAACCCTTTAAGTAGCTTCCAACAAAACGGCGCTTCCTATACTAATTGGGCCCTGTTTTCGGCAAATGGGCCACCACGTAAACCAACCAACCAACCAGCTCTCAACAAGAGTCTTTGAAATAGATTACAAAACTTCGATTATAAATTTGACACACATTAATTTTGTAATGGGTTGAGTGAAAAACGAATATTAAGAAGTGAGTGAACTCTTTGTTTAGTCTCCATACAAAAGTTCTTGAAAAATGTGTTCAACAATCTCACGGAATTACCTATCTTCCGCTATGAAATAACAATTTTACGCGAATTAATTTTAAGAAAATGATAAAGTGGACACCGCTTTTGAATGAAATCATCCAACTACTTCAGGCACTCCCATTCAAAGGTCCTTAAATTATTCACAATTATTGAGCGATAACTTCAAATCGCATCGAATTGCGACCACAAAATTTAAAATTTTTCTTACATTAATTTTTCTAATAGTATAAGACTACATCTTCCGGAACTCACTTGAACTCAAGAAATCGGAAAGCAAAGAACAACATGTTAAGCAAAGAACGAACCGTCTAACAAAATTCTTTACATCATGTGGTTGCACTTATTCCAAAAAATCGTGGACCTAGGAATTAACATTTTTATACTATAGATGAAATCATATAGAGTATAATAAGTTTAATCCAGTCCGAAAAGTTTGTAACGCATAGAACCGAGCCTCGGACGAAAAAAAGTTATACATTATTTTGTGTTTAGTTGTGGCCAAAAACCCCAAATCCATTTGCTGTCCGTCCGTCCGTCCGTCTGTCCGTTCGTCCGTCCGTCCGTCCGTCCGTCCGTCCGTTTGCACGATAACTCAAGAACGCGTTAGCCTAGGAAGTTGAAATTTGGTCACCACCTGTAAAATGGAAAAAGTAAGGCTAAGTTCGTTAATGGGCGATATCCTTCCACTCCTTCGGGTACCTCCCATACAATAGTCCTTAAAACACGTATTCACAATTATTGCTCAAATGCTTCAAGTTAGGAGCTTGAAATTTTGAATACTTAAAGTTTACAATGTTTGAAACGAAAGTTCCGAATATGATGCAAAGCGAATAAGTCCTTCGTGTAGCTGCCTATAAAAGTCCTTCAAAAATGTATACAAGTTACAGAATCCACTATAACTCTAGTACGAGTTAAAGCAGGGAATCAAAATTTTACAGGAATTAGTTTTATATCAAAAGCAAGACCGAGTTCATTAATTAGCGCAATCCATTGACTCCTTCGGGTAGCTGTCATACAAAAGTTCTTAAAACACGTGTTCACCAATATTGAACGATAACTTTAGAACGCTTTAAGTTACGACTTTGAAATTTTGTACACGTTGATTTTATAATAGTCGCAGCTGAAGGTATTAATATGAAAAATATCCCGTAAGTCCTTCATGTAGTTGCCATACAAAAATTCTGTAAAAATGTCCCAACTTAATTTATGGAACTCACTATAACTCAAGAAATCGTTCAACCATCCATCGAGTAGCCACTATACAAAAGTTTCTACTTGTAAATAAAAGGTCATGCAATAATTGTATGTGCACTCCTCATTCTTTTGATATATTCCCAACTAAAATATAAATCGGAGTTCAGTATTTCATCTAGAGTATCATACGATTGGCTTGCAGCCGATCGTAACTGCGTTATGTTTTTACACTATAATTTTTCAGCATGCAAACATTTGAGTATCTACATACTATAAGTCCTTAAAAAAGTATACAGACATGTTTACATACATCGTCTTTATGTACAAAAGTTGATTAACATGAAGAATTTGTTCTCAAGGGTAATCATGAAGAAATATTTAATCAAAACTTCAATAATAAATATGATGAATGTGTCTATAAAAATTCGATGATTTTATTCATAGTGCCAACGATTTTTCTATTAATCAATTTCGGACGTTCATATTTTCCTCTTGAATATCATAGCATATGTTTCTAATATAATATTTTCTTTGACCTTCACAACTTATCATAAATTGATTTAGCCTCCTCTAATCCTGAACTTTGTAAATATAAGTGTAGTTGACGTAATTCCATAAATTGATAGCCATATAACAGTTCGGATAAACTGAAAGAAATACGTGAAAACGTACTTAAGTGTACATCGTGTCAAAGAAACGTGTGCTTTTATTTAAACCATAGGAAAATCTTCATGGGTCGACGTCTGAAATCGAATTAACGTCTTACCTGTCATTCGTTGCCTACTCGTCTTCACAACTATGTTCACACGTGAACACATTTGCCCTGATCTAATCCCTCATATGTACATATACAGGATTTTAACTGTTCAAAGAGAATCAGGACAACATAATATGATTATACTTTGCTTTCGGAACCGAACAACTATTCACACCGATCTAGTACTGATCCATCCCATAAAACGTCTCATACTAATTGAATTGGTTTTTTTAGGAGGCAATAAAAGTTCACTCTTATTTCGACGGCTACTATCCTTTTTATGGACCACAAAATTATATTTATTACTCCATTCGATGTAGAAAGTAAGAATCTTTTGATAGACAAAGGAAACAACAACATTAATTAGGCCTATAGAAAAATGTCGAAAAGGAGCACACCTTATCTTATCGGCTTCATAAAATTGCAAATTTTATGTTTTTATACCCACGTTTTCATGCCCCTATGCCGTATCCTGTATCAATTCTAACCACATAAATTGTCTAGATTGTACTATAAGTCTTGCTCTTGAAGTCCACCTCTGACTTTTGTTCCTCGGGCTATTTACAGACAGAACACCTCATATAGTTATAATGGAATAAGGACTAAGAAGTATATTGTGATATCCTGTTACTGTCACTTCCAGAAAGATATATATACGAGTACGCCATGGATACTCCTACCTATTCTGAAATTAATTTCATAGTTTGAGGATGACGGACAATGTTCGTGGTTGAACTGAAGTACAATATATTTAAAGGATGCTTTGTTTTGCTTGGGTAATATCGGATTTTTGTTCCTATTCCAGTTTTGAATGATGGCTGAAATAATTTTTTAAGAAAATTTCACTGAGAGGAGTGGGTGGCAAAAATAGCGTATGCTTGCAGTATATTCGATTACTAGGAAAATTCGTTGGCAGTGCAGCTATCTCAAGGATGGGGAAGTTTTCTTCCATTTAGTAAGTCACAGTGTTTCGTTCGTTATCTCATTAATCCAGTCACTACTTCGAGTAGTTGCCATACAACAGTCATTAAAAAATTGTATAAACTTACACACACATGGTTTGTCGATTTTTTATTCAACTTCACCGACAAACAGTAGCAGCTTTCTTCTAACAAATTACAATTTGCTCTATTTCCAAAACATGAAGGTACTTGGCACGACATCGTTGCAAAATCCTGCAATAATAATGCTGATTTTGAAACTCCATAAGCATTTCACAATCTGATGGTAAGCCATTTTTGTGTTGGGACAATTTCCGAATATAATCAAAAGTTTTTGGAACTTTCAACAGAGGGAGCGAAACCAACTGCTATAGCTGCTATATCCCTGCGAGTATACCTTCAGTGATAATCTCGAAAAGTTGTCGAACACCAATCAATTTTTTTCCTGTGTTATCCTTTTAAACTTGTGTACTACATAAATTTTACCATGTAATTCCTTGAGTTTATCAAGTAATGGGCAAGAACTAATCCAGTTCGCAAATATACTCTGAACTCGCTCGTCTCGCTTTTAATCCACCCGAAGCAAAAGCCAAAGTGTAATTAGTGGGCATCAGTAGGAGTAATATGGGCAAACTTGAAAATGCTATTGTCATTATTCCTGAGTTTGTTCTTAAGTAGCCAATTAGTGTTAAATGATCATCGTAAAATTTGACACAACCTAGATTAAAATATGCCTTGGCATGGTAGCCTAGTACCTATAAATCTTAAGGACGTGATTTCGAATTTTAGCCAGTTCCACGAAAGAAGGGGAATAGGCACATGAAAGTAAGCAAATAATACAGGTAAGTTTGAACCCTGAAAAATTATTATAAATTTCGCAAGTTGCATCCAAATCCTTAAGTCTACTACCATCCCCTACCCCTTAGCAAATTTCACAGATTAATATCCAAATTATTTTAAATTAAATATTTCGAAAAATTTAAGGTTCCCAGCTGAGTATAACTTTTGTCGCATCGGGACTCTATGTATATGTGTAATTATTGCGATGGCGATTCGCGCGCTGGTCCAATCGCGTCGCGTGTGCCATATCGCGACATCAGTAGTAGTAAGCGTGTTGAATCGTTTGCCATAACTGTCAAATAATATACACAAATACCTAATTATTTTATTCATAGCCTACGATCGTATTTCCTCTATTTTTTTTATTCCATAGTCATTCATTCGCGATATTTATTAACCAGACTCCACCTATTGTTGTAAAAAAAGATCAAAACGCAAAAGACAAAATACGTTGCGCGCGCGACGCAATTAGAAAATTGACTATCGAAGCTGTTTACACTCTCTAACATCCATTCTAGTCTGCTGTCATCGCGTCGCAAGGCTCCACGCGCGCTTAGTATTTTAAGAATAACTTACTCGTATATAAAAAACATAAATGTAATTTTTTTTTAAATTTGTAAACCAAGTCTAAATCTGTTCTTCGCATAGCTTTACCTCAAAATATTATTATTCGAATAAAATAAAATAATATCTAAAAAAAATATCTTAATATCTCAACGGATTTGTGTGCTACGATCCTTCTAACGCGTTGATGTACGGCGTAGAATACGGCGGACAGACGGACAGAGATTTTTTTCTATTTAGGGACTTCTAGCTCTGAAACGTGAAAATACAAAGTTAGAGGGAAACAATTCTTCTTGGAAATTTCAGCTCAGTCACAATACTTTATTATAAAAAAAGAATAGAGTAATTTCATGTTTTGGTCTGAATTTCGATACAAGGTCCAGCTCATTTAATGGTAATATAGTGAAGTTTAGTTCACCGACCTTTTGACCTATTTTCCAGTCCATCGCCGTACATTTAGTCCTTGCGGAAGTAAGTTCCAAATTAATGACTATTTTATCCGTAGACGCAAACGTTATTTAAAATATTAATCTCAGAATATTTCACTTTAAATTTCTTGCATCGTTCAATTTACTGCTGATAAAAGTTTTATTAAGAAATTCTTTTTCGTGAAGTGGGTAGGACATAAAACGGCAACAAACTGAAGCGTAAAACTGCAATAAAAAGTGCGTGGTGAAGTAAAGGCCGTATGAGCGAAGGGGAGAATTTTCCAATTGATTTTACGCACGTTCACCTGTTTGCCAGACTGCTAAATTACTGAAGCCAACGACTACATGTTTACCTTCGCCCTACCTTAGCTGTAGTACAGATTTGGTTCAATGTTTCTTTGGACTGTTGTTTGTCCTTCGTGAGATGATTTCAGTGCAGATATTGTGGCTCGATTTGAATGGATCAACTCCTACAATGGATTACAACCGACCTGACTACGTGCCGTTTGATTTAATTGATTCTGAATCTGTTTCGGTTTTAGCTTTCCGGATTCGATTTTTATATTCGCTTGATATGTAGGATAATGATTTCGTGTCCTGAGTCCTGACAGACTATTCCCCGTTTCACTCCTGTGTACATACTCGTACACGGCAGTTTACATGTTATAAATGTTGCTCGCACTCGCCTATTATTATTGTTTGTAAATGAATTGTGATCCTTTATTACTATGTTGTTTACGTAGTCCTTACGTAAAGTCCTGGCGACATAAATGTATTAATATGCTGTACTTGTGGGCGAAAAGTTATAATCACTTTGAATTATAGTTGAGGAGTGAATCAACGGGTTCGGAATTTTCTCGTAACAGGTTCACGAAAACAGCACTACTGCAGACCGAATTCCTGATTCGAAACCTTCAGATACTCGTACATTGAGAAGACGCTTGACTATACCCAAAATTTGTAGAACTGACGAAGGCCGAAAGGTGGTAATAATCAAAGAGGATGTTCGTGTCTGAAAAATTGCTTCCAAATAAAGCTATCTTCAAAATCTTCCAATAATTATTCAGATCTATTTGAAATTCTCCTACCCATACTAACCTTCCCTTTCGATTGCTTAGGCAAATCAAAGCACACTTAATAAAATATTGAAAATCTACCGAACTTTATTTTTTCAAAGGACGACTTTACTTCTCAATTTCGATGCCATCACAAGCACAAGAAGGAGCAAATCAAGGTTGCAGCAGAAGCAGCATCATCATCATTATCATAGTACCTGAACATGATGCTGTCATCAATAAAAGTTTAATGATGCTGGGAATTGGAATTTGTCTTTGCTACAAAAAGGTCCTTCAGCAGCACAGCAGATGGGAAAAAAGTCACTGAAAGACTTTAAATATCCTGTGTGCTACCGATAGATGTCAGTGCCCGTCGAAGTACTCAGTACTGGAGCGAAGTAAAACTAGATTCACATTTTTATAGTCACCTGGTCATGAAGACTCAATTAAGGGTTGGGCTTGTCGTTGTCATAAAGAGATGCTCCGGTTCGCATTCAATACGATTGGGTAATGGTAGACTATTCAACGTGCTCTTGTACCATTACGTTGATTTCGAATTCTGTCATTTGAAAAGTCTGCAGGCTTTAGATTTATTTGCAGTCTGGAGCCCTTATCTCAGTTGGTCGTATCTAAGGATGTGGAATGAGTTTGTCGAGAAATTGCAACGAATGCTTAACAACACTAACAAATAATTCAGTAAATTTTGCTTGACGAATCTTTTACGGTGCTTACAGAATCGGACGGAATTTTTGTAGTACTTAAATTCTCGATTGCTGATTTAGATTGCACTTAAGGAATTTGGGTATATTAGTTGTCATTGAAACAATTCTGTTGAACTAATTATACCAAAAGGCTAAAATTTGGTTTGTTGGCTTACTAATTCATTTATAGGCTTATTAATTAATCTTTTAATTGAAAAATATTTGTAGGGGGAGGTGGAGCACGAATTGCGTGGATAGCAATTTTTCAAAAAAATCTATTATTGTTTTGAAATTTTTACAGTAGTTAGACACAGTTAACCTTTAGTAGAGAAAAATGTTGAGGGCTGTAGTATAGTGGGTGACGGTGGGAGACGGAAGAAGGCAAAAAGTTCTGATTTTTCTTTCTCGAGAAATGTTAAAGATAAAAACTAAAAAGTGATGGCTATATAGCTCCAACAACTTAAATTTTCGACACGGGAAGCAAGGTACCGAGCTTGGGGGTGTTTTTTCTATCTCAGAAACGGCTTATGCTAGAAAGTTAAAAATCAGTTTGCTTATTTAAATGTATTACTGAAGTAATTCGAGCAACAACAAAGTTCAGATGTACATTGTCGTACGAGGTGTGGCAAAAAAATGTTCAGTGGAAAGAGTTTTTTCTACGTTTTCACGAATTTTGCCATATCTTTTGGATCTGTCTACGTATCGAATAAATTTTACTTATGAATACTCTGTACGAAAACTGTTTTGAATCCCTAAGGCAGTGTGAGGATGTTGTGTAAGTTTTTACGAATTCGAAAAAATATTTTAGGCCTAACGAGATATCGAACTGCCGGGCTTTACGTAATAGCTTAAAAATCGGTTTCAGCATTTTGCGATATTCAAACCCTAAAGGGTTATGCCGTTATTTTATACCCTTTGTTTTTATTGAGTTTGAGTAAAAAATATATAAATAAATAAAAAATCGGCTAACGGTCTGTGCGCAACCACATTTCATTTTGGAACGCGTTTTATGCTCTCAGTTTCTATCCTATTTTCAACCTAAAGAATAACGAGAATTCTATTTGGTCACTATTTTTTAGTTTTACGTGGTATCCTTTTTTTATTTCTTTCCTTTTTCTCTCTTTTTTCCTTTTTCTCTTTCTGACTTTTATTTTTCCATACGTATTCTCTGTTTAGTTACTATTGTTAATTATTCTGTTTCGTTCTATTTATTTATATTTTTTTTAAACTTTTTTCCCCACTCTTTATATATATTGTGGTCTTCCTCTTCTCTACTTTACATCCATGCATTTCGAATTATTTATTTATTTTTATTATTAAATTCTACGTTATTTATTTATTTTTTTTTTAATTTAATTTAATTTAATTTAATTTTTATTTTATTTTCTTTTATTTATTTTATTATATTTCTTATTTAATTATTATTATTATTCCAGGCTAGTTGGTACTAACCCTAATTACAGTAAACCGTATTGACTAGGGAACACATCTGATGCATCAACATGAGCTGAACCCAATGTCAGCATACAGCAGGAAAGTTTCCAAGTTTATAAAACTGTACTGTCTCCAGTTGTTTGAACTGAGAAAGTGTTCCCAAAACACGGGATTAAATCAGTAAACAAAATATAATAATGCAAGTCTTTGCTAGGTCTTGACAAATTTCATGCAGTTTTTTTTAGTAAATTATATATTTAGTCCTCAGATTTAGAGTAGAAAACATTTAATTTTATCTCTTTTTTTTCCAATTAAAAATATTGAAATCCACTCTATCGTTGTCTTGTAAAACAAGATAAACTAAGCTAAGACACAAACCGAAAATTAATTTAGATAGCGGGTGGTGGTTCGCTTAAAAAATGTATCATCAATGGCTAGTATATAAGGTATATATTGTGAGCATAAATTGAATTTTGCTAATTTACTATACTTTCAAACTAATCTTTGCTTTCATCCAAATTCTGCTAAATTAATAAGATCATAAATTGAAAGATAATTTGCTCAATTAATATTCGTGAAGTATTGTCATAAATTTTTCTACTGATACGTACATAAATTTGTCTCTCGAACTTGTGAATTAAAAACAAACAGGAAAACACATACCGTAAGGCTGTTAGAATTACTGAAGTTTATCATTTCGGATAGACAACAATGGCTCTGTTTTACTTGCTTATTTATACGCATCCTTCTCGTTGGATGGTACTCTGGCTTGAAGTCTAAATTACCGCATAAATCCACAATGCCATAACATTTATTTCACTTAGCCATGGTGTGATAAATACAAAAAACGGGACCTGTGAGGACCGGTTGATGCGGCCTAAATTACTTATTTTTAGTCCTTAGCTATAAATAATGCCCGAATATTTGGACACGACAAACCATTAAAGCCACCGTTCATGTGAATCGAAAAGTTCGGGCTTTTATTTGTCCAGGGAAATTATCAAAGAATTTTTTCGGATGCTATATCCGTACTCTCATGGAATAGCTGAACCAGTTTTACAGATCTGGTCATCCGTATTTAATTAGAGCCGACATTCCATTAGCATCCGTGAATTTTTGTTCCGTCCGTTAGATTTCACTCACATTAATTCTGATAATGTTTAGCATGCGGACGCGTTTTGTCGCGACTCTATCCTCACAAGCCCATTACAAACCGATTTTCGTCCGAGAAAGTCGAGCACTGTTGGACTTTTTCGTCGCCGGATTGGTTGATTTTTATGGTTGGGTAAAACGCATATGGTGTACATCCATTATGTTATACAGTGGATGCAGCTTATTGTAATCACTTTGGGACCAGCCAAAAACAATAACATTAACCGGGTGATAACAATAAACGAAGAAAAAAATAAGCGATGAATTGTGTTTGTGGAAAATGGAACCCAACTGTTTTGATAATAAAATGCGGCTTATAACCTTATCCGCGATTACAATAAGCGGCATCCACTGTAATTGTAATTTTTCTATAACATAATTGAGAAGCACTGATGTTCTTCGATTTTTTTGAACCCGATCCAATTGAGATCCCAAGTTAATTTTTTGGTATGTTTTGTAAAACAGTATAACCTAGGAAAAAAAAAAAAAAACTGATTTTGAAATATTCAAGGATAAAGGACAAAATCGTTATCCTTAAAAAAAATTCCAAGGATAATTTTTATTCGTATTTTTTTATATTGCGACAACCTAACCAACCAACCCCCATTAAAATAAGCGCTATTTTATTATTCTAGGATAAAAATTACCAGAGATATGAATTTTCAAAGACGATTCAGACACCATTTTTGCGAAAACTTTAATATACTATAACTAACAAAAAAAAATGAAATAGAAACAAAAAAATGAAATTATACTTTTTTTTACTACTTCTTCAAGTACAAAAATTTTCAAAAGAATCGGCGATGGTAAGGTCACAAACTTTTGCGATTCTTGATGGAATGACCCACCTCACATATCAGATTTAAGCCAAAACTGGTGCAAGTCTCATTTTAAAGTTAAAGGACTGCAGTGCAAAGAGATATCCACTACAAGAAAATGACATTACTGAAACAAGAACAAAAAATGCGAGCATGTTGGAAATATTTTTTTTTAACATAATTCGTATCCCTTTTCGCAATTAATTCCTTGTCAGGAAATTTGAGATAGAAAAAAACGACCTTTGTAAAATCTGGTGCTTGTGTTTTACAAGGATTTTACGGAGAATTGAAAGCTTTTAATTCTGTCATGGATCGCAACGTTTCACCCTCTCTAACCAATTTATTGTATTCAGAAGGGTTCTCATATTAATTAACAGGAGCCTGTTTCAATTTCAAGGGTCATCCATGCCTGTAGAAGGATCCCATACAGCTTATGTACTATCAATTTATTCATTATCAAAAACGGCACGATACGGCTTGTCTTTGACCAATTAATGGCCATCGTTTCATTTTAATAGAGAGAATTTCTATTCAGCGGGATTAGTTTTGTATGTTTTCAGCTCATTATTAGCAACAGGATTTTGTATTTTACCAAGGCCTTGTTGGTGCATTGTTGCTGCCTCTAATGCACAATTGAAGAGGTACCTATATAAAATAACTTATAGCATCTATTGCTTATAAAATTACTATAATTTTTAATAGCATGTGTGTAGAAATTGCGCTGATCTATACCGGAAATAAAAATGTTCTGCACCATAACCAACCTAAACCTCAAACGGACAGACAAACATCAAGAAAGAATGAAAGCAAAAAATAAATCAGTAAATAATCTTGATTAAGAAGTCTTAAGACTGAAATACAACGTAGGCAACATTTTTTTGTGGCGCTACTTTGTAGTGAGAAAAGAATCATTGTAAGTTTAATTTAGTTTTGATCACGTACTCATTTTCCGGACATTTAAATTTGAACAGTGAACTTTTTTTTTTTAAAGGACACTAATGTGGATATAATACTATGAGCGTTGTTAAGCGTAACGAAAATGGAGTGTGAAAACATCGTTTAAAATTACATCAAACTTTGTGCGTTGAAGTGCAGACAGGAATACTTCTACCCTGGTTCATTTAGTTTAGTTTAACCTAGTTTTAAGTAATTTTAAGGCACCAATAGGGTTTGCATAATTCCCATTTTCCTTATCCTAATCAGAAATTAAATTAAGAAATAGTTTTAAATTTATGCACAAAAGAAATATTATGAATAATAATGGTTAAAAAGATATGCACTCCGAACATATTGTACAAATAGTTTTATATAAATTTTTGGAACGAAATAAACAAAAATCTAGATATCTATCTAAAATTGCCATTTGGAAGTTTCCTATCTATTGTTATAATTTGCCCCAAGTACGGATCAACTTGCTGCAGTAAATAATAGCATAGCAGTTAAACAATAAATTTTATTCCAGTGACATTATTTAAAATAAATTGAGTATAGTGACTAAAAAAATTGTTTTATCATTGATTTGCAATCATAGACAGTACATAAATTTTCATATTTCTATATTTTTACACACATCACGTGACTAAACTGTCTTGAGTTGATTTACTGATTTAACTTAGCAAAGTATAATAGTTTTAAAAATTTATTATTGGTAAATTAATTATTTATGTTATAAACTATAACGATTAAAAATTATCCAAAAAGAAGCAGAACAAAAATTTACTTTTTATTCCGTAAAATAAAAAAAATCACACTGCGGATTTAGTTTCGATGTGTTTGTCCTGATACCATTTTTTACTTACTTAAGCCAATGGGAATAAACCCCATATTGCGCAATGCGCCACACGTAGTATAAGAGAGTAACGTTAACTTTTTTAATAAAGTTACTAACGAGTGCGGATTGGATTATAAGGATGTTGATTGTAAGCTTAGTTGATTTTTTTTATTTAAGAGATTACAGGGCGTGTATAGTTAACTTAACTTACAGAATACAGAGTTCGACTGTGAAAGTTGTAAACTAAATAAAAGAAGTTTTGCCAATTATAAATAAGCGATAGCAAATTGAAAATTGTTTTATTAAGTTAATTTGCATTAAATATTTTTGGTATAGAAATTACTTCATTAGTCCGTTTGCTTACGGGTACAATAATTACTTTGAACGGTTTGCAGTTGTTACTTGAACATGGACAAGATTTTAAATAAAATATTTTTTTAAATATAAAACAAGCAATTTTTGTGTACCTTGTCGCAACCGATCAGAACTCCTTTTTAATTTCTCAGTGAAAAATCATAAATGCGTTTTACTTTCATAGATATTTACATTTTCATCTACAAGGAATAAATAAAATATTTTTTTAAGTTGTGTAACGCATTAGACCATTTCACTTTGCTCTTTTACATTTTGCCCTATTCTGAGACAGAGAAAACGGGAGATAATTTAGATCCTTCTCCATTTCAATAATTGGCGGAATTTCTTCTTACGTTTCATTTAACACGAAATACGGGTGTACAAGTTTCAAGACAAAACCGTGTAAATAACAAATTTTCGTAACACAGAAAATTTGTAAATTAATTGCCATCATTATCGTTGAGTGATAATAGCGGGTCTAGTACAATCTCGAAAGATTGTAATTAAGATATTCGTAAAATGAAAGAGATCTGGCTAATGAATTTAATTGTATATAAGGGTTCTGTCTTTATTAACCCGCTTCAATTGCGCCATTTTGAGATACTTGCTAACTATGTAACCTCATATTTTATAATGACAACGTGAAGTTAAATATTGCTGTCGCTTTTTCGTCTTAAAGAATTTAAAATTAACGATCAAACTAACTTTTGGTTGCGGCTTCGCCACAAAGGTACTTTGATATTTTTAAAAGGTCTTTGATTTCATCTTAACAAAAACATTGTAGCGTACTGTAGAAGGTGGGTAAGACCATTGGGTAGTCGTTCTTAGCATCAAGATTATAGAAAAAATTACACATGCAAACTGACTGACTTCAATGACTAGAAATCTGGAACTCATGTTATTTTAAGAAAGACAAACTTTAAAGGAAAGCGTTGAATTGTTGAAAAAATCAACTCAACATCTTGGCAAAAAAATCATGAGTTGTGTTTTGTTTCAGTGTTAGTTTTATATTGCCTCTAACTCAATCATAAATGCACGAGAAAAAGGATATTTTTCTAATTTGTTTTTAACTTGAGTAATTTTATCTCCGAAAGCAGGTGGCTTTTCATACTAATATGGATAGGGGTGATTTACTCAATTTTACTTTATTATTTTTTAATAATAAAGTATTGTGATCGACCTGAAATTTCAAAAAAATTAGATACCCTGAAATTTTGTATTTACACGTTTTAGGACTAGTAAACACCAAAAAAGCAAAATAAAATGTCCGTCTGTCCGCCGTAACGCCGTACGCCGTACGCAAAATCGTTTGAAAGTGCGTAGCTCCCAAACCCGTTGAGGTATTCAGTTGAAATTTTTATGGTGGGTAGATTGGGTAAACTCCTACAACTGGTATCTTTTCGGAGGGTGGGGGTGTAAGGGAGGATGAGGGGGGAGCGTTTTATTCGAAAAATTTTGATTTCCAGATCTCAGGAACCACTTATGCTAGGAGGCTGAAACTTGGAACTTATGTAGTATTATGATAGTGGACTCATTTTCGATAAGGGTTGAGGGGTATGGAAGTGCAGGGGGGGGGAAACAATGAGTCCGAAACGCGTGAAAGCCGGGATTGAAACATTCTAAAGTCCATATCTCCTGAACGATTGATGTCAGAAGATTGAAACTTTGTGGTTGCCCTTAGGGATACTTGAAGATTAGACAAGGGCTAACATTTTTCAGGGGGGTGGTGGGGTGTGGGGTTGGGGGGTGAAAATCTTTGGATTACAATATCTTACGAACCAATTACACCAGGATGATCTTGAATTTTACAGGAGTTGGAATCGGTAGACCTCTAGTAGGGAAAAAAAATTATTAGTGGGGGTGTAGAGGGTGATGGCGAAAAGGGGTAGAAAGGAAAAAAATTCTGATTTTTATTTCTCGAAAACCGTAATGAGTGAAAGCTAAAAATTTGGGATTATATAGAGCCGCTATAGAGGCATCCTAGAAACATAAATTTTTTCATAGGGGTAGCAAGGTACTGGGATGAGGGGTAGTTTTTTATATCTCAGAAACGGCTTATGCTAGAAAGTTGAAACTTGGTACGTATTTGTAGATGTGCTATTAGAGTAACTAAAGCAAAAAAAAAGTTCAGATTTTTATTGGCGTTCAGAGGTTGAGTAAAAAAAATGTCCGTGAATCCACATCAATATTCTATTGATAAAAAAATACGTTAATAAATAAAAAAAATCTGCCAACAGTCCGAAACGTGTTTAATGATGAGATGCGGTGTAGGTTACTATAAAACTGACAACCTAAGAAATAACCAGGAGGCAATTTGAAACGTTATTTTTTAGGTTGTCAGTCGCATAGTAACTACACCGCATCTCAGCATTAAACACGTTTCGGACTTCTACCCATAAAATAATAAAGTTGCGCCCAGACTGTTGGCAGATTTTTAAAATAAGTCTTAAGTTATTACTTTGCGATGAGTGATCCTAGTGATACCTACGGATATGGACTATACTTTTTTTACCACATTGTATAATACAACCAAATTACCTTGGATTTGTTTGTCATTAGAATTATAAAATACCTTTTATATATCTGTTTGTTCATGTTAATTACAAATTTCCACTTACTAGTATCAGTATATCCTTCGTTTTGTTTTTAATTATTGTTAAAAATAATTACAAATGTTTCAGATTCTTTAACGTTCTAAAGTTAGCATTGTCCGGAACAGGACTCTATCCTTGTGCAATTTATCAAAATTTATCATCAGAATAAATAACAAACAATATTGATCCAAATATTGTTCTATGGTTGTGTAAAGAAAAAGAATGAATGCGTAGTGATGTAGAGTGTATAGAAGAACATCTACTATGTAACGTTGAACTAAATTCGATCCCTAAGGGTACAGAATTCCTGCTCGTACCATTAAACCAGACACAAAACTATTGGTCAAATTGAATGGTAATGGACCTAGGCTATTTCTAGTAATTAGATTCGAATTACTTTTCATCCGAGTCGTGTAACTTAATGTTCGAATTGTGCCCACAGGATTTATTTATGGGAAAATAATGCTATTTAGATCCATAGATTCATAAGAAAAGAGTCAGTCCTTCCTTTGGGTTTGGTACACAGGTAACACTAGTATAGACATGGGAAATAAGAGAGAAATTCGGGCACCATTATTACGTATCCTTTCACTATGGTTGGTAAAAAGCTATAAGAATTTCATGTTATGTACGTAGTTATATAAGTTACATATCAAGTATTCATTGCATGTTGTACCAACGATGAACGTAGAAGACTGAAAATAAGGAAAAAAGTCTGGCAATAGTCTGGATATGCTAAATTGTATCTGATAGTTAGGTTTCCAGATGTCAAATATGAATACACCATTTTTAATAGAGGTATGTTAAGACGGAGTTCAGTCCTATCAATACTGAGAATCATTACACCCTACAATGCATTTACATTTTTGAATAATCTGTGTATACTATAGCCGTACTCTTGTTATATCCCTCTATCCCCTTATAGTTGACAATTGGCAATCGGAAGCTGTCTCATATGTGCTTAACATAACGACACGTTTGCTCATATGGGGCTATCCTAGAGGCTGTCGCTACGTAGCACTTCCTGCAGCGAGAATTCATTCCCTAGATTTAACCCGCATGCTTGCAGAAAAATTTATATGATTGTTACGTTTACCAGGATGTCGTTTCACACACACTCCAGGCTGCAAAAAATACGTGCATTCACATAAGCGTATTTTGTTATAGAAGACAATAATATGAAGCACTAGTAAGCAAGTGCTGTTAAAAAGAGGAGCTTTAATTAAAATACAGCATTAACAGGTTCTTCGTGACTCTATTGCAATTTATTTAAGTGGATTTAAAATACAAAAGTACCGACTTTAAATTGTTTATAATTTCCAGCTTTTTCGTTCTTTCTACAGCTTATTTTGATCATCAGAAGGATTTTAATAAATATATACATAGATGTTCATATATGTAAAAAACTGGTTCGAAACAACGAACATCACCAGTTTAAAATGGACATTTCATACCTGTGACACCCATACGGCTTATTTTCGCTTTGATTATTCCTAGCAAAAGTATCGTTCTATTCCAGTCGAGGGTTCACGGAGGCGACCCGGATACACTACCCGGACATCGCAAAATACCAAAAGAGGAGCCACTAGAGAATGTGATTTTTTGGACTTTATTATGTATACCTATAGTTACCGATTTCCATGAAACACAACTTTCAAATGGTTGAAAAATTCAGTTAAAATATCTCCCAAAAATTTCATGTGTTCTATATTTTCCAACTTCAAAAACTTCCCTACAGCCTGGGCGCAACTTCAATATTTTTTATGTAGTACTCTGGAACGCGAACGTAGGTTACTACTCCCAACATTTTTTTCTCCGCTAGAGGTCTATTCTCTATTGGTCCTAGCTTCTGCAAAAATCCTCAAAAATATATCTGGTACGGTTCTTGAGATATAAAAATAATAGTTTTTTCAGAAATTGCTATCGTCCCACTTCCATGCTCCACTTAATCCCTTAAAATTTAACATTTAATAGACTGCACTTTTAAACCTATGTAAACCAAAATTTTTCGTCGAAGCCACTCCTAACACCACCCCAATCAACTCCCCACCCGCCTTAATATCTCAACGGGCTTGGGAGTTTTTCACCTTCAAGAACTTTTGCGTGCGTCGCTTACGGTGGACAGATGGACATTTTCTTTTATTTTTTTGGGATCTACTACTCATAAAACGTGAAAATACAAAATTTTAGAAATTTTTGGTCGATCATAATACTTTATTAATAAAAAATAATAAAGTAAAACTTGTAGAAAATTTTGATTTTGAAAAATTACACTCTCGTTTAACCTAAAACTACCGGAAATTATTAGAAATTATTAAAACAACTTGAATAATTATTTTAATTTTTCTTTCAATTTAAACTGCTCTTTCCTTCGATTCATACTGATTGAAAGGTAAAATCTTAAGAATAAATTACACAGATTAAATTTGCAAAGACGAAAAATTGTTCAATTTTTTCTATAAATTGTCCCTGAGATTAAAAAACTATAAAATCTGTAGTTTGTCTTTTATCTCGAAATAGCCACTTTATCATCATTAAAAACCACCGAATACAATTTACTGAAATGAAACAAGTTGAAAATCCATTTTGTCAATTTTATGTAATTAAAAATTAAGCATAATTTCATACTATAAAAATATCAGAATATTAGATATTCTAAAGTTCAAATTTCGAGAATTTGATTACATACCAAAAATTATGAAAGCCATAACAAGTTTATTATTACACAGGTAAAAGGTTTCTCCCACACATGCCAGCTAATTAACTTAAATCGATAATGAGATAAATGTCTAGTCCCGCGAAATGACATCGTTAGCCATAAGGAAGTTGGGTCTTGTAGCTACTGCTAACCAATCATCTTGAAAATTTACAGAAACACATTTTATTAGATTCCAGAATCTAAATTAACGCTCCTATGAACGTAGTGCAACATCGTTAGTTTAATTTAATAAAAAAAATAAACTAATTAAAATGACGTGCTTACAGAAGATTTATTAGCAGGTGCACACTACCCCAGTTTAATTAACAAGAATATCTCGAACTAAGAAGCTGAAATATTATATAAATAATTCCAAGCCAAGTGCATTAATGAATATAATCTCCATTCTTCTTCATGCCTTTAGCATTTTATTATAATTTCAAATCGCTGACTTTGTATTAAGTCAATTTGTTAATAGTTTTAGCAAGATGAGTTCAAAATTAAAAAAATATTCATCACATTGATTTCAAAAGTAAATTATGATTTTGTACAACTCAAGAACAGATAAAAAAATCTGGAAAATCGCGGACAGTTCCATCTAGGCCTCGAGGTCTCAAGTTTATTTACTCTTCACAAAATATATTGCAACTGTTATCCGAATATATATCTTCAACTAAATTTCAAGTTTCTAGCATGCGCCATTATTAAGATATAAAAAATATAAATTTTTGCCTTAAATTTAAACTAATACTAAAACAAATTTCAAAACTTTTATTAGTTTTTACGAGGAGACAAATTAATATTTTTTAAAAAATTTATGAAAAATATAAAAAATTTCGGAAGGATGTCGTACGAGGTTAATAAAAAACTAGAATTATAGAAAATTAATTGCTCTACAAATTTAAGTTGACATATTTTTGCTCTAAAGTGTCGTGGAAACGAGGTATTTACAAAAAACGGGTTAAGACGCCAATTTTTTAAAAAATGGCGTGGTAAGTGCATATTTTTCGAGGCCGAAAAGTGAGAACTTTCATTAGGACCTGAAAATGAATGAATTTATGAAATAAAATTATATTTGTGAATTCTTGTAAGTTAAAGTTTTTTTTGGCTTTATTGACTGGACCTGTAATTTTGATGTGCAATTCAAAATTAATAAATATTATGTTATGTTAACTTCTATGAGTTTGAAATAAAGCTGATTAAGAACAAGTCTTACTGCACTCGCTATTAGGTAAATTGATACTATAATGCATTTTATTAAGGTGCTACTATGCTACTATTACACTGTATGCCCACGCTGTCAAATTGCAGTAATAAGCAATGCGAAATTGTGAATTTGACCGATCGGATACTGTGAGATTAATTATAATTCCCTATTTCGCATTGCTTATTACTGCAATTTGACAGTGTGGTCATACAGTGTAATACTAGACTTACTCTATGTTTAAGGTTGTTTCAATATATTTATGACGAACAATGGACTAATGAATTTTTCATGTCCAATAAATATCTCGGGTGCCTACTAGATACTTTCATTTGCAATGTGTGTATAGCAAGATATTTGTGACTTTTGTGCATCCTGAGTACACAAAACAGTTCCTTCGTCATTTCCTTCGTCATTTACTTTATGGATTACGAAGTGGCAATTACAAATAGCCACTTTTAGTTTTATTTTCGACGAAAATTACCTATAAAAGACGCATGTCTCTTCGTTGTTAAAAGCGCGTGCGAAAAGATAAAGAAAGGACGAAAAGGCCCATCCCGACTTCATAAAATTGGTTATTATCTGGATGTATTCATCAAAATTGATCCAAGATCAATACGATATCCCTGTGTTATATCCGTCCGAACCATAGACACGATATTACATAATTATGGCCCCGTAAACTTGAGTGCACATTTCATTGATGACTACGTCGATGGTCCCCATCAGTTTCTCTAATACAAAATTAGATATTCTTTGATTATCCGAAAATATCGTTCTCATTCCTCGACCTTGGTGGGTGGTCCTCGGCCACCAACTCCAACTCCCGAATATTCTAGGGTAGGCGACATCCACTTTTCTCGCCAATTCTCAACCCCCAACAAGCCGTGTTCGAAACAGAGTAGCAACTTATCCACACATAGATATATTTTTCGTGTGTATCGGATAAAACCGATTATTGATTGGCCTTTAGCTGAGGTTCCGAAAGGTTTTCCAAGCTCAAGCTATTTATGTTTTGTCGGTCTCATTGAAATTTAGTCAACAGTAAAAAATTTGCTCAAAGCAAAACAAATACCTGGAACTTCCCTTTTGATTTTGTCACCGGAATAAAATTCGGCGAATCGTTTCCACGGAAAGAACAATCTTTTTTTTTGTTTTATCGTATAGGTGCGTTTGGGGTGCGACTTTACGTTGTTTCCATCACCCGAAGGCAAAAACTTTGTAAACATTTTCTGGATGAATTGAAGTCCTTTCGAATTGAGAGCATGGCAAGTACTTCTAAGTACACACTTAAGTGCCGGCTCCCCTTTTTATTTATCTGCCCAGCATTGAAATATATCAAATGTATGACAGAGGTGATACGTTTCACACAAAAATGAGTTTGCTTTGAAGATTTGCTTAAACCAAAATGACCACAGGCAATCGGAGAAAAAACAAAAATCCTGGCAAATTAAAAAAATCTGCAAATAACATAGCGCGACATGAATCAATGTTGTCATTATGAAAACGAGTCGAAACAGCTAACTGACTTTTGAAAAAAATTTAAAGTGGCGCCAAGAATATTCCAAGATACTTTGTTTAAGCTGAGATTACATTGCAAGCATTCTGATCATCAATTTTCCAACAGAAGCTTTTTCTTACAAAACTTACACTTTATACCCTCCTCTCCACATACCCTGCACATTTAAAGACACGCTATAACCGTCCTCCCAGTCAACCTATATTTGCTTTGAAAACTTTAAAGTACGGACAAAATCCTGATTTACAAAATCATAAATTTTAGAAATAAATCCCAGATATAATTATGATTTCAGTAGTGATAATTTCGGAGCTGAATTTTTAGAACTCCTGGATTTTGTTTCTCTGTATTTTAAAATTTCTAGATATTGTGTCTTTATAGATTGGTAAATTTCTAGATTTTCCAAATTATCTGGATCTTTCGGGTTTTCTCGTGATCGTGTTTTTTTTTAATCTTTCAAGACTTTTTCCACTCTCTCAAACAACAGTTAAAATTTGTATAAAATAATTTTCAAAGTAGTTTCCGAAAAAGCTTGATGAATTTTGTTTTTGTGCTGATCAAACCAAACTGTTTATTAAAATGTTATTTTCTATCTTTGAGTATGTGGAATGAGGTACCAATACCAATTTTCTTTTCATTTTATTTGTTTCATTAGGGTACTATTGATTTAGGTGTCGCACTTTAGCATTAAATCGGTTTTCACCAGCATACTGAAAATAAAAACAATTTGGATTTACATTTTTTTTAAATCGGGATAATCTGACCCGTTGAAAGTCCAATTAAAAGTTTTACGTTTTTTGTGCGGTCGTATAACTCATAACAGAATTAAATTTGTTTGCCCTAGTGGAGGAGAAGGCACATCTTTTTGCCTGCAGTATGCATATGGCCTCGATCAACCTATGTGACCGCTATATTGTAACGTGCTCCTACCAACCTATGCCAAACACCATGAGGTGGTTAATGAAAACCAAACTGAATGAAAAAAGGAACGTGTAAAATTCGTAATTCACATTTCAATTTTACCAATTTGTAAATCAAACTTTTCAATGACAATCGCATCACCTCCTGCCACTACAATCACGGTGACTATAAATTCTGCACTGTATGTCCTTCGTACTTGGTCCAGTTCTATAGATATATATCTAATATATAAATAAATTTAATCCATTAAAGTTAAGCCGTGTGAAATTCGGAAAATGGTAAAAAATAGCTGATAAACGAACAAAGGTGCCTCGGTAGCTGGTCACCTAGTCATCGATAGGATTGGCTCCTCTGGTATCAGAAGTAAGAACAAATATTTGATTAATACCGCAAGAGCGGTATTGCCGCTCTATTCTACTGGATGGTCATGCTTATCTATTAAGCGCTCTCTCCTTCAAGGTCCTTGCTCAATCCTTTTAAGACTAATTTGCCGCACCACTCGACAAATTACTTCCAACATTAACTCAATTTTCATTTATAATATATGAAGACTATTCAATAAAAATTATGAAAATATTAACTTTAATCTGATATGTGATATTAGTTGGTCTTATAAATTTAATCAATTTTACATTTTAATTTATATTTTGTGTTTGTTGTTCCTTAATATTTTTAATAATTTATTTTTATGTTATATGTTCTCGTTATTTAAATTTTTATTGTTTTAACTTATTTATTTTATTTTGTGTCCTAATTATTTGCTTCTTTGAATTTGATCTTAATTTATTTAATTATTCTTGCAGTATACGAAGTTTTTTTTAAGTTTTATTTTAGTATATTCACCCTAATATTGGATTGTAATTTATATTTATTATTTTTATACAAATTTGAATGAATGAATACATTTTGCAGAATCGCCAGTCAACGACTTCGATTGTACCATATCAATGATCGATATTTCCTATTATGTAAATCATATACCGATGAAATTTCAGAACTAGATAAATTATAAGAACAAGGTATTGAAATCGCCTTGAAAGTTTCAGGAAAAATTTCGAACGATAAATTATGTTTTTCCCTATTTTTAATATTTCCTGTCTATATATTAGCCACAAAAGAAAGGCAACATTTTATTTCCGGAACTTTATTGAATTTTATTGCATATTTTTCTCGCAGATTTTTATTGCAGAGATTTTGGGATAATGTACTAGCAACATCAAATTGTAGCCACTGTGAATAGCTCATGACATCCGATGTATTAAAGTTTTTTCCCATCTTTTCGCTGTCAAAAATTCTACGATTGAGAGTTGACCAAAAACTTGGATAAATAACTTGGACTGATTACTATTTTTATTTCTAACTTCGTGAGCTATGAGTTATCAAATGAGTTTGACGGCACGGTGAATAGACGAACAATTTTGATTTTATGCAGTTTTCCTGTTCCAAAACGTGTATTATTTTTTTAAATTTGAAATCGATCATAATAATAAAACCTTAATACAACCGAAATACTAAAATAAAACATAAGGATGATTTGATTTGATTTGATTTTATTTCCATAATATGTACATGTGTTTAGCTTATAATCTAGTTTAAATTCAACAGTGATCAGACTACCAAACCATAAGGATGATTGACTCGTTAAGCTGTTTCCTCAATCAGATAATTTCAGGATATATAAAGGTACGTTCATATGGTCCTATTTCTTTCCATTTTACTTTATTTGATATACCTACTGACAATACGTTTTTGATTATTCTTTATAATACCTGAAATTCTGAATGTGAAATTTTAAGAGTTCATTGAAAGTATCTTTTTTAAAAATGCAAAAAAAAAATCCAAAAACAATGAAAGTCAATAAGTTCGTTGTCAGGGGGTAAAAGAATTGGGGCCCTGTATCTAATTAGCAACAAGAAAAGGGATTGTTCACATACCTTAAAAAATGTAAGATTTCGTCGTAAAGAAATCAACTCTGTCAGCAAATTCAGTCAAATTCGGGGGTAAAAACTGGAAAGAAAATTCAGTAGCTTTCAATTCTGCCCATCATTAAATGTTAATTACCAGTAAAAGCTTAGAACCCTTATCGTTCCGCAATGATTTCAGAAAATGTTTTTTAAATATTTAGGCAGGTAGAGGTACTGCTCGCAGTTATGCTTACTATCAACTTCTAAATGTTAAAATGACGATTTTTGTTATTCTGAGCGTGTCCATCTTCGTAGCAATAAAATTGACAATTATTTAGAACCCTTTTTTTCATAAAGAGTAAAATACAAATTAATTTTGCTTATTTCGGTATGCGGTCAAATGGAAATTGTCTCTCTTATATTTGAAGAGAAGCTCTTTCTCTACGGATGAAAGGCTTTACTGAATTTTAGTCATTTCTTCAAGTGTATGAAATTGACTCTGTTAATCTTTCGGATTTTTTCACTTCACCTAAATTCCGGAAATACTATAGTCTTGTAGAAGAAGCGCCCAATTTCTTTCTTAGTAAACATCAAAGAAAATTATTTATGGAATTTGCCCAGCGCAAAGACTTATTAAAGGATCTTCACGAACACAAATTAAAAAGGGTGCTAATATCCTGGCATTTCTGAAACCGAAATACACTTCCTTCCTAAAGAAGATGCTGAGTTATTCTATGAAATCTGACTTTAGTAAAAAAAAATATGCGCATATGCTTACCAACCAAACCAGAGGTTTTGGTTTCGAATACTGTACAGTGGATAGACTTATCACATGATCTAATAATATAACGATACTGAAAATATCAGGAATATGTCCTAAGTCGTCAGTAAATGATGTGAGAAATTGGCACTACTATACATAAAAATTTAAGTTACAGAGGTAGAGCACGGAACTGGGAGATAGCAATTTTAAAAAATAAAAAATTGTTGTATCCCAAAAATCGTACCATCAGATATTGTCTTAAATATTTTACAGGTTTTAGGCTCAGTAGACCCCAATCAGAACTTTACGACTGTAGGGGGTTAAAATTATTATTTCTCAAGAACCGCTAAGGATAGAAAGGTAAATATTTGATGGCTATATAGATCATCCGTAGAGGTATTCTAGAAAATAAGGAAACAAGGGACTGGCATGAGATGTGTTTTTTGTTTGTATCGCAGGAATGGCTTAGTTGAAACTTCTGCAAGTTTTCACGAATTCGAACATATTTCTTAGGTCCAATGAAATATCAAATTCGTTTCGACTTTCAAGGGCTTTAAATATAATCGCCAAAAAATCATTTCAAGTATTTTCTCTATATGCATCCCTCAGAATTCTGTGATATTCAATTTAAATTTATTGTGTACGTTTTTACGAATGCCGACATACATATGTAAAATATCGAATTGTGTCTTTTTGTTTTACTTCGACTCCTACCCAAAAAAATAATAAAGTTGTGCCCAGACTGTTGGCAGATATTTTATAGTCAGCTGATGTTTTTAGTAATCTGTTTAAGCTCACATAATCATTATTTTCGTTCTGCATAATGTGATAAAGAATTCATTTGTTCTACCATACCGTACAATATGCCAGCAAGTCGTAAGCTTCTCTGCACGACCAGCAGTAGCAATACACAGCTGGCAACCCTAAATGCTGAATATCTATGTGGTTCATCTTAAGAGTTTAGTTCCGTAATCAGGCTGTTATAAGATATTGTTATATTGCCATTGTGGCTTCTTTTTATTGCTACCGTCATCTGTAAACATACGGAGCAATAAGATGAAAGTGATATCGATTAAACGATGACCATAAGGGACAGGATGGGATAGCCTTAATCGTGTATTAGATACAAGGTAAACATGTAACCAAGAAATCTTCTACCTTGAGTGTTACGGCTTTAGTGTGAACTTTGAACTTTAACAGAATGTCCACTTACTTGTCTACCTTAATGATTCCTGTCACACATATTGAATGTTCCATTTTATATATTTATGAAAAGATAAGTAAGAGAATACGCGAGCTCACACTCTTTGACATCGTAATATAAAAGTTCTTCAATATATTTAACATTCCGGGGACATCACTCCAAATAACGCGATTGTATTGATTCAACGTGATGCACAAAATAAATGTGTGCGATGTCTGTAGATATAAATCTATAGAACGAAACGAAGAACAGATTTCAAGCAATTTTTCCAGAAGATTCCTCTTTTTTCTATCACTAAAGAAATGCAACAGAAACAAATTGTGACTGCGAAATAAAAGGATGACGATGGCGGAAAATTGCAAAGTAGAAATAAATATTTGCTCTTTTATTCGAAGTGTTTTTCTTCGGATATAGCACGTTGTGTTGCATCAAAAATACTATTGGGAAAAAAATTAAAAGTTCATACAGTTCAGAATCGATTTGTTCATTCCGTTGTTGAAATAGTTATTTATTCGCACATAGCAAGCAGACAGGAACAATGTAGGCACTCGTTCCAACATACCTACGAATATGTGTGATTTTTGAAGTGTTAAATGTTTTATATGTATAAATTGCTTGCTTTCTATGTCGAATAAAATTTAATATATGACTAAAAATTCATATCAAACACTATAAATTAACCGTGAAAGTCAATCAACCCATGATTATGCAGTCAAAATTGGAATTTATGAGCTCAACCTGCACAATAATTATTAGGGTTTCATTTAGTTTATTATATGATTAATGGCGCTTCTACAGCGAAAATACAAGCATCCGTTTTTCAAGCACCAACGCTTGATTTATGAAGAACATAATCGTGCATTACACTCTGAACTTTCCTATAAGCAAAATTTCTTATACACAATGATTTTTTTTTGCCACAAAGCATTAAAATATGAAAAAAAAAATAGATAATGGTATGAAACATTTAATCTTCGAATATACCTACTCGAGTTTTAATTTATAACAAAAGTGCAAATATTTTCATATTTTTTTATATATTTTTACCATTAAACCTCGTTGTAACTTCAGCAAAATAATTTATTTTTTTATATTTTATGTTGGTGTCGAATATTTAAAATTTTTATAAGAAAATATCTTTTTGGAACTAAATGTATTTATGTGCAACCTTAATATAGCCATGTATGCTGCAGCATACACTCCTCTGTGTCGTCCAACTACAGACGATATTATGAAAACTCTACGTTGGGCGCCAATTTCAGACGACACCGTGAAATCGTTACATCACGAATTATTTAATTAAGATATGCACATCTTGACCAAATGAGTGCTCTAATAAAAATCTGCCAACAGTCTGGGTGCAACTTTATTAGTTTTGGATAGAAATCCGGAACGCGTCTTACGCTGAGATGCATCTTACGCTGAGATGCGGTGTATGTTACCATATCTTATGATTGAAATCTACTCAAAATTCATGTAACATATTGCACCTGAGTATACGTATAGTGTAGGTATAGGTAGGGAGTAAATATGAAATTCTGACATTAAGCGAATAAACCACCTGTCTCGTAGCTTCAACTCTCAACAGACTTCATACTTAAAATTTTTCAAGACTTATCTAGTGGCAAGCTGGATGCAATGCATATACCAAGAACTAGACCAAGGGAGTACTTTTTCATATCATCCCCGCAAAGTGATTTATAAGAAGAACGGTATAACTTTGATGTAAATTTTGTTTTGGTATTCTCGTATGGAAGAACGTAGACAAATTTCAAATTTATTTCAACCTTAACTTCAAAACGAGTGGAGAAGGTAATTACCCAAAAATAAAGTTGGCAATATACTTTACTAATAAGAAATGTTGTTTTTCAACCTACAGTATAAAAACCAACAAAACCCCAAACTGAATAAAACATTTTTCGACTCTTACGCTCTCGTTTAAGGCCATTCATCAAAATGAAGGCCTAATATTTTGTGAAAATTACGTCAATATACAAGAAAAGTCCTCGGAATTCTCTTTTTTGCACATTTTCAGCTCAATATAAAATTCAGAAATTTAGTCACGAAATATATCTTTCGTAGAAGTGTGTGAATTGCTTCGTGTCCCACCTGGTTAAACATTACGTAAAACGTTTATTTAAAACCTTCACTTCGGGGAGGATTCAAATAAATACTCAGTTTCATACTTTATATGCGATTCTGATGGTTCGTGCGTATGTGCCAGAATCGAGAATTTATAGAGAATTATTTGTTCCCAAACTTGCGTTATTTTCCATGAAAAATTACTGAAGAAGCTAAGAAGCTTTTCAATGCCTGAACGAATAACAAAAATAGAATAAAAGTAAAAATAAGACGGTACGACATAAGGTTCAAGAAAAACAACGATATAAATCGGATAATAGCAATTTTGTGTTAGTGAGGTACGAGTATGAAAACTTAAAGCGGTTTCGAAAGATTGACTTTATTTGGCAATGCTTCAAAAATTTATATTGTTGTTAGCTAGTGGTTCGCCCGGATTTCAAGTAAAACACAACCGCACTACTGGCAACGCTGCCCAATTTCATATACCTACTACTTGATCACTGCTCGATTGCTGCTAACTATCCAAATCGCTTTACAAATACTTTCGCTTAGAAACTGATCGTCGCTTCACCGTAGTAGAAACTGTATTTGGCTGCAAACTTTGTTCTGCTTATATACTGCATGTTTTAATTCGAGAGCTTTCTCGCGTATTCGGTGGTGTATGTGAAATGTTCGGGAAATGTTAAGAACAATCCGATAAGGTGAAAACTGTTCGAGAAGAATGTTGAAATTTGAAGATTTTTCCACGCCTTTCTCATTATTGAAATGGATGTTTTTCTCTGATTTCCAGTTAGGTATTGGGAGGGTGATTTTTTTTCTCATTGGAAACTGATCGAGTTATACGGATTGCCAGGGTAGCATGTAACAAGTTACTTAGACGGCTGTCCCAATTCAAAACCTAGTAAGAGCTTTTAGAAAATTTTAAAGAAGAGTCTGAAAACCAATTTTCTATTCAATTTTTCTATGAGACTGAAAATCTAAGGAATAACCAAGAGGCTACATTAAACGTTATTTTTTTGTCAGTCGCATAGTAACCTACACCGCATCTCAGTAAAAACCGTGTTCCGAACTTTTATCCAAAAAACATAAAAGTTGCGCCCAGATTATTAGCTTCATATATATTCTCAAACATTGGCCATTTTTTAATTTATTTCAATAATTTAAGTTTAATAAATCTTGAACTTTATCTGAACAAATCATGTAAACAGTTCTCAATAAAATAATACAGTAATATGTATAATAGTAGACCAATTAAAAAAATTTACTCGCAGAAAAAAACCTTTTTTTCTCTAAATCAAACAAGTTTTTCTTTATATTTCTTCTACATAAAAGATTTTCTTATGATTCAACAATATACATATTTGAAAATTTTTAGGCTACGAAAATGAAATTCCTTTATATGAAATATTTATGAAAAATTTACATAAATTTTAGCGTCCTGAAGCTGAATTTTGTTTGGCTTTAGGAATACCATAAGGTATTTTATTTTCTTTCTATATATTGGTATCTATATATTATAAGAAATATTTTGAAGACACATCAATCAAGAAGTCTACGATTTTTGCTGTGAATTCACAACGGTTTTCTTTTCATTCTTTTACATAAATTTATCCGACATATCGGTATACCATAGTAGTATACATGTAAATTTTATTGAATTTGACATAGATTTCGGTGAAAAAAAACAAATTTTCACTATTAATGAGCATTTTGATAATACTTCCTATAATTTATATATTTACATTATTTAAGTTAACACAAACATGCTGACAAAAGGAAAATTGTCAACAGATTTTATGATAAGATATTGATCACTGCGGTGTGTTCCGATAAGATATTAATTTAACTGCGAGTAATTTCGTACAATTTTTTTGGTTTTCAATTGGATTGTACATAATTCAACGAAATTTAATTCTAGTATTCATTTTGATAAAAGATAAACAAATAAATAAAGAACAATATCCTGGTGCTTTTTTATTTGGATGAAATTGTATCCCCGTACATTCCATTATTTCTCTCGTATTTTAAATAATTCACAAACGAGGTGTGCTTTATTCAAAAAATTATGTTTATGTTGTATACAGTGAATTTTTGTTGTTGATTATAGATGAATTTGAAATTAAATAAACAGATAATTTAAATTCGTGTTTCGATTCAACCTTGTTACTCACTTTTAACAGTAATCTCTGTAAATTTTGATTTGTCGATTAAGATACAATCCATAAGTTTGCTTTATTTGAAATTTAAAATATAAAACTATACAGTTAAAATTTTTTACAACATTAAATGTTGGCAGCTAATTGCCAACATAGGATATTGTAAATTTACATGTCTCAAAACCGCTGTAAAATTAAAATTCAAAATTAAAATCACATGCCTAATAGTAAACATAAATCACATGACATGTAATTTAACAATTTGGATGGTGAAAATATCTTCATTGAAGTAATTTATAACAGCAATCACATATGAAACTTTACCACTTAAAGGGTAAATTGTACAAGTGGCCACATGGAAAACTACATTACTATTATATTTGCAAATTAATTTATATAATAATTACCTTTGAAATGTAGTTTTCTGTACGAATTATTGTAATTTTTAACTCTTTGTAATTTTACATAGTATTTCATGTAAAAAAATTAATTACATAATGGTAATAGCATTTATACATGATAGATAGATATATTTATTTCTTAAATTTAGATACAGTTCGATATTTCAGTTAATTTTTATTTAGTGTTTAGACGCAATGTCTTTACAGCTTTGGTGAAAACAGTAACCACTAAGCAGATAAAAATTATATGTACACATAAAAATTATATGAATACATAATATAATAGTTCCCAAGGAAAAGTTAATAAAAAAAAAGTAAAACCCTTTGATAGATTAAAAACTAAACTAAGAACTAAAACTAAAAACTAAACTAAGAACTATAAATAAAAAAAAAAAAAAGTTAAAATAACAATAATTTATTAATTCATTTGTTTATAAATGGAAGCTATCGTGGGAATGTCGCAATTTTCACATCGGTTTTTAAATCTGTTTACTATTTCTTTAATAATCGGATTTATTAATTTCAATTTTGCTTTTTCGTGTAAGAGACGAGTAGACATGTGCCAGGGTTCATTTAAAATAATCTTCAAACACTTGTTTTGAATTATTTGCAATTTTTTGCGATGAACTTCAGCACAACTTGCCCAAACCGGAGCGGCATATGTGAGGATTGGTAGAAAAACTGATTTGTTTAAGAGCAGTTTATTTTCTTGGGACAACTGGGATTTTCTATTGATTAATAGGTACATAACTCGAATGCATTTATACATGGATTAGATAATTTTACCTATAACTTGGGGATAGTTTTATTACATTACATGTTGTAAAATTACAAATAATTTTTACTGCTTATAGAAGCTAGAACTCACTACGATATCGATTGATAAATGAAAGATGAGAAGTTTTAGTAATTAGTTAGGTCCTTTGTGCATTGCTTATGGCCGATTTAATAAACATCTGTACATCTTATTTTCATTTCGGTCATCCATCAAATAGGTTAAATTATGCCTGAAACCAAAAATAGACATAGACTTAATACAACATTAATCATATTTATGTTGTCTTTCGCTGTTAGGGTATTTTATAATAACGGTTTGACTATTAACTTTGGAGAAATACTAATTAAAGGAATTCAAATTTTGTTCAGATAAGCAATATATGTATTATTATTGCGTCATTCCATGAAAAATTTCAAAAATTACCTTCGCCGATACTTTTGAAACTTTTTACATTTGATGAATTAGTGAAAAAAAATTATAATTAAAATTTCCTGAATTCCACTACGTGTTCAGCTCATTGAGATTGTTAGTATTTCTGCCACATGCTATTAGTTTGTTATATGATTCTGTTTTCTTATAATCGTTCAGTACTTCCACTTTCCATTCAAGTAAGTCCTTTGTCCATTGTCCCAGTTAGTTTTAAATTGGCTCAACCTTTCACTAGACTGACCAGTCACTTCAGTTCTATAATGGATCTCATGTCCCTTCTGGTCACATTTCTGAACGGATCACACACACTCACTTAACAATAGAAGAATTGATTTTTCCTTCCCAATTCTCTTACTCGGATAGTAATGATGAAAAAGTCCTCATCATTGGCCAATTTACTTTTATATTCCAGTGGGATTCCAGCAAAGGTAAGGACTAAGGAGATACCGTTCATCGCGTGGCAGAACGTCTTATAAGTAACAAAATTACTTAGAAAATAATGGAATATTTTGCGGGGAGAACAAAGGATGTTGGTGTCATCTGTAAATTAAAATCAAAAAGAGAATTATATTTTCTTAATAGAAATTTTCCGATTCAGAAAGATTGTACAAATGGATGACCTTTATATTTGTTCGTCTGCGGGTGGGATAGGAGAGGACATGTTGGGTGTTGAATGATATCGATAATTGTTTCATCGGAGAAAACGACACGCTTCATCGATGTAAAGCAAAACATTCTGAAAACGATATAATTTATGCTAAAATATTGAGACCTATACATTTTATGAAATCATATCCTCCGATGAAATATGGAACGGTCTTGTGAATCAATGTTGAAACTTTTAATTTGCATGTTTGATCGAATTTGTTAGACGTTAGCGCAAATCGTTGCGAGTATGTGGCATACAAAAATTCTGTAAAAAAGTCTTCACTCAGTTTAAGGTAGTACCTCACTAAAATTCCAGAAATCGCTTAGCCACGAAATCAAAATTTTGTACGAATTATCTTTAATTTAAAATTAAGTTCTTGTTTATTAGTCTGCGAAATTCCTCTACTCTTCAGAGTACCTCAAGTTAGAAATTTAATATTTAGCGCAATTTAATATATCAATGGTTGCAGATAGAGAACTTAATATGAAATAAATCGAGTGAGTACTTCGATTAGCTGCCATACAAACCTTGAAAAATATCTGCATGTTGCTCTTATACAAAAGTCCTTAAAACACGAGTCCTCGAGTGTTGACAAATAACTTTAGAACACTTTAATTTGTCAATAGTTCCCGGTAAAATGCAAAATGTGCTGAAAATAAGTAAGTCCTTTCTGCAAACCTCATGAACAAGTCTGTGAAGATATAAACTTCGTACGATATGATATTGCTCTTCTCCTTTGAGTGTGAACCGAAATACATGCGAACTCCTTATTCTGCTTTATCTCCAACTACAATATAAATCAGAGTTCAGTATTTCACCGAGAGTATCATACGAATAACTTCCTGCCAATCGTGACTGCGTATGTTTTTAAATTTAGAATAAGTGTACACATACATATCTACCACAATAGATTGCTGCGAATGGGTGCAATAATCAATTTGTTGGGAATTAAGCTTGTTATACTCTAATGATGTGATTATTTAAAGAGCACAACTATTCACTATTGCTTACTGTTTGAAAATTGAGTAAGAAACACTTTTTAATTAATTAATATAATATATTATATTGAAAGGGTAAATGCAAGTTAAGATAACATGAGAGTTTTGGGATTAGACTGCAAAGGTTCTGATTCTCAATGATAACGGGCGCATTTTTTAAACGTCATAGGTCTGTTATAATCATTAAACTTCCTTATGATTTCAGTGGTTTTTTTTACTTTTACATATTTTAGCGATACTTTGCAGCACAAAGTATCGCATGAATTATGATTATTTTTTCTGTCGATACGACTTCGGACCAAAACAATTCGCATACGTATTATATGTTTACATTTCTGTCGATAAGACTTCCGTCCATTTCATAACATGCTCCATATTTGAAACTCTCTCTCTCCATATTTTGGGGAGTTGGTTCTGTTTGAGGTAGACATACTTTCGGCTTATACTAGAGTGGACAAATTTTTTAAATTACTAGGTATTTTAAAAATTCACTCTGGAATCTCGGCAGGGGTAAGTACATAGTACATACACCTCGATGTATTAAATATAACTCACAAATATATAAAATTAATATAAATAAAATATTAATAATAAAAACTAACCTAAAATTATATATAACTTATAATTTAATAAAAGTTTGAATAATAAATTTTGGAATTTAAAACTGAATTGAAATTAAAAACTATAACCTACATAAATCTAATAAAACTTCAACGAAAATAAAATTAAAATTAAGAAAAGAAACCGAAATAAAAAAATTAAAATTAATTAAAATTTCGCGTCAACTTTCAACTTTTGTTTCCGTCAACTTTAAAAGAAATACGCTAAAAAATTAAAATTAAATAAAAATAATAATTTAATCAAATTTATTATAATAATTGTATAATAAAACTAAAACCATTTTAAAAGAATTATATCATAAAAGATTAGTAAAACATGGATCCAACTAATTAAAACTGAAAATTCATAAAACTTATAATTAAATGAATAACCCCTAAAAAAGAGAACCTAAGAACTGAATAAAGCATACAACTATGTAAATAAAAGCTTAAATTCAATATTAAACCAAAAAAACCATCTTATTTTCAAAACTAAATAAAGATTAAAAAGAAATATAAATTATTGTAAAATAATAATTAAAATCTAAGACTATACATAATAATATTATATAAAACTAGTTAAGACAAAATTGATATTAGTCTTCGCCTGTAATTATGTAAGTTTATTTTTTGTAGAATGTCGAATGGTATTCGAGGGACTGATGGACATAATTACGATAAAGATAAAAAATGGGTGAAAATGCTTATACTCTCTGAAGTACCAGGTTATGGGAAAATATTTTTCATTGTACACGCAACATAAGCTTAAAGAAATTTCATATAATCGAATAGCTTTATTGCTTTTCAGCCAATGTTTGATTGCTCATTACATTTATATGTACACGGGAAAGACAAAGTAGTATTTTACCTGTTATTCAATTTCTGTCCTTTCGTGAACATAGTTTCTAAGTACTTTTGAGCGGAAGCTACCCGAAAGAAAGAAAAGATTTCGTCTACTAATAAAGTTACGTTACGACTGGATTACAACTTCCTACATCAACGCGTACTTGAGACTCTTAAGTACGCGTTGAGACGTCAAGCAAATAGAAGGAAGGCGATCAACTGGATTTTGAATTTACGGTAATGAGGTACAAACTTTCGGGCTAGATTAATGTTATACCAAAATAGCTGTACCTCCCTTGGCACATCTAGGTACATTGTGCAACTTTGACTTGCTCGCCCTACCCACTGCATCGTTTTGTCTTCTAACTCCGATAATACGATTAGATCGGGGTCAGAAGTAGACAGGAACGTCATTTCAGTTTTTTCTAGGGGGGGCAAGATGTTATGTTTGTATATATTTTTATATATATATATACATATGTTATATATAATCTATAAAAATACATAATTCAGGGGAGGGGGGGCAAATGCTCCCCCTGCCCTCCCACAAATGACGTCCCTGGAAGTAGACACAAAAAACTGCGATTCAACCCGATAAAGCTAACCTTATTTTACTGTACGTATCTAAAAGAAAATTTTACTACTAAAAACATTGTACTATTAAATGGTATGTAGCTATTGTTTGCATAATTCCAAGTGTATGAAACTAAATCGTTTTCAGCTGTTAGAGTATTTTATAATAAAAATACTTCCGGTTACACTTGACACAACTCGAATAATTCGAGTTTAACCGCCAGAAATACTTAAGACATATCACGACTGTAATTGAAGGGGAAACCTAATTCCATTGACTAACTGATATGATGGAGTCCCAACTAAATCCACTTAAGACTTAAGAATAGCGACCGGTCTCATTCAAGTGTCTGTCACTAGGGAAATTAACTGCAAAGTGTCAATCATTGCGTAAAAAGTACGTACAATAAAATAAGCCAAGGTGCCGAACTATAACACCCCTGAGATGTTTGGTATCGACAATAGCTATCAAGGATATTTTCGCCATCAGAAGGACCTTCACTCGGGGCTTCTATACGATAAACGCTCGCTACTATCAATGAACTAGTGAACCTAGACCGACCTAGTACTGGTAGACACACTGGTGACACTGTGCCCCAAAGCTTCCGAGTCATTTTCGCCAGGATTCCGTACTGCCTTGAAACAACAGGTGAGCCGAGCAGTTGGTGCGTTACGTTACTGCTGTTTTGGCTGTTTCTTGCGAGTGGATCCTGTAACGAAGGCGAGCTTCAGGAGTAATTTTCTCCATGTTACAACGGTCGGAACTTATTCAGCTCAGGCATGGATATGGCATTCACAATCCGTTAGAATTTACTCGAATACCGTTATCAGAATTTCCTACTTAGTCCACGATGAGCTTCCAAAAAGTTCGGTCGATATGCCGTCGTAGTAGAAGAAATCCTCCTATCACTGCTACAGTCCACTCAAATCTTAACTGTGGCAGTTAGAAAGATGTTTTGATTTTCTGGTTTTTCGAAAAAAAAATCGTGTATGTCGAGAAAATGAAATGCGCCAGGATAAATAGAAGTGCGTGTTGATAACAAGCTTTCCAGTTAAGTGCTAAAGGTGTACAACAATTTGAACCTGAAGGCGGCAGTTACAGCGGTCGGTCGCGAAAGTGTGTGAAAGTGCGGAGCAGCGAGTGACACGATGCGAGTCCACTTCACCCAGATTATTCGCATCGTGCAGCGATAGCGTTGCACTATGGCACCTCAAAGTGCACTATGATCACTTCAGGTGTTGTCGCCTACTCGCTGTATGCCAGTTACCACTCAGCCTTGTGTTTTGTGAATCATAATACGTTACGAAAGTTTCTAATTAAAAAATATATATAAAAAATAAATAAAATATCCGCTGAAAAGAAGCAAGTGTAAAGTTATTTTTTTTTTTAAAAAAAGGTGTGAAAGGGAATTCCTTTAGAGGTGAATCGAGTGTTTCATCTCATCAATTTATATAGGTGGAACGAAAGATTTGTAGGATGGCTGGAATGAGTACCGACATGGATGTGGATATTGAAATTGATATAAAGCTTTTAACGACCGGATATGAGGATAGCACAGTAAGTGACTTCATTCGTGTATATAGAGGCTTCACCTATTCGAGTCCTTTCCGAATCATGTGGAGGGTTTGATTCAGAAACTGTATCAACTTTTCATATGTAGCATCGTCGAGCCGTGTGGAACCAGCTTTTTCCATTTCCTGTATTTAGTCTCTCATTTCCCTTGGAACCGAATCGGCTTACGAGTTTTCTCGAAACTTCTCTGGCTTGCAATTAACTTGTTTTCGGCATCATCGGCTGGATCGCTCCCGTATAGACTACATCCGATTACTCTAACGTTGCTGAGTCGGCTACCAAGATTTGTGGCAAAGTCAATCTTTTCTCGCACATAAGCACAATTAGATATACACATGCTGAGTACGTATGCCGTACAAGGACGTACGTGTACTATAGACTCGCACAATATATCGGGGATTATCCTTGTTTCTGAGAAATTCTGCAAGGTTCGCACTAACGATGATGAAATAGAAATCCATCGTAGACACTAATCTCTCTTAGATTCGCCGTACCAATTAAATTCAGATTTAGAAGTTAGTTCAATAAGATAGTCTCCGAATTTAGACGAATTGCACGTTTACGAAATACGATAATCTTTTTTTTTTCTTAAATATGTTTGTGCTGTATTTGCCTAGCAAATTTTATATTTTGATAGAATTGTCACAGACGGTGTTTTCCAGGTTGAGATCAAAGGATACTGAAGACCTTTTGAAATTTGTATGAAACTGTGAATACTAAACTCCTTTTTGGTATTAATTCCATCAAATGCAATCAGATAAGCTCTTTTAATTGGAAGCAAGAATTAGGACACTGCAGTAAATCAAGATACGAACCATATTAAATTGATATATTTTTAAAGAATTTTAAAATCTTTCCAGCTTCAAATACACAATACATAATAGGACATTACTTTATTATTTCAATAACAAAGTAACTGTTTATCGTTTTATAAAAAAATTAAATTAAAATAAATATTTCAAATTTTATTTTATCACGTTGCAAGTGTTTAATTCCTAAATCTTGTATTTCTTGTATGTCAGACTGTCAAATATTCGACCACAAAAATTTAAAAAAAAATATCATCAAAATTGTTGAGGTAAAAGAGGTCTTGTTAACGGTAAATCTAAAAATTTGACAAACAAGAATTTAATAATTACTCTACCTGACTGAATTCACCAGAGAAAATTAATTAATTATTTAAAAAAGTTACATACAGCTTGCGTTAGATAATATGCCATGCTATCAACTATTTGACCACAAACAATGTTTACAAAAATAATACGTCAAATTTTAATGTAATATTTAGCCCTGTGCAGGGAAAAAATGGCAAACAAAAAGGTGTCTATTATACTGCTTTTGCCAGCTAAGAAAGTCAAATATTTGACAAAGTTACATAGCTATAATCAAACTTAATAAAGGCTTTAAAAAAGAGTTTTTCAAAAATGTTGATTTGTTTGTCTCAGAAAGCTAAACTTGACTTTTTTTTTATTTTAACAAAAGGTTCAAAACAATGGATTTAACTATGTCATGCACAGTGGCGTACTTAGACTTTGCCTATAGGTTGAGTGATTTTAACAGTGAAGTAAAATTTTGTGATGTAAAGCTGTAAGCACGGGAAGAGCTGTTTTTAAAGATTACCGAACCGGACTTAGGGGTTATCCCTTAATACAGTAGCGTGCAGTCCAGTCAGTTCTAGGGATGGGAAGGTTGAGGAATTAGTTTTTAGGCTTTTTAGCTACCGAACATTTCCAGCATGTTCGGTTGAATGTGTGGAATATTCGAGGAAGTGTGTAGATGTATGTAGAGCTTTCTACACTATTACAAGGTTGTTGTTTCTCTCCGGAAACTTTGATGTCATTGATAACTGAGCTGTTCGGATTGCAAGCATGCGCATTTAACAGTATTTATTTACATATATTAGAACAATAGAAAAAAATTAATGGGGTATGGGAGTGTGGATACTTTTTTGTCTATGAAACGTTTATGCTAAAAAGTTGAAATCAAGGTCTACGAACGTTATGAAACTTTATAATTGCTCTAATTCAGAAGAAAATACGAACAATATTGATCGATTCTTTCCTAATTTTTTATTGCCTACTTTTCAATCTTTTCACTACTCTGCTTTTTTGTATTTAATCCTAGCATTCGACTGATTTTCACACTCACTAGTCATGCTCTTATTATGTCTCACAAAATATTTCTTCTAGTCTGGATGCTGATAAATAAGAACTTGTCTTAACTTCCAAGATACAATTTTTATACTCTAGATGAAATCATATAGAGTATTATAAGTTTAATCCAGCCGAAAAGTTTGTAACGCATAGAACCAAGCCTCGGACGAAAAAAAGTTATATATTATTTTTTGTTTATTTGTGCCCAAAAACCTCAAATCCGCCTGACGTCCGTCCGTCCGTCCGTCCGTCCGTCCGTCCGTCCGTCCGTCCGTCCGTCCGTCCGTCCGTCCGTCCGTCCGTCCGTCCGTCCGTCCGTCCGTCCGTCCGTCCGTCCGTCCGTCCGTTTGTCCGTTAGCACGATAACTCAAGAACGCCTTCACCTAGGATCATGAAATTTTGAATCTGGATGTTTGGTTGAATTTGTAAGGCTAAGTTCGTTAACGGGCAAAATCGTCCTACTCCTTCGGGTAGCTGCCATACAAAATGTCCTTAAAACACGTGTTCAAGAATATTGGTCGATAACTTCAGAAGGGTTTAAGCTACGTCTTTGAAATTTTGTATGTGTTATTTTTCCAATAGTTGGAGCTAAATATATGATTATGAAGAAAATCCTGTAAGTCCTTCGTGTAGCTGCCATACAAATATCCTGTCAAAATGTATTCACTTAATTTACAAAACTCACAATAACTCAAGTAATCTTTTAGCGACGAATTCGGAATTTTGTACAGGTTAGTTTTGAGTGAAAAGGAAGTCGGAGTTTACTAATCAGCGAAATCCTTTTACTCCTTCTGGTAGCTGCCATACAAAATGTCCTTAAAACACGTGTTCAAGAATATTGGTCGATAACTTTAGAAGGGTTTAAGCTACGACATTGAAATTTTGTACGTGCTATTTATCCAATAGTTGGAGCTAAATATATGATTATTAAGAAAATCCTATTAGTCCTTCGTGTAGCTGCCATACAAATATCCTGTCAAAATGTATTCACTTAATTTACGAAGCTCACTATAACTCAAGTAATCCTTTAGCTACGAATTCGGAATTTTGTACAAGTCAGTTTTGAGTGAAAACAAAGTCGGAGTTTACTAATCAGCGAAATCCTTTTACTCCTTCTGGTAGCTGCCATACAAAATATCCTTAAAACACGTGTTCATCAATATTTTCCAATAACTTTTGAACGCTTCAAGCTACGAATTTGAAATTTTGTACACGTTTATTTTTGAATGGTTCCAAGGAAAAGGATAAATATGTAAGAAATCGAGTGAGTCCTTCCTGCTCCTCCCATGTGAAAGTCCTTTAAAAAGGACATTTTTTTCGATGACTTACCCAGTTCAAGATATGAAATTAAACACTGAATATTGTCTTTTAGTTTTGAGTAGCAATCTAATAGCAGTCCTTAATAAAGGACATACAACATGCACACACGTAATTCTACTTTATACCCAACTACAATATAAATCGGAGTTCAGTATTCATCTAGAGTATTATACGATTGGCTTGCAGCCGATCGTGACTGCAGTATGTTTTTTTCTTTGGTTTTCTTCACAAACTTCTATTTTTTCTTTTCTCGTCCTTACCTACAACTTTTAGTAATATACATAGTATTTTTGTTGATTTGAAAAATGTCATGAAATTTCACCCTTTCTCTGTTGAAAATTTACTAGACTACAAGCTGTAGAAAAGTAAGCAAGATGGATGCACTGCAAAATATTGAAAGACACTAAAACCTAAAATGAAATGGATATTATTCGACTTCTCCTGTGGGGTTGTTCCTAATTAAATTGTTGCTATATTTTCTCTTGGTATTGTTTGATCCGTTTTTCTTTCACAAATTATTTTTAATTGGAATTCTAAGAAATGACGTAAAATATGCTTTAATTTTAGTACTAAAACTTGGTACTGAACTACTGATACAATTGATAGACAATCGAAGTTCTGTTTTTTTTTAGCTTAAATCCCAAACAAGTTTTATATTTATAGAGATACAGCACTGTTGAACGGTTAGGCAAATCATTAAAATTGCTAACTTTTGATTAATTTAAAAATACTCCTCTCGGCGGTATTCACTTTTTTGTTTCGTTGTAGACCACATTTTTCACAATTCCCACTGCATTATTAGTACCCTTAATTGCCTTAGCGATTATTTTCACCCCCCTTTTGTGCAATAACATCCATACATATATCGGCCTCGAGAGGATCATTAACTATTTCCCTTTTCACATTCAACAGAATATATCTTTATTTCTATCTTCTTCAGGAAGGACAAAATCCTTTACCCTTCCGAAGTGTCGAGCAACACCTTTATCAGCTCATTTTTCATGAATCCGCTTCTGAAGTCAGGGAGGATTTCTTTTAAGAAAAATGTTTCGATATCAACATCTTCACATATAGATACCATTTCATGGCCTTGATATGTTTAAGTAGCTCAGATCCCGCACCGATTGTGGATACTCTTCACTATTCCGTTTCGACCGATTCCCAATAAAAATCTATTGAACTCAATGAATTTATTTGCTTTGAAAAAGAAACCCAGAATAGTAGTAGAAATACTAATGAAAAGCTTTTGCCAATTTCGCTTAATCGTATGTATTTAAGAACGGCTTACGTACATGGTCGTATGTGAGGATTCACTGAAGCTGAAATATGGATGTTGTTAATCCGCAACAGGTTCTGGGCGTATATGCCCTCTACTCGGAATGGTTCGTTTTGTTTGCACGATTCCGGACAAATGGGTACTGTCTACTATGCTACATAAATCTCTGAGTAATGAGGGAAATTTTCATTTAAATATTGTGTACGTGTACATAAACGTCATGAATAATTGTGTTTTCGCCTATAAATACAGTATTGAACAGGTATTCCGTACATAATTAAAAGGGGCTTCACACCTTCGAATTTAGTAGTTATCGCATATACCTATAATACTTAATTTTAAAATTTGTTATAGAATCCTACGATTGAGTCGCTAAAATTTTTTGATGATTTTTGACTGACGTATTTATTATTTATAAATTAACTTACACTTTTACCATTAATATTATATACATATATTTATTTTTAATATGTACTTGTTAATTTATTTTAGTAACAAGATTCCGAATACGTTAGATTCCGAATATAGTTTGAGTCAATATTTTTGTTAGACAAAATTTTTGCGCTGAATCAGTTTATCGAGGAAAAGATTTCATGACTCGATGTGGTAGCTCTCATAAAAATAAATTAAATGTAAATGTCTTCATTAGAGAAACTATAGGACTATAAATTTTCCTGAAGTTTGAAAATAAAATTAAAATGAAAATCAGAAAAATTCGGCTTTCACGTAAATATCCTCGAAACTAAGTTATTATTGAAATTGAAAATCATATTTTTTCTGTACATAGATAATTTTAAAAGAAATTTTCATAAAATTTTGTCCACTTTAATTTGAATAAATTTCATGCAATCAAAAGTCGAAGTATATTATTCAAATTTCTTGCTATACAAATTTCTTATTAATTTAGTTTACCTGTTTCTCCAAACACGTCAAGTTCGTTAATAAATCAAATCCACCTTTAAATTTTCCCAGCTTGCACACAGATATCCTGTACACTAGCTGGAAAACAAAACGCAATGGCGTTTCATGGAAAACAGATCTACATTGCAAACCTTTTATATCCGTCCAAATTTAAGGCTATTATTTTCCTTGTAACAATCGAACTGAAGAAAGATGAGGTATTCTTTCTTTGTACTTGGCAGCTGGATTTTAGTAAATTACTTCTAAACAAATTGCGAGTGCTTTTAAAACAATTTTCTACTCCAGAACAATGTCCGCAGTACAAACAGGTTAAACTTTTCCTGTAGGAAAAATAATACAGGAGTAGGTATTCGAAAATTTCAATTTCAATCAAGTTTTGGATGAAATTTAATTTATTCGAAAAATTACTGGAGAAGCGTTTCGTCTATAAAGTAAACAAAAATAAACTTATTGAATTATTGGTTTTTAGTTTACGCATTTCTATGCTCTGAAAGATTGTTATTGTTTCTGCTTTTATGATGCCACGAACCTTTTTAGGAACAGCATCCTTCGAGATTTCTAATAGAAACATTGTTAATTTTTCGACGATTCTCAGCTTATCTGAAAACCTCTGAGGGGAAATCGCTTTATGGGAATGGTAGTTGGATTAAAAGTACCCGCAGACCAGAGATTTTGAATCGGGCGATAGTTTAGTTGAATGGCTAATGGGTATGCAGCTGTGTGGAAGCACGCACACCGATCGTTTCGATTCGTCCAAACTTAATAGTTTAATAAAGTCGATTTTTCTGCTTTAAATCGCGACATCTCTACATGTGATTGGTTGGGTGTACTAAGTGAGCCGGATGTTGAAACTGCCACTTTAAGCTTTTATAACACGATCTTTCGTAGTTTCGCGCGATGTGTACCGGTCACATCTACTAGACAGCCTAAGCGTTTGCCGTGGTTTGACGACGACCTGATACATCTGAAAAATTTAAAAACGAAAGCTTGGAAGACATATTGTCTCTCAAGGATTGATTCAGACTACGTTTCCTATTCAACCTTACGCGACCTGTTTATTAGCCGGTCTAGTACGGCGTATACCTCGTACGTCAATAATGTTAAATTATCGATTAGGGACAAACCTAAGCGGTTCTGGGATTTCGTCAATTCAAAAAGGAATTCCGACGGATACCCCGCTTCTATGTCTTTTGATGATGTGGTCAGCGATGAGTGAGAAGTGAGATTAGTCATTAGCAACATTCTTCGGGAACTACTTCCGTGCTGCTTTCACTTCTTCTAACTGTGATAATAGTTTTAAGGATCATAAACACTTGACAAAGTTTCCTTCTACTTCATTGGAGATGAAGGATCTGCACATAGACGAAGCTACTGTTTTGAAATTTATCTCAAATATTGCAGATAGTTTTTCTGTTGGTCCAGACGGCATCCCTCCAAGCGTTCTAAAACGATGCAGCTCTTCCCTTGTGCTATTTATTTAATTCTTCTCTTCGTATAGGGGTATTTCCCAGTTCATGGAAATATTCTACTATTAAGCCGTTATTTAAGAAAGGTAAAAGAATGGATGTACGAAATTATCGGCCTGTCGCCAACCTTTCTTGTATTTCGAAGCTTTTCGAGGCTATTGTTTGTGATGTAATGAATTTTCATTGCAAATCAATCATAAGTCCATCCCAACATGGGTTTACTAAGGGTAGGTCTACTACCACAAATTTAATGGAATTTGCTAATTTTCCGTTAAAGCGATTGAAGGTGGAAATTAGGTGGACTGCATTTACACTGATTTCAGCAAGGCGTTCGACAAAATGAATCATTCCATCCTGACTTATAAGCTACAATTACTGGGTTTTCCATTCACGTTTATTAATTGGATCAGTTCGTATCTACTTAATCACACTCAAAAGGTGTTTTTTCGTGGAGCCCTTTCATCCGATATATATAATACTTCTGGAGTACCTCAGGGGAGCCATTTGGGTCCGCTTTTATTTATCCTTTTCATTAATGCCGTGAGTTCGGTTCTCTCCCACTCTAAAATTTTAATGTATGCTGACGATGCAAAGATTTTTCGTAATGTAACCAATGCGGCTGATTGTTCTCTTCTTCAGAGTGACCTGCAACGGTTTTATGACTGGTGTACACTAAATTGTATGCCTTTGAATATTAGTAAGTGTATCACTGTATCGTTCTCTAGAAAGAAAACTCCAGTTACATTTGATTATAGTTTAGAAGGAAACCCATTATGTAGAACTGACAAAGTGAACGATTTAGGTGTATATTTTAATAACGAAGTTACTTTTAATGACCATTTTGATTATGTTGTCAGTAAGGCTAACTCCGTCTGGGGCTTTGTGCGAAGATGGTGCAAGGATTTCAATGATCCGCATGTTACAACAATGTTGTACTGCACATTTGTCCGTTCTATTTTGGAATATGCCTGCCCGGTATGGGCTCCATACTATGAGGTTCATAAAAATAGAATTGAGTCGGTTCAGAGAAGATTCTTGCGATTCGCACTTAAAGGTCTTCCTTGGCATGATCCACTGCATCTGCCTCCTTACCATGAGCGTCTTAAACTCCTGCCGATGGAGTCGTTGGTTGATAGACGAGATGTCCTTAGAGCTGTTTTTGCTTTCAAGGTAATTTCTGGTGATATTAACTCCCCGTCATTGCTGGAAGCCGTTACTTTCAAAGTTCCATTTCGATCCTTGAGAGACTATGTGTTGCTGGATATTCCTCACCATCGGACGAATTACGGCCAACACGAACCAATCACATCTCTTTCACGCATTTTTAATTATAATTACAGTCAAATTGACTTTAACATTTCTGTTCAACAGTTAAAATCGGCTTTATCAAATAAATAATGTAATATTATATTTAGGCATTCATAATACTGATGTATTTTTGTACTTATTTTGTTGTACTTATTTTTTATTTTTTCTAATTATTTTATATTTTGTAATTTTTGTTATAAGTAATCAGTATTTGATGAATTTGAATAATAAATAAAATAAATATGCAAGACAAATAAAATATCTTTCTGGTATGATGCAGAATATAGCATTAATACTCTGCCATCGGTGGTGATAGGTTGATACGTGTACCAGGTAACTGTAACTATCAGCCGGTGGTTTAAGTAATGTGCGCATTGACATGGACCAAATATTTTTGTCGAGCAGATAAGAGTGTGAGCAGCTCTATGTGATTAAAAACACACAAGTGTTTAGTCTCCAGTATGCTCCAGTATGCCCTTATGGTATAGCTGTTCTTTCATGAAAAAAGACGGCCTGTCACTTGGTTTATTCAAGTCGCTACAGTAACAGTGTTTTCAATGTCATCTTGCACCTAAATTATCGAATATCGATTTTACAGCATTAGGCCAAGCAGTTATAAATTTGACTAACTTCTAGAACTAACTTTAATTCCATGCATTTCAAGATTCAGTCGAAAATTCAATGATTGAATACTTAGGTTTTTATTAATTAATAAAATTTTTGGAAAAAAGTTTTTCATAATCCAGACCCGTGAAATGTAGAACTTTAATTCCTCTTGAAATGTTACTCACAAAAAATATTTTTACTTATGAAGACGATGAAAGAAATTTTTGTTGTTGAGCTGAAAATTAAAGAAATGGCCCATGATAATGGTCCATGAATAAGAAATTAAGTGAAATTTCTGCATTAAAAAAATTAAATTAATGATCCCAAAAATAAAATTTTTTTAAACGTAAAAGAATTAAAATTTTAGGTAAATAAGATAAAGACTTCAGTATCCCAGTGAAAGCGAACTAGTCTATCAACTCAGAAATAGTAGATTTGAATCACCCTCATGATATCGTCTTGTACTTTTTCTGTTTTTGCTAATTTTTTAACAACAGCAATTCCATAAATTCCATGTGTTATGTTCAAAATTAGAGGCATTATTTTGTAGAGCTAAAAATTAAGTAAAACGTCCGATTTGCTCATTTTTATACCGTTTTAGATATTAGCAAATTGCTTTTTCAAACTTAATAATAATTATAAGATATGTAGAAATAAATTCAACCGTTGAACAGGAAATTTGTACCTATCTAAAAGGCCGAAATTGTATTCTACGAGTATATCGAGGTAGTCCATTTATGAAAATTTTTAGATAATTTCACAAGAAAAATTTTTATTTATAAAACAGTATGAAAAAAGGGATCGTTGTTAAAAAAAAACAATTTCTTCCGTGGTGTTGGATGTCCCATTCTTTTCACGTTTCATACGAGAATGACACTAGCTTATAGTTTTTAGAAATAAATTTAAATTTAATCGCTACAATAATACTTTTTTTAATAAAGTGACATTAAGAAGATAGATACAGGTCACGCAAACAATTCAATTTGGATTTCATCTAATGTATAAAAACATAATTACGACATCGGTTTAAGTATGCATGGTGCTTACCGTTCCAATTAAAGAGCTTAGGTTACTATGTTAAAATTTACAATGTGTTAAAGTAATAATGTATTTAGTCTTAGTCACTAGTGTTTAAGAAATAATACTGTATATTTATATGGTTATTATTGTAATATAATAATAATAATAATTACGACAGTAACATCATAAGTGTAATAAATCTGCTTGATTCAAAATTTTGGAGTAGTTATATTTTTACAACACAAAAAATATTGACATTTTTACAACACAAAATAATTAAATTATAAATTATTTAGTGTTGTCCCATTGACAAATTTTATTAAAATTTTATAAGTTCGGAATGATACGCCCGTGACCTACACCACCTTTTCCATTTGTTCAAGCAATCATCTCTTAATAATCTAAACCGAATTTGGTCATAGTTACTTACGTGTAACGTCCTTAACAGGTGGTATTAAATTCACTTATATTCGAGAAGACGATTCTCATTTAAATAAAACCGCTTTTATTTCTAAGAAAAAATTGTAAATAAAAAATATTGTTGTATTGAAAAGATATGAAAATGTTTTCCAACGTACCTATTCTACTATTTTTTTCGAGATGAGGACTATGATAAGATTTTTCTTTTTATTGATTTACTTTCCTGTGAAAGAACAACAAACATCATTGGGGTAAATTGTAAACAACTGACAAAAATCTTCCCGAAAAGGATCAAAAACGAATTAGCTTAACAACTTCTTCGGGCAATTATTATTTTTCATCGTCTTATAAGCAGCTGAAGCGACATATCCGGATTTTCGTTAGCTACCTACCCTTTTGAAGTGTAAGGAAATCATATCTCAGAATCTTCATACCTACTTTGTGTTTATTTCCATGAAACTCTTACAGGTGAAATTTTGTTGAAAGACGTAAGGGTGCTCGAAAATTTCCAGATACTGCTAATTAGGATGACGATAATATGCAAAATTTTCTGAACATAGCAACTGTCGTATTGACAACTCGGATTATTAGAATATTGTTTTGGCCTTGCGAAAATGAGGTAAACGGAAAGAAAATTTTGCTGTTGCGGCAACTTTCAATTAGCACTTGTGCTTTTATATAAGGTGCTGCCATCATATTCCTTCTTTGTGAAATGGTCTCATTGACGTCCGTTTTTTATGAGTTTTGAACAAAAACTCACAATAAAAACGTTGTGCAGCTTCCCTTGTGCTACTACGACTAGCAGCCACTAAGAGAAAATACGGATTTTAAAATTGTTGCTGCTTTTTCCTTGATTTTCTATTATCGTGGAAAATTGGAGCTGTTAGGTACTCGCAGAAAACCTATATAATGCTTTTCAAGATTATCTATCTATTGGCCAATTTTCCTTTTCAGAATTTTTCATTCAATTTCGTGGCTTATTCAATTTTTTTATTTTGGTCAACTTATTTTTTTTATGAAAACTTCGGCAAGACTACATCCGTTTAATAGGATTTTCCCAATGGGTTTTGGATCGGATTTACTTCTTGTGTATGTCATGTACAGCGAATTATTAGGGTCCTGGAAAAAATAACAATTTAAAGTCAATCCTAAAGCCTGGACTGATGCAAAACGTTTTCCACTTATGATACGTTTACAATTTGCTTTTATTTGTCTTTTAAATACAGTAATAAACGATTATTTAACCTTTTAAAATTTTCAAAGAAAATCCCAGTCTAACTATTGTGAAAGTTTAAATTGCAATCGAATTAGATTTTCCAGGTTAGCACTTTTTGTAAATTTCAAATCGATCGCCATTACCACTTTACTGTTAAAAAAAACATAAATTGCTGTATTTTTAAATTATTTTTCACTTAAATATTCCCTTGTGGAGTCAAGTTCAGTAACATGCGTTTTTTTGCCAGGAGGTATCCTTTGTACTTGATAGTGTGCATATTTTGCAATGTAATCTTTCAGCAACTCCTACATAGCACATAAGATTTAAATTAAATAAATAAATCAATTACTAGCGCTCTAGTGCAGATTTTATAAATGAAATAAAAAAATTAAATTACATGTTAATTTTAGTAATATTGAAAAAAAAAACAAATTGTTGCACTTCCTTGATAATATTAGTCCCATCATCTCCTGTTTGGTTTATTGAGCAGCAATGTGCTCTGACCGTTGATCTGTGATCCTAATGCTTGAGTCAGATACAAAGTATAATGAGGCAGTACGGCGCAGCTTGACGTCGCCAATAAAACAGCAAGTCAGATAATTATTCACTGTCTGCGTCAGTTTGAGTTTTAAATAAATTTCCAATTTTCCAAAAAGCATTCGTATTCGTGCATACGAAGCAGCGACCTAACAAAAAAGGATTTTTAAGCTAATTTTAGTTCAGTCCGGTCATATCAAGTAACGATTCGATGTTTTAAAGATAAAAAAGTCACTTGTCGATTTTTAGGTTAACTACGGGCTACGGAAAAGTTCAGAGTTGACGAAAATTTCTGGATGACTGCGTTAGGCTGCCTTCGTCTACGTTCGTTCTAACTACCACAATGGAAATACACTGTGCTCATCTTTTTGACAGCTTGTCTGCCTCGGATTGCGTTGACGTTGTGACTTGGGAGTAAAGGCATGGATGTAGTAGTATAACTGGATCGGCGATTAATAAAATTTTGCCTAATGAAGTCCGATTGCGTTAGTTTCCAATTGCGTTTGTATGTGTTCAGTGCAGGCGTTAAAAAAGCCAAATGTGCGGGGCGCAATATGAAAGGTATTTTATTTTTCAACGCCGACGCTGTTATGAAAACAACTCTAGAGCAAAAAACTTTGACAGGCTAGCACAAAATTATCATTGTCTCTCTTTCGTACCCGATGTTTTGTCCTGCTCTTAACGAATTAGTCTCCCATACAGGAACTTTACACACTACAGCCGATCCAGTTATACTACTACATCCTTGGGTAAAAGTCTCTTGCCTTGAGTTTAAACGATCGATATGCAGTGCACTGTGCCAAGTTTTCTTTTCACCTACAGATGGCGTTGAACAGATATTTTAATATATCTTTAACGGAATAATTTTCGTTTGTTGATATGTATTTTAAAGTGACGGCTATGCTATGATACTTTTTATCTTTTCAAAAAATAATTGGTTCTCAAGCATATACTAAATGCTCTCGTTTTCGTTTATGGAATACATTCTGTAATTTTAAATAAAAAATTTTAATTGATTACAGTTAAAACATTTAAAAAGTAATAAAAACATTAATATAAACGCCAAAGTTAAAGGAAAGGAAGAAATTATTGATTTATCGTAGCAATAAATGAAATACTTTGGTATGCGGGATTTAATCCTTTTCACCACAAAGCGCTGTGACAGTTGCTGTAATCCGCACAGGCAGATTCAAGCGAGATTACAAAAATAACCGTGACCTCTTTTAACTGCACCTTTAAAATCAAAAGAGGAAAAAGTGGAAATCGCTACCGGCAGTTCGTGTAATGCGATGTCAACCGAGACATGAAATTGCGAATTTTCATCGTTACGAAACTTTTCCGCAGTTCTCCTGCAGTCAGTCCTTCGTAGAATCGAAGGACTGCCAGCCATTTAGCCGTCATTGCAAAAGCGCATTGCTTTGACTTTTGTTGCTCACAGCCGAATGGATTTTTTGCCCAACGCTGAATTGGCCATTTTGACCTACGAGGCTCAATTTATTCAAATTTAATATAAAAAATAACCCGAACGAGATTATTCAGCTTTACATTTGTCCGTTCTATTTTGGAATATGCCTGCCCGGTATGGGCTCCATACTATGAGGTTCATAAAAATAGAATTGAGTCGGTTCAGAGAAGATTCTTGCGATTCGCACTTAAAGGTCTTCCTTGGCATGATCCACTGCATCTGCCTCCTTACCATGAGCGTCTTAAACTCCTGCCGATGGAGTCGTTGGTTGATAGACGAGATGTCCTTAGAGCTGTTTTTGCTTTCAAGGTAATTTCTGGTGATATTAACTCCCCGTCATTGCTGGAAGCCGTTACTTTCAAAGTTCCATTTCGATCCTTGAGAGACTATGTGTTGCTGGATATTCCTCACCATCGGACGAATTACGGCCAACACGAACCAATCACATCTCTTTCACGCATTTTTAATTATAATTACAGTCAAATTGACTTTAACATTTCTGTTCAACAGTTAAAATCGGCTTTATCAAATAAATAATGTAATATTATATTTAGGCATTCATAATACTGATGTATTTTTGTACTTATTTTGTTGTACTTATTTTTTATTTTTTCTAATTATTTTATATTTTGTAATTTTTGTTATAAGTAATCAGTATTTGATGAATTTGAATAATAAATAAAATAAATATGCAAGACAAATAAAATATCTTTCTGGTATGATGCAGAATATAGCATTAATACTCTGCCATCGGTGGTGATAGGTTGATACGTGTACCAGGTAACTGTAACTATCAGCCGGTGGTTTAAGTAATGTGCGCATTGACATGGACCAAATATTTTTGTCGAGCAGATAAGAGTGTGAGCAGCTCTATGTGATTAAAAACACACAAGTGTTTAGTCTCCAGTATGCTCCAGTATGCCCTTATGGTATAGCTGTTCTTTCATGAAAAAAGACGGCCTGTCACTTGGTTTATTCAAGTCGCTACAGTAACAGTGTTTTCAATGTCATCTTGCACCTAAATTATCGAATATCGATTTTACAGCATTAGGCCAAGCAGTTATAAATTTGACTAACTTCTAGAACTAACTTTAATTCCATGCATTTCAAGATTCAGTCGAAAATTCAATGATTGAATACTTAGGTTTTTATTAATTAATAAAATTTTTGGAAAAAAGTTTTTCATAATCCAGACCCGTGAAATGTAGAACTTTAATTCCTCTTGAAATGTTACTCACAAAAAATATTTTTACTTATGAAGACGATGAAAGAAATTTTTGTTGTTGAGCTGAAAATTAAAGAAATGGCCCATGATAATGGTCCATGAATAAGAAATTAAGTGAAATTTCTGCATTAAAAAAATTAAATTAATGATCCCAAAAATAAAATTTTTTTAAACGTAAAAGAATTAAAATTTTAGGTAAATAAGATAAAGACTTCAGTATCCCAGTGAAAGCGAACTAGTCTATCAACTCAGAAATAGTAGATTTGAATCACCCTCATGATATCGTCTTGTACTTTTTCTGTTTTTGCTAATTTTTTAACAACAGCAATTCCATAAATTCCATGTGTTATGTTCAAAATTAGAGGCATTATTTTGTAGAGCTAAAAATTAAGTAAAACGTCCGATTTGCTCATTTTTATACCGTTTTAGATATTAGCAAATTGCTTTTTCAAACTTAATAATAATTATAAGATATGTAGAAATAAATTCAACCGTTGAACAGGAAATTTGTACCTATCTAAAAGGCCGAAATTGTATTCTACGAGTATATCGAGGTAGTCCATTTATGAAAATTTTTAGATAATTTCACAAGAAAAATTTTTATTTATAAAACAGTATGAAAAAAGGGATCGTTGTTAAAAAAAAACAATTTCTTCCGTGGTGTTGGATGTCCCATTCTTTTCACGTTTCATACGAGAATGACACTAGCTTATAGTTTTTAGAAATAAATTTAAATTTAATCGCTACAATAATACTTTTTTTAATAAAGTGACATTAAGAAGATAGATACAGGTCACGCAAACAATTCAATTTGGATTTCATCTAATGTATAAAAACATAATTACGACATCGGTTTAAGTATGCATGGTGCTTACCGTTCCAATTAAAGAGCTTAGGTTACTATGTTAAAATTTACAATGTGTTAAAGTAATAATGTATTTAGTCTTAGTCACTAGTGTTTAAGAAATAATACTGTATATTTATATGGTTATTATTGTAATATAATAATAATAATAATTACGACAGTAACATCATAAGTGTAATAAATCTGCTTGATTCAAAATTTTGGAGTAGTTATATTTTTACAACACAAAAAATATTGACATTTTTACAACACAAAATAATTAAATTATAAATTATTTAGTGTTGTCCCATTGACAAATTTTATTAAAATTTTATAAGTTCGGAATGATACGCCCGTGACCTACACCACCTTTTCCATTTGTTCAAGCAATCATCTCTTAATAATCTAAACCGAATTTGGTCATAGTTACTTACGTGTAACGTCCTTAACAGGTGGTATTAAATTCACTTATATTCGAGAAGACGATTCTCATTTAAATAAAACCGCTTTTATTTCTAAGAAAAAATTGTAAATAAAAAATATTGTTGTATTGAAAAGATATGAAAATGTTTTCCAACGTACCTATTCTACTATTTTTTTCGAGATGAGGACTATGATAAGATTTTTCTTTTTATTGATTTACTTTCCTGTGAAAGAACAACAAACATCATTGGGGTAAATTGTAAACAACTGACAAAAATCTTCCCGAAAAGGATCAAAAACGAATTAGCTTAACAACTTCTTCGGGCAATTATTATTTTTCATCGTCTTATAAGCAGCTGAAGCGACATATCCGGATTTTCGTTAGCTACCTACCCTTTTGAAGTGTAAGGAAATCATATCTCAGAATCTTCATACCTACTTTGTGTTTATTTCCATGAAACTCTTACAGGTGAAATTTTGTTGAAAGACGTAAGGGTGCTCGAAAATTTCCAGATACTGCTAATTAGGATGACGATAATATGCAAAATTTTCTGAACATAGCAACTGTCGTATTGACAACTCGGATTATTAGAATATTGTTTTGGCCTTGCGAAAATGAGGTAAACGGAAAGAAAATTTTGCTGTTGCGGCAACTTTCAATTAGCACTTGTGCTTTTATATAAGGTGCTGCCATCATATTCCTTCTTTGTGAAATGGTCTCATTGACGTCCGTTTTTTATGAGTTTTGAACAAAAACTCACAATAAAAACGTTGTGCAGCTTCCCTTGTGCTACTACGACTAGCAGCCACTAAGAGAAAATACGGATTTTAAAATTGTTGCTGCTTTTTCCTTGATTTTCTATTATCGTGGAAAATTGGAGCTGTTAGGTACTCGCAGAAAACCTATATAATGCTTTTCAAGATTATCTATCTATTGGCCAATTTTCCTTTTCAGAATTTTTCATTCAATTTCGTGGCTTATTCAATTTTTTTATTTTGGTCAACTTATTTTTTTTATGAAAACTTCGGCAAGACTACATCCGTTTAATAGGATTTTCCCAATGGGTTTTGGATCGGATTTACTTCTTGTGTATGTCATGTACAGCGAATTATTAGGGTGCTGTGAAAAAATAACAATTTAAAGTCAATCCTAAAGCCTGGACTGATGCAAAACGTTTTCCACTTATGATACGTTTACAATTTGCTTTTATTTGTCTTTTAAATACAGTAATAAACGATTATTTAACCTTTTAAAATTTTCAAAGAAAATCCCAGTCTAACTATTGTGAAAGTTTAAATTGCAATCGAATTAGATTTTCCAGGTTAGCACTTTTTGTAAATTTCAAATCGATCGCCATTACCACTTTACTGTTAAAAAAAACATAAATTGCTGTATTTTTAAATTATTTTTCACTTAAATATTCCCTTGTGGAGTCAAGTTCAGTAACATGCGTTTTTTTGCCAGGAGGTATCCTTTGTACTTGATAGTGTGCATATTTTGCAATGTAATCTTTCAGCAACTCCTACATAGCACATAAGATTTAAATTAAATAAATAAATCAATTACTAGCGCTCTAGTGCAGATTTTATAAATGAAATAAAAAAATTAAATTACATGTTAATTTTAGTAATATTGAAAAAAAAAACAAATTGTTGCACTTCCTTGATAATATTAGTCCCATCATCTCCTGTTTGGTTTATTGAGCAGCAATGTGCTCTGACCGTTGATCTGTGATCCTAATGCTTGAGTCAGATACAAAGTATAATGAGGCAGTACGGCGCAGCTTGACGTCGCCAATAAAACAGCAAGTCAGATAATTATTCACTGTCTGCGTCAGTTTGAGTTTTAAATAAATTTCCAATTTTCCAAAAAGCATTCGTATTCGTGCATACGAAGCAGCGACCTAACAAAAAAGGATTTTTAAGCTAATTTTAGTTCAGTCCGGTCATATCAAGTAACGATTCGATGTTTTAAAGATAAAAAAGTCACTTGTCGATTTTTAGGTTAACTACGGGCTACGGAAAAGTTCAGAGTTGACGAAAATTTCTGGATGACTGCGTTAGGCTGCCTTCGTCTACGTTCGTTCTAACTACCACAATGGAAATACACTGTGCTCATCTTTTTGACAGCTTGTCTGCCTCGGATTGCGTTGACGTTGTGACTTGGGAGTAAAGGCATGGATGTAGTAGTATAACTGGATCGGCGATTAATAAAATTTTGCCTAATGAAGTCCGATTGCGTTAGTTTCCAATTGCGTTTGTATGTGTTCAGTGCAGGCGTTAAAAAAGCCAAATGTGCGGGGCGCAATATGAAAGGTATTTTATTTTTCAACGCCGACGCTGTTATGAAAACAACTCTAGAGCAAAAAACTTTGACAGGCTAGCACAAAATTATCATTGTCTCTCTTTCGTACCCGATGTTTTGTCCTGCTCTTAACGAATTAGTCTCCCATACAGGAACTTTACACACTACAGCCGATCCAGTTATACTACTACATCCTTGGGTAAAAGTCTCTTGCCTTGAGTTTAAACGATCGATATGCAGTGCACTGTGCCAAGTTTTCTTTTCACCTACAGATGGCGTTGAACAGATATTTTAATATATCTTTAACGGAATAATTTTCGTTTGTTGATATGTATTTTAAAGTGACGGCTATGCTATGATACTTTTTATCTTTTCAAAAAATAATTGGTTCTCAAGCATATACTAAATGCTCTCGTTTTCGTTTATGGAATACATTCTGTAATTTTAAATAAAAAATTTTAATTGATTACAGTTAAAACATTTAAAAAGTAATAAAAACATTAATATAAACGCCAAAGTTAAAGGAAAGGAAGAAATTATTGATTTATCGTAGCAATAAATGAAATACTTTGGTATGCGGGATTTAATCCTTTTCACCACAAAGCGCTGTGACAGTTGCTGTAATCCGCACAGGCAGATTCAAGCGAGATTACAAAAATAACCGTGACCTCTTTTAACTGCACCTTTAAAATCAAAAGAGGAAAAAGTGGAAATCGCTACCGGCAGTTCGTGTAATGCGATGTCAACCGAGACATGAAATTGCGAATTTTCATCGTTACGAAACTTTTCCGCAGTTCTCCTGCAGTCAGTCCTTCGTAGAATCGAAGGACTGCCAGCCATTTAGCCGTCATTGCAAAAGCGCATTGCTTTGACTTTTGTTGCTCACAGCCGAATGGATTTTTTGCCCAACGCTGAATTGGCCATTTTGACCTACGAGGCTCAATTTATTCAAATTTAATATAAAAAATAACCCGAACGAGATTATTCAGCTTTACTTCGTTCGAATCGGCAGATATGCCAGTCAGTTTTCACGGCAACGAAACAGAACCATTCGGTGATGAAAATTTATTGTTTTACTAAATCCTCTACTTATGTCACACAGCATACGAAACTTTCCAACCCTTAACATCGTTAGACGCCACAGTACGCTAGGATTCTTCCCGGATCCGTGCTATTTTTATTTCTTCCCTTACAGAACTCGCAAGTTGCTTTTTTAAATGTGAAAAGAAGTTCCTTCGCATGACGAATATAACAGGAACGAACCATGAACGGTTGTTAAGGTATCGCTAAGGATTTCATTATACTAATGGAAAAGCTGAAACTTTCATCGGCGCGAGTTATGGAACGAGAAATTGTTGTGAGTGAATGTGTGAAGGAAACCCCATTCGGTAATTTTATTTCGAATTCGAATAATTATTTTCACGAAAATCTTATGGCATTCATGTACCCGATTAAATGTCCAGGTTTCAGTGGTTACAGGGACAGGGTTGCAAATATCAAATATACAGATTTTGTCCTTTATTGAAGCTATGATATTTCATACAAAGGCTAGTCCCACGTGAAAAATTGTTCAAATCAAATAGAAATATCATACTTCTTACTTTAATTCATAAGAAGCTACAATAATATTCTAGGAATATATTTATGAAAATACCTTGAAAGTAAATAACTGTCTGATAATTCCCAAATGAACAATTTCTGAGATACGTCTTTAAAAAAAAATACCTTTACATGTATAATTTATTTCAGAAATCGGATCTATCGTAATGATGATAATCAGAAATAATAATAAATATTTTTTTTCCTCACCTAGAACAGCGTAAGATAGTATGGCATGTGAGTGCTAGCGCTTAAAGTGGACAAAAACGCAAGGTATGGAGAATTGGTGCTCGTATTAGACAGAAACGCAATTAAAATTTCAGCATGTTAAACATACAAACCATGACAGAAACCTTCTTCAATTAGATGCAATTTCGATTAGCTCGACATTTAAATGCAAAGTTTACTGTCAAATATTATTAAAATTCAATTTTCAATGTAGTAAAAAACATTTCGATTTCTCATCATAACCAAGAGGTATGTCGGAATTTACAAAACTGTACTCAACTATTTTACATCCTTGTTGAATATCGCAAAAACTTAAAATTATATTTTAGATGATTATATATAAATCCATAGAAGTAAAATAAAAATTACTTATAAGACCTAAAATATATTTTGGAATTCGTAAACTTATACAACCCCCTTAATCCATTCGGGGCTAAATATCGAAAAATATGCAATGTGGATTTTTGGCGATCATTTTAAAAACTCCTTAAAGCGACTCCGATATCTCATTAGACCTAAGAAATTTGTTTGAATTCAACGTACACTTGACATCTCCTTTGGGATAGAATATCAAAAAATCTTGAAAATGGCGCAGAAGTGAAATTAATTCGAAATTCAATATTAATATGTAAATAAAGTCCTTTTCACTAGGAATGCTAATAAGACTCACGCACGCAATTAAGATAGCTGATACGTTGGTCTAAACTATAAACGTCGTCCTATAACTTCGAAGTCGCCGTCGCATGTGAAATTCTATCATCCTAGAGGTCGTAGTAGAGAGATCTTCCAACTGATATTTTAGGATACCAAAGAATCCTCTTTGATAATATATGAATGTAAAAATCTTGATAGTAATTACTTCTTATTCTTTTTCATTTGAAATTATCGAAGATATGATTTTAGAATTATTTATTGAAAACAATCACACAGTAAAAAATTTTTACTACTCTTAGACTAGGCAATTTAGTGCCTTACTACTGTCAAATTTAATTACGCACTCCTGTGATTTTTACTATTAATGCGGCAATTCACACACAAGTGTGCAAATCAATCGCTAAATGTGGGTAAAATTACACACGGTGTGGAAAAACTAATATGTACATACTACAAAAATGTGACATATTTATGTTTGCTTATTATTATTATTAATTCATTGATAATATAAATTAATAATCTTCAAGCGAATGATCGGCAGATGGATTCCCAGACGTATTTTGAAGGGCAAAGGACACAAGGACACAGCAATCGACAAGTGGAAAAATTCAATGAGATCAATCAACACATGATAATTGGGAAAAAAACCAGGATATAGGTCAAAAAGCGTAGAAAGTATAAAACAATATATATGTTTATTATATAAATTTAATTTATTTGTTTTATTTTGTTTCATACTTTATAAACATTATTTTCTTTTTAAATTTTAAATCACGCCTTACACAAAACCACGAAACAAGTGAATTTAACAACGAAGCGGTCAAGTTAATACATATCAATCAGCTGTGGCGGCTCGTGCCTTTCTCAGCAGGTGAATTGGAATTAATATTATTATTAATAATAAAACACGACTATGTCGGATTAAAACTATGTATAGTATATGAGTAAGGACGTCGTTTTTTTGCGAAGTCATTAAGTAACATTGTCAAAACAAAAAATCACTAGTTAGGTTAAGTTATAGTGGCAGCCATCCAAATTATGGATCGACTCACTTAGACCATTCGGTTGGTCCATTGTGATACCACACCCGTAACACCTTAATGAAGTCCCATATAGGGAGTTATCGTAGCATTGCTACAAGGGAAAGCTAGTCGAACCAGCCACAGATGCGAATGAACTTGGCTAGTTCATCAATTCGTGCTGCAGCAATGTCCCCGAGTCTGAAGAAGGAGTAGCTGCCCATGGCTCTGAACCTACAGCTGGCTAGCTGGGGACACTCACAAAGTAGATGTCTAACGCTCTCTTCTTTTTCTTCACTTCTGCAGCTTCTGCAGTAGTCATTATATTGAACGCCTAAGCGTTGTGCATGTCTGCCAAAGAGACAGTGCCCCGTTATGACTGCCGTAATGTTACGGGTCTTTATACGACTTCTTTTCAGAAGATCGGCAATCCTTCTAGGATGTATTACTGGCCATAGCTGCCTAGAGGTTTCACACGTAGTTAGGTTGAACCATCCGCCATTGGTCAGCTCCATTGCCTTCCTGTCAAGATTACTTTTGACGTAATTGAACGGTATTTTTACCGCTTGGGTTGCATGTATAGCAACCATTTCAGATCCAGTTTTGGCCAGCTCATCGGCTGCCTCATTTCCTTGTATCCCTTTGTGTCCCGGAACCCAGCACAGGAAAACCTTATGAGCTGCGCCCAATGTTTTCAGACGCTCCCTACACTCCCTCACTAGCTTTGACTTGACTAGGTTGGAGCTTAGAGTTTTCTATATAGGCAGCAGAAGCAGCATAATCTCCATTGCAGCTGTTGGCGTTGATTGCAAAGCGCCCGTGATGCCTAAGCAAGCAGCTCTCTGCATTTAGTAACTTGATGACTTTTTCCTCTGTGAAATGTTGAGGCTCAGCCTCATGTGGCGAGACGGCACTGCTACCTAGTCAGTAAATTTATGAATTAAGTGTACAAAAATACGCAGTTTTAAGAATTACTCTCAATTTTGTAAAATTTAATGAAAATTCGTAAATTGACTACATCAATGCGGAATATTTTACTGCTTTAAGGATAGTAATTTTCACAAAATTTTTTACTGTGCACTCATTTCACTATTCACCATTAAAAAAAATGCCATTCCAATCATTCTCCTCTCCCCTTACCAGGGTTGGTCATCAGATTAACAATCTCTCTGGCTTGGAAAACTCAGATTAAACTTAAGGAGGAATTATATTAAGAGCGATGAGCGACTGTTATATTGCGACACCACTTATAGTGAGCTTGCTAAATTGTCTCCCGTAACTGCCAAATAATGTTGTCAAATACTAAAATATTTTGTTCGCAGCCGTATAACCTATTTGCACTTTATTATTTTTTATTAACAAAGTATTTATTGTAGTCGACCTAAGATATACTCGTAGACCTTGAAGAAATAATATCAAAGAGGGCAAGGTGGAATTAAAAACCCAAGTGCTGTGCACTTTCAATAAATTACGAAAGCTACGCAACATTGTCAATTTGTGTAATACGAACATAGTCACTCCTAAGATTTCAAAATGGTTGTTTTCACAGTACAATAAAAATATTTGAAATTTCCTATTGAATTTCATGGGCGACGGCGACGGCGACGTCGATGTTATAGGACGAAGTTTATAATTTAGAATTTTAGAACAACGTATCAGCTGTCTTAATTACGTGCGTGTGTCTTATTAGCATTCCAAATTATGTATAATTTAATTTTCATTTTGGAATCGCTCATAATAATAATAATAAATTTATGGATAACGAAATAGCTAAAATGGAATACATTTGATCCTTTTATTAGATAGAAGAAAGGCGTTGCGAAGGCCTGCCTATTTCGATATTACATTAGACCGTCATTGAAGGATTTCGAAGAGATTTACGTTGCGAACACCCCGAACTAAGCACCTTCCTTGAACTTAACATATGCCCACATATGCTGCGATATACAGAGCGAAAATTACGTTTTCAAACAATAAAGTTTACGTCCCTTAAGGGAAATTTCTCAGCTGTCTGTATAGAAAAAAGAAGGGATACAATCATCAGACAGACTTGTGTGTGCTCGCTAACACTTTCGGTCCGGGATCCTTTTCATATATAATGATAATCTTCTTCACAATAAGCCGGCACTCCTTATCAAATGTGGTGTAAATATGGCATCCGGCATCCTGGGATTGAAGGACGAATTTCAAGTTTGCCCTGTGAATGGGATTTGCCCGTGTCTCTGATCTGAATTGAATGCCAAAGGACTCACTGGTGTTTCTGTTTCTTCGCGACAGCTCATGCGAAGATTTCAAATCGATATCCGAAATCTTACAAGAGAAACTTGTATTCGTTGTAAAGGAACAGGATTCTTGAGCAGAAAGCAATGTGCAATGAAACTTATGTCAAGCAGAAGTGCATATTCACACGGATTTCATGTTGCAAATAAATCAAAAGCAGACGTCGTCCGTACAAAGAACTTTTTATTTTAAATTGTTCAATGAAGCGGCTAAAATATCGCTATGAAACTCTGTATCGTGCCTGACGAGTATCAACAACGCGAATTCTTTAAAGTGTAAATTACTGGTGCAAAGTAATTACGTAGGTACCTACAGGTCGTAAGTCTACCGAGTAAACAGTAAGGATATGAACTTTTAACGAGGTTCACTTGATTGGAATCTTAAACACTCGTTGCTCAATGCACTTTCTTGGTGGCAACATTTTGCGCAAGTCTGAAACTTGAACAGCCTTCTTGGCAGCATGACGCAAACTAATCCGCCGTTCTGGTAGCTCCTTAATTAGTACCTACGACCTTCCTGTGAGAAATAACCAGTAAAAAACGTATTTTCGAAAGTTTTGAAGCTTTTCTTTAAAGAATACGAAAAAAATCGGCAGCGGTTGCAAAGAAAATGCAACATTTTCCATCGAAATAGTTCGCTTCAATTACTCATTCACAGCTCCGTCCTTGTTCAAATTTTTTCAGTTGTTGTGTATATTTGTTGCGTTTTTCACAACCCTTCGCGTGTTGTGTAAATGAAAACGGACCTAAGGTTGTTTATCCATGAATAAATTCCGAGTTGAAAATTCGTGGTAATAATGGAAGGCTTGTAGTTTTTTTTATAGTGAACCTAATTCCGTAATGTAAATTAAGTTTGCTAATTAATTTACTGGGCATAGAATGAAAAGCTTTAATTAGAAATATTTGAGCGGAAAGGATACTAATTTTTTTTATTTCATTTATTTTATTTCAATTGACATTTAATTGGAACCAAACCCGTAATTCAAGCAAATATTTGCAATAGAAATCCCGTTGCTTAGCATTCTCAAGAATCAAATATTACATGCTATCCACGTGTCTATATACATATATGTCAATATATGAATGAAAAACACATAGAGTATGTCGCACAATATATTGTCAATCATCAGATGTTGGACGTTATACGTTGTTCAAAATAATGTATCAAGAAAAATTGACCAAAAAACAAAGCGTTCTCATATTTCAATAAACGGTCAAAGTCACTTTAATTTTTTGGTCAAAGTTTGAGATATTATAGTCGAGATTCAGCAGATTTTGTCACCCATCATATCTGCCATCTTGATTACGTTACATATGTACATGTTATTCAAACTGTCGAATGACATCGCTCTTTCCACATGAAATAGCACTGTTCAAGGAAACCAATAAGTGTAGTAAAAAAAATCATTCGCTAGCCCTACTTTATATCCAGATAAGGAACTATTTTCAACTTTCTAACAAATATAAACATTTCAGTAATCAAAAAGAAACACTAAAAGTAAGCAACATATTCAAGTGAAAAACTAATGCCATACCGCGTTAGATTTGGGAGAATGGAGTGACTTCGTGAGAACATATTCAACCTTTTGCCCTCCTTTAGGGGTTGAATACCAAAATCTCGTAAAATCGATTTCTAGGACTTTGTTTAAGCATGAGGAAGAAAATTTCATATATCATCCAATTCTTGAATTCTCTTCTCCACATACTTCGAGGTTGAATATTAAAACATAACGAAATTTGTTTTAGTCAAGGACACCCATAGAGCGGGCAAGAAGACGTACTTGAAAATAGTCAATGCACAAATAAAATCAGAAAGAGGATAATATTCCAATCAAATATACATAGCTCAACTATTTTGTAATTTTGCTTAACATCTTTTTCACTTCTTCATAGATCACTAGTGCTGGCTCGACGGACTAATAGACGCGGCGTCTACTATTTCTGAGTCTTTAGGCCGACTAAACTTTTTACTGATTATCGAGTGAAACCTATAGCTAGCTTTTTACATAAGTGTGTTGCATACACATGCTCTATATGAGATAATTTTCTAAGCCGTAGCTTTGCCCCTCCCTAGAAAATATTGTATGGGCGCCCTTGAATTACTAGTATATAAAGAGCCTGTACACATAAAAATTAATTAGATATCAGACAGAATTCATAAAAAAATAGTCATCAGCTATTTCGCTCACATCTTTCTTGTTTGCCCCTCCTGCGTACGAAAATAAGAATCTGGATTTTGGTTTACTACAATTTCTTTTCCAGTATAATTACATATATATATATGCAACTCGTTTCAACTTTCTTTCGTAAGCCACGAACCAATTCTTAATTACAGCTTAATAGCTTCCCAAACCCACTCCCTTTTTCCGCAACCCACCTTGAGCATTTCGTATGAATTACTTCACTTCTCCTACCCCAATTTAAATTCTACGTTTCTAGCGTAGGTAGTTCCGAGATATAGAAACAAATTTTTCGCCTTAGACCTCCCCCACCTCTTGACTCCTCAGATATGCCTTTCCCACCCAAGCAAGTATCACGCAAAGGGTTAAGGGAAAATATTTCAAAGCGTGATACTACTATCTCAAAGCGTTTTGAACTACGAGGTGGCCAGAAGAACACAATTTTTTTGCTTTTTTTTTTGTCCTAAAACGTAAAAAGGCAAATTTCAGGATAGCAAATTTATTTATTTTGAAATTGATCACAATAAACACTACATTATTGAAAAAATAAAAAAATAAATTGTAGTGCCTACCTAAGAATTTATGAAAACTATAATAGTTCATAATGTATTTGGTGACGTATACATATTGAATTCCATTATTCATTTAAACGAAGGTTTTTAATTTCAATTAATGCTTTCCGAATTTTCTGAAAATTTCAACAAATTTCATTATGAATTTATTCGAAAACTCATGATCAGTTTTCGAATCTTTGTGGATGTGCATTATGCTAGAGAATCAATTTGGAGTCGCAGTTGAATTTCCTTTAGAAAAACTAATTCGCTTTGGTGATTCAATTTCGAAAAATTTTCAAAAAAAATTGTGCATGTGCGTCATGTACTGAGCCAAAGGTAAATTTCCTTCGAAGAAATTTACTTATTTTACTTACTTATTACAAGATGAAATAGATCAAGTAACCTTATTTCTTTTTCATAAGAATGAATTGGTTGTAGCCGCACGAACACAATTTCTTGCTTATCCGTTTCATATCATATTCCTACCTAATCAAAAATTAAGATTAAATTCCAGAAAATTCTATCCATTTATTATTCCTCTCAAAATTTCGTATAGAAAAAAATTCACATGACCCGTGTGTTAAATATTACATAGATAATTTAAAAATATAGGAATTTTATAGAGTAATAAAATGGAAATACCGTGGAAAAAAAAACCTCATATATACGCAATTTTAACTCGATTACTTACAGTGTCGCTTGAATATGGCTGGAAAGAAATTGAATAGCAACATAAACATTTTTAACTGGATTTTCTACGAAATGAAATACGCTTATGTAATAAAAATCTTAAAATCTTCTTGTTTTGAAAACTAAAATAAATCAAAAAGCTTTATTTTATTAAAAAAATTATAGACTAAAAACCAAGAGAGTTTTTCTTAATACACATAAAGAAAATTTTAGCTTCTTTGGTGAAACGTAAAAATGATCAAGAAGAATGTGACAATAAACTATCTCATTCTTCAATTATTAAATTAATTAGGGTGAAATTTTTGGATATGTTGTAAGCCGAGATTGGTAAGAGAAGGCCTACAATAAAAAGTAGAAACTTCGTGATTTCTTAACAATATGTTAGGGGAAACAATAACATCTATGCAAGTAACTACTGAATAAAATTATAAACCAGTGGTTCGGAGTAAAATCAATTTCTTGAAAAACACAGTAAACAACAGATATGCTGGGAAGATGCCCAATATCTACCCTGGCTCTGAGCACGAAAAGTATAATCAGCGGCTTATATTAAAGAGTTGAAACTGTGTTTACCAGTATAATATGTAGCAATAATATTTTGGAAATGTGCTAATGAATAGTCCCATGTGCGAAATGCCGGAGTCCAACCAGAGTTGCGTACACTGCCCAGAATTGGCATCGCATTGTCCGCTAAGACTTGTCGATCGGTATCGTTTTGGTACTGACAAACCACCAGACCAGTGTCGGGCCAATCCTGGTGATCAGCACTCCCACTTGATCTGAGCCGACTTTGGTCCGACTTGCTGGGCGTATGTCGGGCCTAGAATTGGCTTATTATTGGTGTCTAAGCTCTTTCGGCATTGGTTCGACGGTCGGCTCTGTATTGGGAACATCTTGGTAGAAATGTTTTTTGTTTCTCAACATCAATTTTGATTCGGCTTCAACCCTATTACGAGAATTTTTCAGATTGGCCTAGTGGCTAGCGTAGCGGACTAATGTGTGACGGGACCATGGTTCGAATCCGAGAGTGTGCAAGGTGTAAGTGAAATCAATTCGCATTTAAAAAAAAAATTATAATTTACAGGAAAACAAATTCGTAGTTGGAAGAAGAAAAAAAAAGGAAATTTTTTTTTATTTTCGTTTTTTTTACTGACGCCCCGAAACTTGCAGTTAGTATCGGGTCAGAGTTTCACCAAGAGTAGGACCAGTGTGATCAAATCGGCATTGGCTCGTCATTGATTTGGTCTAGACCACATACTGGACCCGAAACATTAGCCAGTACTGGCAACTATGGCACCAGTACTAAGCCTGTGCTGTGCCCTTCTGCTTTTCGTACATGGGATAAGATACGTTGTAACAATATATAAGCCGCTCCATGTTTTCAAAAAAGCTAAATGATATTAACTCAAAATTATTACAAAAATTATCAAAATTATACACTTATGCAAACAGGAGAAATTTCATAGTAAATTCTGTTGCTTTCTAAGAAATAGCCGATTAAAGGTTTGCAAATTACGCTTTATTCTAAGCTGTTTTGCAGTAGAAAATTCAAAAATGTAATGTTAGGTAAAAAAGTGAAAAATTCGCCTCGAAGCCAAAACCAAATACATACAACAATTTTATATTCTTTCAGTAGGTATTACAAGAAGCTATGCGCGAAAAAACTCTTGAAGCTATTTAACGTCGTTTTCAAGCGTCATGAAAGTCTTATTCGAAGCTGTCCTGAGAAATCCTGCCAACATAAAAACTCATTTTTTTCCTTTTCAATTTAAAAAAAAAGTATATCTAATCCCTATCCATGCTCATCCATACTCTACTGCATTCAATGGAAAATTATATTACCAGTATGAAAAAAAACCATTTACTTACTTTCATAGGCCTCGGAATATTCCCATGCAAAGTTGGAGGATGGGGAGTAGTAGTGCTGCCATACGTTGCATACTTCTTCTTAAGAACGAGATCATTTTATATGAAAATTTTTACGAAGCAAAAAAAATCAGTTCAAGTCGCAAAGTCTCTATACAGTCTCTCACACTGGTCCCACCTGGTTTCACTCAGCTCGACAATACACACACTACCCCCCCGAGAAAGCAGGGAAAAGAAATTTTTTTCTCACACAAAGAAATTCAATTTCAGGTAACAACGTATTACAATGAGACAGCATGGAGGAGCTCCCCGGAAGACCACGACGATACGGATGCCACAACGCTTCCATCGATTTTAGTTGTTGGTAATGTAATTGCCGTTGTAATAACTATAATAATTAGTACATTAGACACTTCTACCAATCTATTTAAATATTCACTTGTTTTCTACCGTAAGATTGTTAGAGTATTTATAAACTGATGGATTATATTTGTATCTATAAGACGTTTTAGTCCTCTGAGCGCTTAATGGATAGGACATATTGCATTAAATAATAATATTAATTAAGTAACGATATTTTCTAGATAGGGTGGATCAAATGACACTAACGGATATAAAATACAAATGTCTTTCAAAATAAATTGATTTTTGAAGAAAAGGTATTTTTTAATAGGACAGTTTCCATGGAGGCGAACATTTGTAGGGGTTTTTTTTACATTGGTCAGAATAGCATAACCAAAATGAAAAATTGTATAACAAGAGCTGAATAAGTTTCGGTGAGAGTTTGAGCCACAAGTGTGTGCTATTGTGTGCTGAATTCATTTAAATGGGGACTCTTTCAATCTTGGAGTAGCTCCCAAACAAAGGATTTTTCGACACGAGAGAAAGTCCTAAAAATTGCACACAAAACCCGCATGCTAATTCATGTACCACTCATACAAATATTTTTAGAAGTTGTTCATATTCCTGACAAGATACATGATACCCTAGGGGACTTTAGCCCCTATCCCAAAGGAAGTTCAGTATTTTTTACTCCTTTTAAAAACAATTTTTTAATAGAGTAGCGAGTCCGTAAAATAAATCAGCTGAGAAAGATTAACCGCAGTTCAATCGAGTCAATACACCATAGTAATCAAGTAGGGATTATTTCACGGTGCTGCCAGCTGTGGACAACTTTTTGAACAGAATTATCTACTTAAATTCAAAAAAGATTTCCTTCATTCTTCTGCATCAGCATATTTATATTTATTACATAATGATCGCAAATTTCGCCATAAATCTCTGGGTGTGTTGCTATCGTTAATACGCGGTCAAATGTTTATTGTCATAAGTGTAATGTAGTTAAATTTTTGCTGAAATTACAGAAGATATTGTTTACTAATAATCAATAAAAGTTAAATAATTGAAAATGTTCAGCTCCCACCACAACACTAAACCTTAATTCCGCCACTAATAATACAAATACCTCCAGAACAGGATGAGTTTCAAATTGTATAACGAAGTGTTTTTTAAAAACCGTCCTACTTGCAGCTTCTATACGAATGTCCTTTAATATTTTGATCGACTACGTAAGAAATATCTTGAGAATTCGTGTATAGAGGAAGCTGAAATTACCACAACGTTATTTTTACAAATACAAATAGTGATATGAATTTGTATGCGGTTCTGAAGGTATATTATCGAACTCAAAACTCAAAGTGTATTTTTTTTAAGAGTTGCAATATAAATACATGCAGTGTATATCTATATTCTTAGCTATATTTGCACTTCTTCTTGCTAATTTAGGGTATTACGCTATTTTTTCCAGGGATTAGTTGTTAGTCTATCTCACAACCGTTAGAACTGTTGGATATGAAAGGGAAGGATGAAGGTAAATACATATATTGGTATTAGCTCAAAAACAACCATCTACTTTAGCATTTAAAATAACAATTAATAAACCAATGACTCCAACACATTTTAAAACTATTGTCCCTACGTTTTCCAGGCTCCAGTTATTTCAAGTGATGTTTTTTGAAAAATTAATTTTTGAAGAAAGTATTGTGAAGGTACTTTTATGTTTATGTTTGAATGGCATATGCTAGACAGTTGTAACTCATTTCATGTAGAATGTATATTTACTCAAAAATAGTGTTTTTGGGACAAAATTTAATTGAGATCGGTAGAAGTGTATACGGAGATGAGATGCTGCAAAAAATTACTACGGGAAAGACGTTCATTCAACTTTTTTAGAATTATGTTGACTATAGTCAATTAATTTTAATTTATTTTAAAACAGTTTACATTGTTAATCAATGGAAAATTAAAAGGAATGAACAGGAACCAAATATTAAAATTATTGGAATCAAAAGCTTGCATTAATATCAATTAATTTAAAATTTTTCCATATTTTAATAGGGAATTTTGTTAAACATAATTCCAGGGCTGTCTTTCACAAAATTTAACCACACAAAAAGATTTCAAAATTTTTCAATTGTTTAAGAAATCTTGTAGATTTTGATAAAGATTTGTCGTAATCTAGAGATTTAGCCAAATCCAGTTTTAAATCTTGCCAATTAAGCTAAAAGCGATAAAAATAAATTGAAAAACATTAGTTAATATCTTTAAAGAACTTTAAAATCACTGTGCTGGCAAATTTAAATTTGGGGACTTAACAAAACTTAGGTCTGAGGTGGAGATCCTTTTTTTTAAATCATTATGAGATATTTCCAATTAAATTTGTAATCATGTGATACATTATGTTGGAAGTAAAATAAATAGATGCTACTGGAACGTAGTAAAATTGCCATAAAATATTAGAGGCATTTAAATGTCTACGTAAAGAAAACAAGATGACCACCAATCAATTCCTGAGACACGTTCGATGCAAGATAAAGATTCGACTCGATTGCCATTTACAATTTGTCATTTTGCTTTGACAACTAGACCAGAGTTTGTAATTGCCACGCAATATTTTTTTTCGCAGTTTTCTGGAAATCTTGTTACCGTGTGAAAATAGAATTGGGTGCAATTACTTCGCCTGCGTAGTATGAGATATAAATGTATTCGGGTTTTTCTCAAACATTTCCATTCGTTATCATAATGAAAGGAAACTATTGATTTTTTCCACTAATAAAATGAAATTATTCAAAAATTATAACGAAAACTTTTTGTATTGTTCAAAATATTTAAATTGACAATAAAAATAGAACTGAAAAATCAATCGTTGTAGGAAAAACATTTATTGCCGAACGAGCGAAAATAAAAATAAGTTTCCATTTATTTTCTATGTTGCGACAGCCCAAATCGAGACTTGGCCTCTTTAATAAAATTTACCTGATCACATTTGCGACATTATAATTATCCTTTCCTCCGACCGCTTTTTTTCGTAGCTCCTCAACACAATCGATTCCTTTCGGGGATACGTTGTTAGCCTACCCTCCAACCACCGAATGGCGATATTGAAGGATCTATGAGAATAACATCTCTATAAATAGATTTCGTTGAAAAGCAAAGAAAAACTGCGTATAATTAAAAAGCGATCCCCCGCCCTGTAAGTATTTTAATTTCTCTACAAGAAAGGAGGTCCTTATAAGTTAAGATTAATCTCTTCTAGATCTGGCCACTAAGTCGCATTCATAAAATTTATTGTCAGCGGTTTCATGATTTATAATGTTCCGAGAAATAGGCTACAAAAAATTTATAATATTAAGAAATATTATACTCTGTATGTAATATTATGAATTCCTTCGTTAACACTACAGTCCATTCATTGCCGCAATGATTTTTTTTCTCGTATCTGCAATTATATGAGTCTGCAATGATGACCAAAAATTAATGATCCTTTATGAATAATATTAAAGAATACGTATCGGCTAAAATATAATGATTTTCTATTATGGTGATATACATTTTCATTGCACGGATGTATCTTTTTGGTTCAGTATACACTGAATCTTTGTTTTTGCTTGCTTTGAAAAAGGAACTGAGGACATCCTCCCACTAGCAAGAAGTTCTTTGATAGAGAGTGGTGAGATTAAGTTCCAGTAGTCTTCCACAAAAAGATCTACTTCAAGTTACCTTCATTGAAAATGCCATTAGATACTCTACAAATGAGATATAGGCCAATCATCGAAGAGTAGTCTCAACCTCATTACTTACGCCATCATCAGAAAAATAAGAAATATCTTTTAGAATAAATCCATATACTGTGAACTTTCCAATTTATTATTTATTATTCTGTCATATTATAATACCTGTAGAGCCTGTAGCGTCATTTTTACTAACCTTCTCATCGTTTACCAGGTGTCTTTTTGTCGATATTGATATTCTTATCAGTGGCCGGTAACATACTCGTATGTCTTGCTATCTACACCGAGAGGAGCTTACGAAGAATCGGTAACTTATTTCTGGCCTCATTAGCCATCGCGGATTTATTTGTTGCCTCGTTAGTGATGACATTCGCTGGCGTGAATGATTTACTAGGTGAGTATTTCGATAGAGAAAGTTATTTTTAAAGACTATCCTCCCCGAGTGAAAGAGTCTATTTCCCGTGATAAATCCTTGCCCAATTATTCCCAATACCAATTCAGGTGTGAATGTGTTGTTGTTGTCCTCATTTAAGTTCATTCCTCATTATCCTGATGATCATTTCTGTTTCACTTTTCCCAGGTTATTGGGTCTTTGGAGCCCAGTTTTGTGACACATGGGTAGCTTTCGATGTCATGTGCTCAACTGCCTCTATTTTAAACTTATGCGCTATATCGATGGATCGATACATACACATAAAAGACCCTCTGAGGTAAGTCTAAAGGGTTGTTGCTATTTTATTTTTTTTCCTTATAGATATCATGATATCGTCTACGTCAAGCAATGTATGTATGTATGTTCGTTCGATCCATATGATATGTTTGTCGATTCGTATACGAAATGCTTTGATGATGCTTATAACTCTCCTCAACTTGAAGTATGTTTTCGAGGTTCATTGAGAAATTTCGTGAAAGCAGAGACACAGCTCCTAAGTGAACGTTCAATGAAGACAAACATACGCCCTCGAATAAATTGCTGGATTATATTCCGATCCCTTTAAAGGTTTAAAGACTCGAGTCACGATGGTTTCCATAAATTGTTTATCATCACATGTACTTGAATTGCCACTCAATATAGTAACTTGATGTAATGTTAAAATAAATTTGTTTTAGGCAAAGTGTATCCAGAAAAAAGGATTACGTTTTCTTGGAGACTGACAGTGCACGTACTATAGAAATTTTTAAATTAAAAGAAAAGAAATACGTTACTTGTGTATTTCGGAAAATTTTCTTCCAATAAATAATAGTAGTTTATATGTTTGCGTGCTGTATATCAGCTCCCATTTATAGTTTATTTAACTAAACCAATAGTTTTGATGAGTGAGTTATCGCTTTTTTTATCAGCCTTCAGTGTATAAATACTATCGTATTTTAGATACCTTTATATACGAAATACTGGTTTATTGTATAATAAAAAATATAAAACACAAAATCCCAAAACCAAATTCTCGAAAGCAAAATTTCGAAATCCTGGACAATTAGAGCGTGTCGTATATTGGTACACTTTCACCATAATCGATAGCAGATTGATAAATTGAACATTCACAACATGTTCAAATTCGAAATCGACTAGACATCAAAATGGAAAACGTTCATACGAATGACATTTTATTATACCTTAACTAAACATTAATGTCAGCACAAATTGTTCATACCGTTCAACTGTGAAATGAAAATATATTATAACTGTTGTCCTGTGAACAGTAAAATTTCCAGTTCTATGAGAAGCATGCCAAGAAAACTAAATTTCCAATTTTCACAGGTATGGTCGGTGGGTGACAAGACGCGTTGCTGTTGGAACGATTGCAGCAATCTGGTTGCTTGCTGGACTTGTGTCCTTTGTGCCAATCTCATTCGGGCTTCACCGACCGGACCAACCACTCATATTCGAGGACAATGGCAAGAAGTATCCGACATGTGCGCTGGACCTTACGCCAACGTATGCTGTCGTCTCCAGCTGCATCAGCTTCTATTTTCCTTGTATTGTAATGATCGGCATATACTGCAGGTAAGTGCTTAAAAGACATACCAGTATACAGTTAGACCAATAGAAACTTAAGAACGTTTTAAAAAATTTTTACCATAAAAAAGAAAGAATTCGTTCCTATACATATGTGCTCTATAACGTCAAACAGTTTATGGTTCAAAACTAATCGTATATTATACAAAATCCAATTCAATTTGTCCAACAAAGCGTGTGACCGTTACCATTCATGCATGGACGGAAAGTATTGTATAAAGCCTCAGTTATAACGGTTCCGATCCGATCCGGCAACGTCGGAGGGGAAAAATTTCTAGGAACAATGATTCCGTTCCGACATCCATCAAAGTGACACTAACGAGGTGTAATTTTGATTTTTAGTGTGGCAAAGGGGGTGGTGAAATACAATAATTCACCTCTTAGCGTCGGAACGGATAGAAGTTGAAAGTTGGTTAACTTTACCCCTCCGTTTTGTGTCTCGGCTAATTTCCGGAACGATTGTGACTAGGCGTTCCGAAATTCCCTTTAGATGTGTGTCAGATGGAGAAACTCAACACTCTCCGTTTTCCGGATCGGATCGGATCGGAACCATTAGAACTGAGGCTTTAAGTAGTTTTCGGCTTAAATGTTGTAAGCTTCTGGTTTACAAAAGGAAACTTTTTCCTTCGGTTCGTAGAACAATTGAGTAGAAGTATGTCCTATATATGTGGAACGCTCGTGAGTGAAAAATGTTTAAGGATATTGGTTATTGCATCAATCTATACGCATTGTATATAACATAAAAGAGACTCTAATTACAAGAAATAATATTTCACAATCCTCTTACAGTTATGTATAGTTGAATTAACTGAACTTAAGATTTCAATATCATCAAATTCTATCATAAGACAATCAGACGGAAACAGACGGAAACAGAATCACTATTACTAAATTACGAATTCATGTCTTAAGGCCAGGTATCAGTTCATGTCGATGAAAAATTGCATTTTTTTTTTATTAATTTTCATCCTTAAGTTATTGAGAATACGTGGACAAAAGAATATTTCGATATCGAATGTATTTCACGAGTTACAGACCGATTTGTGGAACGGTGGAACAAACATTAAATACGATTTTTTATAACGTCAAACTTTAAACGCGATTTTCTCGAAACCACTTTTCCGGAGCGCGGTACGTTCTACAGCTTCAACGAATGAACCGATTTTAATGAATAAAAGCTTAAAAGAAAGTAAATTAAATTTGGGGGGCCCTAACGTCCAGCTTTTTTTTTATTGCACATTTTTTCTTCGAGTTTTCTAGCCAAAAAAAGAGTGAAAAAGTGATGTTTTTTTTCAAACAGCTGCCATTTAATCTCAGGGCGTTTTTTCAAAATCAGAAAACGTTAGAACCCCGCAAATTTACTCTAGTTTCATAAAATTTTTGAATTTTTGGTTTCAGATCAATTGGCAAGGCTGTAGAAGGTACCGCGTGCAACAACTTACGCCGATCTCGGCCTTACGTCATGAGAGCTGGAGCCGCCATTTTGCAATATTTTTTTATGAAAAAATTCACAATTATTCTTCATTTGTACCTCAATAAAAGCAGCTAATAGTTTTTTCCATATATATTTATATACATGGTGAGGCTTACTAAGTCCTACCTTGTCCACGATTTTATTCATTTATCAAAATTTTACATAATTTATATTATGTATTCATCTTAAGACAATAACTAATCGCCTTTGCTGCCGTAAACCGTAATAATTAATTATTTGAACATTATTCTTTAGTTTCTTACCGAATATCTAACTCCAAAGAATGAATACCTTTCTCTTTTATTCAGCATTATATCTGACGAGTTCATTATGATTTTAACTTCTGATTTGAGGCGAAATGTACATGCAAGGCCTATTCTTGATGATTATAAATTAGCAAGTTTATGAAGATTTAACGATTTCATCTTCATCTGACGTTCATTTTGTCTATGTTCCGAACATTGCCATTGTAAAAAGATTAAATACCGTACTATATTATTCCTACAACCACACATTAATTATTTTATAATTCCTGTACGGGTAAGAGCTGATTCATTACATTCACTTACATTTATTTGGTGATAAGTTGTATTCTCTCGGCCGTGATTTAAGCACGTGAAATACGTGTTTAATTGCCTATACATTATTTTATATTTTTTTAAATTACAAGAACAGTTACATCCAATCAATTTTAATTAATATTCTCAGTACATGGTAAAAATTTGCCGAAAAACAAAAAGCAAATAACCTTCAGCTATTCATTTATCCATTCCACGTACAATTCTCTGTTCATTTTTGCGTCGTTAATTGCACCTTCATAGGCTCGAAAATTGAAAATTTATAAGCAAATGATCCCAAATTCATTACATCGACGGAACCTATAGACGACAACGAAAAATATACGGTCCATTGATTTTATGCGACTTCTACGATATGCGGGAAGCAATTGCCATGGGTTACATCTGGAAAAGTTAGTACGAAAGAAAAGAACACTCCCCCAATACACTTCGGAAAATTATTCACCTTCTAGATTCAATTATCGCTAGCACAAGCAGTTTTTTTTTTTTGTTCCGATAATGTAGGTCCTCACGGTGATGAAATCCAGTTCATAGACGCTATACCCATAAGAGCAAACACAGCATTCACACTCCTGCGAAAAGAAAAATGTATTTATGCTGCTAATAATCGAGGGAAACGAACGTGCACAGATATACTTATATAATGGCAATAACGTGCGATATATTGTCCCGCATCACATTGCTTTAAGCATTGTAGAGTGGTATCTAAAGGATAGACGGGGTTAGACGACCGCATCTTCCTTGAGACACTATTAACTTATCTTTTCATCAAAGAAAAAACTATAAAATTGTTCATATTTCATGGGTTTACAAAAATAAAGTGCAATTGTTTACGTTTACACAATTCTTTTCAATTTGATTTAGCTGACTATCCACCACTCTTATATGCTGACTCCTTAGCTTAAAGCAAGAGGCTTAAGTTTGGTAGCTAATAGATATGGATTCATAAAGAATGCTCTACTGTACACCAACCGATTTAAAATCGATCCAACTAAAAAGTTGCCCAACTATCAGCACACTCACTCATTTAGAATAATACTGATTTCGATTTAAACAGCTCAAGATCGATATTAAATCGGACAACTATTCGTGGACTAATGGTATGTGCACTGATGCCAACTAATTCGTTTCAGTCGCGGACGAAACTACGTGTGTATACGGATCCGATTACAAAGTTGGACGACTAATATTTGAAGTATTTGCGTGCACTTATGGAGAATATTACATAGTGTGTGCTTCGTGTTCCAGCTCTCTCAGTTTGAAAGAAAGACCAGCCTACCTAAACACATATGTGCTTATGTAAACGAGGAAGTGGACAATCAGTCAATGCAAATCCTACTCCTTTCACGATTAGGACAAAAGCCTCACTAATGATAAATTCTTTAATATTTCTGCATCCCATTCACCAAAGTTGTTGGTTCGTCTTGCTTTCAGTATTTCAGTGACTTCCCGGACATCCTTTTTCATTTTATAGAGGGATCCGTTTTACAGGATTGATGGGGTTGGTTATTAATCACAAGCTTCGCCTATTTAAGACAATTCTTTTAAAACATACGACACTTATGACACTTTTTTTTCATTTCAATTTCGTTCCAGGCTCTACTGTTACGCACAAAAACATGTGAAATCAATACGAGCCGTTACGAAAACCGGTGAGATAACTGAAAAACAGCGATACAAAAGCATTCGGCGACCGAAAAATCAAAAGAAATTCAAAGTAAGACATCTCCATCATTCATCGCCGTATCATGTATCCGATCATAAGGCTGCCATCACAGTTGGCGTTATCATGGGCGTTTTTCTCATCTGTTGGGTGCCCTTTTTCTGTGTAAATATTGTAGCGGCCTTCTGTAAAACATGTATAGGCGGTCAAACATTTAAAATCCTATCTTGGCTGGGCTATTCGAATTCAGCCTTTAATCCAATTATTTATTCAATATTTAATAAGGAATTCAGGGATGCGTTCAAACGAATCCTGACAACCCGGAATACATGGTGCTGTTCACAGGAACTGGGTAATATACACCCTAGAAATAGTGACCGTTACGTAACGGATTATGCCGCGAAAAATGTTGTTATGAATTCGGGCAGATCATCAGCGGATCTGGAACAAGTCTCTGCAATATGACCGCATCGTTCCAGTAGTTGTTTATCCCTAACTTGTGACGATAATATCTAAGAAAGGATCAGATAAACTCCATACATGCAATTCCTACATGTCATAGGTTGTAAGGATATGATTTTTTTCATTTCCCCCAAAAAATTTAAGAGCTTTAAGGATTTCTAAATCCTGTTTTGTTGACTTTCGACAATTTAATCCTAAGTATTTAATTGTATTCCATTATATTTCTCAAAGGAAATTCTACGAAGACTGATTATTATTTTTAAAGATATAAATATATTTTAGTGTTATATTCTTAATGAAATAATAATTGTAAATAGTAGTATGTATAGTAAAATAATCATTTTAGTGTTGGATCGTACTGCTAGGATTTAAGGAAAATATAGATGTAATTTAGGTCCAGACTTAATCCTATTCTTATGAATAGAAGAATTTTGTGAATTGTATCAACTGTAATTTTAATTTTACTGCCATATAACAATAACCTGAATATCGGAACGATATAAAGTTTTTTATCAAGTTTAAACATTCTCAAACCAATATTATTGCATTTATTATGTTTAAGTTAATTTATTTTATTTTCATTTATTTATTGGCAATTTCACCTCGTTTTCTTATGCCGGACAAGAGTTCAAAAGATTGATTCTGAGTAGCGTGGACGGTTTTATATTTCACATATAGGTGGCATTGTGCAACTTTTTTTCATAATTTTACATGTTACGATGTTGCTTGTCGATGAATGTATGGTTATACCATAATCGTATAATATTTTTTTATATGTGAAAAGTTCGTAACTTATAATAATTTTGGTAAAATTTGTCTACCATTCTGACTAAAATGTCTTATGATTCTTCGTTTCGTTGTATTAATTGTCTCGCGATTACTTTGAAAGTCAAGATGATAGCAGACTTCATAAGCCCTTTTAAACTTTGTTCTAACATCCAAATTATGTGCAAAGCTCTACATACTTTAATTTCACTTACGGCCCACTTTTACAAAACAAGATATACGAACAGCGCAATCTAGGTGTCAATTCAGAATTTATTATCAAATGTAGAGCAGCTGCACTATTGAAAAAACAAGGGCGCGACATAATTCTTGCTTTTAGAAGTTGATAGCCTTCCCTGCAGTGTATAAGAGCGCGGAAGAAGATTCCTTATTTCTAAAGCGTACAACAAAAATGTTACCACGCCATGCTTAATGTGGCTAAGTATAAAGCGGTACTTTATCTTTTTGAAAAGTCTGTTTCCGAATACAATTAGACACATATGTAGGTATGTATAATATGAACATATATCGCCTTTTCTTTAAACAATACACTCATCATATTACATTTCAATGTCGTAATTAAATTCGTAACATGAGAACTTCTCAAATCTTTCGAAATGAAGTTAAATCCTCGGTAAAGTCCTTTTAAGACCTTTTGATATCTCGTAAATCTTCCCAAACACAGTCAAGCTTTTCGTATTCAAGTCATTTGTCTACAGGGTTGTGCCACGAATTTCACAATTTCAATTATAAAATTTGGAACTAAAGTTAATTTTCACCTTATACTCATACGATTGGTCTTTCAATAAAACCAACGAAGATGAAATGAATCGGAAATACTCATTTTGTCGAATAGCAATTATAGTGCGATAGTCACGATAAAACCAGTAGACAGGGTCAGTTCTGAATTTGAGAAGCTATCGATCCTTTGAAAACGGTTTTAATGGAAAATTAAATGGGAATAAAAGCAGTTCAAAAGAAGCAATTTTACACCGTTGATTAAAATCTTCGTTTAATCAATCTCATTTAATTAGTAACTTTCTGCTTCAAAAGTTCTTAGCTTTTCGGAAAGTTTTAAACAAAGTTCTGCGAAGTGCAATGTGGCTTCTTATTTGGCCACACTGTGCATCGCAACGTTTTCAATTTAACTATTTATTAATTGAATTTCGAATTTCTATCATCATCGTGTCTGAAAATCACCTAATATATATTACTATATATAACACATACGAGTACCTGGGTTAATTGAAAAGTTTTGCTGCAACCGTTAATCAGATACAAATTAAACTCGATCATAAATTATAGACAATTTTAAAACGGAGTAGCTAAGCGCTACGAAATACATCGTGAGCTAGTGTAAAAATATAGAGTACATATTTCATTTAAATGTAACAGAATAGTTTATTCACACAGATAATGAGAAATTTGTTTCGTTTAGTACTGAACACACAATCTGCTTAAATATTACGAATTCGGTACTGTTCTGAATACCGCAATAATTGAAGAGTTGAAATTCAAAAGGATGTAAGTGCTAAAAATATGATTCCCAGGAAAATGAGAAAAACGTGTACAAACCTGTGAATTGTGCATGAAGACTCTTTTTTGCATTAAATGCAAGATGTTTGCGTAATGTAACTAAGCATTGGTTATTTCTCGTGAAATCATGATTGTACTTGGAGCGTCCTTAACTCGTGGCCTGGCAGAAGGGTCTAAGTACCCCACCATTGGTCCCCAAACAACATCCATGGAGATACACCCAGCGTCACCTTTTGAGAGCTCTAGCAAATACAACATCTTTTGAATTTGATTGGCGCCTGCTCATAGAGCACTTTGCAAGGAAAAACTAAAAAAAAATTGTTGCCCTTTTGAATTTCAACTCTTGAATTGTAAAAATTTATAATAAAAAAAATTGTTTTGCTAATGTTATTTTATGTAGCAGTTTTTTTTATATTGGTTTATTTTCTATTCAATTTATTCAGTTTATAATGATGTAGACCGGCAAATATTTAAAAACCGAGGACATCATAACTTTCTCCTCTGCCACCGAGGCTCTCTAGCGCTGTACATATTAGGAAATATTATATGAGGTTTCAAACTTTATCTGTAGTACAGATACGGTACTAATTTTAAGAATTCGGAAACGTCAAGAAGAAAAATTCCTTATATTCGAAAGTTTCATTTAACTTTCTTGTACATATAAGTTTTTTGTTTCTATTAAATGGTATAATATCTGCAGTATAAAATTCTCATGAAATCCAAAGCATCACGAATTCAAAAATCCATTCAGTCTTGCGCAGTACTGATTTCTCAAGAAATTGTTATCACCTGTTAGAGTTCTGCTTCGGTACTGAAAAATAGAATTGGTTCAAAACTAGATGATAAATGTAAATTTCGATCTAATATTGATAAAATAAATTGCTCCATAGAAAAAAAATGCAGGCTTCTTTCTCATGGGATTCAATTCTGAAAATTTATATTGATCCGCCAAAATCCCAATTCAGTTTAACAGTGTTCTTTCTGGCGTTTTCAAAACTTATTACACAAACAATTAAGATGTTCAGGGTGCGCTATTCCGGGAATTATATACTTTTTCTTTAAACTGTCACAGTAAGTATGTACAGTGGCGAGCACATGTGGATACATATTAACCAGATTCGACATTAAATACTTGTAAAATCCTTAAAAATACATTAATCGGTTTGAAATTTTTGCAGTTGAATTCTTTACTAATATTTATATAAAACAAATAATAAACAAAATTATAACTTATAAGCTCAGTCTAGGTTTTAAAACAAATAATCGAAATGGGCAATGTATCCACTATTGCACGTTCATGAAAAAGAAGCTAAAAAAAAATGTTTAATATTTAGTCCAGAGACCTTTGGCTTTAATAACGGCGAGCATACGCTTAGGCATGCTCTCCACTAACTTTTCAATTAGTTCGTGTGGAATATTACTCCACTCCGTCTGAACTCGACACCAAAGCTCATTCAATCTCTTCGGTGCGGTGTCGTACCGAACTAGTCGTTTTTTCAGCAAAGCCCATAAATTTTCGATCGGGTTAAGGTCTGGGCTTTAAGCAGGCCACTGCATTTTTTTAAAACGTTGCCTTATGAGCCACTCCTTAACGATATTCGCCGTGTGCTTTGGGTCTCCATCCTGCTGAAAAATGATTTCATATTCTGGATAAGCGCATTCGTCTACGAAGTCTGGTAGATTAGATTCCAAAATATGAAGATATTGTTCCTTTTTCATAATACCATCGATTTTAACCAATGGACCTACGTTCAACCAAGTGAAGCAGCCCCACACCATCAAGCCGCCTCCTCCATGCTCCATAGTTTCTTTTATTTGATGCTTTTTCAACTTTTCGTTTGGGCGGTGCCAGTAATACTCCTTAGCATCGGACTGAAATCGGATTATTTTGGTCTCGTCGGACCAAATTACCCTCTTCCAATCATCTACGATCCAATCCTTGTGCTCCTCGCAAAATTTGAGACGTGCTACAACATTTTTCTCTGATAGTGCTGGTTTTTTTTGCTTAACTTCCGCTGTTAGTCCGATCCTGTGAAACGCTCTGTGTGCTGTCCACTCACTTACGGGTTTGTTAATGGCAACTGCAGCCTCTTTTGGTGTTGTCTTCGGTTTGGTGGTCATGAGGCGCTCCATAGCTCGAGCATCTCTATTAGTTAGCAATCGTGGTCGCGATTTATTAATTTCAGGTGCACTAACATTGAGTCTCTTTCTTACTTGAAGCACGGTTCGGTGGCAAATACCCAGCCATTTAGCTATTTTACGTGCTGACTCATTGTTTTTCGTCATTTCCACAATTTGATTTTCTAAGTATTCCGGTATTTTCTTCATTTTTGCTTCAAAATTGAAATACTCACAGAAAAAGTAAAAACGCGTGACTGATTAAATCGAACTTTTATGCTTTGCCGCGTAAAACACTATTTCGCACAACGTTAACACTCCAATTGCTGTGAATCCCGTTTTTACGTTTTGTTTCGATTCACAGATCAGTGTTGCAACATAGAAGAAACGAAACATGCAAAAGTGGATACATTGCCCATTTCGATTATTTGTTTTAAAACCTAGACTGAGCTTATAAGTTATAATTTTGTTTATTAATTTTTTCACATAAATATTAATAAAGAATTCAACTGCAAAAATTTCAAATCGATTATTGTATTTTTAAGGATTTTACAAGTATTTTAAGTCAAATTTGATTAACATGTATCCACATGTGCTCGCCACTGTATATACACAAGTATCATTTTCACTAGTGGAGAGAGGTTAAGTATAAAAGAACATCTCTGATTTTTAAATTTTCACTAACGGTTTTTAAAGTTCAGTTGATACAAGCTATTCCTTACTGTTTTAAATTTTATTTATAATCCAAAGAAACAGTTTGAATGTCTAAAAATTTCTAATTGAGATTCAATCATAGATATATATATACTGGATATGACAAGCAGCGATTGAGTTGAAGGCAGACATCGTCGCATTCACTTACACGCAAAACAACAACAATTGATATAACGAACCTGTGTTTTCTCACTCACATTTATATTATGTCCCGCTCTTGAAACACGCAAAACAACAACAATTTGATATAACGAACCTGTTTTGTCTCACTTCTCTGGCTTCAAAGCGTTTTATACAAAACCGGTGGCTTGTCATCTCCATTAGCTCTATGGATTCAATTAACACCATTTGAAAATATTCATTCTTCAAAAATTATTAGTACGCTAATTTTAAGTCTCTGTTTCTATCTATCGATAAATCTATCTCACTCTCTGATGATTTCCAATCGAACTAATAATGAATTCTTAATTTTCTAGTCGACTGAACGTGACTGGAGGTGATTGGTGAAAGCTGAATAAAAACAAAATGAAAATCATCGAAAAGCTAGCGTTCAGCCTGTTTAAAATTCGATGTCAATTGGGAGCTTCTGTACTTGATGAACAGTTCCAATCCAAATTAAATTTCATCCTGTCTTATGTTGATTAGTCCAATCACTTCGATTGTTGCTGACAGATTGGTAGTCAAACATAGGGAAAATAAACCTGGTTGTCCTTCCGATATCAAAATATCCTTGATAAATTAATTGCGATTTTCATAGAGCACTGAAGAGGGCCTAGTCATGGACCTTGTTATCTGTGGTGTAAGAAATGAAGGACGTTAGAAACATAAACAGAGCCTAAGTATAGCTACAACCTTATGCCACACAAAGGTTCATATAGGCACCAACAAATTATTATTATTTGTAATAAGGTGGCAACCGGGTAATTGCTCTGAACCTGAGTTAGTGAAATAAATGACATCCTACAAACTATAGATTGCATGTCAAGACCATATTCGGCAATAGATACTACTTTCTATTTGATTGCAAATTCCACGTAGCAATTTTTTCCTATTATGATTAAGCTTTATCAGGCGACTTCGCCCATTGTGGTGAATTTTGCCTTAGAATGGTAGCCATCAGGAAAAAGAAAAGAAGTATGCTATTGAGTTCAAATAAAAACTATGAAAAATAACAAATTTCTTCTTGTTTTAGCACTTATACAAAGTCTTTCCTTTTCTGAATTGATACCTTAAGTGCCATTCTACGGCAATTAGTCATTTGTGCATTGAACCTTCCTCCGTTTCGGAAGAAGGTCCGTCATCTCGCTCAGTAGAAAACTGATCATGCGGCATGTATTGAATTGAGTAATTTCCAGCATATTCGGTTGTCTGCATGGAACATGCAAGAAGTATCTACAACATGCGAGAAATGTCTAGAACATGCTATAGGTATATAGAGCTCTCTGTAATATTATATTTGAATATTATATGTTTGTTTTTTTTCTCTGGAAACTTTGACGTCATCGATAAGTGAGTTATGGGGTTGCCAGGCTGCGCATGTAACAAATTTTATTTGGCGGAAGTTATTTCGCTAGCTTATTGGCTCGCAAGTTTGCTAGTTAATTGTTGGCAACTTTATGTCTGTAATACTTTATTTTTTAATTGTTTTTCCATTTTAACAATATATGAAGTCCTACATCTATTAAATAAAATTGAAATATAGAAACTTCAGTTCGTGAGTGACACCCTCTGGAATGTATGGCAGCAACATTTGACTTTTTTTATTTTTTTTTCATTTTACAAAATAGAAGTGGGTAGTTTTAAATCTGCTCTAGTTTCTTATTTGTTTCCACATTCTTAGAGTACAAAATAGTAACAAACTACAGTATATGCCATTTAAAATTTAGTATATGTACTTTGAGTGTTATATTATGGGATTATAATAAACTAACATAGATATGTTGTTAATTAAAAGTACACCTACTTCTTAAATTAAATCATTGTAAATAGAATATAAATCAGTGTGATACAGGCATGAATCAAGAATTTAATAGACAAAATACGAGCAAAACATATTTATATAAAAAAAAACATTAAATTACAAGATGAATACAAACAGGTTAAAGTAAATCAAGTTCACACCTTCAGAAGGCTTATAAAACAATTTATTCGTGTATGTACATATCTTGTATAACGTCAGGAAGCTACTTGTGTCTCTTCTCAAATAAAAACAATCAATAAACGTAGAGTACATGTATTGCGTGTGCTATATTTGCATGCATGTACAATAGCTAAGCATATCAAGACACCTTAGCCCACCTGTAAACCTGTAAACCCGTAAACATAAACTTCCTGCCAACCTCCCGAAAGCGGAGGTGATGTATAGTATCATATATCAGATCAGAAACTGAGATAAGTAATCTATGTAATAAATATAAAATTGTACGTACACAATTTGTAAATAGAAACATATCATCCCTAGGATTTATTGAGATGAACATTTTAACAGATTGAGTGTTAGACATTAAGAAATTCACCCACTTTCCCATAGTCTACGTTTGTTTACTTCAAAATTTATATTTTAATAATGTGAAAAATGTTGAGAAAATAAATTTCGGTAATGAAAAAAAATCATTGTACATAGATAGGCTATCCCTTGAATAAGCAATAAATACTCAACACACTAAAGGTTACAATAAAACATTATTACCGAATGAAACTTATTATTAGCTATGATTTTAGGTAAATTATATAAAAAAATAAGAAAACATATTTTTAATGACTGCTCTCTAGAAATTCTTTCATTGTATAAACACTAAATGAACATAATTTGAAAGACGTAACCAATCATGTAAAACATGTTTATAGGTACTGAAATAATAAAAAAAAACTGTCAAAATAATATAGAAAATAGTAAAACAAAATAATTAGAATAAAGATCAGATTGAAGAGTAAAAATATTAAAACAATGTTTGTTTGTCTAATGTTGAACGAAAAGAGAAAAAAAAAATCATTTTGTTAATAAATTTCAAAAATAACAATAAAAGCTAAAATTATAGTTCTGTTTTATTTCCATGTACAAACAAAGCAAATTGTCTTATTCCTTTCTATCATACCGTATTATTACAATTATTTATTTACAAGAAGAAGAAATATAACCCATACTAATTTCTATCAACGGAAACCCAACTCACTCTCATTTTATTCATAACTGGTGAAGCTTCAGGTGGAATTACAGCGAGAGCGATGCGTACGACGTGCGCGATGATCCAAATGCATCATACGCGCCATATCACGACAGCAGTTATAGTGACCGCGCTGAATTGCTTCCCACAAACTGCCAAATAATATTACTAAATATTACGTTTGCCGTCTGTTGTTGTCAAAAATTCGAAATATAACCGGCGCAAGTGTTAAAATCGCATTAAACGCGCGACAAAATTAAAAAAAAAACTATCAAAGCGACGCAACTAGAGCGGTGCGATACCACTTAACTGGTTGCACTCACTAACATGCATTCTAATCAGGTGTCATCGCATCGCATCGCTTAAAGCGTGCGCATGGCATTCACTTTAATAAGTAATAATACAAAATATTAATGGAACTGTGTGATCTCCGCTTGCAACATTGACATAAACCAACCGGATGTGTTGGCCAACTTCGGTTTACTTATATCTTAAGTAAGATATAATACTTATGGTAAGTATAGATATAAAGTCTCTGACTTCTCTGTGTTTATAAGATAAGAAGGTTTAAATCAAGAAAAACTCACAAATTTTAATACTCACTTCTATCAACGCCTAAGCACAATTCATTCGCCTTTCCTTTTATAAGTTATGATTTATGAAATTAACGTTGCGGGGAATTTTTGTAATTATTTCAAAAATTTGTGCCGGATGTGTTTAGTCGTGAATCACGCCGTTTCCATTGATACAGCTTATTCTTGTTAAGAGCCCTAAAAAAATTTTCTTAAAGTTAAAATTGATATTTCGAAAATAGTTCATAAACTTTCTTTGTCCGATTTTGAAATCCAATTACCTGCAAATTGCAAATCAGAACAAACCAATAAAACTAGACGAACAATACTTTTCTCATTTCAATAAATATTACATAACCCATAGTTGTGGAACTTTTCAAACTGCCTACTCCCGCACCTCCTCTACATTTCCTCTTTTGTTGTACAACTTACCGAATCGGATGACTTCGTTGAACTCAATCAAACTTATCCAGCCATCGTTCGGCGACCCGTGCTTATTGCTATCAAGCAGGAAAATGAAAATTCAAATGACATCGTGTAAAGAAAACCCAAAGGAAAATCGATTACCTTACGAAAAGTTTCAGGAAATTGGTAAACGTTCACTCAGCTCTCAAACGAATCGAACGTCTTCTTGTACATTTTCGAAAATTTCCAAATTAGATTTCAAGTGTATGCATACAACTTTTACCAGCTCGTTACCGGGGCCGTATAAAAAATCTTTTTCAGTCGTTCGTATGGTAAACTTCCATCGCGTCATGTCCCTAAAATGGTATATTTATGTAGACAATCACATTGCTTACATTTTTCGTTGGCAAATCCGCTGAACCATTTGAACATGAAAACAAAAATAACGAGAAGGAAGTACCAAGTACCAAGGATGTAGGCGGTAACATCCTTGGGTTCAAGCTCAAGAGGACTCAAAGTATCACTGAATTTACTTCCACGGATGAACTTTTCGTCAAAGATTATTCTGAATGGGTAACAACTATTCTTTTTGCGAGATGAAAAAAATCTTTATGATTCAATGAATTTAAATAGTTTTTTTTAGACAAGTGCCAAAAAGTTTTAAAACTCCCTAAACCAAACTTCACATATTATTTGCGCCATCATAAATTCTCATATTTATTTTGAAAGTTAGATAATACCATATTTCATACATTATGTCTAATGTGGTATGGGAATTTGTAGTTTTCTGCAATTGAAATTCAGCGTTTAGTTCGTATTCTAATGTAAAGACGATGTATTACATTATTCTCATAGTGAGTTAAGGAGATAAGATAAACAGTTCATAGCGGCGCAAGAAGTATTATAACAAATTGATTTATTGCGTTCTTGAGTTTCACAATTGTCTTAACGACGTTTGTATGGTAATAGATTAGTTATAAATTGGTTTTTAATAAATATCTCGGAAATCATTTTTCGGAATAAATACAAAAATGATACTAGAACAAATTCTCCACCGAAACATTTTGAATACTGACTGAATTCGGCAGGTAGTTATTTAACATCGAATAATAGTGCACCACCTGTACTGAAATTTAGTACTGTATGAAAGAAATTTTACAAACACTGAATTTTTTTTTATTTGAGACACTAGGAATTTATTAACAGCAATTTTTTGTATCCCATCGCATGTATATTGGAGGAAATAGTTGTCAATGCTGATAATGAAAACATCAAAGCTGTGCAAGAAAGTTTTTTTTGCTTGAAATTAATTTTTTTCAAAGGGAAATAAAAAATGTTGTCTTATGCTGTACAATCAGGCATACCGCCAAAAGTTATCAAAAGCAATGAAAGAAGACGGGAAACTCTGGGAAACCAACTTAGAGATTTCATTAAAGTCAAACAACAACATCCAATAACTTGTTTATGTCGAACATCTTCATATTGGATTCCAAAAGTCATTATTTCGTAAATTTAATTGATTTGAAGACGTCTTAACAATACCTCCAACATAAAACTGTCATTACCAAAACGTTAAGAATGTGAATTCTGAATATTCCGACTCAGTACCCATTGACAAAAAAAATATTTCACAGGAAAAATAAAAAAAAAATTCGAAAATTGGTGTATAATTCCGAAGTTGTTCAGTACTGAAAATAAATATAGATTCTTTGAAATCTGAATTCAGTTTTAACTTTAATCATGTGCAATTTAAAGTCACTAGCGCTTTTAATGATTTTTGTATATTTAATATTTAATATTAAAAAAAATAAATTTAAATTTCAGTACTTCAAGAACAGTATCTAAAAGTTAAGCAAAGAATTGTTTGCGAAATAATTTTTTATTAAAATCGCTGGATTTAAAGCAAATGAGTTTGGGTCAAATTCGGACCCTAGATGTCTGGATTTTGTACTTACCACTACCAATAAGGTACTGGAGAACGACCAGCCTTGTCAAAACATAGTTCTTCTAAATAATTATGATCATTTGCGTCTTAGATTAAAATTTTAATTTTAATCTGATATTTTTGTCATCTCCAAAGTGAACACGAAAACCATGACAAATGAAAATTATGCTTCTTTCATACATCAGTGTCGCTATGTAAAAAAAATTATGTCACCTTAAATAAAACACGTGTTGACTGCCTCAAGAACTGCTGTACCACTCAACGATATTTTCTTTCCTGCCATGAGGCATAATAACTTATGATTGTAGGTTTAATATAGGAAAATTTTCATTCAAAAGGTGTTAAGTGTATAAACCCTTATAAAACCTGAAGCTTTTTGTTTTCCTTATAACTTTAACCATTACATAAAATTTATTGGAGGGCTGTCACTTAGTTTGATTGATTACATCGAAAACTGTTCGTTTCAAAAAAGAGAATAATACCAACCAAAATGGTTTGCCATTGTACCTCATTTTTCATGTCTTAAAGGTAAAGCCCACCCACTCAAATTTTCGTATGGTATGCTCATATTTGATTGATATGGCAGAATTTTAATGATAAATTGCATTCCTTCCTAATAATACCTCGTAGTGACCAAAATTCTTGTGGCCCGATGCAAAATATGAATAATTGCATTGTTCGAAACTTTCGATAAAAATAGAAAAGGTAGAATTAAGGGATTTTTAGAAAGAACGAAGATAAAGTGATTAGATTAGATTTTAATGGCTCTTTCCATTTAAGACAGGAGTGATTCGAAATATTAACAAGTTATATCGAGGACAGACAAAACCATCACCATATTATTTAAATATTGGACATGTAAATCTCGCACATCGAAGGCGACTGGGCAAATATTCCGAACGTTCCAAATGTTTACATAGGACAAATTTGTTTGACTGCTGGTGTGTGGTTAACTTATCAGGTGTCCTACTGCGAAAATTCATTATAATTTCAGGGTATGCTGGTGATTATACAATTTCAATTTATGGCAACCAAGAATCATGGATTGAGTGCAATTTGTAAAATTATTATCTAGGTACCTATCTATGGTACATATCTGCATAATGCACATTACATTTTACCACTTTACGAAATGAAGTTTAATATTTATCGTGAACGGTATGTTCCATTCAAAAACCAGACTTCTGTAAATACCATTTAGTTCTGGTATTTGGACTTGATATTGAAAATTTTACAGCAACCCACTTTCTAGCTGTAGGAAAATTGATCTTATGAAACATTCAGTACAAGACTTGTAGATAACGGTACGGAAAAGTCCAAGGAATATTTTCCTGGACAGTGAAAAGTTTTCCAAACTGTCTACAAAACAAGACCGTCCTCTAGAGATGACTTCTTTTTCATATGAAAACATGAACATGGACAGGATGTTCTCTATTGTAATATTCTGCACAACAGGATATAAAGACACTGAAGATAGTGTGCAACAACAAGGTCTGATTATTTATTTAGGAAAATTCCCACACGCTCGAAAAACAACTAAACCGGAATGGCTTAAAAAAGTTTAATATGTATTGGGTAACCTCGAAAGAAAGTCTGGACAAGTTTTTAAGAATATTGTGACTGCCGTAAATTCTCAGGTTTTAATTAAGAATTCATCCTCTTTTCGACTAAACATTTAAGCTCTCCATATTGACGTTTTTTGATCACATTTTTATTCTTTCTAGGTTTTGAGATTCATGAGAAAATGAATTTTTTTTATCTTAGAACAAATTCACTTGAATAAATGGGTCTCATCTTAAATACAAAATTTGGAAAATATATATTGAAATTTTGCTATCCACTCGTATAAAAAAATTCGTAAGACTGGGTTTATTACTGAGCTAAATACTCCTAACCTTTCGGGTAGCTTCCTAACTAAAGTCCCAGAAAAATTAATTTAATATCCCTGGAAAAGTAAGCAATGAAGTCCAATTTTACGGGAAACAGTTAATTGATCAAAATAAGATCAGGCTTATTATTAAGCAAATGATGCCAGAGGTGAGGGAGAAAAACTAGTAAGGACTAAAAATGGATGACTATATAGATCCTCTCAGGAGCCATCCTAGGAAAATAAAATTTAGGATTCGTGTAGGAAGGTGCGGGTTGGGGGGATGAATATTTGTATCTCAGGAAGAACTTATACTAGAAAGTCAAAATTCGGTATATATATGGCTTCTACAGAAGTCATTTAAACGAAAAAAAGTTCAGATTTCCACTGGCGTACGGAGGTGGGGATTTATTTTTAAGTATAAGGGGTTTTTCTACATTTTCACGAATTTCATCATATCTGTTTGGCCTGTCGAAGCATCCCTACGTATTTTTATCAGTGTGGTCGATCAGAATAATTTATAAACAATTAATAGTTTTAATTTTTAATAATATATTATTAAAATAATTGAAAATATTACTAAAGGCTTAACTCTAATAATTGTAGATATCAGAAAAATTTACTATTTATTAAATTCAAATTATTTAACGCAAATTTTTTCTGAAAAGTGAATTCGTACCTTAATGTAAAAGTCATGAAAATATAGCCATGATTTTATTATATACCTTGTTAGTAACTCCCTTATCTACTACTGAAGCTCTTGAAAATAAAAATAAAAGATGATAATTTCTTTTTATTGTGGTTGCTATCTCCACAATGAAAAAAAAAATCACAAGACAGTATGCAAGTAAGTGACAACAAAGTAAAAGTACAGCATTGCTAGTCCCTCTGTTTCAGCAACTTTGTCCGATTTCGAACCGAACATTCATTATCCCCGGGATTTACCCTGACAATGTAGCAATGTAGCACAGCCTCCGATATAAGGGATGAACATATTTGTATGAACGTACAATAAATTGACTGGAATAAGGGATAACTTGGACCATTCACGAAACTTGTTGATGGCCTTATCTGTTTGCTCGATGAAACCACGGGAATAAATTACGCATGTAATCAAGTAAGGACACAATTCAGAATAAGTTTTATGTGCGAATTGATGAACACAATGAAATATTTGCTTAGCAAAATTGGCACTAGTTTACGGACAAATTATACAAAATTTTGGGTACGACTTAGTCTTGATTTTGATGTTGATTTTCTTTGTGCCAGAGCGTGGGAAACGATAACAGTACGGTCGATTGGACGTTTATCCAGAGTGATATGGAAAAAATAAATTTCTAAATTTCAGTCTGAATTTCAGTTGATGCTTGTGGATAGTAAAAGAGCGGAGAGTTTACAGTTTGGGTGCAACTTTATTACTTTTTGGGTTAAAGTCTGGAACGCGTTTTATACTGGTATGCGACTGAAAACCCAAAAAATAACGTATGAAGTAGCCTCCTAGTTGTTCTTTAAATTATCAATCGCATAGAAACCTACACCGTATCTAGGTCCTCTATCATAGCTCTATATAAGTTCCAAGTTTAAGTCTTCTAGCATAAGCGCTTCCTAAGAACTAAAAACTAATTGTTTTTGTATAAAACGCTCCACCCACCTTCTCCTTCACACACCTACCCCCTCACCACGTACAGGGGTTCATCCGATCTACCCACCAAAATAGATTTGAACTTAATAGCTCAAAGAGTTTATGAACTACGCGCCTTTAAATGAGTTTAAACGTGAAAATACATAACTTTAGAATTGCAAAATTTTTTTTTTAAATTTCATGTCGATCACAATACTTTATTTTAAAAAAATAAAGAAGTAAAATGAAGCCAGGGAGTATAGAATAATGTGCTATATTACAAAAGTACTTTACGCAAGTCTTCACCTGTAGATTACAATAATCATTAATTTTTACTCAGTTCTTTATTACGTAAGCGCGATTGATTAAAAACTGTTTTGCTATGTTCCTTGCGCAATATGTCTTGATCTTGTCAAAAAATAATTTCTTTTCTTGCCTCAGCCAAGTTAATGAAACATCTTTTTATGTTCTGTTAGAAAATTAGCAATTCTGAAAATATTACAGGTGAGTAAGTAAGAAAAACAATAACGTAGTCACAAAATTTTAATGCAATGTTCTTACATTACGGACAATAAAAATTATGATTGAAGTGGAATTAATTACAAAATTTCACATAACAAAAAGCCAACATAACATACCACTTTACAAAAACATTATTTTACCACGTCCTGTTTTCAGAATGCGTAGTCCCATGTGTTCGCAGACAATTGTAATTTATGAAAATAGAAATTAAAGTGTGTGTTAAGGTTGGCATTTTTATTGCATCAATTCATCTAGATAAAATAACAGCGAAATTTCACCAGACATTTATGAAACGATTTCCTCACATTGTCGCTTTTGTATAGCGTCTTTTTTAATTCTCACAGATAAATCTTTCGCCATTTCACCGCCTGGGCTTCAAGTTTCTTGGTTGAATCTTCTTACGAGGATAAAATTCGTTCGAAGTACTTGGAAGGCATCGAATCCAGTTATATTTATTTTATGGGTTTTAGTATAAGTGCTTTGGGTTTTGTGGACAACAAGGGTTTAAAAAAAATGTAAGCAGAATGTTATTATTTTCGCGTGTCTTAGTACACTTTAAGTAATCTTCAAAACTAGATGAAATTCCAATTCACGAACATCACGAATAATTGTAGAAGGAAGTAGAGCGACTTCTTTGTGTCATCGTTCTTGACAAATTTGTGGAAAAAATTACAACCCAAAAAATAGTTCAGTTAAGAAATAAAACTTTAAAAGCACAATTAGTTTTAAGTAAAAAATAAGTTCGACTTTCTATCTGAATAAAAAAAAAACTTCTCTGAATAAATCCCATACTATAGTGCCAATTCATTTCTGCTCAACTTAATTCATTCAGTACTGAACTGAATACGTAATTGAATTCAGTACTTAATTTTATATTGGTTATTTAAATTCTGTAATATTAAAAACAATTTGTTTAATGTGGTTGTCTGTTCTTCTGTTTTGCTTAATTTTCTTTTTGTTTATCTTTTATACATATGTTAATATACTTACCCTAGCAGGATTTTATCCAGCGAAATCGTATACATGAGGTCAATCTTTTTCTGTAGTAGGTATTGATAATGCAGCACGGTACTAATTTTAATTTAAAGAAAAAGCGATAAGAAAAATGTAAGAACCTCTAAAGTCAAATTTCTTCTACAACTTTTTTTTTCTTCTATTAAATACCACAATATCTATAGCTATAAATTTTATTGAACTCGAAAACGTAACGAATTCCAGGATCTCTTTTGTTATGAGGAATTAGGTAGTGATTTGTTAAGAAATTAGTATTACTTTTTTCTTGTATAAACTCACACTAAATTTTTTTAAATTACTATCCTGCAGTCATGCGCTAAAAATATAACGTAGTTGTACAGATATTTGTCTAATCTCTACAATAAGTCAAACATGTAATCCATAAAAATTATTCCTGGCAATAAAAAAATTTGAATTGGAATTTTATTATTACTTTTTGCAGTTCCTCTTCGGTACTTAAAACCAGAATTGATAAATGCTGATGCAATTACGATCCAGTACTGATAAAACCAATTCCACAGGAAAAGATAAAATAATTAATACGATAATTGAGGCCATTCAGTACTGAAAATTCTTTTTAATTCATCTTCAGAACTCAATTTTACAATTTAAAATTGGTTGTTTAATGATTTCCAAAACTGCGGAGTATAGCAGAACATTACTCAAAGCATTATCAGTTTATGATACAGAAACTTTGCCGATGCTGACATAATAATTTACCCAAAGTTGTGTTTCTATTTTTATTTTTCCTTCCTACTGATTCAACTTCAATCTCGTGCGATTCCCAATCCAATCCTATTTTCTTCAGCTAAATTATATTTTCTCCGTTTTAGGAAATTTCTGCTTCGCCAATCATAAATTTCTGTCAATCCGTAAATATGTCAATTTCGAATCTATGTAAATCGCAACATCTGACACGAATAATTCCGCTCGACCCATTTTCCGTTTCATTAGGATAATTAAATATGAAAAGTGTCAATATTAATTCAACTTTCACTGGTATCCTTGTACCCCTTTATTATCTCCATGGGGCTATTTAACGGCCTCAATGTGACATTAATTATCTGTCGGCATTTACAACGCCTCGTCTTTGATGGCATCGCCATCGAAATTCCCCGTAAACATTCGCAGCCATTTACAAAATTCACTTAACTACTCCTGAGGCGATGTAAAATTCATTTTCATCTTTTCTCATCCTTTTTTCATTTTTTGATTAAAGACCAGGCATTCAAGAAACTCATAATTCTGAACCGAAGGGAAAATACCTTCCGGCGAGAAAAGAAAATCGATAGGGAAAATAGTAAGGGCTATGTTTATATTCTAGTATATACTTTGAAGAAGTGTTATGCAGAATGCAATTTTAACCTGGACTCTGCAGGAGCAAAAGTAGAAGCACTCACTATGCGACTGTAAAATTCGAATATCATGTAACCAAAAACCGCACATCGGATGAACATGGCTTGTTCCTGGAACTAAACTATTCTTAGATTGATCCTGCAGGAGTATCTTCTACAAGAGCATTATCCGGTAGTGTTGTAGATTCTGTCAGGAATTTCTAACTACGAGTATATTAAGAATCTTTTAATATATTTACTCGACTCAAGCACTCAAGAATGTGCAGCGGGAGTGCTGTTTCAATAAAGTACACAGTACTAAATCGAGAATATTCTGCTAATAATTATGTTAATTAATTAATTAATAATTATGCTATGAAATTAATTGGGATCAATACTTTTAATCAATTCACTAAGGTTACTTCTTTAAGATCATAGAGTCAAACTAGACTGAACTGGGGCAGTTACAAAATTGAGATAGAATAATTAATAAATTTTATATAAGTTTAAATTTGATAACACGTAAGTATATGTTTTTATATTATTATTTAAATACAAATAAAAATAAATAATTGGTAATAAATAAAAAAAACAATTTCTTAAGGTGAAACGTAACGCGATTTTTCACTTGAATAGCTTTCTTTCCAGATTTTTTAAAACAATAGACCTCGACCGGTTAATAGATATCGCAATTATCGCCTATACAATCAACAACAAACGGAGCCAATACATTCGTAGGGTGCAATCAAAATAGTTTGATATTTGTGAATATTATTTGATAGTTGTTGCAAACGATTCAATGCATTTACTATAACTAGTGTCGAGTATGACGCGCGCATTCGATTGCGCCATTGCGCCATCGCGCGCATCGCCTACACACAAGTTCCAGAAATTGTAAACTACAAAATATTTTTACTTGCAATCCAATTTATTTGATAAGTTTTTATTCAAAGTAGTAACATAAGAAATTCCAACATTCTTTACAAATCTTGTTAATAATTCCACTAATCTCGATTATAAAAGAAATAACATATTCAGCTTGGATCTCTATCTGCTTTATATTCATATTTCAATTTTACAGCATACGAGTACACCTCAACTCTACTAGTTCAAAGTTTGAAGAGTTCAGAGCTGAACTGCATATAACAGTACCAAAGCAAAAGTTAAACCGTTTAAATCCTTAATCTGATGCTTTCTACCATAACACCCAAATTGATGAAAAATCAGCTACTAACTCGAAAATTCTGAAAACAGCAACATTACCTAAACTGGGATCTGATGTTCCTAAAAAGAGACACTCAATAGAAACAGAACCTTTTTATGACCAATCGATGATTTTATGATACCTAATTTCGTCCCTAAAAAAACTTTATTAATATCACGTGCAATACCAGCAGTATCACGTTCATGGTCCTATTCACATTTTATTATAGGTTCATAATTAATTTGACCAGATGATTTTGTATACTTTATTACAATACGATAGAGAATAGAATCGAATTAAGGAGTGGTGGACCACAAAAAATCTATTCTATCCGTTTAGCATTAATACGAATATATAAATGGACCGAAAAGTATCTCCTTGAGTAGTAGTTAATTAAGGATGTTTCAAGATGTTGCCATGCATGCTTTGAGATTAAATATTTATGGTGACATACACAAGAACAATAAAATAGAATTTCAAATTAGAAACTTATTATGTGAGTTAGTCGAGCTTTTTTTTTATAAGTAGCTCCGATGTTTTATTACTTTATTAAAAATGGTGAAAAGTGCAGTATGAAGGCAGCCGAATCGAAATATTAATTTTGATGTAGGAGTATGTTTTCATGAAATTAAAAAAAAATGGCAAAATAATTTTTTGAATAGCTCGAACGAACTACTTTCGGTACAATTTTTTTTTTGCTGGGTTTAAAAACGGAGAGTTGTAGAAAGTTGAAACTTTTTCGATATACCTTTGATCTGTTTGTAGCTATGCTGGTGAAAAATATTGAAGAACAATATTTGAATTATGAGTTTCATATTAAAATAAAAAAAAATTAAGCCAACCCCAGCTTATTGTTATAAATTTGTACCTTAATATAAGCAATGTAGGAATTCGTGAATAGTAAATAAATTATATTCCGATATCATCTTTATGCATACCAAATAATAGAACAAAAAAAATAGAAAAACATAATGTGTTCATTTTTTATATTTTCCTTACTATCGGGCGCTATCCAAGTAAAATTCGATACACTTTCCTGAACAAATATAGACATTGCCCATTGAGTCCGGAATAAATGATAGTTTTACATTTTTGGTTCCGCAATGTGTCAGATGTTAGTAGAAAATGTTTAGCAGCACCATTACGTATATTAAATTGGACATCTCGAACAGGCGAATTAACGTCTAAGGAGCATTGTCCGCAATAAGAGTGATACTAAATCCAAGTAAAGGAAAACATCATAAAATACATTTTACATAGCAACGAAACGATACAGACAGCTTGCGGGTAAACGCCATGGACCGATGGGTTTCTGTTCTGGATTCGTACACCCCAGTGGTTAACTGTTCTAGACTCCATACCCCAATAGCTCCTAAAATGCTCTGATTGATTTCTAATTCAGTTTGGTGTTCATTCCGTCGAATAAATTCGTGTACCGCCCTTTTCGTACTTATCGAAAGGGTGGGTAGAGTTCAGTCAGGACATAATAAATAAAATCTGATGATTTCGGAGTTTATTTGAGATGATGTTTAACACCCGAAACGAATTTAGGTTCAACTCTGTAGATAGTTGGCATCAATGCAATTTATTCGTCTGGAAAATTGTCGCCAGTAGAAAATTAATCGGGACGTTCCTTTTTTTTAATACACAGAATCTTGGGGTTAACATTTCAAGACCTTTGTCAAACATAGGGATTTTAGTTATTATTTTCATGAAATGCCACAAGCATCGTTGAAGATTCATGAAACAGAAGATGGGTCGTGTAATTCATCAATGATCCTTCGTCATGTACGGTTCAATTGGCTGCGAACGATCTTGGTTTGTATTAAATCAGAAATCCCAACACCTAAACAATTTTTCTGAATACTTCTACTTTATTCTTCCAGAAATAAAGATTTGTAATCGACCCTAAACTCAAATGAGAAAATGGCTTAATTTTGAAAAAGAACCAATTAAAAGTAGGTACCTACCTACATAACTTATTTATTTATTTAATTTATTTATAATTTATTTATTTATTTTTAATAATCTATTGTATAGATAAAACTTATCCAAAAAAGGGAAGTAAAGAAAAAGAGTAATATTAAAAGTGTGTTATTCGTGGACGTTATAATAAAAGACCGTTCTTCGTAAAATGCGACTGCTCGGGTCCAGCTCCAAAACCAGAAGGCCGATCCTAGGCTATTTTACAACTGTCTCCGAGTGTCTCTTTATTCTAGTACAATAACACTTAACTTAACTAACTTCATGTATAATGGGGTGGTTTACACTATATTACACCTCCCCCTTTTATTATCTTAGTATTAAATTTATTTCGTAATGTTTATAATGTAAATTTAAATTCATTGTGAGTAAATTATCGTCCATGAAACTTTAATTTAAAATTTATCAGTTAACATTATGATTATCAAAAATCTTAAGCCTAGGGAATTCAAATCCGTCTTCTCAGTACTTGACTATTACGTCGCAATACAGTTCCATCTGAATCTAATGTTATCCAGTACGATCGCGGTGTTCCCGCTGCTGAGGTTATTGTTGCCGCCTGCCATTGTGATTTGTTCCTATACCATACTCTATCCCCCTCTTTAAATTTATCTGTTGTCACCCTAACATTTTTATCGTAGTAATATTTCTGTACTTTATTTTTATTGTTTATATTGCTATTTATTTTAGGTACAGCATTTGGCTGATATAAACTCAACTTTCCTGGTATCAATGTCCTAGTTTTTCTACTCATCAAAAGTTCTGACGGAGATGCATTAATTTCTTTCAAAGGGGTATTTCTATATTCGAGTAACGCTAACCACAATTCAGACTTCTTCTCTTTACATTTTTTTAGCAAATTTTTTGCAATTTGTACAGATTTTTCGGCTAATCCGTTGGCTTGAGGGTAGTTGGGACTTGTGGTAGTTAATTTGATATCAAAACTGTTGCAAAACTGTCTAAAATTGAATGAATTGAACGGCATGTTATCCGCAACTATTTCCCTCGGTATTCCATGTACTGCAAAACTATTATTTTTTAATTTAAGAATTATTTCTGGTGCTGTTTTATTTCTCAACGGTATAATATCTAAAAATCTAGTGTAAAAATCTGACACAACTAGGTAGTCCTTGTTGTCAGCGAATGCTATATCCATAGTAATTTTCTGATATGGGTATGACGGAACATCATGAGATATCATTTGATTCTTAATATTAGCATTTCTGAATTTTTGACATATTGTGCAGTTAATTATTACATTTTCAATATCGCGATCGATATTCGGCCAATACACTAGAGTTCTAGCTCTTGCTTTTGTCTTTTCTATACCTAAATGCGCTTCATGTAATAATTTAAGCACGAAGCTTCTAAGTTTTAGTGGTACCACCACTCTATCATTAAGAAAAACCAACTCGTTTTCAACGTATAGTTCGTCTTTCTTTCTATAATACAATTTTAAGTTATCGCTTAGTTTTGATTTTTCTTCAGACCAACCTGATTTTATAATTACTTTGAGACTCTGCAGCGTTTCATCGTGCTCAGTCTCTTTTTGAAATTCCGTTAGCTTTTCATCACTTATATTCAGGGAATGAACTAGCTCATCTAAATCTGCAATCTCTGGGGTGGTATCATTTTTATTGTAAAATCTTGAAAGGCAATCACCTATATATAAAAACTTTCCAGGAATAAATTTTACATCCAATTTATATTTAACTAAGCTTAATAACATTCGTTGAATTCTTGGCGAAGGTATTTTGTGTATTTCCTTTTGAAAAATACTTACTAATGGCTTGTGATCTGTTCGTATGTGCGTTAACCTCCCGTAGATGTAATAATGCAATTTCCTACAAGCGAAAACAATTCCCAACAATTCTTTCTCAATTTGAGAATAATTGATTTCTGCGCTGGTTAAGCTTCTTGAAGCGAATACAATTGGTTTTTTGTCCTGCATTAGACAACACCCTAATCCATATTTTGATGCATCAGTCTCAATGGTTATCTCTTTTTCTGATTTGAATATTTGCAATGTTGAAGAATTCATTATTTCTTTTTTAATGTTCTCTAAACATAATTGATGCGTGGGCATCCATTGAAATAAAATATTCTTTTTCAATAATTCCCTCAATGGCTGCGAAATTTCCGACAAATTCGGTATAAAACTTCGTACGTAGTTTACCATTCCCAACAACACTTGCAATTCCTTCTTATTATTTGGTGGTTCTATAGCATTTATTGCCTTAATGCGTTCTGGATCGCATCTAACTCCCTCACCGGATAATATGTGTCCAAGAAACGCAACTTCCTTCACTCTATATTGCAACTTATTTACATTAAATTTAATGTTACGTTCTTTTGCTCTTTGAACCACTTCATTCAAAATTCTATCATGTTCCTCATATGATCGTGCAGCAATTAGTATATCATCGATATAAATTACTACACCTGCGATACCCTCAAAATTTTTCTCGTTCAACTTTTGAAAAATTTCAGGTGCTACTTTAATTCCGAAGGGCAATCGTTTATAACGATAACACCCATGAGGTGTGCTAAATGTGCACAAACTACTCGACTCAGGATTGAGCTTAATTTGCCAATATCCATCCTTCAAATCAAGTACTGTGAACACCGATTTATTTCCTAAATTTCCTATGATTTCTTCAAAGGATGGTATCAAATGAGTTTTTTCCTTCATAACCTTATTTAACTCTTTTGGATCCAGACATAACCTAATCTGTTTATTCTTTTTTTCAACTATAACTAGATTCGACACCCAATCTGAGGGTTCTTCCACTTTTTCGATAATATCCCTAGCTACCATATTATCCAGTTCAGTTTTTACCGGAGTAATAAGAGCATGGGGTATTCTCCTAGCTGGTTTTACTGACCCTCGCACATTATTTTCTATTTCAATGTTAAAATTTTCGATAAAACACCCAAGTCCCTCAAAAATATTTCTGTTTTTTCTGACAAACTCATCTTTTTCACTATTTGTGATTTCATTCACTCGTTTTATTAATTTTAGTTGTAAGCAACTATCCAACCCTAATATCGCGCAATTCGATTCGGTATCAGACACGAAAAACCTTTGTGTAATTTCTTTATCCTTCACTTTGCACTGGCATTCTATGACACCTAAAACTTTTATGTTAGAGCCACCATAAGCTTGTAATTTCTTATTTGTTTTCACAATTTCTATATTCTTTAACTTTCTCACTATACCCATTGGTAACACGTTAACCTCGGCACCGGTATCCAATTTAAATCTTACGTTTCTATTATTAATTAATATTTCTTGATACCAAGAATCATTTTGAACTGATGGAACTATATTTTTATTTACCGCATTTATGGAAAAATCCTCGTTTTCTGTCAGTCCGGATAGCTCCCGAATCTTCCGAGTCTTACATACTGCTGCGAAGTGGTTTGAATTCCCGCAGCTCTTACACTTTTTTCCATATGCTGGACAAGCTCCTTTCTTGTGTCTAAGGTTACAAAAAGAACAATTATTACTTGAATTATAAATTTTTATGCTTTTAGTGTTTTTAAAATTATGATCCTTTTTGCTACTTATCTTCTGTTGACTGAAGTCACGGTTTCTCGACGTCGAAGCTACCGCTTCAACTACACCAGCCTTATGTTGGATTGCAGTTGCCTGTTGTGTACTCGTTTCCGCTAGTCGTGCCAGGTTAACTGCTTTGTTTAAGGTTAACTGCTCATCTTGTAGTAATTTTTTTTGTAGAGATTTGTCACAAGTACCTAGCACAATACGATCTCGCAGCATCCGATCCTCTTCTGTAAACTTGCATGCCTTCACTAACTTTTTGATTGATACTAAAAAGTTGTCGAATGGCTCTTCACGTTGCTGGTCTCTTGTATGGAAAACAAAGGATTGGTACACTTCGTTTGATTTAGGCTCACAAAAATCTTCGAACGCCTTTACGACGCTGTCATATTTAGTTTTTTCCTCTTCCGTTAATTGGAAGGAACTGTATAATTCCACGGCTTCTGGTCCGATGGTATTCAAAAAAATTGCGATTTTCACAGGTTCCGATTTTTTATTTAGTTCAATAGCTGTCGCAAGAATTTTGAAATTTTGATAAAATACGCGCCAATTTTCCGAAATATTCCCGCTAAGCTCCAAATTAGGCACTTGCTTAATGTATTCCATTTTTCCAATAATTTTTTCGTACACAGTTATATTTTTGCGCGGTCTTCCCGGTCGTTTCTTTAATTTTTCCACTGCGGATTTATCTAGTTTCACTCTTACCATTTATGTAACAGCTATTCTTTTATGTAGAATTTCTTTTACCGGCTGCGCCATGTGTTATTCGTGGACGTTATAATAAAAGACCGTTCTTCGTAAAATGCGACTGCTCGGGTCCAGCTCCAAAACCAGAAGGCCGATCCTAGGCTATTTTACAACTGTCTCCGAGTGTCTCTTTATTCTAGTACAATAACACTTAACTTAACTAACTTCATGTATAATGGGGTGGTTTACACTATATTACAAAAAGGTTAGTAGCAATATACCTATATTAGAATTTAGAACTAGCCACGTCGACGCGTTGCTTTAGTTTAAAAAAAATAATAATTACAGGATTGATTTCTTTGCTATAATCGGTGAAAAGAAATATATGTACATTTGTACTCGTCCAAGAAGGTGAAAATATGGAGTCCTGCTACGTAGGTTACTATTTAAGTTTTGAGATAGACATAATTATATATATATATTATAATCAAAAATGGATTCATTGTTTTTCAAAATATTCACACACTTTTGCATGCGTTTGAGCCAATTTGCGAAACAGTTTTTCCACTCCGATTGAGGTATACCTCCAAAACACGTGATTTGAACGCATCAACCGGTTCTTCAGGCGTCGAAAAACGATGACCTCGCAATTTATTTTTGATCTGCAGGAATGAGAAGAAATCATTTGGTGCCAAATTCGGGCTGTACGGCGGATGACCCATCAATTCGATGTTTTGAATGCTCAAAAACGTTTTTGTTTGAGAGAGCTTGCATTGTTGTGGTGGAGAATGATTCGTCTTCGGCAATAGGTTTCCCTGATTTTTCCGAAAACTTCTGGCAAATAAATGCTGGTGTACCCTTCAGAATTCACCGTTCTACGTTGCTCTAATGGAACGGTGGCGACATGTCCAGTTACTCCGAAAAAACAGGCGACCATTTGCCATATCTCAAAACTTAAGTAGTAACCTATGTAGGACGTAGTGGTTGACGCGGCACTAAGTCAATGCAACATAAGACAAAACCCTTTCAAATTTAAAATTTTTAAAGTTCGAGATACTCGTAATCGTTTAGGGCCATTATTACGATCCTCAGTTAAACTCTAACTGGAACTTTAACTGGAAGTTTTGTATGAAAATCTGTCAGTTAAAGTCCCAGTTACAACGTAACTGAACATCGTAGGAACGGACCTTTATGTTTTAGTTAAACCTGTCAGTTCTTTTGGTCGAACTTGTTTAAGTTATTAAAAATCGGTCAGTCTAGGCCAAATTTCACATAGTTTTAACGGTCAGAGTTAAAAATCACGATTAAGGTAAAGACGCGACACCACCAACTAGATTATTTTCTTTTTGTAAGAAGTATCTATAAGTCGTATGACAACATGTATAATCTAATTATTTAATTATTTTAAAATAAGTTTAAAAATAAATTATATTAAACTGCATTTTCAAATTTATGGAATAAATAGAATGCTAACAGTCTGGGCGTAACTATATTACAAAAATAAAGTTCAAGGAGGTATGATAAAATTTGGAAAAATATGCGCTCCCCCTTACCACTCTTTGCCCCACCTTCATACTTACTTTTTTGATATGCCTGCATATGTGCATTAAAAAGTTTCAAATTCAATTTTTAAATGGTGCCTCTGCAATAGTTTTCCTATATAAATACCAACATTCTGCTTTCCATCGTAAGCACTTCTCAGAATGTTTTGCTCTGACTGAAAGTTTTATTTTCAATGTATGCACATACTAATCACTGACTCTAAACTTTGTGGCATGATCCATTCAGGAAATATGCATTTTAGTATGTATTAATTCCAGTTTTCAACCGCTTCCGAATTACTTCAGATACATTATTTTGCCCCGTACTCACCGCCCCGTACTTTTTTTTTTAAAATCGTAGCTCTATATGAACTCCAAATTTCAGCTTCCTAGCATAAGGGGCTCCTAAGATATAGAGACCAAAATGTTTTCCTATTCTCAAAAAAGTCACTCAATCTATCCCTGTAAAAAATTTTAACTTAATTTCTCAACGGTTTTGTGATCTATGGCACTCCAAAGGTGTTTGCGTACGGCGAAAAAATTTACTTTTTTCTCTGTTTTTGAGTCTAGCAGTCTAAGTCTAGTCTAAGTCTATCACTTCGTTTTTAAAAGTCGATCACAATACATACTGTTGCGAGCTAGGGGTTCGCCGGGATTTCAAGTAAAACACAATTCTTTGGTGAATATTTTCACCAGGGACGTCATTTGTGGGGGGGCAGGGGGCATTTGCCCCCCCTGAATTATGTATTTTTATAGATTATATATAACATATGTATATTTATATATGAAAATATATACAAACATAACATCTTGCCCCCCCTAGAAAAATCTGAAATGACGTCCCTGGTTTTGACAGTACATGTTGAAATGAAAATACAAGTTTTCCGGGTTCAATATTTTTCTTGTTTATTTTTGCGTGAAGTTTCGTCCTTTATCATGTTTGATAAAGGACTCAGTCGAGTCCGAAACGTCACGCAATAATAAACAAGAACAGTATTGAACCCGGAAAACTTGTACATATTTTCAAAACACAATTCGTTTAAAATCAAAATAAGTAACAATTTATTAATTCGCACTTTAATTGTATTCGGACAATTATTCGCAATATATGGCAATACCGCCCGCTGTTATATCGCTTGATTCGATCACACGCAATCGATCGCTTTCCACCAATACGGTCGCGTATACAAGCTGGCTGTCACAGTCGACGTAATAAAAATTACTATATCCCTCGCTGAAAGCTTGATCTGCTCTTATACTACTTGTCTGTAGTCGAGACTGTTCTTGAATCTTCGTTCGATGGTGTGTGTAGAGGGTTCTTGTGAGCTTGATATCTTTCGATTTTGATCTTCTACGCTGTTCTAGTACATTCGATTAGAAGGGATGTACAATCGTGTTGTTCCGCTCCCTTATATACTTCAACTAGGTTTCTGATTGGGTTACTTTGCGGTTAGGTATTCGGTTGTTACTGTTTCCCTTATTCGTAATTGATCGAGTTGCGCGGTTGCCAGGCTTGCACGTAACAATACTTTATGATTAAAATAAAACAGTAAAATACAGATCAGAGAAAGTTTCATAAATTTAAGTGCATGGTTTTTTTATTCACACTCCATGGGTTAAAATTTCTTCTAAGTATGACCATTTATTAAACACTTTCAGCAAAGAAATTATCCCATCCAGTCCTGATTTCATTACAGTACAACGTTATTTATTCATTTAATATACGAAACTGCCAATTTCAAAAACCATTTTAAATTTACAGTATGCAAGACATAAAAGATGATTTGAAATGAAAAGCTACACCGTAAAATGCAATTGAATATCTCGTTTCTGGAGAATTGATTGAAAATCCAATTTATTCAAAAATATATGTACGTACTCCAACGAATTCATTTTTGTTCATTCAAATACTACTGAGAAAATCTATCGGTGTTCACGGGCACTTTCCTATTCGTTACAGAATTCTTTTCAATTTACCCTGGACGAAATTAATTTACATTCCGTAATGGTATCGTTATTCAATGAAATAGCTTTCAAATGAATCATAATGAAAAAGGGGTGACGTCTGTAACAAACTTTTACTTTACATTTGAGTATTTTATCGTGCGATGCAACAAGAAACAATCCACTGTACAAAGTCCTCTCGTTTCGCAGGGACAACTTTCAAAATTCGGTATTCCGGCCGGATATCTTTTAAAGTTTCAAAGTTTTATGAAAATCTCAAAGATAGATGATCACTTTCCGTTTGCTCCCAAAGGAAAAATGAAATACTTGTCTTTATCTCTTAGTCTTATTAGCTGGTAAAATATGAAAATTTTAATGGCTATTTTATGTTAGGTAGTTCCTCTGCTCTAAATTCGTATGCTTTCGTATGGATATACTCGTATATATAAGAGCCTTAATAAAATCTCTAAGTAAGAGTGGCATATTTGTAGGATAGGTCGCTCAACTAGTTCAAATATAGGAAACTTAATGTCACGATTCACACAGGAAATTTATTATTCTGAACATGTTTCGTAAATATTTGTATGACAGTCGTCAGTCAGCAGGTGAAAGGAATAGTTGTTGAGCACTTAAGTAAGTGTGAAAATAATTTCTTTTTGTCCAAATATAAACGAAGTGAGCTAGCTTTAGTGAACTTTGTTGGTTTGTTGTATGGTAAAAATTCGACAATTTATTCATATTTGAAGCCCGCAACAAATTATCACGAAAACACACACAACTCAAGAATCCTTGGATCGTTTATTGAAAGAATATCAAGATAAAGAAAAATATTACAATTTTTAATATCCCAACTAATGATAGAAAAGTTAACTTTGTATTATTTGTGGCCAATAGCAGATCCATCCCTTTCTTTTTTAAGGAGCCGTATTTAATTCGATTTGTGTTTTTTTTTGTATAAATTAAAGCAATCAATTATACAATTTACACTATACTTTTAACATGTATTTCATCTTAAAATCACTTATTCATAAATAATAAATCTTATGCACGAAATAAAATTCTAAAATTACGTCACGTCTTCGATGGTTTTTTTAACTTTTTCGCTTTATCCACATCGGAAATAATTCTCCGAAATAAAATCGGATCCAATTCGTTCAAATCGGTATCTGTTAATCGGTTTCCGGCTTTCGTATCCCATGAACGTTGATTCGTATTCGCCCAATACCTTTGTGTCGAATCTACCTTCAATTTATCCAGCAATTTTCCAGCAAATATTGGAATAATAGGTTGTAGGATAATCGCACACACCCTTAACGTTTCCATCGTAATAGTGATTATTGTTTCGAGTTTCAGGACATTTGCAATATGTGCAGAAGAACCACGGCAGCTATCAGGCATCAAAGCATCATTTCGATAATTCGACTTTTCTTTATCGGATTGATTTTTCGATTTCAGCTCCCATGGCTTTGAGCTTTCAAAGAAATTATTGGCTGCATGCAAAACGGCAATAACTTGATCAACGACTAGGTAAAAATTATACGAATCGTAGTGATGTGAGCATTTATCTGGAAAATATGAAAAACACATTCAAGATAATTTACATTACAACGAGTTAGAGAGTATCGTGTGTACAGACCAAATTTCAGAGAAAAATGTTATCGCTTCTTCTGGAATTGTACAAGGATTTGATTGATAAGTAAGTGGTACATACCGGGGAGTTCATTTAGAACATCTATTAAACGTTTCGCTGAATCCTCCTTGATAAGCTCTTCAAATTCTTCCGAATGGAATTTGGGAAATACCTGGCGAGGATTTAGAGACTTTGCACAGGCTCTAGATAAAAGATTGCCAATAGTATCAGCGAGTTCGGAATTTAAGATTCGCAACAGTTTGATATCACTGAAATCTGGAAATATAGGAAATTTATATATTATAGGTACACATAATTTCAAAAATTCTAAATAAATGTTTTTTACTCTACGACCTGTTGTATGCAGGGACCTTTGCTCCCAATCCCAATATGAGAAGTACTTTAGAAGGGGTACTAATTGAACTGTTCGTTCGCGCGTGTATACTTACAAGGTATATTTATGCTGTGATCCCATTAGACAAAACTGAAAGGACGTCCCTGATTTGGTTGTAATTAGTACACTAACTTTGCTGCTGTTTCCATTATATTTTTGTTAAACCACGGGTGATAGGGCTATAGGTGAGATTGTAACTAAATAGAGAAGTAGACTATCGCGCTCTTCTCACTTAGTTCTTCTATTTATCTAAGAGGTTATTATTAACTGTTTGATTATTTTCTCTGTCAAATACAAGTAAATAGTATAATCGTAAAATTTTTTCCTTTTTTAACTGTCGCTTTGTCAAATTTTAGAGAATTTGATTTAACTTATATTTGACACAGTGGCGTAGAATACAATTCAAGCTTAAATACGGAGTTAAGAATGTATACCACTTTGTCAAATATTTCAATTTTTGCTGACTCAGATATTGTAAATTTCAAATTTTTTACACAAGACTCATTCGTGATAATAAAATTGGTTTTAATTCGCCTATATAGAATAATCCTCAGCAATACCACCAGCTATAAGGGTGTTTCGAATAGTAGGCATGATACACCCTCTGACGAGCCTATGCCATCCGATGACGAAACAGCACCTTCGGACCTAGTCCAACACAGTCTTATAAACGGGCCTATCCAGTGAAGGTTTTCCAACTGTCATGTCCTCAAGGACAGCGATTAATCAACAGTCGGGGATTTCGTGTTGGGGTTTCACTCCACTGACGCCGCAAAACAACAAAAAAATTTCTTCAAATTTGCTTCTATGGTAGCTTACCAGGAAAAAAGCCCATTATTAAAGACTCATTTCGTTTGAAAAATTTTACTTTATTTATTGAAAACATTTTTGACTAGATAAATATTTGACTGTATGTGATACAGTCTAATAAAAGCTATAGTATATCAAATATTTAATTATTTTTGCTGGCACATGAAGAGTAATTATCAAATAAATATTTGTAAATAATTAAAATACTGTAAATAATTTTTGCTGGTCAAATATATGACCGCATGACATACAATAATAAAACTACACCTATCACCCGATTTACACTGAAGACAGGTTCCTTAGAAAACCGTGTAAATCGAAATCGTAAATTTTTATACGTAAAACCGTGTAAATCGAAAACAAACTAAAATGTGCATAATTCAGTCATTTATTTCAACGTACAATAAACTGTATATCTTAAAAAGCATAAAAATAACGATATACCAAAAATTTAATTACTGTTATCACTTTCATGGACTATTAAACTTTTCTTCCTGATTGGTATAATGTCACTTTCATCACTTGATAGTACTTGATGCGTTTTTTTTAATTTCTTTTGGCATGGTAGAACCCTTAAAATTTAAATAAAATTATAAAAATGCTACAAAAACTATAATTGTTTATCAATAACCAATAAATATGAAGTTTAAAAAAATATCGAATAGAAAACACAATGATGTACATCTTCCGCTGCTAAAAATTGTATATGTAGGTGTATATAATATAAAATAATATAACAACAATTTGACAAAATATCAAATTTTGTATTTGAATTTAACAAAAATAAAAATAAAGAATATAATTAAAAAACAGAGAAAAACAGAAAACAAACAAACCTATACGAACGAAGAGAATATTGTCTGTTATATGTTATAAACCTTTTTTATGTTATAAAACCTTTTGAACATATAGTGAACGGATGATATTGCGGTTACTTTCTGTTTGAAAATATTCCTCACAATGTGGTTACGTAAAAGCTCTTCAAAGGAACTCCAACGAATGATTTAATACAACTAAAATGAGGATGATATGAGCATTTCTTTCTCATTCTTGTATTCGAAAGACTTAATTATATTATAAATTTAGAGTAATGGAACATAACGAAGAATTTTCTTGTATAAATTGTTTTTTTGAAGAATTGGCCTAAAATAGTTTCTAGATAGGTAAAAATTTCTATCATCCCTAGAATGAGCTTCTAGTCAATTATCCAACATACCGGGGATCTTACAGCATGACATGATCCTGCGCTTATGGTTATTTCCAGTTTTTCTTACTTTTTAATATTCATTCCCAAAAATCCTAATTATCCTTTCATGCCACCCAGATAGGTGGTAGACTAACAACCTTTCCGCATAAAAAAATAAGGTAATGCTTTAAATCATTAAATTCGTTATACAATAGTTTAATTCGTTCTTAAGTTACTATGCAATTAATCGATCAGAATAAGAAGGGATAATTGAATTTTCTTGTTTCAGAAAATTTTCCTCCTTTTAAATTTTTAAGAGTTTAAATTCTACTTTGAAGTTATCGTACAATAGGTTCGAAACTGAATCTAAAGAACTTCTGTATGGAAGCATCCTGACGTATTTAAGCGATAAACGAACTTAGTATTTTTTCCCTCAAAAACAGTTTCCCAGCTCAACACGTTTTCAAGTTTTCGTGCCCGCAATCAGACAAATCGAAAAGCAGGATTTCCAGATATCATGAAAACTATTTAAGATCTCCAAAATTCTTCATTTAATGCACTATAAACTTTTAAGCTAGAATTAATTTTGTAATACGGTATAGCTCTCATCATGTGAAATAGATTATAAAAACAATTACCCTCCGTAACTATCTCATATGCGATTGAGATTCACTGAGCTAAAGTGGCTGGATAAAATACAAATACTGAAGACCACAAAGAAAATGTTTTCAGTGGGCCATTCTCATTTGCATATATAGGTACACCTAAATAAATAAATCCTTTTTTTTAGAGTTGTGGAACTGAAAGTTTGGTTTTTTTTCGTCTGAAACCTTTCTATTGGAGATTAGTCGAGCCAGCACGTAGCTCACCCTATAAAAATATTTATTGTAACATTAAAGTTTACATTGAACGAAAAAAGGGGTTATGTTTGAATACCCTCATACATTAAAATATCCTTCGAATCTTTACAGCTCGAGTCGTAAATTCTGTTTCAAAAATTACACAAACTACTATACTCGTGTCGTTCTTCGATTTTAGAGGACATTTGAAATTAAAAAGTCAGCATATTTTGGCTACAATGTAAACGGTTTATGGTCGTATCGGATATTCTTTTGAAGTTATTTTCACCGGATTGAGCTTGAGGTCGAATTGTGCAAATAACCTTTTTCTGTCTGAAAAGTTTTCCGCAGGATGAGCTCTCTAAACAAATCGATTTGCGATAACTCAACTTTGATTCTGGTAGATACTTTTTTTTTGTGCCATTTCCTATCACATTGTTATTTCAAGTGAATTCCATTTGAATGAATTCCTTCCCTTTTTCGCCATACCTTCATATCCTCTTTTGAAGGTACCAACTTTGAAGCTACACGTTATTGGAAACAGTTGGATACATCACTGAAGCGTTTTTCATCTATATGGAACCCTTTGAATCTTAGTGAAAATTTGTCGAAAAAAATCGTTTAGTAGCATTTGTTTGGTTTTTCCATTTTACAATAAAAGGATTTGTAGGCATTTTGTTCAGGGACTTAAGCTAAAGGGAAAATAAGCGATAAACCATATGTTACTCGTTTTTGTGTTCCCACGTAAATTGAATTTTTCCCCAAATCCATCAATATACCAGGAAATCAATCCGATCAAGGAAGCCAAGGATGCGATATCAAGTAAAGACAGAATCAGAAAAATTTTTATCGAAAAGTTACAACAATAAATTTTCTTGGTTATTTTTATTGGCTAATATGAAAGGATACCTTCACCGACTTTAGTTACGAATAATGACAGAGGACTTCTTTTCACAATGGATAATTTCAAGAAGCTTATACCATCGTTTATGCAAACTTGATGTTTGAGTTTGTGTTCCTGAACACATCTTATCATTTAATGTGTGTACTGCAACCTGATCATAAGAAAAATACATATTGCACAGCTCACTTCACTACACAATTTAGGGTAGTCTGTGAGAAAAATATATCTGTGCTGATTCGCCTTGAGACCAATATGCTAGATAACAGAAGATTTCTATCGAAAAACTATGAAAAAAATCTGCCAACAGTCTGGGCGTAACTTTATTATTTTTTGATTAGAAGTCCGGAACGCGTTTAATGCTGAGAAGCGATGTAGGTTACTATGCGACTGACAATCTAAACAATACCTTTTCAATAGCCTCCGGGTCATGTGAAATATATTCGGACGAAAAACGCGATAAAACAAGATCACTTCTTTCTATCGCGTAGAAGAAATCGACTGTTGACTGTTGTTGCTTACAGAATCACGCTTTCTACCGACAGAAGCTAAGAATGCGATACGAATATGATACCTTCCGCAGGAAATCCGAAAATGATTCTTCTACGTTTTGCATCATCACTAGGACAAGATTTAATAGAATATTTAATTCAACGAATAATGTCTACATTGCGACCGATACCATACTTAATCATAAAGACCGATTTTTTAAAACATCCTCCGGCTGACCTATGCACGTTTTCCTGAAAGCATTCCAATCGTATCTAAATCTTCATATGATATATGGGACTGTTCTCCAAAAGTATATGTAGCTATTCAACCAGGACCATTCAATGAAGCAATTTCCATTTTATTTCCCACAATTGTTGTTATACATCCAATCCATAATATAATCACCTTCTTCAATTGGATAAATTAGCAATAATTGGGTTACTGTTTCAATTTAAACTCTATGGTTTTCCAAATAAAGTGATTGTTCCTAGCTTGCGGTTTTATTCAAAATGCCATTCATAATTGCAGACCTCACAAACTTAAATGCTAAACTGAAATTAATTGCTAAAAATGCTTATAGGCAGCAGAACAGTCGTTAATCTCTTCTATTCCGGGATAAAATGTGCCAATATTTGCACAAATATATATGAGTATGGGTATATACTCGTATATGGGTTATAAGTATATGTATATTAGTAATGTACAGGGCACGTTACGATATCTCACTTCTGATAGAACAGGAATGAAGGATTACATGAATTTATGCTCCCATTTGGAGTGCCTTTGTTCTCTACCACGTTTATATCCTATTAATTTAGCAATTAATTCAGATTAGATAAGCGGAATTTTGGGATATCCAGACATTTTATTCTTCACAAAAATATATTCAATCCTTTCAAGGGAATTGTATGTGGTTATTATTAAAAAGTTCTTCGGTCAAATTTACAAAAATTCGGAAAGTAATAATTGTGAAGATCTGAATAATCAAGATCAAGTACTTAAATCGCTTTAATTAACCCAAGGCATTCACATTCACGTGATTTTGACTGATAACTAAGTGGTGACACCCGCATCTATTACGAAACATAAGATTCAAATTCAAATAAAGTACATTCAAAATAGGACAACTTATTTTTTCTTAAATTATTTGCATTAATCCACCAAAGAAAACTCCGTATAGCCGTATATATTCGTACTCTTCCAGTCGTCTCCGACCGCGTGTAAGGACCGCCTAAATGTTCTCTAAAAGTGTGGCCATACCATAGAAATCGAAATTTCTGAAGTAGGTTATTGCTGCTGTCCTAGAAGAACACTGGAGATTTATATTTTTGCAAACACTTCAAGTCACTCCGACCCCATATCGCATACTGCAAGAATGCTAACGATTCGTAATCCTGTACCAGAAAGGTACAACTTTTCGCCAAGTACTGCAATGACATTATAAAAAATTTCCAAAAAAAAATATCTTCATATGAAGTGCCATTAACATCGGATTACAAAAGGATTTTCCGTCTTCTGAGCTCCTAGAATGTACTCAAGATCAAAAGCCAAATTGAAACCGACATGACTGCAGGAACTATAAACTGAGAGATGTTTCGTTCTGACATTGTTATGAAACTCTGTTATTAAGGTAAGACATGCTTTCATTCTTCCTATCCACTTTACTTAGAAAGGAATAATTGAAACTGAACACAATATGAATGTAATGAAATTGCAGTAAATTAAAATTTGCGGTGCCTTCACATTTGAATCAAAACAATGTAAGCACGTATAATCACCCTTATTCTGGAAAACGCCAGCGGGACAGTGAACTGCGATTCACCCAATTTTAAATTATTGAAAACGCGTGAACGATTCACTTTCTCGAGAATTTGACAGTTGAAATCCGCAATGAAATAGTCGCGTTTTTAAACCTTTTTCAGAAAGTAATTGGGAATAAATAAAGAGAAATTTGAGATGGTCCGTCTCTCACATTTACATTATTAGAATTTTGGACATTTTTCTGCCTTAAAATATGGTTTCAAATACCCGGAAAAGACGGTTTTAAAGTATGTCGATAAAGCAGTTTCCGAACGTTTTTAATAATTCCATGTGCAGTGAATGGGAATCGGTTGTGAACCGCATAGTCGGCGCGAATAAAAAGTCCGCCGTTTTCGAGAATAAGCGTGATAATTTATAATACGGACTTATATTTAGTTGGTTATGCGATAAAATTATACTTAATATACCCTTGGATTAAAACAAGTACAATAATGACAATGCATGTCACAATCTGATCCTTTTTGGGATTATACACTGTCCTGGAATATCGTGCTATTAAATTTATTTAAACAGACGTACAGCAACCGCATTCGGACCACAACTCAACATAAAATAATATATAACTCCTTGGGCTGGATTAAACTTATATTATAATACTTTATACATTTCATGTAGAGTATAAATAGCTCGCTATCTATTCCTTTGAGTAGCTACCATACAATAATTCTTAACATACGAGTACCAAATCAAATCCAAATTTAGACATTTAAAATTTCACACGCTTTAACTTTCCATTATTTAAAATACAAATTAAATTAAGGTAAGGTAAGCGGCTCTTGAACAATTCTGTGGTAAAAAGCGATAACAGCTTATGTTGAGATAAGAAAAAATCGTTTTTCAAGTTTTCAATTGCATTTTTTAAATAAAATTGCCATTGTTTGATAGATTTTTATCTCATATAATATATTATTATTGTGTTGTATTATTAAATTCAATAAAATAAGATCTCCGAATATATTTTTTATTACTTTATTTATAAATTTTGATACACGTAACTGCCTGATTATTTTCTCGAATTAAGCTGTTATCGCTTTTTACCACAGAATTGGACATATTTCATAAAAAGTGCAAACAACTTTAAGAATCTGATCCAATAGTCAGCTTCGTCTTCTATGATATCGTAGATTGGAATTCCTGGTCCAATTAATTTTTGACTGGAGTCTTCGCTTAGCTTCACTAGTTTTACTACAACTGACGAAGTCAACGCGAGCGTAGACTTAAACGTATTTAATGCATAAGAAAAGACAAAACATAAATTCGTCTGCTGTAAATATGACAAATAATTTGCATGAAATTCGCTAAAACCTAAACGAAGACTAACATTATTATTTCGTCTTTGATGTCTGAATATAGTCCTATAGCCCAGCTTTAATGCACAATTTTTTCCATCTAAATTGCCATATGAATCAATTTCACGAAAATGCGCTTCAAATAATCTACACCACATTGAAATTCATTTAAAAAAAACGTTCAATTTTAATCTAATCCGAACAGAACGAAATGAAAAATGAATTTAACTTTTCCTGTTTGCCATATTACCATTTCATTCGCTCAGTTCACATTTCTATATTTGATTGCTATCCATCCCTCAATGCCACGAAAAATAAATCATATTCTCGTTAACCAAATATATTTGTCAGACTCCCTATTGTTTCCCATTTCTTGAAAGTAACTTTTGATGGGTTATCATAATTTTTGCTAACTTTACAAATTTTGAAAAGGGGCGAATAATCTACATATAAATATTACTTTAGGCTTTTTTTTTTCTTAAAATCAAGTTGAAAATAATTTCCTGAGTATATCTGTTGTAATAAGATTCTTTTATCTAAATTTCTTCAAATATAAATACTTCAATATAGGAATATAGAGCAGATAGAAGTGAATTCTTTAGAACCCCAATATTCGATTCGACCTCAATTCGAGATTCCACATTTCACCGAAAGTAATCAGACATTGAAATTCTTGTCCATTAGAGGAACAAACCAATAAACAGAAACTAGTGCAATTGGATTGAGAATTTCCTAGTCAAACTGTTCATAAAATTTAATGAACTCTTGGAGTATAGAACGCCTTCAGCTCCCTACACATATTGTAGAATTTAAAACGCTGTATGCAAAATATTCAGCTCCATCCAAGTTTTTCCAGCCGAAAAAGTCATGTAAACTCCAATCACGGTTATCTCTAAGCTGCAGGATTTAAAAAACCGAAAGTTCAAAGTAATCATAGAGATGCATGCAAACTCCAATATACAACCCCCAGTGAAAACCTTATACAGAATTTACCTGGAAATCTGTGATGCAAATTCGCCATACTGATGGCATTCGTTTTATTTGTTGACCCAAGTCCTTGTTGGGCTACTTCCGTCTGCCAATATTGACACATCATCCAATACACAAGTCAATGGATGTGGTACGTATTACCTACATGTACCAATGACATTCAGCTCTAGTGAATTCATAAAAACAGTTATTTATAATTTGTAAAGCCATAAAGCAGTTAACTAACTCTAATGGAGTTTTACACAGATTTTACTTTACCATCCAAATTCGAGTACATTCTGAAGTTATGTAAAAATAATTGCATGAGTTAAGTGCTGAAGGTAGCAATTGCAGCAGATAGAATTCGTGTAATTTTATTTAGTGTTGATGATGGATATAACGCGGTAATAATGTGAGACATCAGAGTATAATGCTGACAAAGCCGTACAGAAACTGGGCGGTTCTACAAGGGTTGAGTATTTAAAGATCCTGTATTCCCAAATCCCATATCCCAAAATTTCGCATCCCAAAATCTCGCATCCCAAAATCTCGCATTCCAAAATCCTATAATCGGAAAAAACTGCATTAAAAATTGTGTATTACTTGTGGGAACATTTCGGCGAGTAAGCCAAGATGTCATGAATAAAACGGAATTTTTTGATGCAGTATTTTTAAAATTTTGTATTAGGTTTGATTTTGTAATTGTATGTATTTATTTTTATATTTCTGTGTTTATGGAATTTTTTATCTACGCGGTTCTAAAATTTTTAATTACTGGATTTCGTGCTTATGGGATTTTATACATATGGGATTTAGGAATACTGGGGTTTTGTACTTACGGGATGTCGGGTCTTTCTCATTCCACAAGCATGATACAAGGACTTATAATATTTTATAATAAATATTTAGCCTCATTCTGAATTTCAAATTATCGCCGGTTTCATTCTCTGGAATCGGCTAAAAATACATAAATTGTACCCACATATCCTAAAGTTCACACACAAACTAAATGAACATCTGATGTTACCGTAACCTATCCATGACGGAATAATTATTATTAATCCTCGTTCGAAAATGATAAAATAGTAATTTTGAATTTTCTCCTGTAACGCTGTCCGGCTCACACTCTACGTACATACGTACAAGTAGGTATGTGTTTGCTAGATATACTGGGTGAAAATTTCTACTTCTACAGGAAACACGCTTTTATTCGGTTTGTAGAAATTCCAGCTATACATACTTTGCATTGCAATCAAAATATTTGTCGACTTTCTCAAGCGTAGAGGCATCCATGGCTTGTTCGGAAAACTTTTTCATAATTTTCATTTTCATATTTCACTCGTAGACCTTATAGTGTAAAACTTTTTCGATGCTATTATGAACGTCGTTCACAATGAAAGAATCGAGAAATTTTAAGTTTTTTATTGGGGGGATTATTTAAAAAAAAAATCAAATCCACATTAATCAATACTTGCTTTACAGTGTTGTATAATGAAGAAAGTTTCGCACTCAATAATATGTAATTCTGATATCACATCAAGAAAAAAAATCGCCAATGAGGCTTCCAAAAAAAAGATTACCATAATACCAAAGGGTATTCCCGCATCGAAAGTATTTTATTTCTGTAAAATAAGACACATTCTCCTTCAAGGGATACAACATAATGTATTATACATATCCCTTCCTGAAATTTTATAAGGTGCCGGGCCCAATTTTATTGTTCTGCGAGATTTCGAATTTAAGCCGATTTTTTTTATCATATAGGTATTTATGAAACTTGTTTATTTTCAATTTAAATAAAAAAAAAAATTTTGAATCTTTTGAAATAGAGGGTAAAGATGGAATTAGAGTAAACGCGACGCGCGTGTGTAAAGCGATGCGACGGGATGACAGCTGACTAGAATACATGTTAGGGAGTGTAACCAGTTACGATGATATCGCATTGTTTCGCGCGCTTCACTTCGATTTTCAATTTTGTCGTGCGCGTAACGCGATTTTGGAAATTTCGTGTAGGTTTCGTTTCGAATTTTTTACAACAATAGTTGACGACCAGTTGTTAAATATCGCAAATGAATGCATATACAATAAAAAACGGAGGCAATACGTTCATAGGCTATGAAGAAAATATTTTGGTATTTGTGAATATTATTTGATAGTTATAGCAAGCGATTCAACGCTGTAACTGGTGTTGCGAAATGGCGCGTACGATGCAATCTCGTGAATTCCGCGCATCGCCTGCACTATAAGTTCATGTATCAACGACCAGTCGAAAGCGCTGTACCTCGAAGCAACAAATTTTAGCAAAACATTTGTTCAATGTCGTAGACATCGTTTAACAATTTTTTTTTTCATAACTCATAATGTGGTGCAAGAGAATTAAATAAGAAAAATATTTGCACGATTTTAAACCCCCGAAAGAGTGAAACCAGGCTAAATATGTTCAGAGGAAATTCTCAATATTTCAATGAAATACTAATACCGTTGGTTTTCTCTACTCCAGGCTACGTATACAAGCGCCTAAAAGGGTTGTCGTGATTTTTCGCTATTCAACCGACAAATATCACAATATCTCTTTTAGACTGATGATATATCGCGTTGGTTTTCACTCTAATAGGTAACTTATACAATCAGGAAAAATTAAGATTTTTCTGTACAAATATGTCAATATCTTTCACGCCGGATGAGACATTAAATTTCTTTCCCTTAAATAGGCTACTTATAAAAACGCCTAAAAAGGTATTTTGGGATATTGTTCACTGTTCAAAATCGCAAAGGAGTGAAAAGCGGTTGCTTTCTTCAATATTTCTTAGACCCGATGAGATATAAAATCGATTTTCACTTCTAGTATCTACTTCGGGAAACGCCTAAAATGAAATTGCTGCATTTTTCGATTTCAAACCGAAGGGAGTGATAGAGGAATGACGAATACCTTAATAGCTATTAGGCCCAATGAAATAATGATTATTAAAAAATAATCATAAAAATTAAAATTAAATGCTTTTTCGCAAAAAAAAACTGCTGGATACTCGAATAACCGGATCTTTACTGAATTTTAATGCTCTTTACTAACAAAACTACGAAAAATATTGAGAAAACCTTGATATGCATTTTCTATTTTTTACATTTCGTAACCTACATTTTTCCAACATTTTGTTTTTTGCCAATTTTTCAAAAATATTTTATCATAGCATTTTTCAAATATTTTTTATTCATTTTTATAAACTTTTTTCCAAAAATATTCGAGAAATATTGAAAAATTTTTCGATTATTTTTTAAAAATATATTTAAATATATATTTTTACATTTTACTATTTATTTTTTAAGCAATTCCTTCGAAACCGTAGAGAACTTTAATCGCCAGAGATAGAGTAAATTAAGTCTCCAAATATGAATTTTGATACAGGACTAAGTTGAGTCCGTAATTTCACACAAATAAAAATAAAAAAGGGTATTTTACCCGAAAAAATTCTTTTCTCAATTTCTCAGTACATTCACCAAACCGGTTTAAAAGCTGTTGCAAGTTTTCAACTAATGTAGTTTTTGTATAATTAGTGACTTAACATACTTTACCTCGAGGTGTCAATATGTACACAACAAAATTTATGAAGTTTTGTGAGAAGTCGTGGCGAAAAAGGTCCAGCTATATTTTAAGCATCTTACGTCATCAAGGTGGTGTGACTTCCTACAATTTTACGTTTATCAGCTCTCACGATTTATTTCAAATAATGAAATATGTTGAAACATACATACATAAATACACATATATTTTTGAAATATGGTCACATTTATAATATACTGTCTCTCACTCTACATTGACTGAATTATATTCACAGCTTATATCCCAATAGATTAAACTTCATACAAATTATTTTAAATCGAAATAAGTTTTACAGAGAAACAAAGTTTAGCTTTCAATCAAAAAAAAATCTGGAAAAATTTGTAATTTCTCCAAGGATAGTTAAAGGCATTCAATTCTATAGAATTAAAAGCTGAGGAAGGAGATGAAAGTGTATAGGAGAAAAAAGTTGGTCGCAAAATAATTCCCTTTCGACCGCTTGAAACTTTCCTTTGATTTTTTTTATTTTTCTGCCGAACGTCGCCAAAACAGCACTCAGTGTTTTACTTTACTTTCATCTTTGAAGAAGTGCTAACAAACCACTAAGTAAAGTTGATAAAAATTCTAAATAGAAAGAAAATTTCAAAAAAGGCGAAAAGAGATACGTCGGAATATCATAAAGTCAGGTTACTTCAAACTTTTTTTAATGCTTTTTAGAAGAATTTCATTTTAGGGCAACAGTAAAATTTTGTCAAGTATTATAAAACTACTCATTAAAAAAATTTCAGACCTTCGTGAAGTATTGAATTTTCAAGATATTCTGACCAGACGTTAATACAAGGCTGTTCAAAATAATCCAGAACAATAATAATTCTGTGGTAAAAAGCGATAACAGCTTAAGTCGAGAAAATAATTAGGCAGATACGTGTATCAAAATTGATAAATAAAGTAATAAAAAACATATTAGGAGATCTTATTTTATTGAATTTAATAATACAACATAATAATAATATATTATATGAGATAAAAATCTATCAAACAATGGCAATTTTTTTAAAAAAATGCAATTGAAAACTTTGAAAATGATTTTTTCTTATCTCGACATAAGCTGTTATCGCTTTTTACCACAGAATTACCTACGTGTGGCTCGTCAAGGAGTAAGACTCCTAAATTCGTATTTTGTGGAGCAGCAATTATGCAGATCTGGGAATGCACCTCTTGGGAATCACACAGGAATTTAAAGATGAAACAACATGAATTCGACACTTGTCGGAATAAAATTTGATTATCCTGAATAAAGGAGCAGCTTGAAATAGAAATGGTTCAATTGTTATAAATTAACACACACGAGTTAGCTATAGGAGTACAATAAAAGCCGAATTTTACAACTAAAATTAACGTCGACTGGAGTTCGGCTGTGTCTCATCCACGAGAGGTACTCGTATATCGCGTTTGGTACAATAACTGTGAATGGATAACAATGTTATTATTTTTATTTTCATAACATATGATTCTCATTTGGATCTATGTTTCGATTACGTAAAACTTTTCTTCCGAAAAACTTTTTCCTTACACTCGTCAAATTGCCTCTTAATGGCTTCATATTTGCAGAACATCTACCAACAGTATGCCCAACAATTTCTTCATAAATTCCTATTAAGCTTAGGTACATTATTTACTTCGCCCCCCATTATTACAAGAAATTTCCTTTTTCGTCAAATTTTAAAATGGGATTCGGCTACAATAAATGTAGTCCCCAAACCCATCAGTTTTGGCACAGATTTGTATCTTTTGATATATTTCACCATCATTTCAATGGAACCTCCTCACGATATTCCCTATTTTTTTCTATCACGAGTTCTTCTTTGCAAACTTATTCAAAATTCTTCAATATTTCTTTTGATAATAATATAACGGTAAAGATTGGCTTCGTTGATCAATTTTATAGATACGAACTTTAGGCCCACTTGAATATGAACTGAATAAAAAGATTTTATTTATTGACGCTACAATAAATTGATTGCATGACAAGAAGTTTCAATTCTATTCATAGTAATACCTTCGTACACAAATAATATTGAAAATGCGAAATTAAAATAATATTGATTTAGGTCGCACCTCTACGATATAATGTGAGTACAAAGATGTAGCAAAGGGCAGGAAATATATCAAGTCAAAAATGATTAATTCCTCTTCCATTCCAAAGTTTTTCGTTGTTACTAGTTTACTGATTAAGATTTAAATTATTCTTAATGGACTTATTTAAGGCCATTTATTTTATAATACTAGCTACTAATTTCAGGATATCTAAACTTAGTGGATCACTGATAACTTTATTTCCGACTTAATCCTTCAATCACACAAAAACCGTCAACTTCCTCTGATTCAGTGCGTAAATGAGGAAGGATCAACTTCCCACCCCAGCTGTTTCAAAAGAAAATAATATTACAAACGAATTACCAAACGCAAGGACTTTGTAAACAAAATGAGCAATTTCTATATAAAAAAAATATAGATTGTGTTGTCCGGTAGCAGCAAAAGCTTTCGAACCCTGAATTCTGACGAAGTAGAAAAAGTATTTCTTCGGTTGAAAGGATAATTGAGAATAGATATTTTTGAAAAGTAAGGAAAACTGAGTGTAGGCAAAAGCGCTGGACCATAACATCTCAATAACTCTAGCATGATTAGCTGCCATGCTTGCACTGTGCTACTGAAGCAGCAATAAATAATAGATTGGAAAAGATTGTGAAATTCGCTAAATAAAAACAAAATACATAACAAAAGTAAAAGAAACAACAGAACAACTATCATATCGCCATTTGCCTACACCAATGAAATAGATTTTTAGGATTCGTATTTATAACAGTAATTTAAAAACACACATTCCAGAAGTAATGGTCTAGCCGTATTGTAACAGACAATAGATCCTTTTAGTTATGTAGAATTCAAACGTTCTCTGTCATTACCACTTTCAAGTCCTCAAGGTTAAATTTTTTGCTCGTAAAAGTATTTGATGGTTCATTTAATTGGTATTATAATCCCAACGTACTTAAATTGGAAATGTAATGATGACTGCGATAAGAAAATTCCATTCTTTACTAACAATATTAGGAGTTTTTTTTCATTAAGAAGCTTACAAAGCTTAAGGAAACAATAAATTTCTTTATTTAAAATATGTTTAATGACGACGACTTGATCAACTCAAAACAAAAGCCAAATTAATCTTTGTTATTTATTTATCACGGAATTAGCGAATAAAACATTGACGCAAAAGAAAAAAATCGTCGTACAGCTCGCTATCCAATAATCCACAAGAAATTCACCCTACTAATTCTGGAACCCGCCTTCGTAGACGTGACTTGATCTGCGATTTCCCTATTTTCAATTATTCATTTTCATATATATGTATTTTTAATGTTCTTTTTTTCTAATAAAAGCACTGCCAAATAATTAAAAGTGAATTATAAATTTGGCTGCTATTCTTCAAATAAAAAAAGATTTAAAAGCCAAATACCATCATGCATTAAGTCAGTTATTTGCTGCTTTTCACATAGTCCAGTTTACAAAATAAGAGTCTACTGCATCACTTACCGCAGTCGAACAAAATCTCTTACGGTCTACCGTGTTCATCACTGTAAATATGTACTAATTAGGAATCTCTCTAGCTTAACAGAGGTTATGGACTTGGATCCCAAATTGTCAAGGACTTATTATCCGTGGCAGTAGAAATATAATTTTTACTACACTAGAAACATTGTCTCGGACAACCGGTATAAAGGAAATTCACACGAACTGAAAAGTACGAAAAAACAATAATGTACTTACTGCCATCACTGTGCGGAACTCCTTCTCTCAACAAAAAATATCGTAGTCCTTCCATTGTGCACAGTCGCGATCGCTCAATAGGATCGACTACATTCAATTTACTTTTGGACATCTTCTGACCGTCGACGGTCCAATGAGAGTGAACTAAAAGTTTCTGTGGCGGTTCTAAACCTATATAAAATTTAACTTAATAAAATAATTTCAGTACTTTTCAGACATTAAATTACCAGCAGCAATAAGAAATGCGGGCCAATAAATTCCATGAAATTTTAGAATATCTTTTCCAATTACGTGCAATGCCGGCGGCCAATATTCGTTGAACTGGAAGAGAATAAGACAGTCAGTGGTTAAATGGAAATCAAATTTTCTTTAAAATCTTCTCGAAATTCACCTTCTTATCGGGATACCCAGCACATGTTAAGTAATTAACAAGCGCGTCGAGCCACACATAAACAGTTTGTGTTTTATCATCCGGAACTTTGATACCCCAATGAACTCGTGAGATGGGACGCGATATCGACACATCGGGTAAAGGTTCGTTTAAATAATCTAGAAGAACTTTTTCAAACTTCACAGGTTTTATTCGATCGCTGATTTAAAGGAGAAACAACTTAAAAATTTCAATTAAAATCACCAAGGATCTAATACAAACCCTTTTTTCACCCAATAGAGCACGTCCTCCTGAAATTTACTCAATTTGAACATATAGTTAACTTCTTCCGTCCAATCGACCGTATGTCCTGATTCCAACGACACCCTACTTCCGTCTGGATTCTCTTTTAGCTGACTATCGGTTAAGAAAGTTTCGTCCGACACACAATACCATCCACCGTACGTAGTCTTATAGATACAATCGTCTTTCTTTTTCAATTTTTCCCAAAAATATTGCACGGCCAATTTATGACGATTTTCCGTGGTTCGGATAAAATCGGTGTACTTTATGCTGCCCAAATCAAACATGTGCCGATAGGATGATGAAATACTGTCGCAATACTCGTGAACCGGGACGTTATTCTTCGTGGCAGCCTGTTGAATTTTCGTACCGTGCTCATCGGTTCCGGTCGCCAGTTTCGTCGAGACGGAAGGATTTTTAATTTCGTTGTAGCGACAAATAGCATCGGAAATAACAACCGAATACAAGTGGCCTATGTGAGGAGCTGCAAATACGATAACAACTTATAAAATTTTGATTCCGCAATAAAGAAGAGATGGATGTCCCCAATAGTTAAAAGACGGATACAATTTCTGGAAGCTAGAAGAGTCTATATACTAAGGTAGCCTACGACGAATCTTAGCAAATATTAGTACCAATAAGATAATAATGTATTGCATGCTTCTTTAGTTAGATTGATGATATAATCGTAACATGTTGAAATCAACACGATGTACCTCTCGCTTATTTATTTATTGGTATAAACAAACCCATTGGGACAAAATACAATAATTTCATTAATAATACAGCAGTTTAAAATTAATATTGTAAATTAAGAAAAAATTAAAAGAAAGTTACTCAAGGTAAACACAAAAGAAATATGATGCGCGATTTTAAGATTTTCAGACGATCTTGGAATCATAACCAATCAGTACATTACCAAAAATTTCGACGAACTAAGCTCTCCTAAGATAGTCAGTATAGGCGTCCCTCAAGGTTCGATTCTCGGACCTACTTTATATCTGCTATATATACACAACCTACAGTTCGCGGGCCTTAAAGCAAAATATATTACATTTGCTGACGACACGTTACTTCTTTATAAAGGTAAAAATCCTGATCAACTGGAGCTGTTGATTAATTCCGATCTGAAACTATTTCAACATTGGCTCTTAGGTAATATGTTGACATTAAATACATTGAAGACAAATTATATGATCTTTAGACAAATTAACAAACTGGATATTGACTTGAAACTAGAAATAGATGGAATTCAACTAACGAGAGCACATGAAACAAAATATTTAGGGCTAATAATTGACGATAAACCTACTTGGACTCCTCACATTACTAAACTTAGAAACAAAATTGCCCCCATTATTGGAGTAATAAGGCGTAACGACTATCTACAAGTACCAATAAAGAATATGCTCTATTATGCATTTATTCTATCCAACATAAGTTATGGACTTCTATGGTTTCAAACCTCGAAAAGAAACCTAGACAAAATTGCGAGACTTATGAATAGGGGCATTAAAGCCATTCATAATTTACCCTATTTAACACCATCGAAGGAACTTTATTATACTTATGGAAAACTTACCTTACAACAGCACATACGCCTGGAACGTATTAAGCTTATTTATAATATTAAAAACAATAGACTAAAATCCTCAATCAAATTGATCCACAATCACGATATACACAACTTTAACACAAGAAGTGCAGATTTTATTAGACAACAAGGTTGTCCTAGGACTGATCGACTTAGAAAAGATCCTGTATTTGAGGCAATTTGTGAATATAACTCTTTACCTTCAATAATACAAATGGCAAGGAATGTCTTTCAGCTAAAGCACCTTGCAAAGAAGCATCTTCTTTGTCGAATGTGATTTTTGAATTGTTGCAATTATAGACGACCTGAATCAGATAATTTAGTCAGGCGGCTTCACTAACTTATCGAAGACCTGGTCCTCGAGCTATCAGTCGAGACTGACGCCTAAACGTATGGTTGTGGTTTGTGTTGTTGTTGCATGTTTTGTGAATTACTTATTTTTATTTTTTATTTTTATTACTATTAGTTATACTATATATATAACTATAATTAATTATTTTTATTTTGGTTAATCTTTTAATTTTAACTTTTTCTTTTTTCCTTTCTTTCATTTCCACATTTATTTCTTTGCATTTTTTCCTTTTTGCCAAAAAAGAAAAAAAATCAGGTTCTTTTTATTTTTATTTCTCTGATAACTTCAAGTTTTTGTTTATTTGTTTATTTTTTGTTTCTTATTTTTTATATATTTTTTTTTTAAATTTATTTCTACTACCCCTTATACCAGTGCGATGCACTGACTGGGGAGTACTCTTGGGTTTAAGGTATACAAATTTTTAGACATTGAGCCCAATGTCGGCATACATGCATGAGTATGTTGATACGGTGGAAATTTTTCCAGCTCATTGAGCTGTGTGACAATATTGTCTCCAGTTCTTTAAGCTGCGAAAGTGTGCCCAAATGGGGAGTTCTTCTCCGACTTTTTGAGTTGGAGGGAGTTGCCCATTTTGCATGAAGGGATTAAATCTATTATTATTAGAAAAAAAAATAATAAATGTTCCATTCGATGGTTTATACGTACGCGTCGATGGTTTGTTCGTGTCTATAATTTGTTGGAATTATTTGCTGAATTTGTTTTCCATCGACGTGGATGTTCGATTTTGAACTCGACTGACTTCTGGTTTTTGGACCTACGTTTCTTGGCTGGTGCGTTTTGGCTTCGAACTAACGTTATTAACCTTTTGAAAAATTTTCTCAAACAGCTTAGAGTGCAAATGGGATTGTAGCAGTTGCCAAATTGCAGAAAAGTACCTTTTTTAGATTTTTATAGATTTGATTTTACCAAACGAAACCTCTTTATATCAAGCATGATTTGGTACAGTATCCTCCTGTCGATAGTGTCGTACGCTTGTTTAAAATCTACGAAGATTTGGTGCACGTCTGCGTTATATTCCCAGCATTTCTCAGGCACCTGCTTAACTGAGAATATCTGGTCTGTTGTAGATTGTCCGATTCTGAATCCACCTTGGTATTCGCCCGTTTCAGAACATTTGTTCTCAGCGAACTCTTTTTATCTTCTTTTATATGTTTTTAAAATTACTTAATTTCTCTTTGAGACGAGCCAGTATTGAGGTCACGTAAATGAAAAATTCTAATTTTATTTCTTTTCGGACCGATATACGACGAACAGCAAAATTTAGTTTTCCTCGTTTTCCTGTACTTCTTGTGTGTAGTTTTTCTTTGGTGCGCACAACCTTAATAGTTGATCCGCTGAGCCTCAGAGATCCCAAAAACAGAAAATACTTTTCTTTCTATTCTTACTTCTTTTTTTTCTATCGTCTTATTTAACTTTGCCACAATAAAATCAAAATACTAAAGTTAGGTTAACTAGATATTTACATGCATTTACGTAGAATATAGGCGTTGTCACGTAAAACGGTTTATTCGAAGCACTAGAAAACTTCCTCAAGAAGCATAATTTCGATATAATCATTTTAGTTCGAGTTATTATTTACTTTTATTCGCGATTTATTTACTTCTTAGTTGAGAGGCTGGATAAATTGACATTTTTCTTTTTGTCAGAAATTCTACCGGGGAGGAAGAGCTGCCATATCAAAATGATACTGAATTGAATATTGTAACAAAATTCATTTGGAACACATTATTAATATGTACAATTCACATTTGGTCAATCATTTTTGTGTAATACTATTAAGTTTTTTTGCTTCAATACAAGAAACATTTTCAATTATTACAAGATTGCAAACTCCATTTAAATTGTGTTCGAAAACAAAACAATTCACGTTTTGGACCGTAATATTTTAATGTGCAATGCGTTCCACAAATTTGTTCTAGTACAATAAAGTGCACAATTGGCAGTTAGCGGTTTATCTTTTGCGCAAACGTCAGAAAAATTCAATTTGAACAAGTCCGGAAAAAACGTTTGCTTAGAACAGTAATTATTTTCGCCTTATTGTAAAAATAAAATTCTATTTTATTATTAGTTTTGCAACATCAACGGGAAGTTCTTATCGTGCTTGAGCGACGGGTTATGCACAAGGGAACGCATCGCTGAGAAAAAATGTCTGAGATTTCACGCGAACTGAACGAAAATGTTGCGTGTAAAGAGACTTCTTTGGACGGCGATGGGATTTTCAAGAAAATCAATTTCTTGACTAAAAAATCGGAAAATGTGCCTAAGGTATGTACATATATGGGTGGCTTGAAAGTATATCAAGAAATTGAAAGTATTCAACGACCTTGTTCTCTATTTATGCTTTGAACAATGGTCGTCCAGTTTGTTGGGTCATTCCGAATAACAAAAATTTTCCAATCCTTCTGTAAAGAAATTCGAGAATAACAAATTTTTAGAAGCATAACTTTTTCCATTTTCACGATGGGTTCTCCTGATCGGAAGAGAATTTGAATGGTACTGTGGAAATAGTTTTCCAAGCGAATCTTGTGGATCACAGGAATATGGGGACTCTTTTCGCTTGGGCATAACACAACTGGTGGACCTCTCCTTATTTGGTGGTTGAAGTAAACTTCGATTGGCGTCTCCGACTTCTGTTGTATCAAAGTAGAACTTCCTATCAGTGTTCATAGCTTAATAACACTGCTATTATATTACAAGCAACATAAGTATCGTAAAAAGAGCAGTGTTACTTCCCTTTGCATACAGGCGTGTGAAGAATAAAGATATCGTTGTGCTTCCACGTGTTTTTGTGAGCACGCCCTCCTGTTTAACTTTCACACCAAAGCACTGGGCTGAAACTCCCAATTCTTGAATCCAAAATTTAAATAAACTATAGGAATTACAAGGCCATGAACTCTCTTGATCATCTCATCTACTTTAAGTTTAGAAAAAAAAAATTCAAATTCCCGCGCAAGTACAAGTATTTTTATTATTAGACCACAGTGCAACCGAAAAAGTAATATTATTCTCTTGTTTGGGGTTGAACTGAAATCAAAGCCAAAATGGGAGAATATCTTCGAATTCTACAAATCCTTTTTAATTTCGATTTCACTTCTTTACAGCTTCCCACGATCAAAGACTTTGCTATCATAAAGCCGATCAGTCGTGGAGCGTTCGGTAAAGTTTTCCTCGGATACAAGAACAACGACCCAAACAAACTTTACGCCCTTAAGGTTGGTGTTGCCGTGAATAGGGACAGACAAAACATAATTCAAATCAATTTTACAGGTGATGCGAAAATCAGAAATGATAAACAAAAACATGGTATCACAGGTTATAACCGAACGAAATGCGCTCGCCTTGTCGCGTAGTCCTTTTTGCGTTAGTTTATTCTACTCGTTGCAATCAATTTCGTATGTTTACCTCGTTATGGAATATATGGTTGGCGGTGATCTGAAATCGCTTCTAGCCATGTACGGATTCTTCGATGAGGCTGCCGCCAAATTTTATTGCGCAGAAATCAGTTTAGCATTGCAGTACTTACACGATCACGGCATTGTCCATCGCGATATTAAACCGGATAACATGCTAATTTCGGGAACGGGACATGTGAAATTGACTGATTTTGGGCTCAGTAAAATTGAAATGAGAAGAGGTAAGAAAATGTCTGTATAGCTACCATCCAACTAGTTACATTAACCGATTCATTTAGATCTGGAGATGTCGGATTTGATAAATTGTTCGCCGAACCTGAATGCACGAACACCCGGACAATTATTGTCGCTCACGTCACATTTATCTTTTGGTTCGACCGAAAAAACCAAAGATGGAGTATTAACTTCGAACTTTATGGACGCTATGAATAAACACAGTAGGTTTTCTTCGATTCGAGTAGTTAAGATTAATCAAAAATAAAAAAAAACTAACTAAAGAGTCCATTTCAGAGTCATCGGATAGCGAAATTGATGTGTCGGTGGGCATGGCTGAAAAGGCTAATCACAGTCATATGTCGGGTGTTTCACCGTTCGTTTCGGCAGACGATATTCAATATGCCAATCCGCATACCTGCAATATTGTATGCAACCGGAAAGTTAATAAATTTAAAATTAAAAAAATTAAATTTTCTTAGGCGAATTCATCGTCGTCATACTTCACGTGCTCGAGTGGAGAGAGCAAAACGGCAAGTGAAAGTTCCGTAAAATTTGAATCTAAGACATCACCGAAAACAAGCATCGCAGCACATCCAAAAGAAGAATGCAATGTATGTAAAAAAATTTCAACAATGCTTAGTTTATAACGTATTAAAATTAAATGTAGGGATGTAGAGAAAACGAGGGCATAAGAAACTCTCGAAATTTTTTAAAAGTGGATGGCGACGATATTAGCAAGTATTCTTTTGAACTTTCGATGGTAAGGTTTTCGATTTATTTAAACTGTACATTTTTCATGTTGTTTCGTTTCGTTAGTTTCTCGTCACTTTGTTGTTGATAATTTAAGGGAGCAAATCTCATTAAGAGGGGCGACGAGAGTAAGCCCTGAAATTTTTAGCGGTGTTTCAAAAAAAAAAACAAATCCGGAAGAGTTAAGACAAACAGTAGAATACAAACTTGAAGCTAATTCCGGGCTGTTGCGCTTTTTAATAATGCAGCGAATTTCAGAAAAATTGATTTTTTCAGATGAAAAAATCGATCAGATATTTTTTGACATTAATTTTTTTGACTCGAAACCTATCAGAACTCTTGCAACATTACATGCGATCAGTAACACCATCTTAAAATTTACCAAAAGTGGAGACCGGAAAATCTTTGTTTTTTACTTTTCGCTGACTGTATAACCGTATTATTCATTTTCTTAAATGTTTGTTTACAAACGTTCTTTGTGTAATTGTAGATTGTATCATTCATGTGGCCAAGAGCGCCTACTTCTTCTCCTTTTGTATAAATTACTTGATGTTGTCTGAAGAAAAGTACTTATTTTGTATTCTGCCTTGTTTTTAATTTTTTTTAGAAAATGCGTTCATCGAAAACAACTGAAGATTCGGGAGTATCGAGCCGAAAAAGTGATTACTCGCATATGCAGTCCGAGATCTCGTCAATTGATAAAGCCGAACATTCAAACAACTCAAAAGATGAGCTGAGTTGTTCCGACTATTCCAGAAGGTATTCACAATTTTTCCTCCATGATCTTCGAACACTGCCGGCTTTTTATTTTATTTATTTGTTGTATCTGGAGTACTAACTTAGTAGATTTCATACAAATAACAATACTCTCTTTCATTTTTCTGGTTTCTTACTACTAGTTACAATGCAAGTAACATTAATGAATTAAGTGGATTTCGTTATGAATACCATTCACCACTGCGCAACATATCGAGGAATTTCAAACGTCCTGATTGCATAAGGTGGCTTACTAATCGAATCATTAATATGTTTTGTTATAAAAATTAAATTTGTTCTTTCAAGGGGACTAAAACGAAAGCGGCATTTTTTACATAGAGGCGATTTTAATGCAAACAATGAGGATATGAGTTCTACGAGTACAGGTCTTACGCAAGAGATCGACATATTGGATATTGGAAGCAGTACACCAAAGAAACGAAAGGCTAAGTCACCGCTCAAAGGAGTTTTGAAAGTGAGGTAATACGTGAGCGATAAATCTAGGTGGATTATCGATTGTAACTTATATCGTTTAAAAAATAGATCACTATCCGATGATGAGATGCCAATTAATGAGAATGTAGCAAATGTTGTCTTTTCGACTCCGGTATCATCGCAAAAACCACCACGCCGCGATGGTGGACTTCTACAAAAATTTAAGAATACACGATTCGCTTTGCCGACCTCGTCCGAGAAGATATTTCATAAGAATGAGAGCAGTGATCGAATGCCGCTTAGCTGTTTAAAAATAGGAGTTCGAAACTAGCATTTTGTTACAATTAATTTCTAATTGATATCACTTTATTAGGAAGATTTGGCTGTGTCACCGATAAACGTTGGAATTCCGCCGAAAACACCGAAAACCGTGAACACACCGTTCCGAACACCAAAATCGGTTCGTCGCGGTGAACGAATATCGAACGAGCGAATTCTAGGCACTCCCGATTACCTTGCTCCAGAACTTTTGTTAATGTAAGTTTTAGTTTCAGTTGGATCATCGTAAAAATTATTCTTTACTTCGGATTTCAGGTACGGTCATGGTCCAGCAGTCGATTGGTGGGCTCTCGGCGTATGTTTGTATGAATTTATGACTGGCATCCCACCGTTCAACGATGAAACGCCTCAAAAGGTCTTTGACAATATTCTCAATCGAAGTACATAATACTTTATACCGTACTTTATAGCAAGTTTAAAAATTCTCACTTTTCAAAAACAGATATTGAATGGCCGCAAGACGATGAGGCTTTATCGAACGAAGCTATGCAAGCTGTTGAACTTCTATTAACAATGGATCCACTGAAACGTCCAGCAGCTAAACAAGTTCAAGAAATGAAATTTTTCGATCCCATGGACTGGAAGAATTTGGAACAAGCTTCTCCACCGTTTGTTCCATCGCCTGATGATCCCACCGACACGGCTTATTTTGAAGCTCGGAATGTTATGCAACATCTGAAACTCTCAAATTTTCATGTTGAAGATTGAAGATATTGCCAGTGGCGCACAGTAGTGTCAGTAGTAATAAGTTGTGATAAAAAAGTTTATGGCCATAAATGAAATTACGTATTAATTTTTGTATATATATTTTCGCATGATGATTAAAATAGTTTGAAAAATATACCTAAAGACCGTTTCGGACCAATAACCGGCCTATTTGTGAATAAAGCGATTATTTGTTATTTAAATAAAACAGCATTTTGTTTGCTTCTGATACCTTCTGAATTGTGCAATCAAAGCAGGTGAAATGTATGACCTAAATTATATTAAAATCATAGAAGGCCAAAAATCCGGAGTCTTGTCTTTTTGCACTCATTTATAAAATTACATTTCGGTTTAAAAAAATAAATTAAAAAAATGGCAACTTATGAATATGAGCAGGATGAACCAGTGAAAGAAAATTCAGAAGCGAAGCAAAATACCCCCGATGAATTTTTTCAAGAGGGTTTCCTTGTTGGACTAATAGCTGAAGAGGTGTTCATTTGATTAATTTGAATTTTAGTGAAAGCGTATTTTTTGCGTATGTATACTGCGTGCTATAATCGATTCATGGCCACTCATTTCGCTCCCAAATCTGCAATGGCTCTTCGACTTCCCAGTGTCATAATCTGACCAATCTTTCTCATCCACCAACAGACAATAAGAGCCGACTCCTGTTTGCTACTGTTGACTTATATCAATTTTTGCTCTATTGTTGCATTTATTAAATTTTGCTTTCGCACTTTATTTTGGAACGCTCTAATCCAGAGAAAGTTTGAGCATCTAGTTTATTAGATTGTACAGCAAAAGTTCTTTCACTAAGCATTAACACTATGAAAGCAATAGATGAAACCTTTTTTCTTTATCCCCATTTCTATCAATAGGACTCTTGCGTTGGATTCCTCTTGGCTGGTATTGGACAATGTAACGAATTCGGTGACGAGAATTTTTTAGCAGTTACCGAAAGTATTTTTATTGAATGAATTACCAATTTCACTCTTAATAAAATAGGTAACTGATTCTTCCAGAGACATCAGATAGAAAGATTGAAGACTTTTTCCATGAATTATACAATAGAAAGGATATTGCTATTATTCTGATTGAAAAGGACATTTCAAAACGAGTATTACATGCATCGAAATACATAAAGAATCTATTTCCAATTGTTCTTGAAATACCCTCAAAAAAGAGTCCCTTCGACGTAGACGATGATCGCTTTATTGCACACGCGACAGTAAGTAGAAACGTGCCATCAAACGTCTCCAGTCATTTAACGCTTTAATTTCTTAAAGGCTATTGCTGGTGAAGAATAATTACAAATCACGATAAAAAAGAATTTCACCACAAATTTTAACTGCTCATGCAAATTATACTTTTCAGTTAAAAAAAAAATTTCCTGTAAAATATATTTTTCATAGATTTCATTAGCGTAGTGTAGATTAATACGGAGCGGGGATAATCACATAACTGCCGAATGAGTTAAACAAGAAAACTTATTTCACTTTTATTTAAAAAAAAAAAAAAAGCCATTTTAGACTCAATTTCAGTTAGCCCGGAATCTTCTCGACTCAGTCCCATTGTATAAAAATAAACAAAAAAAGAAAAGCATATAATTGGGACACAAAAAATCAAGATAAGCGATACAACATTTTCCGTTGCATTCGATGTTGTAATTCCCCACGTCGAATCATTGTATGAATAACTTTTAGTATTGACCGTTCTGGATACATCTGCCTGAAAAAATCCTAAAGAAAAAAGTGCCAATACATTACACTGCCATCTAAATCAATTCGATATAAAGTTCAAGTTACCTGTATGATATTCTGCTCAGAAACTTGTGATCCAATAGCGAATCGCCGTTTTAATTGTTTCTCAATACGATTCAACGTTTCCTGATCCTCTTCTGTAGTAAAGCCTTCAGCACCAGCCAAACTACCACTCGTCGCAGCATCCAAAGTCGATACTTGAAACAGTCGCAAAGCTTCGGTCACATGAGTTTCCGTTGCAAACGGATGTAATTCCATTTTCGCTAGCGATTCCGAAATACGAATAACAGCTTCCAATTGTCGTACCGTTATCGGAATACTTAGGCGTTTATCGGACGACTTTTCATGGTAATTTGCGCCCGCACGCATCAGAACATATCGACTTTTCAGTTTCTCACCGGCTTCGGCACTTAATCTTGGGCCGCATGTCGTGCGACAATAGTGAATGTACTTTTTGAACGTCGACAGCGGAATTTCTGCCTCTTTTCCGTCTGTCGTTGCCCGATGTGCGCTTAGATGAACATTGATGATATGCTTTGCCAACGTTATATCGCGCGATTCATCGTGAATGTCTTTAACAAGAAAAATCATATCGAAACGTGACAATATCGTTGGCATAAAGTCGATATTATCTTCTCCTTTGCTATCATCCCAGCGACCGAATACCGAATTGGCCGCTGCAAGGACAGAGCATCGCGAATTAAGAGTTGTTGTTATGCCGGCTTTTGCAATTGAAATTGTTTGTTGTTCCATCGCTTCGTGAATGGCAACACGATCGTCTTCACGCATTTTATCGAATTCGTCGATGCACACAACACCACCATCGGCTAAGACCATTGCACCGCCTTCCATAACGAAATTCCGCTGAAATTTTAATAAACGTAAGAAATTTTTTTCTCTATGACACCAACACCGAAAGCCTCACGTTGATGAGTAATATGGCAAGGGAAATAAATGTGCAAGAAAAAACTCCTATCTTCTAGTAGACTCGAAAACAAAAGTGCAAATAAAATTCAGTCGAACTAAAAACAAAATTCAATGACTAAACAGACAAAACAGATAAACATTTCAGCTCATCCGTCCTACCAAAACTATAAGGCATACTCGTCTCAACTGGAACTTACCGTCGCTGGATCTCTGATAACGGATGCAGTTAAACCGGCAGCGCTCGAACCCTTTCCGGACGTATAAATAGCAATTGGTGCAACTTTCTCCACAAATTTCAACAGTTGAGACTTGGCCGTACCGGGATCACCCAAAAGCAAAATATTGATATCACCTCGACGCGTCAATCCATCCGGTAAACGTTTCCTCGATCCGCCGAACAACAAACAAGTAATGGCCTTCTTAATATCAACAGAACCAAAAATACTCGGTGCAAGACTTTCCGCAAGTTTTTCGTAAATATTTCCACTACTGGCCATTCGTTTGAAAGTGTCTTCTTCCTCGCTCGAAATATTACTATAGCGTGAAATCGCACCTTTTCCCTCCGTATCGACTGTGATTCCAACAACTCGCATATAAGGTATCCGGACACCAATAGTCGCACGTTCTCTTCCGTCTTGTTTCGATGGACGTCCGACTTTCTTGATCGAAAAGATCCCATGAATCAGAACTCGATTCCCGGGAACAACGCGCTCGCAAATCGATCTATCACAGTACAGTTGCATGTGACGCGCTATTTCTCCCTGTGGAACAAAATCGGGCAGTTCTTGCAGTTTAAGTGTTTGAAAGTCAACGCATTGGCATTTATCCGGCATTATGAAGTAGGGATCCAGTGGACATTTTGGCCTGCCCGCTTGTTCGCTGCAAAAACAAAAACCTTCATCATTTCAAATTAAAAGTTCCATCACACGAACTTACGTGGTACACTTCCTTGGCATTGCGTACCCTTCCAATCCTGGATTCAAGCTCAAATTCGGTATGACGTTGCTGCAAGAACGACATTGAATTGCAATTTTCGTAGCCTTGGCCCGTATTCCCGATGCCGCTATAATGATTCCACCAATCTTTACCAGCTTCGAAACACAATCGGACTTCAGGTCTCTAATATTAGTTGGATTCGCGCCCGATGTTAAAAGAATTTGAATGTCCTCGACTTCCTCTTCTAGTTCGCTCCGCGGAGCTGTAACTTCATCAGCCACTTCACGGGCGGCCTCTTCAAATATTTGCAAATGTTCGGTAGGTTGTTTGTACAATTTATCGGCTAGAGTTTCATCGTAGCCTGCCAAATCTTCAATCTCGACTTCAAGGAAGTACTCTCTTCGCAAATAGTTGCGCTTCAAATTATCCCTACAATCAGTTCGAATTATCTTTAAAATAACCCGAGTTATAAGGCAAACAAACGAAATTTTACCTGTACTTGTAGTGGAAATTGTCTTCGTTGAACGTTCGAATGAATTCCTTGTATTTTCTCTTCACCGCTTGCATATTCAATTGATTTCCATCTTGCTGATTATCGCCGCCGAAATTATCGGAGAAAAATACACCGGCATCGTCAAAACCTTCCATTATTAATTTGCTTTCAAAATTTTATCAAAAAACACGAGCACGCAGTGTACACTGTACAGATATTACCCAAAGCAAGGTACAGACTTTTTGCTTTATTATGCCACTTTGAGGTTTATTTTGGCGGGAAAATACTTAGCCGTACGGTTGGCAAAACTGAAAATTTCTGACTTATTTTCACTGATACCGATACGTGAAACGTGAGCCTGAACAGTCGTTCGGCACTTCGGCAGCAGCTGACTTTGTGTTCTACCCTATAAATTTATTTACAAAACAAGAAATCTCTCCGTCCACGGCTTGGTGTTATTTTGTTTGTTTTATTTGAAAATTGGATCGGTAAGTAAATAAATTGAATACATAAAAATAAGCGTAACTATCGCCGCTGTAACGGTGTTTTCTGGTTGATTTCCTTGGATCCCACGAAAACAGTTTGATCCCTTTTTTACCAAGGAAAATTTCTAAGATACAATTAGGAGCTGCATGCATTTCGTTGTCAATGATCTCGGTCTTGCTAGCTCCAGGCTGCAATTTAAAGCTAAAGCGTCCTACAAGGTCTCTTCTTCAGTTCTTATGTGACTCTGGTGAGCATAGGGTAGCAACAGTACTCCTCTACAAGACACAATTTTGGGCGATAATAAAGAGTTGTTACCGTTAAATCCGTCCCTATCCGAGGCACTGTTTGTTTTTATAGTATAATTTTTACTTTTTATTAGAATCAGTCATAGATATATCATCCGTAATCCTCAAGATATGTATTAGAATTAGCAATAGAACAGTAAAAGATGTCTGATGAACAGATTTTTATGAACCAAAAAAAATTTCTAGAAATCGTGATCGGGTCCTAAAACCCTGGGCCTGTACGGTGATAGTATTCTTTATCTCCATTATTTTAACTGTACTTATAAGATCAAGAAAGCTGTTATACTCGTATTTACCTAAAGCAGCTGAAGCAGAGCAGACAAAAACAAACGAGATGCATAATACCAACGAAGAAGTCACACACAAAACAATGGATCTGAAGTCTCGGGCTCCTCGAAATAATTCAGAATATAATTTACCAAGTAATTTAGAAGAAAAGGTAATAAATTCTAACTTTTTGCACAATTAATTATTCTTTACTAATATATTTCCTATTGCAGGTACGTAGAATTATTATATGGAGAGATGGTTTAAAGTTCGATACATTTGCGGATAAACAATCAATAACCGAAATACGAACAAAACAAAACAGTGAGGAAGATTCCAACTCAATAATTGGAAATAATGATTTGGAAGGCGTACCTCAATTGGAAAAGTCTGACGAGAAACGACTTAATTTGAATAAAAAGCGTAGTATTGAATCGGAAGTGAACAAATTCACAAATTCAACACAAACAAAAGAATCATTGCCAGTTTTTCACTTTGAAAATGATGTTGAATATATTCCACCAGAGCGTGCAAAGCCGACAAACTTCGACAAGACTTCGAATAACTGTGATATCAGAAAAGAAATAATAACACCAGATAGAAGTGAACACATCGTACATGCGATATTGATACACTCCAATTCTCAACGAACTAAATATTGTAAATTATCTAATGTACTACAAATTCCTAGTGAAACTGCAACGTCACTTTTTATGCCCAAAAAGATGCCTATTAAAAGTATTGTAAATACAGAGAGAAATTTGAGGCCATTACAAATACCGGCCGAAAACACGCATATCGAAAATTTTGCGCTTACTGGAGAAGCTAATTCAACTAAGCTTCTGGAGATAACTGACAAATGCCAATTAGAGAATAAAAACGTAGTAGAAGCCAAGAAAATAAAGCATTGTGATCAGATTTGGAACGATAAAATAAAAAACAATAGTTTCAGTGATCTGGCTCGCAATGAGATTAGTACTGAAGAATCTATTGAATTAAATTCTAGTCTATCGCTTGCAAAGCAACTATTGTCTACAAATCAACCTTCAACTAGAAAACATCCATCTCCTAAAAAACATTCAAATAACGGCGATTTCAGAATAGAACAAATAACGCCAAAAGCAGATGGAAGTAGAAATATACATGCGATACTAATACACTCAAATTCCCCAACCAAATATCGTAAATTATCTAATGTACTCTCAATTCCTAGTGAAACCGATAAAAAACGAGAAGATGTTTTCAGTTATCTGGCTCTTAAGAAACTTGGAACGAAAGAATCTATTGAGTTAAGTTGTACAAAGCAGCCGTCACTTACAATCACATCTTCTGCAAATCAACATTCAACTATAAAACATTCATTTTCTAAAAAACATACATCTCCTAAGAAACGTTCATCACCTACAGAACATACATCCCCTACAAAACATCCATCCTCTACAAAACATCCATCCCCGACAAAAATTCCATCCCCTATAAAACATCCATCCTCTACAAAACTTCCATCCCCTATAAAACATACATCCCCTACAAAACATCCATCCCCTACAAAACATACATCCCCTACAAAACTTCCATCCCCTATAAAACATCCATCCTCTACAAAACTTCCATCCCCTACAAAACATCAATCCCCTACAAAACATACATCCCCTACAAAACTTCCATCCCCTACAAAACATCCATCCCCGACAAAACTTCCATCCCCTATAAAACATCCATCCTCTACAAAATATCCATCCCCTACAAAACATCTATCCCCTATAAAACATCCATCCTCTACAAAACATCCATCCCCTACAAGACATCCATCCCCGACTAAAATGCCATCCCCTATAAAACATCCATCCCCGACCAAAATTCCATCCCCTATAAAACATCCATCCCCGACTAAAATTCCATCCCCTATAAAACATCCATCCCCTACAAAACATCCATTCCCTACAAAACATCCATCCCCTACAAAACATCCATCCCCTACAAAACATCCATCCCCTACAAAACATCCATCCCCGACAAAACTTCCATCCCCGACAAAACTTCCATCCCCTATAAAATATCCATCCTCTACAAAACATCCATCCTCTACAAAACTTCCATCCCCTATAAAACATCCATACCCCACAAAAGACCTATCGACAACCGACTTTGAAATGTTGAATATGACCATGCCACTTATATCCCCTATGAAACAAGTATCGCCATCAAAAGACGTATCGATAACAGACTCGCAAATGTTGTGTGTATACGATATATGTCTCGAACAAATGACGAACAGCAAAGTAGAAAAGGACGGACAATCGGGAGTTGATAAATCCGAAATCTCTGGAGCTGTCGCACCTGTAAAATCTGGAGTAGAGACGCCCTTAAGATCAGGAGTTGAAACTCTTGGAGCTGGCACACTCACCATACCAGCAGTTGGCGCATCCGTAAAATCAGGAATTGGCGTAAAATCTGGAGATAATGCAACAAGTAACTTGAACCAACGAATTGCAAACTTCTATAGTGAAAAATTCTTCTACATGACACATTTATCGATAATTAAAATGGTGTTAAAATTTCAAAATTTCGGAGGCGAAAAGACCGATCCGCTTCGAGCGACAATCAAGTTTCGCAACTTTTATCACAAATCGTGTAAGGTCTATGGTCATACATTGCGATTTCTATTTGGGATGAGCGACACCGAATGGAGTTGTGTCTTGAAATTGCTGGAAAGAGTCAAAATATTCGAATGGACATCCGGAACAACCGACCCGGTTCGAGAGTCATTAGCGGCTCGAATTCTTTTCTATTTGTTTAAAACTTTACCACAATTTTCACAAGCCACATTATCACCCGACGTTACTAGTATTAATAGTGCGACTTGTGTTAAAAATAGTATATATCGCAATAAACGGAAAATTCCATTGGTAAATGTTTTTTCACCCTATATTTTAGAGCGTATGAAAGAAGCTAAGGCAAATCTGAAATGAATGTTTCCACTTTGTTTAATTTTAAGTTTTTTTTTGTAATAAAGTATATTGATTTTGTAATTTATAAGTATATTTTGTTAATTAATGCGATTTGAGTTGTCGTGCCATAGAAGAAGAAAAAATGATTGTGAGGTTTCGAATTCAGATTGCTTGAAAGTACGTTCCACACCCTTGTTAATTGTGTTGACAATTATTCGACGGCAGAATGTAATTCTAGTAGATGTACTACGCCAATTGTTGCGATCTTTCCTTTGAAGAAGTCCCTTTGATAGCCCGTTTATACTTGGGGATTTTGCCCGCCATTGACCGGATGGCCTAGTGTGAGCATGCTAGTCATCATCCCAGAGGTGGATTCGAATCTCTCATGGCAAGGTTCTAATCGTCGTCTGTTTTCAAGGGACTTTGGAACAAAAGTAGTTGGAGACTGTCGTGATAGGAAGGGAAGTGCAGAGAATTTGACCAGGGGAGACCTCTTAGAACGAACCGAATAAATATTTGCACAAATACCATTCTATTCTAGTAAATATCGTAGAATGGTGTTTATAGAGAGAAGCATACCTACTCAAGGATTTAGAGACGCAGCACAGTGTCTCCGTAATGTAAAAATCGTAGAAATCCATACACCATTTTCTTATAAAAGCTCAGACCGAGTTAGCCTTGCTGACAATGTAGTCTAAATGATAGTTGAAAGTAAATATACTGTTGAAATAGACACCTAGATCGTATACATTTTGACGATTCTGTGCAACAGATTTTCTTTTAAAACAATTAAATTAAATTGGATATCTTTCCCCGGAAAAGAGAGGCATACAGTTTAATTTACGTCAATCAAAGAATCGCTGCTTCAAATCGTCACCTGAATACTACAACTAGATAACTCAAAAATTGCCACATATGGGGTTACGTTACTAACTCTTCGTATTGTCTTCGGTTAATGCCACTGTTATGCTCAAAATTTGCAAAAAAAAATTAAAATTAGTTTTTCTCGAAACTAATATATTTAAGATGTATAGTTGTAATATTCAGGTGACGAAATTATAAGCCAGTTACCGCATATGTGACAATTTTCAATTTTTGAGTTATCTAGTTGTATTATTCAGGTGACGAAATAGTTCTGCAGTAAAATATCACCTGAACATAAAACCGTACGAAAGATTTTCGCATCATCAACATAAAGTCGAATCTTTGAGTAGGCAATAACCGTACCCACGTCATTAAAAAATAAAATAAATAATAAAGGACCTAGATGGCTACCTTGATGAATCCTACTCCTGAAGTGTTTGCAATAATCGAGGAAGAGGCTCCACGAAATTGTACCTGTTTTGAATGATTAGATACTGGCAACTGATCTGCTTTATGGGGAAATATGGTACACAAAACTTATGGACAACAATATCATGGTTGATTTTTATTGCCACAATTGATTGCTTTGGTTTTGTCACCAAAATAAACAACATCCATTGCAATCGTTACAAACCAGACGCAATCCTACGCATAACATCGTGTTTTCGTTACCAAAAGTTGGCTGTCAGATTTGACGTTTCCTAGTCACTAAACATAAAAAGGTGGAGTTTCCAATATTAAACCATGGAATGAAACTAAATAATGTGATAGAAATAGCAAAAATAAAATCGGTTCTACAAGTGCAAATAATTAGTGTCTTTATTTTTTTCTATCGACTGAAGTAAACAAATTTTAACTAACGGCTGTGAAACTGCTCGATAATGGCAACCATTCCAGAGAAATTTTGGACAGTAAATGGCAAAGAAGTAAGCCTGGAAATTCATCAATTAAACCCCGATGCAATTGTAATTGAAATCACGAATTTATCATACAGAAAGGATAGGAAAACGATTTTTAAAAATATTTGTTTCGTGTTGGTGATTTATTTTTGCTACCGTCGTTTTCTAGCTTACAATGTTTTTATCGATTTTTGCTTGATCGCAAGTCTTTTATTTATTACTTATCAATTATTTAGTCTGATTAAATGCGGTGAGTTGATTAAGAAACTGTTCAAAGATGTTGTCGTTAATCCCTTTTTTGTTACCCAGAAACTATAACATTCATCAATGAACTTGCCTTGCAAACGTCTACTAAGTATTATTTGGATTTAAAGAAGAGTAACTTCATTCCAAATGGCGAAATTTTCGATGTTGTTATTAACGAAGTTATTTGTGATGTAAGAAATTGAATGTAACTCGTTTCCATCTCTGACTGAAAGTAATACGAGCGTCTTGTCTTACTTTCAGTTCGGATTCGATTACAGACATCCTTAAAGCAAATGTCCGACATTTGACAAAAAATAAAATTCTCATTCTTTCATAATTTTCAGCTAAAAGTAATTTACTTACTAGTAATACGAACTAAAGGCCGACTTTATCAAACCAAGCCCATTATTCCATTATTCAATGTAAGTATCGACTTAAGATAAGGTTGTCGTAACAAAACTAAATTTAGAAATTATTTGTAGAGTTTACGGCCAAATATCAAGTGTCTCGAATTAATCTACAAAGTCCTGCGGCCAAAATTTCAGTCTTGATGTTAATTCTTGCTGTATCGCATGCACTTTCTAATACTCTCGGCGTGTTCACCGAGTTCGATGTACTGAAATTGGAAGAAATAATTAGCAAACGTATAAATACAATAACAAATTAAATTATGCTACCGATATGTCCGGTTTGGTTTTAATTTCATCTATTTGAAGTGGCTCTAGTTCCGGAACTAATGGTCTTGTTTCCATTTTCTTTTCCGCCTTTACCTACAAAAGAAAAATAATTATATTTAAGAATAGAACGAAGGGATGCAAAACTCAACATCGCTACTAATACTTTGGTTCTACCTTGCTGTCTTACTCTTGGTTCGCTGTAAGGTTAAAAGCAGAAGGATTTTCGAAAGCATTGTCAGTAATTAAGGGATATAATATGATTTGCAGCTTGGCTGTTTCCGTCTTTTAGTTTTTTTTACAGTATCGAACTGAACTTAAAAGTCAACCTTACAGTAACAACGTACACTCCAGTCAGTGTAGGAAAGTGAAAAACCATTAGAATCAAAAAAAGGATACTAATTAAAAGAAGAAGGCATCGAAAGACAGTAGTCAGTGGATGTTACATTTGAAGGACAAATGACACAGTTTATTTATACGGTGGAGAAATTACTGTTTAAATTTCACTGTATGATAATTGTGTGGCTCAAGAGTATTACTTCTTCAGACAAACCATATTGCAGTATCAACAATGATATGTGAATTGACAATGCATGATATAGGACTTAATTTATCTTTACAAGATCTGATGGTGAGAAGTATTTGTTTTGCACCTTCGGAGGATGCCTGGACGGAGGTATCATAAGGTATAGCATATGTGAATGAACAAACATGTCTTAAATGGAAATGCTCCGAAGTGTCCAATGTAACACCATCGAAGGTGAGATCAGCCACCAACGTAGAAGATGACAGGCTTGTGTTTTAGATGCATAAATTGTACTCGATTTACTCTGTCCCATTCCAGAATAAAGCTTAGGTCGGAGTTTTAAGAATCAAATAACACTAATAACTAGTGGGTGCCAAAGACTGTAGCGCTTCTGCGATCGAGATAAAGCTGTAGTTTACTTTGGTCATCAAAGCTACGGATAGAATTCATCCGCTGCGTCGTAATTATTTCAGCTCCTTTAGACCCATAAAAAGACGATTGGTCAAGTAAATCTCGACTACCTCAAATTAAAGAATTGTATTCTCACAAAATTTACCAAACTCTTCATCGAATAACTGAGTTCCCTCTTCAAATATTTCCAATAAATTGATGGCACCTCGGTACGTAACGTAATAACATTGTCTTGAACTTCGCGCAACTTAATCAAATCCTTTAGCTTTTCATCCAAGTTTTGATTTAAAGCTAAACTCGAATCGTTCGTACTCATTTTAAACTTGAGCGTTTTGTTTACAGTTTACACAAGAAAATTTCAAATTTTTAAATGTCATAACATTTCACTGTTGAACTGTTGTCGCAACTGGGAGGTGAATGCCAGTGCAGTGGATAATTCGAATGGTATAAAACCACAAACTGGGAAAGGTATAATAATTCAAAACTTTTTTTCTTTTTTTATGCAATAGCAATTGTATTTAATTTAGGATGTTTTATCAAATTTTAGTTTGGCAATTTTTTTTTAATATAAATTGTAGCTAAAAAAAACTATTTGTAAAATTTCTTGGGCAGCGATTTGAATTGAAATACAGCTTTAGCCTTGGCAACACTATCATCAAATCTGTCATTCCTAAAAATAAAGTTATTGTGAAAATGTCCATCGGAATCGGAATCGGAATAAATTATCACGACGCTTTTGAGATGTAATAAGAACATTGCGTTCATTCGATTGCCCAATTCCCTAAAAATTTTAATTAAATAACGAAACAACATGCAACGTCAAAGTTCAATAAGTCGCGATCTTTCGTTCGAGAGTGTTTTCAAGAAGTGGTGTTCCGAGAACAACCATGGGGGCTTGAAATCAGCAATGTATAATTTCCTGATCGTAGCTGGTGTGGCAGCGTTCGCTGTTGTTTGTATAATCCTCGGTCCATTTGTTAAGCCGCTGCTATGGGCGTTTCTAGTCGGCGCTGTTCTGTTCCCGTTCAAGCGAAGGCTCGCATCCTTGCTTAACGGCTGGTTTACCGGATTGGAAGAACGCGATACGAATGTTTTCTATGCGATTCTTTTGGCACCGCTCGAGACCGCGGAACATTCAGGAAAATGTGTGGCCGGATGGCTTCGGACGCACTGGAAAATTTTACTTGGAGGTGTCTTTGCACTCACTACCGTCAAAGTAATTTGGGCGTATGCACCGAAAGGACTGTTCTGCTGGATGTGGAAGGCTATCGTGTTTGGACATTCGCTTTTTGCTAGCGTTATGAATATTATGAGCGTCTACATGGTAAGTGAAATTAAAAATTAATCGCAGTTACATCACAGTTTGCCAATTTAATAGATCCGATTGGAGATCTTTGATTCAAATTTATGGTGTTTTTTATTGGTTCTAGTTCCTGTGAATGGGTTTGTTGTATTCTAGACAATTCTTAAGGGTGACCTCCCGTGTGAAGGCTCTTTTTTACGCTTTTTTGGGAATTTTATTTTTGCGAAGTAAATAAAGATACAACTGAAATTTTTACCACATATTTATGCACAGTTTGAGCCCGAAATTGTCGCTCATTGCTGAGGTATACGGCAACTTAGCGATTCATTTTCAAGAAAACTTTTTTTTGGTAGACACGATTGCGGGCGTTCTGCTTATCTCAAATAAAAAAATCAAACGGCATTTTAATCTGTGAACTTTGAACTAGTTTCGGAACTAGGATTATCAAAAAATATTGAAAAGGGAATTTTTGGCCACTTGTCTTTATCGTCAATTTTGGTGTTTTTTTACGACTTCTTCAGCTGGACAAAAAAACGGCTTGATGAATCACAATTTTTCTAGATTGCAGTGTTTACATGAGTACTGAATAAGTTAACCACATTTCAAAGGAATTCGTTTGATAGATTTCGAGATATCGTCTACCGATTTGAAAAATACCCTTTTGAGAAAAACCCAACCAAACTGACCATTATATTCGAAACAGCAAAGGAGTTTAGAGAATATAACCGCCTGTAACTTCCGAACGGCTTCAAAAAAATGAAAATCACTTCGCCCACATATTCTACACTATATTTGGGTGCAATTAATGCAAAAAAAATCGATTTTTTGAACCAGTCACACGGGATGAGAATCTTTATTCCTTTCAATCTTAAAAGAATCAGGCAGTCGAAAGACTTGGTTGTATACAAAATGTTTCTATGGATGTACGCTAACATTGTGTTCAATTTCTAATTATCTACCTTAACCCGAAAGTACTCCCCAGCTTTATACAACGCGCTGGTAGTGGTAGTACAGAAATAAATAACAAACATATCAAGGGTTAGCCTAGAATTCTTCATGCCTATTAAGTTTTCTGCTCGTTACCTTTACACAAAAACTTTTTTTTTGTTCAAATATCCAATTTAGTTTTTTTTTATTCTCCAGCTTATTGCGATTCTGGGCATTTACCTGACATCCGTGTACTTTCTGTGGCGGCCAGAAAATGCACAATATTTCGTTCTTGTCGGGCAATCGTTTTGGATCATTCTGGTCGGATACGCGTGCAGCTTCTTGGGAGCTCTACAAGTTCCAGCCTTTCTAGCGGTGATGACTTATGCCGGCATATCAATTTTTTACTACTTTCGAAATACTCCGGACAGCAGTAACATAGTTCAACGAATCTCAAAGCTACTTGATAGTCAATCGTATGTGAGCTACGTCAGTTCCGTATATGACCGAAACGAATTAAACGAATCAGCCGAAGCGTACAACGATGAACCGAGTGTCATTGAAACGCTCGAGGAGAAGCCCAATTCAGAAAATATGAGCGATCTGTACTTCAAAATGTTGTTCTATGCGTGTATTGCTACGTTTTTTTATCGTAACGTATGGATGTTTATCCTTGCTGCCATTCCATTATGTGTCCATTTATTCTATACTGCCGGGAAGGTAACGGGCTTCTGGGATTTTATAGCAAGCCAAGTTTCAATCGTTTACAATGAAGTTAAAATTTGGGCATTTAATCATCACAGCGCTGTACTGCCACTGTGTCTGCCAGGCCTTTTATCATTGAACTATAAAATCCAAACTTTAATTCGAAGCTCACTGAAATCATCCGTAGATCTAGTCACATCAACACTGATGATAGTTTTAATGATTTTAACTGTCCTATTTGCAAGCATATTTATTTGTGTGAATATTTACTCGGAAACTATCGAAGTTGCCTATTTGTGTAAGGACCTAATAAACAAAACTATTACGGATCGGCCAGAACTTATTGATGTTTTGCCAGCAAACATACAATCATCAATCGACGACGCATTGGATAATGCACATCATTACGGTCGACGTAAAATTGAACAATATATTGACGATATGTTAAAGGATGCCGATCCAGTTCATGGAAGTAAATTGAAGGTCGAAATATTGAGCGTTTGGGATCGACTCATACAATACTGGGTTGATATTAACAAATCGGATATCGGTCCAAGGGTTCCCACCGATGCTTTGAAAAGCACATTGGGCGAAATCGTTGATAATCCTGGTAAGTTTCTTTTAAATTTCATTTTTTTTTTGTTTTTAGTATTTTAAACTAATTGCTTTAAACAGTTAAAATGAAAATAACAAAAAATTGCATGGTGTATTGGTTTGGTAATTCTCAAAATATTTGTTTCAATATTTTTCCGATTCTCTTAAATTTAAAACTGCACTTAACGAACGTATCTGGAAACAAAAGGATTAAGTTAAAATTTAATTTCGGTTGTTAGTTAAAATTTGAGAAAATCTTTGGTTCGCCACATTTTATTTACTTTTATTTTCTATGCTATAAGTGTGATTGAGGTATCTTAAGGTTTCGATACTACTGCTGTTGTGTTGTCCTGATCCAGGATATTCACATGAAAAGCTCATAATAAGGAATACTGTTTTATTAAAAACAAAAAATTTGCTGTAAAATATTGTCTGAATTTAACCAATATAGACGACACAGAAAAATATGAATTTGTTCTAAAGCAGTTGGTCCTATTGTTTTCATCTGTGATCGTCCAGCTGCATGAAGTTCTAACATAAAGCCTTTATCTTTAACGAAGGATATTTTAAAGACCTAGTTTTAGTGGCCAAACAAGGAATCCTTGGCTGGGCGAAGAGCAACACAAATACAATACTTGAAGTTGGCGAGTCGGTCTGGCACATTTTCCGAGCGAATATATCGATGATCATGTCGTTTGCTGGCGAAATTTTCTCGCTCGTACTGTCTGGCGGACAAGCATTTGTCGAATTTTTCTTGGACATGGTAAGCTAATTTTTATCGAGATTTATTCGTTTAGCTATTTTAATTCATTTCTTCGTAATTTCAGATTGTGTTCTTCACCGCCTTATTCTATTTGCTAAGCAGTAGCAATGAAAAGTATGCTCCATTACAAATTGGCAACACGTTAGGGATATCGTCCGGTTCGAAAATTGCCGATGCCTTGGAAACATCGATATCAGGAGTTTTGATTTCAATGTTCAAATCGGTTGTATTTCAGGGATTATGTACTTGGTGGATACATACGATATGCGGCGCACGAATTGTGTTTTTACCGTCGGTTCTAGCAGCATTCCTATCGGCAGCTCCATTTCTAGGCAGCTATTGGTGTGCACTGCCGGCATTTCTTGAACTTTGGCTGGCCCAAGATCGTTTTTACGTTGGATTATGCTTGTTTTTGCTGTTATTTTTTGTGCCACCTTATGTCGAACAGGAAATACATGCCGAAATGAAAGGGTAAAGCGATTTATATAAACTATACTCTGGAGTTTATATTTTGAACTATTCTAGGGGAGGCCATCCTTATTTGACCGGTTTGGCTATCGCTGGCGGTATGTACTGGATAGGATGGCAGGGAGCAATATTTGGACCATTAATGTTATGCTTCTTTATTGGAATTTTCGAAGTTGCATCCGTCACTTTACGAATGGATGAAAATACTACGTAAATATGTTTTATTTTTATTCATAATTGCTTTTATTTATTTGTAAAAATTTATTATAGAAAAAATATGACGAAGGAAGATACGAGATCGTAAGTACACACTTCAAATTTTTTATAGTCTTCTTTTTTGTTTTATTTTAACATACAAATTCTTTTGGTGGGTGGATTGTGTTTTTTGCACGGCATTGTTTACATCGCTAAGTTATATACATTTTCATCACATACAATAAATGGTATCCTGTAGATGTACATCAATTGCACAATTACAAGCCGACCATTCATTGAAGTGAAAGTTGTGTAGTAATAACTGACTGAATTACAACTATTCTTGCTATATTTTCGTTTCATAACAACTGTTTTCCTCCACTTTCACTCATAATTTTCTTTCGTATTCCATGCACTCTATCTTCATTTAGAACTGTTTTTTGATTATACGCATGGTTCGTATAAAAAGTCATAAACAATTTTTTTGCAGGAATCGTCGACATTCCTCATTTGACGAAGAAACGCGTTAAAATCCTCACATGATGACCTGTTAAATATATTTTACAAGAAAATAGGATTGTCCTACAAGGAATGTGATAAAGAAAATTCCATGATATACTCATTTAAATTAATATTTTTTAGTAATTAAGCTTGGAACTTACTAACAAAGGTACAAACAAAATCAAAGCTTGGCTCTACAGATATATATTTTTGTGTTTTTTTTATTTGAAAATCGTGTTGCTTGTCGTAATTAATGAACATTTTAAATAAAAATGTGATTTTATTATTTATTTTAAGTATTGGGTATAATTTAAACCAGGAAAAGATCATGCTGCCTTTTATTGGTTAGGAAAACTGTCTCAACAATGTTACCGAATAATCCTCTACCGTGGGATTTTGTTTTAAAACAACGACTCAATCAGCCGCAAAATATTACTAGTCTTGAGATGATTGTAAATTAAGTAAACTATACAATCTTGTTGTTGTTATTCCTGTTTTTGTACAAGTAAATATCAGTCGGTTCTTAGAATACCAGATTGACAATTTTAAAGTAACTAAACAATAATTTTTTATTAACAAGACTATTTAATAAATTTTAAAACTGTAACCAATTTGTTTATTTGAAAGTACATATATTAGAAAGAATGTGGAACCAAGTGTGAACTCGAATTAGATTAAAAGGGGAATTCGGGGTGCTTGTCGACTCTAAAAAAAACGAAAAATTATTAAAGCGTTAGGCCCAGTTATTATTGATTCAATAATTACCCTTTGATGAATGTAAAATCACACACTCGAATGCCTGCATCTAATTTCGCTAATGATTCCATGTCATTGTTTGTTAGCTCAAAATCGAATACGTCTAGATTATCTTTCAGTCTACGTGCGTTTGTACTCTTTGGAATGGTAACAATATCTCGCTGTAATATCCAACGGATCAATATCTGTGCGGGAGATTTGCCATGAACTCCAGCAATTCGGAGGACCTCACCATTTTCTAGTAAATCGGGCAGATCACGGCTGAAATATAATAAAATTGTTTTAATACTATGGTAAGAATATGTATTATCAAATTCCTAAAATATGGAACAGGTATATCCCTACTTAGGACTAGTGTTACCGCGAGTCGGTTTTTTGGGGTAGCAAAATCTGCTACCTTTTTCAAAAAAGAGGTAGTAGAAACCGAATTTTAATAATAATACAATAACATTAACATATAGTAATGTAAAATAATAATGGATTACATTTTTCTGCGTTGCATTTTTATACTCTAGATGAAATCATATAGAGTATTATAAGTTTAATCCAGCCCAAAAGTTTGTAACGCATAGAACCAAGCCTCGGACGAAAAAGAGTTATATATTATTTTTTTTTTATTTGTGGCCAAAAACCTCAAATCCGCTTGACGTTTAAGGTTTAAGCTACGTCTTTGAAATTTTGTATGTGTTATTTTTGCAATAGTAGGAGCTAAATATATGATTATGAAGAAAATCCTATTAGTCCTTCGTGTAGCTGTCATACAAATATCCTGTCAAAATGTATTCAATTAATTTACGGAACTTACTATAACTCAAGTAATCTTTTAGCTATGAATTGGAAATTTTGTACAAATTAGGTTTGAGTAAAAACGAAGCTCGAGTTTACTAATCAGCGAAATCCTTTTACTCCTTCTGGTAGCTGCCATACAAAATGTCCTTAAGACACGTGTTCAACAATATTTTTCGATAACTTTTGAACGCTTCAAGCTACGGATTTGAAATTTTGTACACGTTCATTTTTAAATGGTTCCAAGGAAAAGAAATCGAGTGAGTCCTTTTTGCATCTCCCATGTGAAAGTCCTCCAAAAAGGACATTTCTTTTCGATGACTTACCCAGTTCAAGATATGAAGTTAAACACTGAATATTGTCTTTTAGGTTTGAGTAGCAATCTAATGGCGGTCCTTAATAAAGGACATACAACATGCACACACGTAATTCTACTTTATCCCCAACTACAATATAAATCGGAGTTCAGTATTCATCTAGAGTATTATACGATTGGCTTGCAGCCGATCATGACTTCTGTTTTCAATTTAACTTTCGAGAATTATCGCAAAAACGTAGTGTTTCATGACTTGAAATAGTAGTGCAGTGAATTTTAAAAATAAAAAAAGGTAGTAAATCTGCTACATATGTAGTAAAACGATAACGATGCTTAGGACCTTCGTCTAGGACTAGTTGGAACACAGTTTATGACGATATGTATAGAAAATTTCTGTCCCAATTAAATTTTGTTTGATGGCTTGGTTTAGCTTCACTAGTTTTACGACAGCCGACGAAGTCAGCAAGAGAGTGAACTTAAACATTTTTTATTGAAATAAGAAAGACAAAATTTAATTTTTTCCTGCTATAAATTTGTGGAATAACTCTTTCTAGGACATTTTCATGCTTACTTACATGAAATTTGCCAAAAACTCGCAGTATTATATTTTTAGTTTGACGTCTGAATTGTGAAGTAACAAGCTGATTATTTGAACTAGTTAGCTAATCTTTTTTCTGAACTAATATAATACCAATGAAACTTTGTGACTTCAACATAGACGTAGATGGAACAGGTCCTAAAAAATAGAGACCTACTGCTACAAACGTTTTGGTGCCGCTAGGGCTCTTCTGCATGATTTTGGTCGTTTGTTTCTAAACGGCCGATTCATACGACTTGAAGATTTCAGTAAATTTATTTTTTGTAAATAGTTTATTTTTTGATTTTGGCTTTCGTCTTTAAATCTCAATGCTAGTCCAAGATTGGCAGGTTCAGAATGTCGTATTCGTCGGAAACATGTTCACGGTTGTATATATTTTTTTTATGAGTTTATCTTCGAAAATTAAAACAAAAACTTACTCTACTCCCGCCATTTTATTGAGATTTGCTATTCCTTTCGATCCCAGTGGCGAATAGGCCGTTACTACTATTCCATTTTCCTTACAAAAATCGACTAATTCATTCTGTTGTAGATAGATATGAAGTTCAATCTATAAAATAGGATTTCAAATTGAAAAGGTATCAAAATAGCAGTCAAAATCGTCTACGTACTTGAAGGCTAACAGGCTTGATAACGCAATTGGACAGCAATCTTTCGATTTGGGTTTTATTGAAATTTGAAATTCCAATACTCTTAGTAAGACCCAGTTCGACCATTTCTTCCATTTTCTGAGAAAAAAACATTAAGTTATTGGATAGTTTTAGTGTCGTGTACATTTTTAGGATCCAAGTAAAAATTGTTTTGTGTATTTTCCATGTAGGCAATGCCTCCGAGATCTAGCACGTTCCAAACATTTTCAATTCATTTTTTTAAACTTTTTACCTTCCATGTTGCAATGTGGTCGGTTGTTGGATCAATAACCACCGATCCATCCTCATTTCGAACAAAGTCTCCTTCAGTTTCTGGCAATGTGAACGGTACGTGGATCAAATAAAGATCGACATAGTCCAATTGAAGATCCGAAAGAGAATTCCGCAAGTATTTTTCAACGAGGGTTGCTTTATTGCCTGTCGATTAATGTTAATAAAATTGCAAAGACGATTAAAATTCACCTTACCAGTGGGCGGTAATTTAGTACAAATAAATACATCTTCACGTTTAAGACCCTTTTCATCGAACCATTTTTTAAGGACACGTCCAATAGTTTTTTCGTTTAAATAAACTGGTGCCGTATCGATATGCCTGTAACCGGACTCCAGAGCAAGATTCAATGCTGATTCGATTTCGTCGTCGGGTGCCTGTAAGGTTAATTTTATTTTTCTTTTAATATCAATAAGTTATGAAAAAAGAAAATTGAATAACATATTAATTATTACTCGCAGAGTTCTTCCCACTGAATTTGTTCAACTGCCCTAATTAATTTTCTAAGAGAATAATCAACATTTGCAGGTTACATTACATATTATATATTTTTTCATTTTATTTCAGTCGTGACTTCAGTTTCTGGTATACGTTCATAACAATATACGCATTTCGAAGGATATTGATTTATTGGGCACAAATTGTAATTAACTGAATATTATAGTTGGCTTACCAACTTAAATTGTCCTTGCGTTCAACGACTAGGTAGATATGCTACATGTATATGAATTTTTTCTACATTCACGTTTTACATTTGCTTTTAAATGGGTTTTTAATGACTTGATATTTACTGGTGATAAATAATGTATGTACGTACTATTACTTGTTCGATTACTGTTCTACTCCTTGTACATATTTGTATACGTGCAATGCATAGTAGGTCATCAGATAATCTTAATTATTATAATCAGGAATTTCATGTGGTAGCGACATGATATGAAAGATACTCTTCACCTTATTGATTTCTATAGCACTTTTCTGACAGGCAAACAATAAAAAATGTTAATAAATTTAATTTGTTGATTGTTGAAAGAGAGATGAATTATTAGCCGACAAAACAAGGCCATAATATTCAACTAACATGAACGTATTAAGACCTTGAATATGCTAGTATCTGGCTAATATAGAACCTAACACGTTCATTCCACAACTTCAGCTAATGGTAATTTTAGAATTGCGATTTTTTCAATAAATTACCAAACTGGCTCCTTTACTATTGGGATTTTTTACTTTTATCATGAAATAAGCATATACTTTTATAACGTCATACTTGTTGCGGAAACCGGACTTGTATAATTATAATTGGAAAGAACTTAAAACTGGTTTTAACCACAAAAAAAAACAAATAGATTAAATAAATGTTGTCATAACTTCACACAACTAATTTTGAATATAAGACGTCTTTGTGACGCTGACCGAATTACTTGTATCAAGTGTAATTTATTATGGTACTCCATTTTATTTTTATAAATTCAGTACAAACCCGCCAAGTTCCAATTCCGAGAGCTGGAATTTTAACTCCGTCGGTGAGATCAAAAAACTTTGGGCATGCCATTATTACGTAAAACGATAAACAAAAAGCACTTTGAAATATTTTTTGGAAATTAGTATTTTAAGACGTCGGTGCAGAAACACTTTTCTTGCCGAAAGCCAAACGATGAATAGAACACAGTAAAAGAAAACGTTGTACAATCGGTTCTGATGCCGGCCTTCTGAAATTTATACATAGGTGTGTGTTCGTAAAGTAAGAGCTTAAAGGTACAAATGGTGGGTGATTGTTACATTTTATACACTCTACCACATACTGTAAGTTTCATATTTTAATGACTGTGATAAGCTAGATGAGCGGAAATGAGATGAATAAAAATACGTCAGCCCATCTGCTGTCCAGACAAATGGTTAACACGGAGTTGTTCGTAAAGATTTGGTATGAGCTTTAGTCAAACACAAACTTATTCGAGCCAAGTAAAAGTAAACGGGAATGACACATTTAACAGCATTTCTGTGGCAACTGATTTCTTGTGAAAGTTACACTTGGATACCATACATGTATATTTTCTTTTATTATAGTTAATCTAATTAGCTGGATTATAAATTTAGGAGATTGAGTTTAAAATATTAAAGCACTTGTCTCATCACATATCAAAGACCCCTTTACCCCCGCCTACCTTAGGAATTAAAAAAAAAAACCTGAAAACACTTCAGGTATTTATTTGAAAAACCCGTAGAAGTAAAAGTATATACTTCAATATTTCGGAAGACAAGAGATTATGACGAAATTCGCGAAAATTTATGCACTGATAATTTTTGCCCCTCTCCCCCTTCGTACGTCAATACGAATATATGTAATTCTTTTTTTTTTATCTAAATTACGTTAGTAGTACACCCTTCACCCCCGTACCATACTACCTCTATTAAAAATTTAAAATACAGTATTGGGATCGACTTAAAAAAAATTACTATCCTGAAACATTTTTTTCACGTTTTACGCTTAGTAGAACTTAAAACTGCAAAAAAAAATTCAATCCGTCTGTCCGCCGAAAGCACACGCGTTTTAATGCTCGTATCTCTCAAACCCTTCGGTTAATAGCTCAAATTAAAAAATGTTTACTGTTTTTTTTTTTATATCTCAGGAACCACTTATGCTAAAGAGGCTGGAACTTGAAACTTTTATAGAGCTATGATAGTGGATCAAAAAATTTCGATATGGGTGAAGGTGGTGTAAGGATTGTGGATGGGGAGAGGAATTAGTGTAAAAAGGAAAACATTTTGATTTTTATATCACGAGAACCGCTAATGATAGAAAGCTGAAACTTAGAATATAAATAGAGCTATGTATAGTGCTGACACTTTCTAGAAATAATTTTTTTAATATGGTTGTATGGTACGGGGCGAAGGTGTTTTTCCTATCTATGGAACGGCTTATGCGATCGATGATCGGTCAACTGAATTTAATACCATGAGCTGAATTACTGCGAATTTATTTAATTATTTGAATAATATTGAAATGTGATCGACCTTAAAATTCATACATTTTTTGCTCTGATTTTGTTTTATAAATGTATTTCGTAAACACTTAATGCTCGTACAAAGTGGAAACTTAGTTATCGGGACCAAAAAAAAAATTCTTATTACAAATTATTTCTTTATTGACGGGCCGATTCGAAATTCTATCTTGTTGATATATTGACCACAATAACTCTATCGCCCGAGATACAATATTGTCAGTTGCGAAACAAATATTGCGTAAAATATTCGGATCTAAAAATATCGCATAATCTCCTAAATAAGATATCAATATATCTTTCAGTTAACAATTAATAGATTATCTTAATTATCTTTTGCAAGCGATAGAAGGCGATAAATTGTTATATTATGAGGATATCGATTATTACATTATCTCGTATTATGTTTACTTTGATTTATCAGAAGCATAATCCAGCTTCTTATAAATCATATTATACAACATATTCTGTTAATGTAAATTTTCAGGTGTGAGAATTTTTTTTGTACAGTCAGAAAAATAAATTGAGAGTAATCGTGATTTTTGTAATGCAATAGCAGAAGAAGATATATCGTTGTTGCCAAACATTCGACGGAATTGGGGGAAAAACTGTATCTTAAGAATTCAAGATATATGATATACCAATAAAGACATTATGGTTAGAATGGAGGCACCCCTATTTAATTTTTTAAAATATTTATGTGTGGTTGATGGGACAACATTTAAGGACAAGGTTTAAACGGTTTTCTGTGAAATGAACTCACCTTACTTCCTGTCTTTACATATTTATATATATCCATGGTTAGGTTAGGTTAGGTGGGTAGCTATTGACAGAGATAGCTAACACATAGACCGCTAGATGGGTCCGTTGTGATTCCACTGCACCACGGCACGGCGCCTACGGCTGATGGCTGTTTTTGGCTAATTTTCAAGAACAAACTGAGCCCAATTGGCCGCGGTATTGTTCTATCAAATATTTTTTTCGTGTTTCTTGGTGCGAAGGAGAGGAGAGTTGGAAGGAATTGTGGAGAAGAAAGGGAATACCGAACCTAATCAGTTTTGAGGAATGGGAAGGAAGATCAGGAATCGGGCCGGGTATGGCAGTGTACTAGAAGGTGTTAATGATCATAATTTTGCAGTACTATTGGCTGTGATACGATCTACCAGAACAGCAAAGTTGCCTATAGCAAATCAACTACTGTCTGGCAGGTCTGATGGTATTTGTGAATCTGATAAGAATGTAAACAGAACTCATTTGCTCAGGTTTAAATCTTTTACAAGTGACCCTATTAAACATTCCGCACTGTTCACGATTTATATTAATATATTCTGAAACCAATAGCAACTGAAAAATTCATATAAAAAAATTATGCATTGAGTGGGAATTGAACCCCGGCAGCAATGTTTTCAAGACCTAGTACACTACCACTGGACTACACCCAGTCCATATATCCATAATAGTCGGGTATTTTTAAAATTCAAATTTTATTGATAGGAAAGTTTTGGATTTGGCAGAATATAAAGCAAATGACACATTATATCAATTAGTAATTGTTTTGATTATTTAAAAGTTTTTTCCTTAAATATTTTTTTTTTAATTTGTATTTGTGGAATAAAACACAAAAATTTGTTATTTCTTAAAATTTAATACATAATATATACACATATATATTTTTATTAGAACTGAGTTCAACTCAATTATTAATTACTAAACATATAACACGGCATGAAGACATCTGGTTCGGGACTAGATGATGTTGATGATGAACTTTGATTTAATTTATCTTCTTGTTCTCGTTTTTCGCGCCTTTCACGTGCTCGTCGATTTTGAAACCAAATTTTCACCTATAATTTAAAGTTATTTTTATTTAATTGAAATCCTTTTGAATCGCACAATGCTTTTCAACTTGCCCTCGTATTTGTTAGATTTAATTGTACTGCAAGTTTGTTGGCCTCTTCTGAGCTAAGATATGTTGAAATTTTGTAGGCATCCTCTAAGGCATTTAATTGGGAGGGTGTAAATGGTACTCGTGGAAGTCGTCCTGGTGTCCGCTTAATTGGTCCTGATCGGAAAGGTCCTATATTAAAAGTTTCGTTTTAATTGCGTTTGTAACTTGAATTAAATTAATTCACTGACGAGGAAGTTTTGGTGGTCGATATCGCGTATATTGCAGCCAATCGAACATAGGAACTGCATTTTCGTGTTCCCACGTACTATTAGTTGGTAGATTTATTATTTCACATTGTCGCACTCTATAACATTTATCACCGGCTCTATTTAATATATGATCGATACTGAAATCACTGATTTTATTATTATTTTCGATTGTATCCTTTGCCTTGCTCTCCATTTTGTTAAACAACTAAATCACAACTGAGAATACTGGACCCTCCAGTACTTATATATGCGAAAATTCGTTTCCCTTCTTCTAACCAATAAGGAATTATCCTAACCAACCCATCGTAGCGAGGATCATCCCAAATATTCGTTCATGCATGTAATTTGGGCGTATCCAAATCAACTAATCGTATACCAACAAATACCCTGTAAAAGGGAATAGGTACGCTATTTTCGACATCTCTTCGAATAATCGGACCCTTATTCAGAATTGCATAGGAAAAAATGAAGCGCCCTTGATCTTCCGGTGATTAGGAAATGGTTTTAGAGGTAAACTTAAGCCTGAGTATCTGTTACAATTGTAATTTGTTGTCCAAACATGTTGTAAATAGTTAAATGCTACTGTTGAGAGCGGTTAGGAGAGGGCTTTTTTTGCCATGTCCCGGTGTGCTGTCCAAATCTACTCAAGTATCGGGTTTCTTATCGAAAGTGATGATCTGAGAATATATCGTTATTGTTGTTGCCGACTTTGGGGTAAGACTTATTTTGTGGTTGAATTATTTCCATTTAAATCTACATCTAAATTATATCTGTTCATCCCTTTTGATCGTCCTTAAATTGAAAGTATATAATGTATACAATATATTTATTTGCAAATGTGAAGTGATTTTTTGTCTGTTTGTTTACCGAGGACATATTTGTTTATGGGTTGATTACAAATAAGGTAATAACTGGACACTTTAAAGATAAATTAAAAATATATGAAACTATAGAAAGCTCGAGAAAATATGCTAACAGTAAGTAACTACTATAACGTACTTAGACGTTATGAAAACGAAAGATATTGCTGCGGCTGAAGTTTTCAATTTGTATGTAAATTTTACTAAATTGCTATAATTTAAGTGGTGAAACAATATTGTTGGGAAAAAACGAGGAGCAGGAAACTCTCAAGAACGAATTTTTAGTAGTGAACAAAACTTAATGACAGATTATAAAGACTGTGGCATAGAATCGGGGTTTGCTAAAGTGGACTATTTTTAATCTATGTCCCAAAGAACGGAAGTTCCCACACACCGGAACGTTGTGTTTTAAAAAATCCTTCTATTGATTTGTCCCGACACGGAAGTTCGCCAATTTGTTGTTACCCCAAGTCCCGGGCAGGCTCTCCAAAGAGGGTATAACAGTGGGTTTAGGAACACAGAGGTTGAGGAAATTTCCCCAAAACCTCCACAACCGCTTATTAAAATTTGTTTTTGTAGCGTAGAAACTTTATACTAAGAGGATAAATAAACGGGCACCCAGCCTTTGGTGACAAACCTTCAAGCTCGTTTTGGCAACGACAAGGAGTAGATCCTCCATCGTTCGAAGGACTAAATCATGCCTTATAACTCGTAACTTCCGGACACTGGTTTTAATGAATCACAAGTTTCTGGTCATTGTATTGCTAATCATATTATTGGATATACTGCAGGCCCTGGCCCGATTTGGGCTGTCGCGCCATTAATGATGATGATTATTGGAGAATGCTAGAACTAATTCAATAATGGAGTTTATGATATTGGACTGATGTTAATGATTTGTAATTTTAACCAAATTTCCTGGACGAAACAATTTTATAGGCAAATCAATCGTCCTTATTTCTTTCTTGGATGTCTGGTCTACGGCTTAAGTAACAAATAGCGTTAGTATGGCTCAAAATGCATACTACGTAGTAAATCTTACAATAATATCAATAATGATTATAATGACGATGAGAAGCTAAATTTTTGCAAGATTAAATTAAATATGTTAGACTTGGGCATGAACAAACTTTATGTTTTATGAATTTTTGGCGTAGTTTTTCCGATGTCAGAGGAGTCTATAAGGGCCCCACACAAAAATCCCAACTATGATAGAACGCTCCCTTGGCTTTCGCAATTAAGTACATGACTGTTAAAAATACTATACTGATAAGGCAAGCTTTTTTTTAAATGAGTTCTGGTTATGTTTTACGGTAGATTGTAGATGGTGGAGGACGGTCTGAAAATCCCGATTCACTGCGGCCTCAGTGTGCCTATTGTGATTGTCCTCCCTGATTATAACTCACTCAGGACGGTTATATCAATAAATTTTAATATGCTCTTGAGTGAGTTAGACATGAGCTCCAATGGTGTTAGGAAGTAATGTCCTAGAAGTCTGAGTCTTCTGTGTGCGAGTTCTTCGCAATGGCATAGAACGTGCTCTGCAGTTTTCTCGTCTTCTTCCACAATCTGCAAATATCGTCTAAAACCAGTCCAATCTTGACTTAAAATTTACAATTACAGTGTCCTGTAATTAGCGCAATCAAGAGCCGAACCTGGGGTGGAATCATGAATCTCGAAACGAGCTTTGTTTTCGATTTTCGAGCTGATTTGGTACTACCAATCTCGTTTCGACGTGTAATGTGCTCGAAGTAAAAAAATCGTACCAGTTTCGAGTTGAATTAGGTACTACCAATCTCGAATTTGCTTTGTTTGACAACTCGAAACAATTAAATTTTAGTCGTCAAGTGTATATCAATCGAATTACACAGATTTTTTTTTTTAAATGTAAGTATATTATTATAAATTTGAAAGGTGTAGGTTCGAGTATGTGTTTATTTTAATAGGGCTACCGGTGATTTAAAAATATCACAAAGCGTGAACCGGGAACAAATTAGAATTTTAACTGATTTTATGGCGAACCATTCAGATTTAGCCAAAGGTCATTTGAAGACTTTAAATTCAAAAAATGTAGTCCATGATTTATGGAATTCGTTGTCTACTGAGCTCAACGAAAACGGACCACCAGTAAGAAAAACTTATGAATGGAAAAAGGTAACCGATGTCAAACCGTATGCATACCATCTTATTGTTGTAATATAAATTTAGGTCTGGGCTGACTATAAGTACAAAGTTAAAAACAAGTTGCGCTTCAATAAAGCGCATAAGAAGAAAACCGGTGGCGGACCTTATATGGAAAAGTCGCTCGATGCTTTTGAGCTAAGTGTTATAGAGTCTGCTGGCTTGGAAGTTGCTGTGGAAGGAATATCATTTCGGAAATCATACGGCGTTTCAACTACAATTTATGAAAAACCTTCTATTTCTAATCAAAGTGACACCAGGCAAGAAGCATTGAGCGAAAATCTTGATGAAATATCTCAATCTGATTCCGAAATGGTACCAACCACAAGCAACGCTGGTGGGAAGTCAACCAAAGCAACGAAAGATAATTTAAAAAAAATGTATATTTCGAAGTTAGAAGAAGGAAATGTGATAATGGCAAACATTTTGCAAGAAAAGAAAGAGGAGAATGAAATAAGAAGAAAAGATGTGAAACTTGCAGAAAAAAAATATTACCTCAAAAAAGAAAACATAAAAGAGATGACAAAATATCGCGCAGAATCGTTAAGATTGAAGAAAATGTTACTTGAGGCTAAAATTGAAGAGAATCGATTGAAGCAGCTGGAATTGGACATGAGAAGATGATGTAAAACTTAAATTGAGGAGAAAAGACTTAAATCGAGGAGAAAAGACTTGAATTTGATTCATATTTTGTTTTTGTTTTTACTTTACTATTTTTACGGTTTGCAATATGGTCAATACGAAATGAAACATGACCACTGGAATGTGATTTTTTTTATTATTAAATGTTTATATTCAATAAAGAATTCTTTATTTCATTACGTGTCCTTTCAGCTATTCTTTTAAGATTCCTATCCGAAGTTTCCTCGCAAGCTGAACTAAGATTGACGTTTGCCCCAGGCAAGTACAATTCAGATGAGTTGAATCCGACATTGAAGTGCAGGCAAATGTTGTGCAAAGCTGCACTTACACTTATAACGGAGGATGCTTTTTCTGGTGAATACCTCATTCTTCTTTCATCTTGTAGACATCGCCCTTTTAGTAAACCTATCGTTCTCTCAACCAAGCTTCTAGCCTTGGAGTGAACTGTGTTGAAAAGAGTTTCTCCATTTTCGCTATTTGGCATACGATACGGTGACAGTAACCAGGGTGCCAAGGCATAACCACTATCACCTACGATTACGATATACACTAGAATAAATATTGCAAAAAGTTCACTTGACATTACCTAATAGCCACGAGCTTTTATCACCAGAGTTGAATCTATTCTCGAAAAACAATTTTTCTTCACTCAACCCCCAAACAAAGGAATCGTGGGATGCACCTCCATAGCACGCATTTATTGCTAAAATGCGATATGAATGATCACATATCTGGAAAAATTATAACGTACATTGACAATATAAGCTCACATTAAATTGTTAAATTAACTTACAATCATAACATTTATACTGTGTGTCCCCTTTCTATTGAAATACATATGTTCATTATTTTTTGGTTTTAAAATGAGAACATGGGAACTACGCTTCATTCGGTGGAAATTTTGTGGATCTAGCTTTATCCAATTTTCGCACAAGTCTGTCTCCAGAGTGGAAATAACATCAGCAACAACTTTTGAGACAGTTGATTGTGCCATCCCAAGTAAAAAATTGCTCCCAACTCCTACTTGATACGATCCGGACCCTAAAAAGTTTAGCGTAGCGGCCAACCTTAAAATAGGTGGAATACCTGTACCTCTTGAGCCACAAGGCATGGTACTACCGTCTAAAACAAATTTGAAAGCTGCTTTGCTAAGTCTAAACTGTTTGCGAAAACTAGAAAAAGATAAAAATTTATCAATGAACTAAATTGCGTGAGTGCTACGTTAATAAAAAAAAACAATACTCCTTTTCTGCCAGACACAGAGGGTTACTTCCATCTCTTAATGCACGACGCTTTATCCTCATGCAAGACACTTCATCATCATCGCTACTACTGCTGTCTAAGAAAAACATTTTAAAAATAACCGATGCCACCAAATTTAAATTAATCAGTCAACTGTCTGTCAGATGTCATCCTACAGAAATATTCTAGTACTTTCCTGTTTAATAATCTTGGCCATACGACTTTTAAACTAGCACCGAGATTGGTGCTGCCAAGATGAACTCGAAACGAGTTTAACTAGACTCGAAAAGAGAGTCTCGTTTCGAGATTCATGATTCCACCCCAGATTCCGGCTCAATGTGAGCAAATCGGAGGTTCGTTTCTTGGAGTGACCTTCCAAGAATAGTTTGGACTGTCTGCACCTTACCATCCTTCTCCAGTGGAGTTCAGCTTTGATGTTAATCCAGTCCAACAGTCTTTCTTTTGCGTAGCTGTTGGCATTCCACAGAAAGGCACTGGTTCTGTGAATTTTAAGTCAGCTCCTTTTTTCGCTAACTGTTTCGCAGAATCGTTGCCTACAATATCACTATGTCCAGGAACCCATATCAGTATGACTGTTTTTGAGTTCGCTAGTTTCTTAAGTTCTTGTAAGTGAGTAAGTAAGTAAGTAAGTGAGATCTAAAGCAAAATGCTTGTAGAGCAAGTAATGCTGCTCTGCTGTCAGAAAGAATGTAGATCTTGTGACTCTTGTATCCTCTTCTAATGTTTTCCCAGATGCATAGTTCAATTACATGAATTTCTGCCTGGAAGATCGTATTTGACTTGTCGAGGCTGGCATATGTATCGACCCTTGGTCTGTGTCCATATACCCCAGCTCAAACTCCCTCATTTGTCTTGGAGCCATCTGTATACCAGATAAGTGCTTCCTTTTCAAATTCAGGCGTATGTGTTTCCTTTCGGGGTGGAACACTACTTTGAATGGTATTTCAAAGTTTTATCTTGGTATGATATTATCCGAAATCGAAATGACGAGAATCGGGTATGTTTTACGGTAGAGATTTCCACAGAAATTTAGCAATTTTATAAATTGAAGTACTATTTAATGTAAAACATCTTTATTACAGCATAACTTGGACTTTTATTTAGTGTCGTAATGGAAGACTGATCACATTTTATAATACTTATATTTCAAATATTTTTACAGTCCCATTTCCGGATTTAACTTGGGTTATTTGCAAACATATAATTATCATTGTTACCAATAAAAGAGAACGAATGACATACTTTTATCTTAAGTGGCACGTTCTACCCATACCCTCTTCACAATTTCAGATAATATCTTAAATAGACACAATGCGGTCCAACAAGATATTCTGGTAATAACGTTTGCGGTACACCAAATTACATCAGTAGGTACATATAATAGTGAAAAGATTCCTATCGAAAACTTTATTCACATGTATATTTAGAAGAGTATAGGAAACACAACTTGTATTACGTTCTCGTATTTAAGTAAATTCAATATAATCCCAATTATCGTTGACTGTGTATAATTTCAATAAAATTTCCGAGAAATTACTGATTTTCATGAGATAATGGCTCAAGGACGACGTATCTTAGGGGGTTCTGGCTAGACGCTGTCTCCAACATTAGATTATAAAATTTGATAGTACGAAAATATATTATAATATTATTGAATATAGTATACATAATATGGCTCAATCTATATCAGACGCTGGGAAGTCCTCCCTCCATCTGGAATTCGATTATTATAAGCGAAAAACCAAAAAATAAATAAGGAATCAATAGGATTTAACACCATTCATTTTATATCGTCCCTCCAACCACAACACCGATTAAGAGATTTTGATTTCGTTGGATTGGATAGAGAATTCAAACGCACATCACTATAACATATAATCGTATAATATACAAATTTGAGCTAAACTATTTTTACTAAGTGCCGTGGAAACGAAAAAAAAAAGTTTTAGGGTTCATTTTTGCATTTCATTTCATACTTAAGGTTTTCAAAAGTGCCTATTGACTGCGGTAATAGTTTTTTATTAATTCGCCGTAGCTACACCAATTTTTTTTTAAATCTTTAGAAGAAAAAAAATAGTTAAAATAAATAAAATAATTTTTATCGAAGCCGGAACAAGTTTATACATGATATGCCTATGCATATCTGTGGTAAAAAGCGATAACAGCTTATGTCGAGATAAGAAAAAATCATTTTTAAAGTTTTCAATTGCATTTTTTAAAAAAAATTGCCATTGTTTGATAGATTTTAATCTCATATAATATACTATTATTGTGTTGCATTATTAAATTCAATAAAATAAGATCTCTTAATATATTTTTTATTACTTTATTTATCAATTTTGATATACGTAACTGCCTAATTATTTTCTCGACTTAAACTATTATCGCTTTTTACCACAGTATAATATAAAAATATGTTTATTCCATTTTTGTCTGTAATTTTTTGTAATGTATTAAATGATAAGAATTATTATATATACACTGAAGATTTGCATCAGCTATTATCCGCTTATTTACCATTGTTTGCAAAATAAAAAAAGATTATCGACGATAATCCTAAGCCGATTTGCATATTATATGTCTAATGTTTTCCTCTGAAAACAAATCGCAGGTCAAATCGCTGTCCTCTTTGAAGTCGATACTTTTTCAATTGTTAGCTGAAAAGAACTTTGGGAATAAACGATACCCGTACAATACAAAAGACTGCAAAAAGGTAGAAACAGAAAACTCATACTTTTATTTATTATCTATGTATATCCGCAAAATTCCGGAAACAAATTTGATATCCAACTGTGCATATATCTGCTAATAATATTAATAGAGCCGGTGTTTTTTTGTAACTTGATATCGTTCAATTTTCTCGTTTGATTGCGGTTTCCTTTTATAATGATGAAAGAATGCCGACGATACCATCAGCATAACTAATCGAAAATTTTTTTTATTATATGCATTTATAGACAAAATTCTAGGACAGGATCAACCGTATTTATTAGAAGATAATGTTTACCTGGAAGTCCTCATTGGAACTGTGCTTAGGCGTGAAACTCTTCTATTCCTGGTGACTTAAAAAAATGTTGTTTAAGTTTTTAATTTTTCTGGTATGAAAACCTATTGAAAATTATTTATCAATCATTTCATGCTTTGAAGGATTGAATTAAATATCATAAATCTTCGTCCCAACATTTTTGCAATGTGGTGAATCGCAGTAGTATTTTTTAGGCAATTATAAGACGAAACCGCGACATGCGCGCAATCAGCGATGCGACGTGATTGATGACAGCTGATTATAATACCTTTTAGTGACTGCAACCAGTTGCAGTGAAATCGAGTTCTTCGCATCGAATTTTTTTACAATAATAGACGGCAAACTGTTAATAAATATCGGAAAATGAATGACAATAGAAAAAGGCAATACATTTGCAGGCTACGAACAAAATAGTTTAGTATTGTATTTAATATTATTCGCAGTTGACACCGCAACTGGCGAACGCGAAGCGATTGGATCATCGCACGCGTCGCTCTCACTGCAATTCCACCTTAAGGTTGTATTATAATACATTGTATGCCACTATGTCAAATATTGAACTATTCAGTATGGCAAATGTAGTCAGTAAGTGTAATCTTCAATTTTTTCTTTACCACATAATCTTTTTACTCTATTTGGACAGAACTTTTCGTCAAATATTTTACAGCATGGCATAACTTTTTTTAATTTATTTTCTCAGCGCATGAGCAAATTTGTTTATTATGCCGAGTCGAAATACAATTTAAATTTTATTTAAACTGGATGAAAAATATTACCTCTATGTATAAACTTTTTTGTAAAAATCTCCAACAGAAATTCCTTTCTGTATTCGTACTCGAAGGATTTTTAACTCCTTCACACTGCCTTCAATCCAAATAAATGCTCAAAAACATCTTGCCACCCACTTTGAAGCTCATTTTTATAACAGGGTTGTTGACCGCTTAAAAGCTGTTTTTTGAAGTGTGTTGAGACGTTTTCTTCAACACAGAAAATCAATCAATTGGGCATTTTAAATTTTTTCTTACCAATTGCGTTATAGTTAGCTGGACAATTCCGGAACCGTCTAATGATTAAAAGTTACTCTATACCGATAAGCTTGCATTCAAATCTAATTTCTTTAATTAATTAAATCACGAATAGAAAAAATTTTTATTAATAATGCGTCATATTTCTTTGTAATACAATTATTTATTTTCTTCTTTCATAATTTTGTTTTTGTATAATTTACTTTTCAATAAACAGAACTGAACTTTATAAACAGGACTGAGGTTTAAATTGCATTTTACCAAATATTAAGAAAAAATTAACAGAACAGAAAGAAAATATTTCATATTTTTTAAGTATTTCAAATTAGCACCAAAACATAAAGTTGAGAAAAAATGCTAGTTTTTGAAGTGCCGTATTATTTTTGTGCGTAATTACAATTAAATTTCATTTTTTAAAATTCATCTTAAAATATATAATTAAGATTATTAGTAGTAATGTTTATATACTTTCAAAATCTTACAATAAAATTGATTATATTAAAATCATCTTAGTATCTTATTTTGATAAAACTTTTATAACAGTAATGTTGCTGTAAATTTTAACGTGAATAATAATTTACAACCAAATATTTTTTTTTGAAACTGCAAAAAAGATTATTGAACGAGTTTAGTACAAATAGCGACTTTAAATTAAATTGTTTACTTTAGCGCGATAACTATAAGATACACAGTTGTATATGATTATTTACAATTATTGATTTATTGCAAATAAGGCACGTAACTGACTTGTTCCTTACGTTGAGTATAATGTGCGGATCTTATGAAATTAATGGAAGGCAAGAAAAGTTTTGATGATAGATGTTTTCAACAAGTCTATACTTAATATAGCTATGCCCTACTTCACTCAACGGATTTCAATCATGCTACATTCCTACATTTCGCATAAAGGCGCTCTAACGCCAAGCCAACTAAGTTCGTAAGGGCGTTGCGTTTCTGACTAAATAAGTATCTACATTTCACATTTATTATTTTGAAAGTTAATAAATTATAATTAATTCAATACATAAAATTTTGAAAGACACTACTACTGTACATTAATAATTGACTCACGCCCCTTACCGACACCAATCCACCGAACTGGTACACCGATCTCCTTCTCAATGAACCGAATGTAATTTTGTGCATTCTTTGGTAATTCCCGGAATTCTCGAACACTTTCTGTGCTTGTTTGCCAACCCGGTAAGGTAACGTACGTTACTTCAATTTGGCATAGATCCGAAATAGTTCCAGGGAAGTAGTCCAAGGATTTACCATTCAGTGTATAGCTGTAAAAAACACTTTATGTAAATAAATTTCTTAATTTCGTTGGTAAATTATTTACCCAACGGCAACCTTGATTTCGGCCAATGTATCAAGAATATCCAGTTTTGTAAGACAAACGGATGTGTAGCCGTTAACAAGCGAAGTGTATTTTAACAAAGCAGTATCAAGCCAACCGCATCGACGCTTCCTTTTAGTGGTAACGCCGATCTCTGCTCCTCTTTGTTGTAATAGTTCACCAATTTCCTAAGTCATGTAATTAAATTTAATAATTCCAAAAACGAATCAATGAAACAGTAATTAATTACATTCAATTGTTCAGAGGGGAAAGGCCCATCTCCAACACGAGTTGTATAGGCCTTAATAACGCCTATTACTTCACCGATAGTTTGGGGTGGAAGACCAAGTCCAGTTAGAACTCCTCCTATACTACAATTGCTACTTGTCACATATGGATATGTACCAAAATCAATATCCAACATAGCGGCATTTGCACCTTCCACAAGAATTTTTTTGTCGTTACCTAAGGCCGTATGTAAGTAGAAGACAGTATCCTTAACATAAGGTCGCAATTTGTCGGCATAGCCTCGATATCTGATATATAGAAATAATTATTAAGATTACTCCACATCTTGTCACGTAGGAAAAAAAATTCAATACGATTTACCTTTCCAATTCACTTTCAACTTCGAAAGTTACTCCCGGAAATAGCCTCTGGTAAGTAGCAACAATAGAAAGGAACCTAAAGCGGTTTATTTAATATTTTCATAAACATACAACTTTCGCGCTCTATTTACTTTTCCTCAAACAAGTTGAAATCGCCCAACAAATCACCAACTCGAATTCCATTACGAGTCGCCTTACTAGAGTATGCTGGACCAATACCTTTCTTCGTAGTTCCCAATGATTTTCCGCCCTTTTCTGCTTCTTGCATGCCATCAACTTGTTGATGAAAATCGAATACCAAATGAGCCCGATCCGATATAATTAAACGGTTCTGCCATTCGTGCAAGCCTTTAGCTTCATTTTTTGCAAGTTCATCAAAAAGTCCTGGCAAATGAATTACAACACCGTTGCCTGAAACATTAAAAGAAATAATAAAAAAAAACATGAAATAACTTCCATCGCTCGCAAATATTACAAATTTTAGTTGCAACAAAGAAATCATAAACCTTTGTTATGCGACCTTGATTTACTAATAGACTATTGAGTTCTGGCCTAGGTTGTCTTATTGCATTTGGTAACGAAACGTCTTTAAGTTATTTGTATAACAAATTGTTGAGTACCATGATGTACTAGTTACATGAATTATTTTTACTAGTTGTCTCTAGTGGATGTTACTTGTTATCCGGCAATTTTAATCTATCTTTTACCCTTAATTACCTTCACGAGCGCATATTTACGTTCCTATTTTTTTTTTTTTATACAATAAAAATAGTTTTGATAAAATAGTTTTATAGCAAGCGTGCGTCAGTATAATAGAAAGCCAATTATAATTTACTAATTATTGATAACGTATGTGCAAGCAAATGGAGTATAACTTAAAAGAGCTCCTTTTAAGTAGCTATACAAGAAGTGCATGTTGAAAAACAAATAAGCAGTCTCGAGGACTAAGGATTAAGAATCACTGAAAAATTAAATTGAGGAGAGGACTGCGTTGTTAAATTTATATATTTTAACTTAAGAAGTGAATTTATAGCCCTAGATAAAGACATTATACTTTTTATATCTCCGAAACGAAGTATTCTGGACAAGTGAAACACGGAACATTTATATAGCGACTGGCCGCATGCATTTCCATGAAGTTTGAATTAATCATTTTAAGTCAATCTTGTTTTTATTATTAATTTGTTCATGATTGAAATAAAACTAAGTTCATTGTGAATAATTAGACAATATTCTTTCCAAGTCTGTTGCTTTATTTGATAGACTGATAAAAATATATTGTGACAATTAATTAATTTACACAAATGTATCACGGTCTTCAGTTTCATTATCTTTAATTGTTCAGCGCTTTCAAGACGTTTCGATCGAATGTTTAATTGACACATGAAAAATAATGCTGGTTATATTGAAATTTTTATGAAATTACATTTTCGCTATCAGAAGTTACTTCAAGGTACAAATAATAGCTAGTTGACTTTTTCGTAAGATAATTAAAATAACTTTTTTATCACACATGTATATGAAACTATTTAATTTACAGGTAAGTATTAAATTAAATACGAAAGGAGACTGAAAATAAAGAATTAAGAGTATCTTACAATATCAATTACAGTACATATACTAATTAATGGGACATGCGTGATCATTTAAATAACAGAAGTATAATGAGGAAGTAAGGGAAAATATGCTTTCTTACGAGTATATAAACTAACGTGAGATAATTTAATTAAAACAAAAGTTTGAATTAAAAAACAACAGGCTCAATTTAAAGTTCGAGACCAAACCAAAGAATACGAAAATTACCATCAAGCAAGAAAATTTTGCTTTCGTGACCAGCAATAAAAAAAAACATTCAAACATTCTTGTACATAATAAAATAAAATGTTTTCAACTTGAAATCATTAAATAAAATTGTATTTTATCGAAAGCATTAATTAGATCAATGTTAAGATATTCTGTTCTATTTATGTAGTTACTATTTTCTATGTCAATGTTTATCGAAACAAAAAGTAAAAAGCATTGACCTACGGCTGAGCCAAGCGCAATTTAGAATTGTCTAATTTACTGATGTCTTAGATGAAACGCGTAAATTGTATTTAATTTAAATGAAACGTTGAGCGTTTATTTAAAAAAAAAACAAGAAGTGAATTGACTGTTTTATTTATTTCTTTGTTTCTTGCGTGAGTTATTTTTTCTTATTTATTTTGAAGAAATTAATAAATTTGGAAAGTTTATTATGCGATCGCCGTTTGACTTAAAAACTAAAGACAAAGCCAGAAGTGTTGAGGGGCCTCGGTGGTCGAGTAACCTAATTGCACTATTCTAAAAACACGAATCCCATTCCACCTAGCAATGTTCTTACAACCCGTGGTCTAAAAAATGATTTTAGAAGCAATAACAGTACCTTAGCAATGCACTATTACTACAGAAGGAGTCATATAGCAACCGATCTGGAAAACGAAATAAGTTTCTCCATTTAAGGGGTAATACCTAGTCGAAAAATTTTTTTTTCCATTTTTTTTTATTGGCTTAAATTTTGTAAAAACATGTCAAGAGTGATGTCTGACATCATTTTTTATTGAAAACAAATTTTAAGTGGTCGTAAAAGACGAATTTTCGAAGCAAGGCGGAGCGCTTGAAAATGACAAATTGATTTTCGGAGTGAGTTTCGCCCCTTTTACTCGTTACCGGGCGGTGCAAAGGTACACTATATAGTTTCTAAATTAGGTATAGATGGCGTTAATATGTAGTTTTAAGCAAATATTGAACATACGTTGTCTGTGTAGCCATTTTAGTCATTTTAGAACTGCGAACACGTGTTGCGAGCGTTGTGTGAACAGTTTTTTCAATGACGGATTATCTGGTGTAATGAAGGTCATGGATGTACTCGGTATTACTATTGGTCGTCAATGTTTCGATTTTTGTATAGGAAGCGAATCGCGCCGCATTGAACTGGCCGAGCGCGCACTGTCTAATGAGGCAAAAACCAGCCGTCGTGACGCTAAATCGGCGAGAAAAAAAATCGACAGCAGTCAAATCGACGCAGAAGGCCAGTTATATGGTGGATAGCAGAGTAAAGGTAAAAAAATCAACAAGCCTGTATCTTTAAAATTTCATGTAGTAAACACATTGTGAAACTTTAAACGCGTTTTTCTCGAAACTATGTTTTCAAAAACGGCTAGCAGTAGAACTCGAGTAATTTTTATCCGATCGATATGAAATTTTGGCTGTACCTTCTTAGATAGATTATCTAGTCCAGAACACACGATTTTTGAGTTTCATAAACAATTACGATTTTTATAAACAAATTGAGGCCGATTTTTTTGTTGAAAAATCGATTTTTTTTTCAAAGTGCTCGCAAATTTTCAAAAATTAAAATTTCTGAATATCCATGTGTACTGGACTAGTAAAACTCGTGCATATCATGAAAAAATTTCTTTCATTGTTCCAGATATGTTCGTTGAAAACTTGTGCTGCTAGCCGCGGGACGCTTACAAAAAATCTACCTTCGTTCCGTGCACTGCTCAGCCGCCATTTTTTCATAAAAATTAAAATAAAAAATTTTTTTTTATAGTTCCAGATAAGTGTAATGATCCCTCAATATTTCGCATTAATCGATTTTTTAACAAAGACACAAAAAATTAACAAAAAACCGTCTTATTTTTTGCTTCCGACTAGGTATTACCCCTTAACACATATTCATTTAACTGAAAGTACAGAAAAGTCGATTAAAATTATCGGAACGGATGGGAGAGCATCGAAGAGAAGATAAAAAATCTGAGTCTACTTTTAACTTCAATCACAAAGGTTTAATTGCCGATTATCACATTTATTTAATGGTGTGAATTTTAATAATTTATATTCCCTTATAAAAATTAAAATACTTTGATTGCAACTCGTTCAATTTTATTATTACTAAAATCTCAGCATTACTGATCTGAGGGCTATTGTTAATTTTAATGGAGTGCTGCTTACATTAGTTGCTCCTGAATAGATGGGAGAACATTGATAAATTCTCTAACTGAACAAATATATTTCGTTTCTGACAAGCAAAGTGTATGATTATGTCCTTTTTAGCGTAAAGGTGATATTAAACGCGACGCGCACGTGTTAAGCGATGCGACGCCAACTGATAAGAATGCTAGTGAATGCAACCACTTACAGTGATATCGCCTATCGCATCGATCTAATCGCGTCGGATTGTTAGTCTATTTTCTAATTTTGTCGCGCGTGTAACGCCATTTTTTACTGAATTATTTACAATATACGGCAAACGGTTAATAAATACCGGAAAATAAATACCTATAAAATTTAAAAAAAAAACAGGCAATATGTTTGCAGGCTGCAAACAAAATATTTTAGTATTTGATAATATTATTTGGCTGGAAGCAATTCAGCGCAGTCACTAGAACTGGTGTTGGCGATTGGCTGAACTCTTTTGGGTTTTAATCACAAAAGCCGATTTAGCGACTTTGCCTAATTGAAATAGATACATTTGTTTACAATTTTTTTTATCTACATTCAAATGTTTTAGGCGAGATAATTGTTTATCTAGAACCGCGGAGGGGACAAATTTGTCCCGTGACAGTAATTTTGTTTGTAGTATTATTTAACGGCTGCTAGATACACGTTTTACAACATGCCTTTTCATCTCATAATGTGAACCACCATAAAACAATTCAAATCAACAAAAAAATGGGGGGAGGGGCAAAAATATTCCCTTCTTGGTACCTGAGGTTCCGAAAATTCATCGATTATAGTGTTAACTCACACATTTATAGAATTCGTCTAGCGGTGATCGAACGACGACGATTTATATAGATTTTAATTCGATTAAAGCAAAAATGGCAAACGCTCTGGTTGAGACATTATTTGTTTGGTACATATTCCAGCTAAATTGTAATGGCTACAACAGCCTAGTGATAACGCACTATTATTAAGTGATAAAGTGCCATGATTGCCCCATGCCTGCGAATAAAGCAAAACAAAAATCCTAAATCCGGCTGTCCACTCGATAACGCGGCTTTGACAATCACACACCATTTCATGAAGTGTCTCGCACGACACGATAAGATTTCTTCCCTAATATTTCTATAGAGCTCTAAAATTGAATGGGTAGATCCATCAGCTGGAAAGCGATTTTAGTTAATTGCTAGCGAAGATTTAGCTAGCAGTACTTTATTTTCAATAAAATACAATGTTGCATAATAAGTCAATGATAAATATTACCGCATATTTATTTTCATATTTCGTCTAACATGTAATGAAAAATTAAAATTCAATGTATGCATATTGTACTTACCAATAATTGAAACACATTTTTCGTTGATGATTCCACTGGGCAATAAATGGAAATCAAACTCAGTTCCATTCGCGACAACAGTATGGCCCGCGTTATTTCCACCCTATAACAAAATGAAAACAGATTTAAAAGTAAATATACGCACTTGTTTTTTCGTGAAAATTATGTCAGATATTGACGATGTACACGCTACTATCCCATTTATTTTTACTTTGTTATAAGAAAATCCATTATTATTATTGAAAAGTGAAAGTACTGTTTTTAAAAATACTCTTCACATTGAATTTTCTATGAACATTGGTCAATCAATATATACATTATACACAACACGTGTTTAACAATAGATCAGTATAGTTAGTGTGTATTGATACAACTTGAACTACTGCCAAAAATTCATCAAATTTTGCTCTTGAAAACAACGAGAATATTTATAAAATCGAAATTTTCTTTTAATATCTTTCGAACGAAACGAAACTAAAAAAAATTAATATAAATATGTGATCACAACGATGAGACATTTCTCATAATGCAAGGACATTGCGGTCAATGTTTATAAAAATTTCCTACTTGTATGCCCTCATACATACTACATACATCTGTATTGTGGAGAAACATGTTTACTAAACATTGAAGAGTTTCCTTTACTATGGGGGCTATACCTAATATATCTTGCTGTCGGTATTTATAAGTGCGTTCTATGAAGAGCAGAGAGAGTTGGAGTTTTACAATGCAAATTTCATGACTAATGTTTCTCAATAAGTTTTAACAATCAACGATTGTCGATCCCCAGCTTTTCGGATTGTGAATGGATAAGAGATAAGTCTACATTATACAACACAGGAAATTATAGAAAGAATATCCGTATGTGCGAAAGTTGCCGAAATGAACGATCGGTGTTATTTCACAAACAATGAAACTTAACAATAAACACAATTATAAGTTTTACCGGATTTTCCCAGTACAACGGTAGTTCCTCTATTGCACTGCAGCCCAAGTTGAGCCCGGAAATCCTCAATATTTTTCCTCCAATCCTGTTTTTAAAAACATCATTGTTTCCTATCTAAACTTCGCAATGTGGTTGTGAGGGTGTAAATAATACAACAAACATTGCATTCATTAATTTCATAATCCGAATATTTTACAGATCTGTGCGAAATTCGAAATGCAAATAAAAATTATGTAGGCGTTCCAAGTCCTCAGGAAAAATGTTGTGTTATCTGCGAATGCACATCAGCGATAAAGTAAGGTAACATTTTATTGACAAATATACTGTATGTTCTGATGGCAAATTTTAAAACCGTCCAAGATAGACAGAAACGAGCAGTTGAACGTTATTTTCGTACAAAATTGAGATTGCGAGCGAAAACAATTTTGTGTTTTCCTCTAAAATATCGCTAAAAATGAATTTAAATTAATGTTATAATTAAATAAGGACAAACGCATCATAACATATCATAAACTAATTAGCCTCTAGTGTACGCTTACTTTTATGGTAGTGCGATCACAAAACTTCATTAGCACTAAGGATAATGTTTGATCGAGGATTTGAGGTCTTTAGAGGATGACAAGCTGGTCAGGTTCTGCAGGGAATTGGAGTGTTTTTGAACGGATGGAACAGCCCACGAGGATCTGAAGGAATCGCAATGGGCCCGTATGGCGCCTAGTAAGCGCGGTGATTCTATCGCTGCCTGCGCCCCTTGAAACTAAGCTAAGGATAATTTGCAAAAAAAAAAAATTTCTAGATCTTTCATATGGTGCTAACGTCGCCCAAAAATATCTGGATATACTGTATACAGGGTGGGCCATCTAGTGAGGAGAATTCTGCACAAAGATCTCGGATTATTCGCTTACAAGGTCCAATTGACTCAGCAATTGAAGGCGCACGACCATCCGCTTCGTTATCGCTTCGCAATTTGGGCCTTAGAGCAGCTTGAATTGGACAACGATTTTGGGCGAAAAATCATCTTTCCTGACGAGGCGCATTTTCATCTCGGCGGCTACGTTAACAAACAAAATTGCCGCATCTGGGGCTCGGAAAACCCGCACGTTATTGTCGAGAAGCCAATGCATCCACAGAGAGTGACAGTTTGGTGAGGATTGTGGAGTGGTGGCATCATTGGACCATTTTTCTTTGAAAATGAGGCTGGGAACAACGTTTCAGTCAACGGTGAACGTTACAGAGCCATGTTATCCGCTTTTTTTTTTACTGAAATTGAAAACATGGATTTGGTCGACCTCTGGTTCATGCAGGATGGCGCGCCATGCCACACAGCCCATGCCACAATCGATCTTTTACGCACCAAATTCCCAAATCGATGTCAATTGACCGCCTCGGAGCTGCGATTTGACCCCTTTGGATTTTTTTTTGTGGGGAACCGTGAAGGACCGATGTTATGCCAACAATCCAGAGACGATTCAAGCACTTAAGGCCAATACCATCCAAGCAATCCGTGAGCTACAGCCCGAAACCATCAACAAGGTCTTGGAAAATTGGAGTGACAGAATGCGCTACTGCGCAGCCAGCCGAGGCAGCCACTTGAACGAAGTTGTGTTCCATCATTAATGGGAATGTTTACTCTTACTAATAAAGCCATAATACATGGAAAAAAAATTTATTTTGTTCACTTTATTGCATTTTTAAAAAGAAACTTGTATTTGGCCCACCCTGTACATGGAAACAAGCTTATCCCATCGTAAAATTAATTAAAATGTAGAAAGTTAAGAAAATACATAATCTCACTAATAATTTGGCAACCCACTGTACGCACTATATTTTATTTCCGGCCATAGACTAATCACGGCAGTATTTGATTCCTATCTATAAGAGCTCGTCCCAAATTTTACTGCGGTTTGATATTACGCACAGACTATGTAAGTGAAACAATATCTTCTACAAAAAAATCCAGAATTTTATAGTATCTCGAGACAAACTTCCCGCTTTAACTGTTATATTTTATAAGTTGTGACTTGCAAGTGATAAGATCTGAGTCATAAATCCGGTTTATAGAAATTCCACTACTATTCCCTAAAAGTTAGTAAATAAAAGCTGGACAAATTAATTTTTACTAACAATTAACTGTTATCATGGCATTGACCATTTGATTATATCACAAACTTTGATTTTCGAACCGGGGCCAACGACCAAGCATTACAAACAACTTTGATACGAATTTGAATGAGACAAGTACCGGCATATTTCCGACATCTTCCAATCGGAAAACACACGTTATATAAGACTAAGACGCCTCCACATGACTTTGAAAAAAAGAGCAAGGAGGGCGTTTTATTTTCACCGAAATACTCAAGATACGATGCTAAAGAATCAAAATCATCTAGATATAGCATGATCAAGCACGACCGTAGTCGGCACAACTAGATTTGAACAGTTCGCGCAACGTTTAGCCAGGCTGTACAGTGTACACCATAAGCGTGCACTCGCATTGAACTTGAGTCATGAAAACTAAGTAAATAATGTACTCGATTGCGAATTGGTTGGTGTACAAGTTACAAGATGAGGTAATACTTGACGACAGCGATTTTCGATCAGGCATATGGCTATGTCGTCAGTCCGATTCGATATAATTCACATTCGGCTTTTGAATTGAATAGTTTCTGGTACTACAAGTACAACCTTGAAGTTATCAGAACTTTGGCGGCGCACATGTGACTCAATACGACACACGAGTATGTACATAGATAACACATCATCTAAAAACTTATGTAAATTTACGTCAATATCTTGCAATTGCCAATGGTCGGCGGAACGGAAATAGATCAAGCTCAACGTGGGGTTTTCTCTCCCGGTAGGCTCTCTGACGTGATGTGATGGAATACAAAATATAAACATAAAAAAGAAATTTTTTTTTATTCACTTATGAAATTAATGTGAAACTTACTTGGCATCGGCAAACGATATCGGCTTCGGTCGCCAACATGTCGACCACTTTTCCTTTGCCCTCGTCGCCCCATTGGGCGCCCAGCACAACAGTCACTTTCGACTTGTACATATTTAGCCGATTTTCGCGCAATGAATTTACTGGTGAAGTACCGTTTACCAATGGAGACGCGGACATTTGTGTTTTACGTTAAGTTGCTGCGACCGCGTAACACTTTTTCAATAAATTCGTAGTCACGTGGGTAACTGAACAAAACACACCTCTTCGAGTAACTCGCAACGGATGGACGTTGAAACTTTACGATCTGACAATTGCGAGAAGACTGACCAACCTTTTTCGATCAGATGACAGCCGTCAACTTTTTCGTGACACTTGAACGGAAAAGGAATTTACATTTTACAGATGCGCGCAATTGCCATGCTTGCGCATGTCCGATTTGTTGGAGACGTTTTTCTTGTTACAGCGGTGCTTGGTTGAATTTTAAATGTGCGGAATTAACAACGTACATAAATCCAAAGAAACATTCCTGTTTTTAAAGAATTATCCACTAATTTATCGCTCGATAAATATCCTAATGCTTTGAAATTTGGTGAATGTTTTTCAGTGTATCTTTCAAATAAAAAAGTAATTTCCTGCGGAAAAATACCGTTACATATTTTTATTTACTTATGTGACCTCTCGTACTGATTAAATTCGTTTTTTTTCTGAAATTAATATCTGGCCTAGATTAATTTTAAGAAAAACTACAATTATCTTAATTACTCTTTTTAGGTCATGAAGATTTTAATTTTATGATGCCAGAAATTTGGTTTTAAGGCGTAGGGATTTTTGACATTTTTTGCTACAAGGACTTACAATTTACACTGTCAAAATTATATACGCGCCGAGTGCTTAATTAAATTTTACATCGTAGAACAATACGAATTTGGGCAGTATTTGATTTTTGATTCAATTACTGTTTTTGTGTTTATTGAGTACGGGATGTAACCAAACAGGAGACGCGACCTGAAAAGGGGGAAACGTCTCCGGCATCTTAATATTGAGTGCCAACAGTGAAGATTGGTGGGACTTGACATCTTAATGGGTCGCCGACTAGTCCATTCAGCAAAGCTGAAAAAGAAAAACAGATCTGTTATTTAAACGTCTTACCGATTTTTTCGAAGTTCCAAGTCCAGCAATAGTACTTACGACTTATTATTACTACCGGAATTCCTGGTAGTTTTTTTATATTTTTATTGGTACGTTTATTTACCTTTATTGCAGACCGATTTTATGTTTTACAACTGATTAGTTATGTAAATACGAGGGAAATCCAAACATTTGGAATAGATTATGGCTGTTTTATATATTGGTACCTTATCCGTCAATCTTTCAAAACCGCTTTTACTAGTTAAGGAAAAAAATTAAAACGAAACTCGTGTTTTTCTTTTTATTCAGTTTAAAGAACATTGAAAACATATTCCAAAAATTTGTTGTAACAAATATTGAAATCATACATAAGTTTTACATCCACGACTAGTTTCTTAACAAAAACAGCAAAAAAACTTCATCTTTCTTTAAAAAAAAAAAACATAAATAATAATATGCGCTTTTCCTCCGTATCACACAAATCATCATCATCATTAATATTGAAAAAAAACAAGAATTTATTTCAAGTAGACCTTTTGCTGGAATAAAGCACGGCAAGTTAAACAAATGAAATTAACAAATACACAGGAGTGAAAAATGAAACGCACCAAGCAAAACGTGCAAACATAATTAATTCAAAAAATAATCATTAGTTTTACGAGAGAGGATTGTAAGGCCACATATAAATCATGCTCGAAACTGAAATATGTGTGTACTGTGTTGTGTTTACATGGTAATTCGTTAATTTAAATGTTCCGATTCCCTATAAAAAAATTTTTGTTGTATTTGAATCTTCAGCTTTATTTTTTTTTTCAAATTTAAATTAGTTATTATGTTAGACGTTGTCTTTATTTATTCGAGCGTTTTCCTTTGACAACAATTGGCCTATTTTTTATGAAACCTCTCCGCCGCTTTGATGTCTGAAAGTATAAAAGAAATTTATATAAAATTTTTTTCAAAAATACCAACACCAGTCTTTCTAACGCTATAATCATGCAACTTATAGATTCGCACAATGTATAACAAAAATTCACATAATTCAAGGGTATCAAACAACACTCTACTATTGAACGAATATAAAGCAATTCGGGATTCGTACTCATTTATTAAAACTAGTAAATCAAAGATTCGTATTTTATGTTTTAAAGGTTGTTCCTTCTAAGGCCGCGGTCCGAGTAACGCTCACGGTGCTTACATCACCAACAATGCTTACAGTCGGTCCGAATTGTATGCACGCTTACGACGCATATAATTCGGACCGATCGTGTGCACACAGTGTAGTCACAGTGCCTATCCTCGAAACCGTGAGCAGCGTGAGCGCCAGAAAATTACCCCTCCATGCAAATTGTATGCATCGTGAGCGCAAGTCGGACCGGTTGTATGCGTACTAAAAGCGCAGAAAGCGTAATTCTGACCGCGGCCTAAATGTCTACCGCGAGTCTGTTAGTAAAGTCAGTAAAGGACAGTCATTAATTTTTCTTATTTCTAAATGACCTCTACTAGATGATCTTGCCGTGGTATTGTTTGCTGTTCCAAATCTTTTTTATAGAGCACGATCGTTACATATTTAAACTTAATTTTATTAATTATATAATCTAAAGTCTTTTCATTCCAGAAAAACTTATTATTTTTTTAATTAATGCGAAAGACGTACAAACTGTTAAGTTATTCTTAGTATTTCTTTTCCGAGCAATTGTACTGAACTGCATTTATTCATTGAGAAACGGTAAAAAAAAAACAACTTTTTTTTAATCAATGAAACGCCCAGCATTATTCAAATTGATTAAATCTAACAATAACTCGATAAAAACCACGTAATAGCGACATATCAATACATGAACGTTTCGATCGAGCATGTCCCAATCTTATCTCGAATGTTTTCCAACTGGTAGAAAGCAATTTTTTCGTTCGGCGATAACAGAACTTACGGATTAGTTACAAAAAAAAATTTTACTTACTTTTCGCGATACATAGTTGCCTGGCGATACGATTCTCTCGTCATTTCTTAAAGCTGGACGATTGAATTCATGCGGTTTTTTGACGCGATAAATTCGAACGAGCCAATGTTCAGTTGTGTATGCTTCTTCTAAATAAGTCAAATCGAAGTCTTTGTTCCCTATCACTGCATTTCTTGTTCGATCGTATCCAGATGGCCCTCTATATTTAAAATAAAAACGAAGCACAATAAAGTTTTGTAGTTAAGTTGTGATACGATAGCAACGAACCTATAATCTAATTTCAGTTCCCCGAATCTATAGTAACTCAATTTGTACATCAGACAGTTAAGTAATGCTGGAGCACCTTCCGCATCGATGCGAAACTCTCCACGATCAGTGAAAAAGTCACTCTCACGAATATCTTTAGGATGTTCACCTTCTGCTATACGCACCATCCACAGAAATTTATTGATATCATCACCCGAATATCCAATAACCCCGCCGAAAATTACTAAAACATAGTCCACGTCCAACGATGTCATGATATCGTAGGCTTGCTCCTCCGGCGAGGACATTGCCTTACCGACTAGTGCTATATGACTATTATTCCAAGTATTGTTGTCCACCAGTGTAGTTCTATTGGCCATTCCTGCTATTTGATAACCATAATCCCACCACGACATAACGCGAGCATCGTCAGCTGTATTTTGCGACAGCCAGTAATACGCTTCACGGAAATCGTCCAAAATATTTCGCGTTCTGGAAGAGAAGGAATAGTTTCTAGACGAAAAAATATTTTATCGAAACTGCGTTACCCGTCTTGACTGTTGTGGAATGCAAGGACGATAGATGGGCTTGAATAAGCATTACTTGTTACCCAAGTGCAATGTACGGCGAACATCATCAGAAGCATAAGAATTGCAACGATAACGATGCTCTTCACGTTTGAACCTAGACCAGAGCTAGATTCGTGCGACGATTCATGTTTTGGGCGATGCTTTAGTTTACCAGCCTAGAAAATGGAAACCGAATGAAAGAATTTGATATAACGGAGCAGTTGATTTAGAGTATGGTTTACACAAATTTTGAGTGAGCCAATTAAATATAAAATTACCTTGTCGTACATGTTCTTCTTCTCCGTCGCACTTTCTTCAGGTTCTTCAACGGGCTGCTTACTTGGCGCGTTGTCTTCTTTCAGGAAGACTTCCAACAAACAGGAGAATGCAATCCCGGCTAGCATACAGACAACAGGTGTGAGCGTCAGCATCAGCCGAACCATTACACCGGCGAAGTAAACCGCACTGATCGCATAGAGGACAACAAAAACTCGTTCGTCGTTGATTTTCTTGATGCAATACCATAATCCAACCGGAAATGCGCACACCAATATATGCAAATCGAAGAAGAATGAGAACCAAGTAGTCGGTTGATGTTCCGAAACGGATGCAATGATCGGAATGTGTATTTTGGCGTAGCCGGTGTCCCAAAGCGAATAGAAGCGACCGCTCCATGGAGCAACCACGCCCATCAAAGTCAGAAGTACGACGGCTGCGAAAACAATAACTGCAGCGAATAAAGCGCCAAAAATAAACAGCTTCTTAAATTCGGTCTTGGATAAAACACTTTGGAGATATTTCAGGAAAGCTACAGCCATGAGAAGAGCAAAAACTCCCATAGCTGCCATGTGCTCGCTCGTCCTAATCGGTTGGAACCCAACGAATGGGATTTGCATAGAAAATAGCAGACCCAATATATAGAAAGTTGTGTAGCTTGTGAATAGGCGTGGCGAATAACGGCCCATGATAAGAAGAACGAACACATGCAGCGGTATTAAATTGATGATGAAGACATAGCCGCCCCAAGCAGACACCATGTAAAAATAAGAAACAGCAGCCATAGCTGACCAGAAGACCGATCCTGTCTTTACGGCCCGAACCCACAGGAAGTAAGTGAATTGGAGAGCAAAGATGGCGATACCCTCATTGTCGTACGAGCCTGCCACCGATCGACTAATATAGCCCGGAACAATTGCAATAAAACTGGCTGCAAACAGTCCCGCTCCCGGCGACCATAGCTCCTTCGTCAGCAAATACGTAGAAATAGCGGTAAGACCACTGGAATGAAGAAAAAAAAAACTTAGTAAAAGGCACACCGAATGTCGGAATACCGTTCAAAAATCAAAACTAACCTGAAAATAGGTGCCAAGAAAACACAAATGTCCCGAATATGAACCGGAATGTTCAATAAATGCAACAACCAGTGAATTCCGCCCGATGTGATCATCAGACCTGGATAGACGGTACCACCGACTATCCTGCCGAGCGGATACCAGGCCCGCTCATCGAACCAATTCAGAAATTGATAATATCCATGCTGGACCATGTAGGCCGTAGCTCGATAATTAAACCATGGATCGAATTCGTGAATGATACTCTCGAATCGGATAACAGCGAATAGACGAGACGAGAAGCCCGAGAGCCACGCAATCAGAAGTACCGCGAATGTGATCAGGCTGCTGTAGCCAGCTGTCCGACGATTCAGGAGCTTCGTCGGCCGGTTCATCATTTTTTTTTATTTTTCGGATACTCACGTAATTGTTGCCAGTTTTCTTTCGATTTTTATCCACTCTTTAATTATGTAGGAAAATAATCGGGTACGATTTGTGCAATTGCGTCGAGACCGCAATTTTTGTCCCGATTTTCAAGCAAACATTTGCACAAAAGTGGCCGAAGAAAAATCCAAATGACACGTCGCCCAACAAAAACACCGGCTGACAGATAGGCAACTTAATAAAAATTAAAAGAATTTTATCTTTTTTTTTTCTTATTTGAATGTTAAAGTTGCTCAATTAGTGCGGTGCATGTATTTTATTTTACAGTTTGAGGTGCTGTGGGTTTTGGTTCTTTCATTGGATAGGGTTTTTAAAGTGCTCAATTAAATTAGGCAATTATTTTGAGAAGAAGACAGTTACAATAAATAACGTTTGAAGAAGGACATAATAGGTCTGTTCTTTTTGTCGGTGTAGTGTACTCAGTGTACACTTTCTGCCCTAATGCTGTTCTTTTTGTCGGTGTGACGTCAGAGGTTGCTGTTCTTTTTGCTAGTGTAGTGTACTCAGTGTACACTATCTTACACTGGATCGGGAGCCGGTGTAAGATCTTCTTCTTTGTCATCTGTCAGAATTGATGGCTCTATGCAGATAAAATTGACTTTGTGCATTTATGAAAATACTGTTTTGAATGAATAAATGCAAGAATATTGAATGGCAATAAATTTGCATTGATAGAAGTGAAAGAATAAAACAAATAAAAAAGTTCGGAATTTTAGCTGTCATTTTTCTACACTAACCCGTTCTTTTTGCGCGATCTAAACCCTACACTTTCAGTGTAAGTTGTATCCCATTTTCAGTGTAAGTTACACTAAAATGTGAACTTCACCTGGCAAAAAGAACAAACCTAATAACAGAAAGAACAAGTTTCTCTGACGTCACTCCCCGAAAAGCAAAGGAATCATTTTAATATTTGATTAGAAATATTTCTAGTACCTCAACCTCAGAAAAATTTCATTGATTTAATGATTTCTTTTTCATTTAATACTACCTGTTTAGTTCTGTGTATCCTTAAGTCTGAGAAATCTGTCAATTGACTTAAAAAATATATTAATTCAGATTACTAGCTTCGGCTTCTCATAGAGTAGATAGTTGTAAGTAAGAATTTAACTGTTTATAGTGTTTATCGTTCTGATCATAACAAAAAATGTTTGTAAAAGACCTTAATCGAAGATCTAACAACATTGAAAATAAAAACATTCTAGGAAAGTAAAATATATTATATATTTTATTTTGTAGATATTTACTTAAATACTGTGATTTCTAGATAGTCGAACACTGTGACAAGATGATGTATGTATGTATCTAATAATTGTTTAACCAATTTTACGATTCTTTAGTAGCAACCGCATATTGCGTACAAACACCTTGAGTTTTTCTCAATAGCTTTCTAATAATCACAAATGGTAACTAGGCATTGATTAGATCTAACATTTTATTTTTATTATATTTTTTTTTTATTTTCTAAAACGTAATCAACCTTTCTACATACATTATCTGTTCACATTATCGAAAATTATGAATAAAGTTAATTATGATTGCGTAATTACTTCGCAATCCATGTACTAAGATTAAGATCAATCCAAATTTTAAACGTATCCTTATACCTACCTACCTACTATCAGTTGCTTTCATTTTAATTTTAGGTAAACCTACTCGTTCGTTTAAGAATAATTTATTGTAATTACATTGTATGGTCCGATATGTTTGTGATGTAAACTACGACAGGTCTGCCACGCGAGATATAGGTACAACCGAGTGGGTGGGTAGCTGCAGTCCAAGTTCTCATCAATAGTTAAGGAATGTTTTCCGCAACCTGTGCAATTGCAGGAAGATGATGAAGGATACAATAAAAGATTCAGTCAGGTTTCTAACCCGGAACTCAAATTATTTTATAATTAAATTTTGTTCTACCTCATATAATGATTATTGTATTATAGCGTTTAATCAAATGCATTAAATTAAACTTTATATAAACTCAGACTAACATTTGATATAATCTTGAATTTTCTATTTTCTTAAAGTCATCTTTTGCCCAATTATATGAAAAGAATAACGAGAAGGCCACTGAGCGGTTGGTGTTTCAACTAATGAAGCAGTTGAACTTTAATAGATTTACTTTTGTGCATGTGATCAACTCAAATAAAGTTCAGACAGGTGTTAATTCTAACATAAATGAATCTTATAATGGATTTTTAGCAAAAAAACTTTAAAGTTCTTAATTACCAATAATTGTTAGATATACGAGTGTACGTCCAACAAACTAGTCTTCCGAAGATGAATTGCGAAAAAATTTATGTTTCTAATAAACTAATGCTTCTGCCTGTCTACCTGTTCTGAAATAAATACAATCGCAGTACCTTAGTCATCAGCGCCATCTCACAGAGGATATCATTCGAACTAATTAGTGAAGATTTGTAGTAAAATAATGACAAATTAATAATTTTACCATTATTTTATAAATCGTTTTAAAATAAAACTTAATATCTGAATAATATCACTATTATGAGTTTTATATAACTGGAAAATACTCGAGCGCTAGCGAGACGAAGTGTGGTATGTAGAGGTATCGCGAGACAAGTCTACAAGCTCTCGGATTGATTTCACCCCCTCCCCCATCTCTTGCTACAATTGCAGAAATAATAATAATTCAAAACATTACATTAAATAAATAAACATAGAAAAATTAATAGTATTGGGAAATTTTTTTCAGGCTATCAAAATTAAACAATTAGTTCAATTTAATCCATCTATTACACTAGGAAATCAAAAGCGAAAGGGGCTTTTAATTAATATTGTTGAAATTTTTTGCACGAAATTAATATACAATAAAAGGTACAGAGAAGATGAAGCACTGTTTCCTCCTCCTCATCCAGGCAGCTTCTACAGAAGTAGTGTTGCCAAGTATTGTTCTTGGTTGAGCACTAAAATATGTTTTGAGCGTTAACCTGGACATCCCCATCGTACCATTAATGGTACATCAGTTTCAATGGTGTTTGTCTGTGTAGAATTTGTACCGATCCACCAACTTTCTGAGAACCTTTCGATTGTCAATTGTTAGGAGTTATTGAAAATGTATGGATACCAAGTCTTGATAAGTTCTATTACTCTGTTGATTAAATGATGATAAATGACATCCACTTCAATTTGTGCTTGGGCTTATCCGTGTTAATTTCAACTTAAAGGCACTAAAATTTAATTTATTCATATCAATCGCAGGCATATTCAAATAAAGTGCAAACGGTAAAACTAATTTATGACCGCTGAGACGATATTATTATTTTGAGCACCAAATCGCTGAAATCACTAAATTGACATCACTGTACAGAAGTCGTTTGAAAAGAGGCCGAGTCTTTTATCATGCCGACCAATAAGACAGTGTCCGGTCAGGACAGGACACCGACTGTGGTGCTGTGCTGATATTCGCCCTTTTGAGCAAAGTCAGCCTTTTAGAGCGAGTAAGATCACGAAAACATTTTGCATCGTCCGTATACATTAGGATTTGAAAGAACCGAACTCACGTAATTAAAAAAAAAATAACAATATGGGACCCTGAACCACTCCAGAAAGTATGAAATATTGTTGAGACTGCAATATCCCCTGGATATTACAGTCAGAAAAAAGAATAGGTTACGGAGGAATTATTTGTTTGTACCTGAAAATTGGTCCCGGCATTCGTTAGAACGCCACAGTAAGAACCGAGAAAAAGAAGGTATAAGCGCCTCAGAAAGAGACGCAAATTACCTTTGAGTTTTGAGCTGGAAAAAGAATTAAGTATTAAGTTTTGCGGATAACTTACTGGTTCCAACTTTCAAGTGAAAAAATGTAAAAAGATTGTCGATGGTTAATTTAAAATAAGTACTTTTATTTTCAAGACGTCTGTTGGTTCTGATTGTTGTTGTTTACGTTTTTTACGTTTGTTTACAACCTGCAAGCTATGCGGTTGTTTGTGCTTTTTCATTCTGTTAACAAATTGCACGCCAACCTGCCGGTAATTGGTGATCAAGAGTAAATCCAAACATGGAATTTTGGTACCGATAGGGTGCTGGGCACAACAATATAAAGAGCTCCTCGAAATAACACATTTCAGAAAAATCGAGTTCGAAACTCGAAATCAGCAACTTCTTTGCCGTAGTTGTAGGATCCTGAAAGCTTGTTTTCTCTTAGGGTTCATGCAGGATTCAGTGTTGGTTGATATCTTGCCAGAATTAAGGAGTTCCGTTACAGTTGGGTCAGTGTGGTCCTTCTTGGTGCTACTGTGGAGTGCCGCCACGCTTTCTTTTTTCATTCATTGGCTCTGTTTTTTTCATTTGCATTACATTCTTTAAAAGATACTCTGACAAGTGTGGATCCTAGTCTTCCAGGAAAATGTTCGTTCGCTGATTTGTTAAAAGGATCTTCAGTAATTTTGTAATTCTTATCCAAAAAAAATTTAAATATACCTATATATTGTTATGTATTTGTATCGAACATAATAGTTTACCTACTTAAAAAAAATTGTATATGTACATACATACATATATAAAGGTATATTCCGATGGTCGAATAATTTTCATTAGGATATCTATTACTTGCGTGTATCATTTCTCTATACCGCACGCAATGAACAATGTATGTAGTAGATATATATAAAAAATGGTATGCTTTATTTATTGTAAGGTCATCAATAAATCACTTGAAATCGTGTGAACTAGTGCAATGTCGATAAACGCACAATGACGCAAGTTCTGCAATTATTTCATTATCTGCATTAAAAGTGTCATTTATCTAATAAAGAGTTACACTTCTGTCTTTCACTTTATTACCATCACCGGCACCCATCACATCGTAACGCAATTTCAAATCGCATTAAAACTTGTATCATTACAATATTGTGTATTTCCGTATTAATAAATAGCTAATAATAGAAAACGTTTAAGAATCTGATACATAATTCTACATAATACATAGGTGACCTTTGTTAAACTGTAATATGTAAAAGTTATCAACATTCTTCTGGAGTGAAAATGTAATAGGTTTCATGGTAATGTGAGAATATGCACAATTGTTTGTAAGTGCAATTTTAAGTGAAATTTAGAAAAAGCGTAAAAAGTTAGATTCTAAATTAATATTGTAATTTTCTCTTTCCAATTTTTTATATTACAAACTGTGATAACTGTTTTACGCGAATGTAAATTTTTGCACTTATACAGGATTTGTGCTCTACTCCCATCGATTTTGTTAAAATGTTAGCGATGTTTTTTTCTAAATACGTAGTTATTTTAACGAATTTTCGGTTATTTGTATACCCATTATTTTTGGCTGAACTATTTCAAGAATGATTACCAGATTTTTCCTATTTGATGTTAGAAAAAGACTTATAAAATTGTTCTTTTTTCACAAATTTGGGACATGCAGGACTGTCCACTACGAGAAGCCGAGATAAATGAAATTGTAAAATTTTAAATTTGTTATAAGTCAAAATCACATTCATACTCGTAATGAAAAAATAACTTCAAATCTATAAATATAAGTGGATATGTTTGTAATATCATAACACGTGAGGTGAGAGCTAAATAAATAAATACGGCAAATGAAAACGGGAGTTAAGCCCCGTTTACACGGTGATAGTTTTTGCGATAGTTGATGTCATGATAATTACTATCGTCATAACTATCATCATGTAAACTTCTCGATAGTTACTTTCGCGCTATCATGATAGCACTATCGCACTATCACGTTTGACGAGATAGTTGATAGTATAATTTAATAGCGATAATTTTATTTTGACATTAACAACAAATTTTATTTTGACATTAAAAAAAAAATATTTAATTTGAAAAAATAATAAAATTTAGTTTTTATTCCAAAAATTAATTTAATTTGTTGTGAGTACATACTTGTTGTTTATTGGTATATCGATATTTAAAAAAAATATCAATATCGGCTGATGACATATCGAAAAAAAAATATCGATATATAGAATATTTTTTCCAATCAGAAATAAATTCTTATCTCTCTTCCCGTATCAAATTTAACGTTAAGGGGAGCATATTGCAAAGGTTTTTCAGTGTAAATTTCATGACCTATTTTCTCAGAAACCACTCGAATCAAATTTGGACAATTATTCCTTACTGCAAAACGAGCAAGATCTTGAACAGCTGTCTTCATATAATGCTTCTGTAAACATTCTTTTTTAAATAAAAGTGATTTAATGAGTACATATTGTTTTATTGATTGAACGTGGGTGAGACTTATGGAGATGAAGAGTAAGTTGCCCGTCAGTGGATGGAAACTGATTATAATCCCTCTGCAAGTCGACTGAAATACAGACTACTACCTCACTTTGTGTTTTATTTTTACAACTTCACCAATGACTGCAGCTGCAACCAACTCTACTTGAGACAACAACGTTTGACAATTGCCTAATTTTACTGTCGCACTATCGCACCGTGTATACAGGAGACTGTCGCGCTATCATACTCTCACACTATCGTGCTATGCTCTCACGATAGTACTATCATTCAACACTATCATCGTGTAAACGGGGCTTTACTTAGGTTTTTTAGAATTTCAACTAATAGCTAAGAATTCTACAAAATAATTACGTGTACGCAATACAATAAAGAAAAGCAGTCTTCGTATTTGTAGTACATAAAAATCCCCTAAGTGTTTATGCTTCATAATATTATTGTCAATTTATTTTCGTTATTGTTAAAAAAAAGTATATTTGTTCATTACACCATAATGCACATTTTGTTGTTTTATTCGTTTAATTACTCTTTCAACCTTGTCTACTATAGGAAAATTATACTTTTGGTTCTTGAAAATAATTTTTGCAAGAAGTTACCTTATTTTGCGTAAAACTAATAACCGGAGATAATGCCATAATTTTTCAATATTCTACAAAATTTTGTAATCGATCACTGAAGTTGAAATTAATTGAATGTTCAGAAATTCATAAGTCTGTACATACGTATACCTGCATTCCTCCTACATAGTTGAATTTAATAAATATTAACAATTTGTGGCTGACCGGCGTCTAGCAAATCGAAAGTGAACGTACATATGCGCCTTGAGTTCTAACGACAATTAGTTGAACTCATGTACGCGTTGGCGCGAAAACAATTAACATAACATAAAAAGTGTTAAGAAAATATTTATATTCTATTTATTTAATACATTCTAAAAAATACATTTTAAACAAATCGATTATCGATTATTTTTTATGTCGCAATAAGAATAAAAATGTCTTAAATATTGCAGACGTCTTACTTTATCGACAAATTGAATTATGCGGCTAAGCATTAGGTTGATGCTATGGTAGGTGAACTGTCTGTTGCACTGAACACTGAGTCACAGCACTTCAGAACGTAACGAGTACCTATTACACGTGCATAAAGAAAAACATAATAATGCCATCTCTTAGTTGATTTAATAATACTTAATAGAAAAATACACTAAAAAAGGAAGGTAGTTAGAGTAAAGTACTGAAACTGGCGTGAGACGTCACACGCCTTAAAACTGGCGAAAGGGAGTTCCACAGCGTAACCACTCTGACGAAGTCTACCACAATGTCGCGGTACAACAAGTGCCAGCGCTCTCGAGGACTTACCAAAAACAATTTTTTCGAAAAGATATGTCGGACAGGCAGTAACAACTAATCCTCTAACAACTAAGCCTCAGTTATAATGGTTCCGATCCGATCCGGCAACGTCGGAGGGCAAAAATTTCTAGGCACAATGATTCCGTTCCGACATCCATCAAAGTGACACTGTCGAGGTGTAATTTTGATTTTTAGTAAGGCTAAGGAGGTGGTGAAATTCAATAATTCACCTCTTAGCGTCGGAACGGATAGAAGTTGAAAGTTGGTCAACTTTACCCCTCCGTTTTGTGTCTCGGATAATTACCGGAACGATTGTGACTAGGCGTTCCGAAATTCCCTTTTAGATGTGTGTTGGATGGAGACACTCAACACTCTCCGTTTTTCGGATCGGATCGGATCGGAACCATTATAACTGAGGCTTAAGAAGGAAAGGTAGTGGTATTTCATAAAATTTAGGAAAGAGCACCCAAGGATACACTTTCTAACCGCACTCACACTTTCATACCTTCTCTTGTCGCAAACAAATCTAGTGCATGAGTTGAAGATAACACTTTAACTTGGTTTTCTTCCCCAATGCTCATAGATGAGTAAACTGCACTACAATAAGGAAAATGTGGAAGGATCAAAGATCTTATTAGTATATTTGACACGATGCAAGCATTCATTACACTGATGAACACACCCATTCATAAATTACTAGTTTTCTTTGTCACCCAGCTATTAAAAGAAATTATGAAAAAATTATTACAACTTAAATTTAACTTTCCAAACAAATTCGTGGTTAATTTTTTTAGGGTGCCTAAGACTCCCGAAATTTGGCTATAATTAGTATTTTAAGGTTGGCGGTGACGTTATCATTTCTGATGCATCCCAACTTTAATTACTTTTTGAACTTTCTTTTGAAGAATAATAACGTTACACTCAACCTGTTGGCAGATTGTCTTAAATATTCGGCTTATATGTATATATAGCTATATAAACCTACGTAGTTTGGCCACTTTAAGATAAGCCGTTTCCGTGGTATAAAAACTACTAATTTTCGCTATAAGCAATCCTTTCACGTCTAAAAGTATACCATTGCTGGCTATCAATATATTAAAAATGCTTCTTAAAATATGGAGCATTGCCCGAAATATTTTTATCAAAAAAATTTAAGTTTTTTAGTTTCGTATACATTCCGAATTTCATCTGTTTACCGTTAGTAGTTCCTAAGAAGTAAACATGTCCTCTACTGTTCGGGTCCCACGAAGGTACTTGTAAATACACCTGTTAACATTTTTATTCATTACATATTAGAATATTCGCATATTACACTAATTTCAAACTTATAGCATTAGTGCTTTTTGAGATATAAAAATCCGATTTTTTTCGTTTAATGCTATCTTCCTTAACGTTAAAATTTTAGCACGCATCTTTGGGGTTCTTAATTTATGACGCGTATACACACGATTAACGATATGTTTTTTCGCAAGTTTTTTGAGGTCTACTAAAAACAATAAAGTAAAAAGAATATTAATAACAACAACAGTTCCACGCCAAAATCTCTTTCGCAAGAAAGCAATGGTTAGCAAGAGCGTATTTATTCCTGAACAAAAAGAATAAACAGAACAATCAATTTAAACATATGTTAAACCTTCGAATCTAATAAAAGGTTAAGAGCTATAATAGATTACTTATAGCGCGTATCATTAAATTATCGCCAGAACTAATTAAAAATATTTGGTAATGTAAACCATAAATATTGTAGATTTTTTGCAAAAATTTATTGAACGCCAAAGTCCATATCGGGGATTATAATTTATGATTGTGCTTTCAAGTATACAAAATGAACCACAATATAAAAAGTTTAAATATTATCATGCAACAATTTTATATGCAGTACATACTTTCACCAAGAGAGATTGCAGGAGTGAATTATACATACCGGCAAATGTACCAGAAATCGAAACCGGTCTGAATTTAAAAAGATTTTTAACTGGGCATATTATTTTTTTATTATCAAGTAGATGACGCGAGAACTGAGAAAAAATGATGATTTCAATTTTATTTTGGTTCTGTCAATTACGAGTATTTAACCAATTTATTATCACCTTGTCTAGATTAAATAATAAACTAAGTACCTGTGTGTGTATCGAATTTATTTCATTGAAACGGTCAAAATAATTATTAACATCTTTTTTTCCGGAAATTTTAATATGATTTATTTAAGGTAGGTACACGTTACAATAAGTTGACAAAAGTAGTTGACATAATTAAGGTGATTGGATATGGGCGACAAAGTTATCTTTTTTGTGGTATTAGAGCGTATTGTGGTATTAAACCAAAGAGACGATATAGGACAAACTTATAATGCAAAGCTGAATTAAAAAGTAACGATCCATATTCGGGCCATATGTGAACAAATAAGGGAGTAAATTTAAATAAAATAAAGTTACGCCGGCAGGCTGACCTTCTATGTTCCATAGAAAAATTTGCTGTAATACATTCATGGCGAAGCTTTGTCTATGTTTTCACATAAGTACATTGTATAATAAGTTAATACAAAAATGTTGCAAGTTCGCCGAGGACGAAGTCGATGATGTATTAAACACGAACAAAAAGAAGATTGTATATTAGAAACGAATGATGTGATAAAGTAAAAATTCATCAGTCTTTACGCAGAAGATGAATAAAAAAAATATCGATTTTAGACCGAATAATTTGATTTTTATATCTAGCGAAATCGGCAAATACTAAAAAATTTAAACTTGTAATTTACCTATATGGAGTTATAGTGTTTCTTACAAAAAAAAACATAGCGGCGCTGTTACGATAGGCACCAAGTCAATCGCATTATACTCTAGATGAAATACTGAACTCCGATTTATATTGAAGTTAATGATACAGCAGAAAAAGGACTCTCTTTTGATTGATTGGAACTGTAGCTACCTCATCGACTGTTTAAAATTTTTGTTCTTAAGCACTTTTACACAGGATTGACTCACACGATTTACGACATATTTATCCCTTTAGGTATAAGTATTAAAAAACTAATGTATACAAAATTTTAAATTTCTATAGTTTGAAGTATTTTGAAGTTTTCGGCTAATACTGATGGATACTTGTTTTAAGAACTTCTGTATAGGAGCTAACCGAAGAAGTAAGAGGATTTCGCTCAATAGCTAACTCCATCTTACTTTTAACTCAAATTTCGACTTCCCAGCTCAACGATTTCTCGAATTATAGTGGTTTCCGAAAGCTCATATTTTTGAACTAGCTTTAATAGTCTGAAGTATAAAAAAAATTGGTGCATTCATTTTAATTAAATGAAGATAAACGCGTAATTGTCAGCAAAGCAGTTATGAGTAGTAGATTGTCATACCCTCATCTCCAAAAGTGTATGTTTTGTGAAAATTGGAAGAAAAATTTTTGAACACATGACCAATTTTACTTTATTATTTTTTAATAATAAAGTATTGTGATCGACCTGAAATTTCAAAAAAGTTTGCTACCCTGAAATTTTGTATTTACACGTTTTAGGACTAGTAAACCCCAAAAAAGCAAAAAAAAAAAATGTTCGTCTGTCCGCCGTAGACGCCGTACGCTGTCCGCCGTACGCCGTCCGCCGTACGCCGTACGCAAAATCGTTTGAAGGCGCGTAGCTCCCAAACCCGTTGTGATATTAAATTGAAATTTTTACGGTGGGTAGATTGGGTGAACCCCTACGACTGGTATATTTTTGTGGGGTGGGGGTACAAGGGGAGAGGAGAGGGGAGCGTTTTAAACGAAAAATTTTGGTTTCTAGATCTCAGGAACCACTTATGCTAGGAGGCTGAAACTTGGAACTTATGTAGTACTATGATAATGGACTCAATTGGAAAAAAATTGTTGATATTGGTTAAGGGGTGTGGAAGTGGGGGGGGGGAAAACAATGCGTCTTTAACGCATGAAAGACGGGATTGAAACATTCTAAAATCGATATCTCCTGAACCATTGTTGTCAGAAGATTGAAACTTTGTTGTTGTCCTAAGGGATACTTCAAGATTAGACAAGGGCTAACATTTTTAAGAGGGGAGGTAGGGTGTGGGGGTGGGGGGGTGAAAAACTTTGGATTACAATATCTTTCGAACCAATTACACCAGGAAGATAAAATTTAGTTTCTGTATATGGGATCACAAGTGGAGTCTACCAAAACTAATTTTTTTTAGGGTTGAGGTGGAGCACGAAAGTGGGGGGATAGCAATTTCTCAAAAAATGTCATTTTTATATCTCAGAAACCGTATCAGACATGATCTTGAAAATTTTACAGGAGTTGGGGTCGGTAAACTTCTAGTAGAAAAAAAAATTTTGGTAGTGTGGGTGTTGGGGGTGATGGTGAAAGGGGGTAGAAAGGAAAACATTCTGATTTTTATTTCTCGAAAACCATAATGAATCGAAAGCTAAAAATTTAGGATTATATAGAGCCACTATGGAGACATCCTAGAAAAATACAATTTTTGATAGGGGTATCATGGTACGGGGGAGAGGGGTGGTTTTTTATATCTCAGAAACGGCTTATGCTAGAAAGTTGAAACTTAGTACGTATATGTAGATGTACTATTAGAGTAATTAAAGCAAAAAAAAGTTCATATTTTTATTGGCGTTCAGAGGTTGAGTAAAAAAAATGTCCGTGAATCCACACTTTCACAAATTTCGTTAAAACTTTTAGACATGTCGAGCTATCAAAGCAATTTTACTTCTGCGGGCTATTTATATAAGCGCCTACTAACGTTCTTCAAAATTTTTCGATATTCAACCCCTAAAAGGGTGTAAAGTGGTTGTGTACATATTTACGAATTCTGATATATTCCTAAGGTATATTGAGACTTGGAATTCACGTTTACTTCTATAAGCTTTAAACGTAGTCGGGGAAAACCCCGATTTAAGTATTTTTCTCTATTAAACCCCCTGGGGGTATTGTTCAAGTTTTCACTGATTCCGAAAATCTCTTAGGTTTAAAATAAGTGATCGAATTCGCTTTTACTACTATGAATTATTCTATTGATAAAAAAATACGTAAATAAATAAAAAAAATCTGCCAACAGTCTGGGCGCAACTTTATTATTTTATGGGTAGAAGTCCAAAACGTGTTTAATGATGAGATACGGTGTTGGGTACTATGCGACTGACAACCAAAAAAATAACCAGGAGGCTATTTGGAACGTTATTTCTTAGGTTGTCAGTCGCATAGTACCCAACAAAGTATCTCATCATTAAACGTTTCGGACTTCTACCCATAAAATAATAAAGTTGCGCCCAGACTGTTGGCAGATTTTTTTTCTTTTTGACGTCAAAATTTGAGAGTGTCTATATACCTTCTCGTCTATCTTGCTATATTTTCATTTGCTATGTTTTACAGGGCTCGTTTTAGATGGTTCAAATTAAGTGCATCTTTTTCAGGCGGAGCTTCTTCAAATATAAAATTTTTGATGACTTATTGATATACGCAAGACGGGGAAATAACGGGTGGTACTCTGCGGCACTTCGTTTCCTGTTTCATGAGAATTTTTACTTTAAACTAGGAATAATAACCCCATGACCAGACAAATTTGTACGTAACCTGATCACTAGCCCGCCGAGGATTTTATTGTTTTATAGAAATTTAAACATTATTTAATATACAGATAGGATAACATTAGAAACAGTATCGTTTTCACTAAAAAATTATAATGTTCTACAGATTTCATCTGGGGTATAATAACGTACTACTACTTTATATATTAAGATACATTGTAAGGTGGTTTGAGGATGTTTTAAGTATAAAACAACCTCTTGACTAATTAAGAAATAAAATGGTTATTTAATTCTATATAATTTACGTTACGATCAGATTATGTTGTACAAGCAATAATTTTCATATCTAATTGAATTTATATGTACTACATTTGCTCATTATTAACTTCATAAGTATACATCTTGGGTTTTTGATTGAAATACCAAAATCTTAAGCGCATATAATAGTAATTTATTTGACTCTCACTTATCACTCTCAATATATTATTTATCCATTATTGATCTACTAACGTAGGTAATACGATAATTTGATGTCAGTCTAATTTCAATCACGTCAAACAACAATTAAAATATAAATCAGCTTGTCGTAACACCTTTTGTTGATTTTACAGGTAGGAAGCCTTGACTTCATGGACTACATCTTTGACCTCACTAAAATTTAATTCAAACTTAGATGAAGAAGATATTTTAGCTTGGTCTTTTAGTAAATAAACAGATATGAATTGGAGTAGCTAATTGTGTTATTAATTTCTACAAGTTCAATGCCATAAATTTACTATAAATTTATTTTTCTTGTAACTACGCTTACTGTTTTATACTAGGCCAAAACTCTTGATTAAATGAGAAGGCACTCAAAAACTATAGGAATAAACAAATTAAGTATCAAACTTACAAATAGGCTATATCGTATAATTCAAATTGTGGAAGGCTAACAATCTCATAGAGAAAAAAATTGTTTTATTTAATTATGCCTTTTTACTGGGAGGACTGGTCAGCATTTAAAAGCCAGTAAAGTTAAAATAAAACATTCGAATAAAAAAAATTAAGTACAATGTACTTGGACTAAGGTAATTTTTTTTTCAGTGGACAATAGAACACTTGATATTTAAATGACTGATCTGATAAATTGGGGTTTTTGTAAAACTAAAAACCATTTTAACGAAAATAATTCTTCAGCATCGTTCATTATAAATTTGTTGGTGCTCAGGGTCGGATTATGACAATATTTTCAAATTAAGCCCTCGAGTATTTGTAATTTCCACCTCGAAAATTGACTATATTGCAATATAGATCTATTCAAGTAAAAAAAAATTATGTCGTTTATTCACAATATTGCATTTCTTTGTGGAAAGATTGGCATTTACCACTTTGGCAAATTTTTTTTCGAATCGCACTCGGTCTCGGCATGATTAGCTCTACGTCAACTTAATTATTATGTATGTAATTAATTTTTATTTTATTGCGTCTATATTTACATTTCTACAAAATCGTCAGAATCCTCGCAGTTGAATGAAAAAATAAATAAAACACAAGGCTTTATTTAGAATGTAAACTCGTTTTGAGCCAAGCGACTTCATGTTTAGATTAGTCAAAAATGCCATCAAAACTCTGCGCTTCCTTGTCATAGGACGAAATGCACATTTTAAAATTAAATGAGGTTTTTACGATATCTGTTCCATCTCTTTCTCATCTACAAGCTTGAATAGTGAATCATATCAGTTGACAAATTCGCTATAAAGATTGTTTAAAATACCTGCTCTTTATAATTATATATTTCTACCACAAGGAGTTACGTTAATTCGTTCTGCTGCTAATGCAACGCAGCTGCACACCCATTTACCAGTGCTGAATGCAGAGTTTCCTGATAAAGAGTATATAATGTGCGATACATAATATACCTACCTGTAGTAAAATATATATACACAGGACAATTTAAGCAAAGGTCGTCAGTCCGGCTAAGCGCAAACAAAACAAGTTTCTGAGATATTAATTTTGCTGAAGCTGCCTGCGTCCTACTGGAGCCGAACTTTTTTTTAAGACACGATTATAAATCGCCATAAGACAGAGTTGTTCACTTTAATCGCTTGCATATTGCATATTACTTTCAAACTCAAGAATATTTCCTTCAATCGATCGATATAGGTATACCAAATGAATTAAAATTCGTATTCCAGCTGAAAATGTAAATAAAAACAATCGACCGGATGACAAACGCTTTTAATTTCAAGATCAAATCATATGTACGATGAAACCGAAATTCAAATCGCAAACTTCAATAAAAGATATCGAATTAAGCTAATATTAAGATACAAAAAAAGATAAAAAAGTGGTTCCGACAGAGGTTAACTATATTAATTTTTCACGACATCCATCTTAACGTAAAAACTTCTCAAAGCCAAATAATTCGACAAAAACATTAAATTTGCATAAACGGTTCACTTATTTGCCACCGTTATTAATATGTACTATACGAACACGTCATAAATGTTAATTTTGTTGCAAATTCGAATTCAAAGCGTAGATATGAAGCGAACAAAATAACAACAAAGCAAAGCAAATCAAACCGATTTGCCAAATTATAAATAAGCGCCACAATAAAAATCCCAGTTTCCATAGTAGACAAACAACACATAATGAATTGAGTGTTAGATTTCTTATGATGGTGACTCGCTGGCTGCTAAGGCAAAGTCTGAGCTGAGACGCGATAGACCTCTAAAAGGCCGTTGAGTTGAGCTATGCATCTGAGGCTGAGCTAAGACTCGTCATCTCAATAATACGTCACGATGGTAAAGGGGAATTTTGGTACCGCTAATTAATAAAACGATACACGAGACAAAATAAGAAAATACCTCGCACATTCTTGGTACTCGTATCTAACTGCTGACTAAGATCACAAAAGCGAATTCCAAGCTTTCACACAAAACTTCGAATCCATAATGATTATGTTATGAGAAACAATCAATAAGACTATAGCATAAACCAGTTGTGGTTGAAAATTTGTATTTTTTTCAGGATTAAAAGGATACCTATACATTCATAAACATTTATATGTTCTGAATTTTGAAAGTTTTATTTATAAAACCGTTTAAACGAGTTTCGAATGACGCGCCCGACCCAAAACTAAGAAGAAGAATATAAGAAGAAATTTCGTGTTCATTCAATGACGACAAATAAAAATGAATACTACGGGAATATCCAATGATAAAATTTACAGAACAGCTTTAATAGAGGTGTGTCATGAGATCAATAACGATAGTACGGGTATGTATTCGAAAAACAAAAAGATACTGTGCCAAAGGAACAAGTTATTTATTTTTTGATAATTTTTTAATGAATTCTCTGGTTCTTTTGATGTGAAACAAGTTTATTTTATCAAGCCCGATCTTATCAAACTTATCAACAACTGGATTATGTCCTTTGTAATGAATGCTGTAAAAATTAAATACAGTTTGCTTTATTTACAAATAGATCCTGGAGTACTCATTCCTTTATGATACTCATTTATAGTTTTTTTACTCACAGTATTGAGGACAATAATGTCATATCGTATAATAAACTTTTAGGAATTTTTTTTTCAAATGGCAAACTGTAAAAGAAATGGAAGTATCACCGGAAAGAGCGTATTTTTTACTCACGCCAACTGTGCAGTTTTCATTGGATTCCCATTCCCTGCTTTATCGACCAGTCTTTCTTAGGTGTTTGGCCGCGGCGATTTACGATTTGTGCACTTTTAGCGCGCTTGCACCGCAGCCTATATATTTGGGTAAAATAATGTCATACATTCTAACACTACAAATGCGAGAGGACTTCATCAAATTTCCTTTATTTAATTGCAATTACTTCTTAAAATAAATTTTAAAAATGCGATTATTTCATTGCTGCTTTTAATGGTCAAATTTTTAAGAAAAGTTAATCGTTCACGCGTTTTCAATTTTCAAATTTCCTTCTAGCGGGGTGCAGAATAAAGGTGAAATTATAGTGCGAGAGACGCGCGAGATGGCATAATCGCGTCGCGTGTGTCATCAGGGCTCTGTTCATAATTTCTGCTATAGCTGCTATAAGCTGCTTTTGTATGCTTTTGTGTGTCCAAAGCAATCAAAAAGCTGCTTTCTCGTGCTTGCTATTTGACACTAGATCTGTCCAAGATTTTTAAAACGCTGCTTCCATAGCTGCTTTTTATTGCTCATACTCCGGACTGTAGCAAGAAAGCAGCTATTGCAGTATTCATATGTATGTGTGTAGCTGTTAGTTTCGTCTCAACGTCATTTTGAATGTTTAAAATGGAAAATTATGTTTTATTAACAATGGAAATAAGCTAACAATTTAAGGACACTACTAGTAGTGCTCATTTTCACTTTATTTTATTATAATATATGTCATATGTTACGCCAACTAGCGTATGTATGTGTCGTTGTAAGCTATAGAAGCTGCTTTTGGCTGTCCAAAACCCGAAGAAGCTATTTCTTGCTATGGCTGAATTTGGCAGTTGCTACAGTCTTGCTATGCTATGCTTTCGAAGCAGCTATAGCTGGCATCTTGAACACACCCCAGTTATAGTAAGCGCTTTCAATCGGTTGCCCAACTGTCAAATAATAAGGGTTTTTTTGGTCGCAGCCTGCGACCTGCCTCCGAGAAAAATTAAACTAAGCAGACACTTCCGGTAGAAACAGGAAGGTTGGAAGTTTTCCCTGTATATAGAGTATAAGGTATATTATTATAAATTTGAGATCGGTACGTATCACATACTCTTAAAAACTGAGTAAGAGATAGATAGATAGATAGATGATTTATTGAAATTCATTAGGTTGTATAATAACAAGTCAAAATAGTTCAGTGATTATAGATCTTAATCTTTACAGCTGCAATTGACAAATTTGCATTTGCAAAAACTTACGTTAATCTGACACAGTATGTTCAAGGAAAAATTTTGTTAACAAAAAACCTTGCTTGAAAGAACTTTAATGACTAACTTAAACACTACTTAAACCTAAACAAAAACTACAAATAGATTAAAATAATAAGGTACACAACGCTAGTTGTAGGAGTAACTAGTCAAGGAAGAGACTAGAGGATTGTCTATCGTTTGGGACATCGTTAGAAGTCTTGTGAACCTGGTTGCAGCAAGTTCCTGGACGTTGAGCACTCCACTGTCGCGGTGTAATGCCTTCGTTGAATAATAATATGGTTTATTTAAAATAATCTTTAGCGACTTATTTTGCGAGACTTGCAGTTTCTTTTTGTGGGACAGAGAAAAGTTAGCCCAGACAGGAGCACCGTACGTCAACGTGGGCTGCATGATAGCCTTGAAAATGAGTATTTTGTTTACTAATGACAAAGATGATTTCCTGTGTGAAGTTGATTTCACGATTCGGAAGGTTAACACGCTTTCTCTTTCTACTGAAAAATATGGCTTTAGTTTTTGTGCGGTTGATTTTTATTTTCCATCTGTAGTAGAGAACCTAGAACTGATAGAGACGATCTAGGAATATTTTCAAAGCTCCAATGATTTCGTCGGCATCAGCTTCTTAAGAGAGACAAGTGTCGTCCGCGAAAACTGCCAATTCAAAGTTCGGGTAGGTAGGAACGTCTGCAGTAAAAATACTGTACAGTGTCGGGCTTAAACAGGAGCCTTGAGGAACACCTGCAGTGATAGTTCAAGTGCTTGAGGTGGTTGTCTTGACTCTCACCGAAAAGGTTCGATCTGACAGGAAAGAATTGACTATTCTCACTAAATAGTTTGGGAAAGCGAATGTTAACAGCTTGTATATCAGTCCTTCATGCCATACAGAGTCGAATGCCTGAGTAATCTATTCAAATAAATGTCAATTAGTACTATTTTCAATATATGTTGTATTTTAGCATTTTTCTTTTCTTCTATTAATATCAATAGCTTCAAACTATTTATGCCACTAACATTTTTTTTACTTGTTGGAGACCACACAAATAGACCCTTAAAAAGGATCTTGCTTGTTGTTTTCTTTAACAGAATAATGGGTTTAAAACTGTTTTGTTAAAATAAATTGCTCGGGAACATTTTTTTTAGTAACATGGGTATGGAATATTTTGTGGAACATGGTTTTTCTTACCTATTTGCACTTTATTAAAATAAAAAAACTACAAAATTGCAAAATAGTTTAGATTAAATCTGAATAACTTCAAACACATTTAAGCTATATCAATAAATTTACTCTCGTATGAAAGATTTCAAAATAGGTTTTCTTAATATTGAGATAAGCAATTAACCAACTATCCAGTTTTTCAGCTAAATGACTGGGAATCATTTTTTTCTTCTGCATTTTCGCAAAACAATAAACAATAGCCATATACAATACAATATACATTTTTAAAAGCTTCATATTTTATATCATTCTAAAATCCTCCATCCCACTATCGTTTTCTATATTTATGTAGGTTGCTAAGCTTCAATTAAAATATCAGTTTAATTAAAAGGACTAAATATCCCTAAGTAAATTATTAGAAAAATTTACGAATAATGCCAACGCCCATGCCCAACGCCCGGAGTTTACTGTAACACTATATGAATCTGTTTTTATTCAAATATTTATAATATAGATTTCCTTGTTACTAAAAACTACTACTAAAATTTATTGTTAACACGAAAGTTGTAGAGAAAAAGCTACTGTAAAATTGTTTATTGTTTGGCTATAATACCGACAGTTAACCTTCAACAAAAACAAGAAAAGGTGAAGAATATAATGCTGAATTATAGCAGATGTTCATTTGTTTAATTCTCATTGTATTTGGTAAAAACAGTAATCATAAGTCAGATCATCCAATTATTTTACTTCAGAGAGTTTTAACAAATTTTTGTCGTCCTTGTCAAGTCATACTTGAACTTGTCGCAAGTTTCAAGATTTATTGCATCATAAAAAATTCTTATTAAACTGAAAAAAAATCTTAAAGAAGTATAATAAATATAAATCCGAAAAATTCAAATGTTGTTCAGGAACCAGTTGAATTTTATATACGAAAAACAATCAATGCTTTCTGTGTACTTCCTGTGACTTTGATTGTTTTATTAAAAAAAAATATACTCAGGTATGGATGCTGTTGCAAAATTCCAAAATTGCCAAAAATGCTATGCTATATAATTTATAATATAAGTAAAAAAAAAGACTTCAGAGATTACTAAAATAAAAGATCGGAATGAGACTGTAAATAAGTTTATTTATTTTTTCAACGGATTGTATCAACTCTCTATTAGTACATATCACACCTTTTAGATCGATTTTCATTGATATCATAGGAATGTTCTTATCATATTATTAAATCGCTGGCAATTGATTCAATACTAAAAGGAATGCATTGCAGAGACTTGGAACAGTACGTAGATACATGAAATCTCACGACTTTCCCTAAAAGAGCTATCCAACGATCACCGATATACAAGCTCGTTAACTCACAAGTTGGTATTCATGGATCATGACTATGGCATTGCACTAACTCAGCTATAATTAACATGCATAATGTCGGAATCTTTCAAACGGAAATTTAGGTAAACAATAATTACATATAGCTAGGTGTTTCAATTAAGGCACAAGGAAGGAAGAAACATTTCCTCTACTAGTGCTCGTTCTGAAACCCTCGGGATACAGCAGGCGATTACTTCCTATGTCCATTCTGCTCGTATAGATTTGGTTAGATTGGCTTTCCGCAGTTGACCGGTGCAAATCCGCTCTAAAACACAACCAAAGTTAAAGCCATACCCCATAAGCCATATAAACATATGGCACTATCTTAAATAGAACCGCTCGTTGTGATAATGCGAAATAAGCCGAGATGAGATACGAGATCCATTGGTCAGTTAAAACTTCAATAAGTTCAGTATACTTTGGAGCTGGATGTGGTAATTACAGCCGATGTTTAAAACTATTTATGCGCAATGGGAGGGAAAAGTACCATGTCGGTGACTTTACTGAGTGAAGATATATAAAAGCAAGTGTCTGATCAATTCTGCGCTTAGTCAAATTTTGGATTTTTGCTTAAATGTTTTAAGAGTAAAGCGGTTGACGGCGATCAACATAATTCGTCATCGGTTGGACACCGTAGATTCGCTTCTTATTTAATTAAGAAATTTGACTTGTATTTTTTATCACTTAATCGAAACGATTGACCGCAAGTATTACCTACTATCTGATCAAGTTAAAAAAACCCAGAGTGAAAAGTTGTTACAGTTTTTTGAACATATCCTTGAACTAATAAAATTCGTAGTGAATATTGTGGCAAAGTGACATATACCAATTTTACACTGGATTAGTTAAGGTTTTTTTTAACGATTACATCAAATTTAGAAAAATCTTTAGTTTCTCTTCCCGGTTTAATGCATTTGTGCCAAGATCAATCGCACGAATACTGTAGCGAATTGAATTAAAATTTAATTATACAAATTTGCAATAAGTGCAACCAAGTGAATCAGAAAATATAAAGTTTTACGAAAATCACAGTGAAGAGTTTATTTAATTACTAGTTCCAGTAGCAGATATTTGCAACGATATTACAGTGGTGTTATTTGTGAGTAAGTAGCATAGCTAAGTACAAAGTAATTCGAAATCCAAATGTATTCAATATCTGCAATTATGTAGATATCTACTAAGTCCATAGAAGAAACGTTTATGCAAATTGTACAATTAATCCGAAATGTAAAATTATTAACATAGGTACCTACATAAATATTTTATAATTTTGTAAATATTTTCTGTGCACTATTGTATTTACCTTGTGTGATTTTTCGACACGCAAATTTAAAGGTTTGAGTTTTTGATTTTCTGTGTAAAACTATTAACGTTATTAAAAAAAAACAAAAAAAAAATTAATTTATTTTAACAAAGTTAAAATTTTTGATCGAAGTTAAAAGGTTTGAAACTTCAGAGTTTCAGAGATTGGTAAGTATTTAAATAGCATGTAGAATAGACATGTTTGAGAAGTTGAAACTTTTATGAGCATTTCAACTGAAATTTTTTTTTGATATAAGAGGGTTTTCACTTTTCGATTGAAAAATAAAAAATTACAAGCTAATAAGATATTCGTGTTAACATTTATACCTAATATAATATACAGGGTGTTTGGCACTCCGTGTGCCACCTTGTAAGGGGATATTCCTTGATATATTTGGAGAAAAAAATTGTTCTACAGGGTACTGAATTATTTTTTAAATATGATCAACCAGAAATTTCAGAAAAATTAGCTACCCGAAAATTTTGCATTTTCATGTTTTAGGACTAGTAGACCATAAAAGAGCGAGAACAAATTTCCGTCGGCCCGCCGCAAACGCTGTACGCAAATGCGAGCGTGCGTACCTCACAAACGCGTTGAAATTTTTCAATGGGTACATTGGGTAAATCCTTTTAAGTGCTTACTTTTGGTGGTATGGGGTATGAGGGGAAATTATCCAGGAGATGTTACATATTGACTTTGATTACGTCCCTGGCTGTAATCCAAAAATGAAATGAAATATTATACGGTTGGCAATGGCGTACGCACTTCCACCGCACTCTTCCAACCAAAAAATAACAGAGTTGGTTCAGGTCCAGGCTGTTCGCAGATTTTACTTTATTATTTTAATAATACAGTATTTATAAATACCTTCAAAACTTTTTATTGCAACTCTAACCCTCAAATGCAAACGATTAACCAAAGGAAAAAAATATTAAAACTTTACTTTGAATCAACCTTATAAAAAAGATTTTATATATATATAATACATCTAAAAGTGTTGACCTTCAAATGTTTTATTGGAACTTCAAAACTTTACATGCATTCATATAATTAAAAAGCAAAGTATTGAACAAAAAGAGTTCATGTAGGCTATAATTAATTACAATTTAACGGATTAGTCACAAACGATTTTAATAGCACTTCACAACTTCAAACGAACTTCAATAGATTCCATAAAAGTGATTTTTCGCAAATAAATTCGATTATATTTTGTTTTATTGTTTCTACAGTTGATTACTTAAAATCATTGAAATATATTAAAAAATTGGAATACCAACCAATAAAAAGAAAAATTAAATATCTATAAAAAATATCTAAAGGCGAATTGAATAAAGAATTGTGAGAATTTCAGTATTTAAATGAACCATTCCCTAAATCCGAGATGAATATTTTCAACGAGCCATTCGGTGTTTTGGTGCAGTACCTCTCTAGAAAAAAATTGTTTTTCCTTATTCGATTTTCGTTCAGTAAGTTTGTTCTGTCCACTCAAGCACCATTTAGGAACCTATTTCTTTAATTGATAGGTATAGGTACCTAAAGGGTGATTGAGTGGACAAAAAAAATGTTTTCGCTAATCATTAATTTCTTGAATGAATCAGCAAAGAGTCTTTGTTTATTTCTTTATTATTCTTTTTGTCTTTTGAACAACTTGAAGATCCTGCAAAATATATTCTAAATATTGAGATTAACATTTCTTCCTACCGTAATTAAAATAAAAAAAATCATTTACAATCGGATAAGGTGACATTTTGCAGCTCACCTACGCTATTTTAAATTATAATGTCATTTAAATAAAAATTAATGAGAAAAATATAATTACATACAATTTTTCTTAAACATCTTACATTAATAGTTTTATTTTATTTTTAAACAACCAAGTTATTTTTCTTTAGTAAAACATTGATAACCTACCACTTTTGCAATGAATATGTACAGGGTTCAAGTTGTGACCTTAAAATCGCCTGTAAAGCAGTCTATTGGCCTTGCAGCAATTTTTTGTTAATACAATAAAATTACGTACAAATTTTTTGAAGAAAAAAGTTAATTGCCAGCTAAATTTATCTGTACGAAACGTATGTGTACATTTTTTTACAATCGAAATTTTTTATAGGATCCGTTCCAATAATAGATACAAACTATAAACAACAATTAGTAATTTTAAACATAACTTTTCTGAAAATGCCCAGCTTGTTTTTATGGTCGGGTATGCCAATTTTAATTTTAATTTTAGAGAAAACTTTATTTGGAATAATGTGAGAAGAGGTATATATGAAATTGAAATCAAGAAAAAATCTTCAGACATTGAAACAATTATGTATTGTGTTTTATTTCGATAGCATGACTGCATGCGTATAATTGAGTATTATATTTGTAATACGGAGTATATGAGTACAAAGTATATTAATTATAATACGATCGAAGTAAATTTTAATAAAATTTGCCAACAGGCTGGGCGAAACTTTTTTTTCGGTATAAGTCCGAAACGGGTTTTATGCTGAAATGGGGAGTAGGTTACTGACATCTTAAAAAAATAGCGAATTCGATATTTCATTAGACATGAAATCAACAAATCTGGAAAACGTTTTTTCCGCGCTTAGGAACACGCAGAAGTAACAATAATTGACTGACAATCAAAAAAAATAACGAATTCGATATCTCATTAGACCTAAGAAATATTTCGGAGTTCGTGAAAACGTTCACTATCTCATTACACCCTTTAGGGGTTGAATATCAAAAAATCCGGAAAATAATTTTTCGGCACGTATGTAAAAAGTACACAGAAGTAAAATTAATTAGATACCTCGACAGACCTAAAAAAGGGTGCGTAATTCGTAAAAATGTAGGAAAAAAAAACCCTTTAAACGAACAATTTTTTTCCCAACCTCCGTACGCTAATTTACATCTGAATTTTTTTGTTGCTTAAATTACTTGGTAAATTTGGTTGCACTTTGAATTTAGTACCTCACAAGTTTGACTAAAAAAAATTTTTATTGTTTTATTGTAAAACTGACAACGTTAGATCAGAATTTTCTGCACATTGTTGTATACTTATCTAAAGAATACAATAATATTATTTATTTAATCAAAAATCAATGCCGGATTTCATCTCGTAGATAGAAACACACTACTTAAAATAAAAATAGATCATTTATTTATTTATAGCCTAGGGCACATCTATCACAATAGAGACTACTTTAGAATAGAATTTAAATTGGATTTATTCCTTTCCATGACAACATTGTGTAGACATTTTCGTATTCAATCAGCTGAACTTGAATGGAGCTTAATGCAGAATAAACTTTAAAGATTATCATATGCTAATATTGAAAATACATTGTTTTCAAGGTAGTTTGCGAGCACTTACACCATACTTTTATGCGATTATGTTTTAACAGTAAATAATTAAAAATGTCTGATTTAAATTATTGTAAGACTTTTACTAATTTATTAATTTTTACTTGGTATACTGGTTATAATTATGTAAATTACTTTATACATGCGTTGTGAATTATGTAGAAACGTGTCTAAAAATATATTCCATAATTTAAATATTTAACTTAACAAATAGAATATGTTTAAGATATAGGTGAATATTCTTAGTCAATTTGATTCTTTCTTTCATCATTATGTCTTATTAAATTCAATCACTATATTAGATAAGATTCCATAGGAGCCGAGAATGGACTCCTCTAATCACTGCGACAAAAGATGTATTGTACTATACTTCACAGATCTCTTTCCAATTTCAACTTAGATATCCTCGTCCAATTTTATATCTTTCAGAACGTTTTTAAGCTTCTCTATAGTCTATATCTTTATCAAAATTTCTGAACAACAAGATGACCTCCTTTACAGTAAGATGAAGTATTTCCTACCTATACCTATTACCAATGGATGATCTTCTTTCAAGATAGCCATTTTTTCGACTGTACATAAATTTCTTTGCGTTATTTTAATAGATTTTTTATTATAACGTAAAACATGTTGCCCCCCTGTGATACATCTTGTTTCTCGATTAGCAATGCGTTTTATCGAGAAAGCGCGCACAAAAAAATTGTACGAAAGTTAGAAGTAATTGAAAGTTATAGGAAAGCTAATTGACATCTGTAATTTTTCATTAAAAATGAAAGCTGCATTAGTGTTAGCCGACGTGATGTGGACTACGTCATTATTTCAATTTCGTCGACAATAATCTATGTCTACTGCATTGTATACGGGGAAATTAATTGTTTACTTGATTTTTTCAGTTGTTTTATTATAGTCGACTTTGACTACATCAAAAATAGTTTGTTTTCCCTATTTTTTACTCTAAAATGTTCAGAATACGAGTTTAAGCGAAAACTAATTACTCTAATGTTTATTTTCCTCAAAGTTGTCGACATTAATGACGGTGGAATACATTGGAGCAGCCAAAATTTTGATTTGGAAGAGGGTGTATGCAACCCCTTGAATACCAAATACCCTGAAATTGTTTTATAGGCGATATAAAATTATACATAAAAAGACCGTGGGAGAAAAAATCAATTTGAATTCTCATCAGACCTAATAAATATAGCGAAAATTGTTTAAATTTATGCAACCCCAATGGGTTGAATATGCAAAAATCCTGAAATTAGATTTTAGGCGAATATATTGAAAGCCCGAAGAAGAAAAAAACCTGTAGAAATAAAATTAATTTAATATTTCATAAATCCTAAGAAATTTGTCGAAATCGTGAAAATATATGCACCCCATTTTCACTGATCATATTCTTGCCTCACTTTCGTACGCCAATGAAAATTTAAAATTTTTTCTCCTTTACCACACTCACCCCTTATACTTTGCGAGCGTTTCGGACGCATTATTTTTACCCCATTCCCAATCGATGATTTCTATGCAAATGGTTCCACTATCAAAGCTCTATATAAGTTTCAAGTATTAGAAACCAAAAAAGTTATACTTAAAGAAGTTCACGCAATTAATCTACCAAAAAATTAATTTAATAGCTCAAAAGGTTTGGGAGATACGAGCCTTCAAACGAGTTTGCGATGACGTTTTTTTTGCGGTTTTAAGGTCTTCTGGTCCTAAAACGTAAAAAAATTGTCAGGTAACAAATTTTTTTTAAAGTCGATCACAATACAGAATTATTGGAAATAATAAAGTAAGAATCGTGAGATTTAAAATTTCAGACATTTTTAAAGACACCCTTCACTGAATGTAGATCTATGCCATTAACCTTGTACTTTATAAAGTGAACAATAATTGCTAAGGTATTAATAACATGAGATTTAAATACGACTATTTGTCTACACCTTTCCATTATTTGCTTTTTAATATTATTCAAGAATATAGACTTTTCATGCATGATATTAAACGACTAGTTTGTGTATAATTTTCGTAGCATACATTTCCGGATTCCAAATCGTTGGCTAAAAATGAATTGATTTTATAGAATTTCAAGTTTTGATCCTCATCATGTTATTAAATCAGAAATAGAAAGTTGGAACTCAATACAAAGGCTTCGTTCAAAGGCTGTTCGTTCTCAAATTAGAAGATTCACCCCAATAGTATTTGGTTTGATAGAATATTTTGGTATTAATCAAACCCGAATATATATACTATAAAAAAAATAGGTATATACAAGCATAGTATGCTCCGTATCTACACCCTAGATTAAATTCTTTTAAATTTTCACAATAATCAATCATTAAATAGACTTACTCGTATATTGCCCAGAATGAAAAGTTCCGTAAACCTGTAAATTTGTCATTGATGATTGTTGGTCTTTTGTTTAAATCCAATTAAAGTACGAGTAGCTCAAGGTAACATTCGTCTTGTGAATTATTCTTACGAAATAGTCTTCCATCCGTCGTGTACCTCCTCTGACCAAGAGTCAGTCAGTCTATCTGGTCTAGCAAGGTAATAACTGAAAAATGAAAATGGTATATTGAACGATTGTACCGCAGCCATAGCGCTGTTACAATGTAATTCGAACATGCAACGCAATTATTGCGTAAACTCCAATAGCATAAAGTTAGTACGAGCTAAGAGATAAATCGAACTATGTACATATAAACAAAATTTTGTATATGATTTCGAATGTGAAATTTTCTTGCCAGCGCTCAGATTTTCTGTATTTTATTAAACAATGGAAGACAACAAATCAGTGCAATTAGTCTTGAATTTGATTAGGATAAACAATTACTTAATTTCCTGAAAATTATTGGTCGCATACGTTCCGCTTGTTAGCAGTGACCGCGACAGAAAAATGCAATCGAACTACATAGTACGAGTGCAGGTACTGTACAAACAGTGAGTTTCATACCGGAAAATTCGTTAAATTAGTAATTTCCTCATTAACAAATAACAACTGCCGTTTAATTTTCAATTTTTCAAGTATAGATTGGCATTTATTATAAATTAGTATAAACGTAATTTAAACAATATCGTGAAGATGCCGAAGATTAATCCTTGAGAAAGATTATTGTCATTGCAAGATTCAAGTTCACATTAAACATGTTTGAATTTGTGATTGCTACCTGCTTTTTAGATTGTAGTTGAAGGTGCCGCTACTACGTTGGGTGGTTAGGTTATCGGCATCAATAAGAGATGGTTGGCATATTACATATGAAAGTGGAACCGGTCGGTCCGGTTAAAATTATAGTATATACCGTAAAATTGTGTCGAAATTTCGATAGTAGCAATTTGTTGGCTATTGCAGATTGCACTCATACAAAGCAACGAAAGTGCGTTGTACTTACTAAATATGGAATGATTTTTGTTGTTTTGTTGCCATCTGACAAGTTTCAACAAATATCGCAACATACCAAATTGGGTCTTGTTTTCAATTATATATATCTGATCGAATGTGGTGATCGCTTCGTTTAATCTGGGTTTTTTATCGAACCTCCTCAACTATCAACATACCTAGTTTTTCCGTTAATTGGTTGTTAGCCTATACTCCAACCACCAATTGCGTCGGAGCCTCGGAGCATATATGTTATGAGTGTGATTTGAATACACGATCTCTGAGATACCTAGTCTTTCTCACCCCGTATACCATTATATTCATTCATACCTGAAGAACTGTACGGTATCAACTATTAATTAAATTTTTATGCCAAAGCAGTAATATGACTTGGGTGCCATTTGCCGTTTTTAGTCCCAAATTTCACAGGGGACTTAAGGGGTTACATACACCTGGGTAGTTCAAAAAAATCGATTTTTCAAAAAGGTCCTTATTCGAAAGTACCATCCTTTAAGTGTCTACCCTGAAAATTTCATAATGAAATTCGCTGTAATGATGAAGTTACAGCGTTTTGTGGCGGACCTGGTGAGCAACGACTAACGGTTGGCGCGTAGGTGTTCGCGGCTATTTATGACCTTCTGTATAGCACGGACATGTTTTGAAAAGTTGGTGAGGTTTCGGTATACTTGTTCCACTGTTCAAATTCACAGAACCTTATTTCAATGTAAACTGTACGCTAAACTTTAAATGCGTTTTTCTCGAAACAGCGTTTTCAAAAACGGTACCAGGATTATCTCCGCGACTACTGGACCGATCGGGACCTACTTTTGCACAATTGTGTTTAATACAACACTCTTATGAGCCATTTTTTCGATATTTTGCTTAGTTTTTTTTTTATCATAATTACTGAACAATTTTGAGGCGAAAAATGGCATTTTTAATTCCAGAGGCTGCCATGATCCGACAAAATTGAATTTTGAAATTCCGGCTCGGTAAGCTTTGGAGCTATGTATTTACTTTCAGAAAAAAAAATTTCGATATATAATGGCGGAGGAAAGTCTGGTACCGAAATCGCTCTCAACAAAAGCACGTCCCAGCAAAACGACTGTAACTTTTTTACCGTTTGAAATTTTCCAACTAAATTTTCACATAATACATACACAATAGACAAAATGTAATACTTTAAGAGATATAATAGTTGTTCAATTAACTTCAGTTTTATGCACGAAAAAAATGCGTGAAAATAGCATAGTTTTAGCCGTCCCAGGTGTATGTAACCCCTTAAGTAATTATACCTACATATCATCACTGCATTATTGTTTGTATCTATTGGTTAATATATTATATTTTAAATTAATAAGGATCGACAGCACCATTTAAAAGATTTATTAGAAAAGATGGCTTTTTATTATATTACTTATTAAGTTGAAAAGGTAAAGTAAATAAAAATTTAAATTATAATATTTTTTTCTTAATCTTTTTCAGTAATTTAGTCTAATACTAAACCATGGGATCATTATTTCAACTATCCGTAATCAAAGGTCCACAACGAGAACTGCTTCCGAAACGGCTTAATAAAACTTTCGAATTAAAATTGGAATCATGTAAAAATAAAACAGCTCTAACCTTCATCGAAGATATCCAAGTAAATCAATCGAGCCTTAGCTATGGAGCCTTAAACGAACAATCGAATCAAATCGCTAACGCATTGATTTCGGAAGTCAGACAACGCCAATTACAGCCGAATCAGGATGGCGATTGGATTATTGCCGTATGCATGCAACCAAGCGATAAACTCATTTCAATTTTGCTATCCATTTGGAAATCAGGAGCCGCATATCTTCCGCTGGATCCAACATTTCCACCGAATCGTATCCAGCATATCCTTGAAGAAGCTCAACCGATTCTGGTTATCTGTGATGATGATGTCGATAAGAATTTATTCGGAACAACAACTACATTAACTACTAGCGAATGTCTCGAGATAGGAATGCAATTTTCGAAGAGTAACATTCCAGATTGTGATACACTCGTGACTAGCGGAAATGAACTCGCACTAGTACTATACACATCGGGAAGCACGGGCATACCAAAAGGTGAATTAAATAGACCGTAAAAATTATGGTAATAATTTTGGAATCCTATAGGTGTACGATTACCGCATGCGGTTCTGCTTAATCGCCTTCAATGGCAGTGGGAACATTTTCCATATTCACAAACAGAAACTGTGGGTATCTTCAAGACGGCCCTTACATTTGTCGATTCTGTTTCGGAGATCTGGGGACCATTATTAAATGGTAAGTTATTTTTGCCACCTTATGCCACCATCTCAATACGATATTGTTTTGTGATTTTCGAAGTTTATTGCTGGCCCTACATAGTATTTTTTAAGTCTGGATAACTAACCTTGATCCTAATTTTATCGTCTTAACAGACATGACACTGCTGATCATACCGAAAAATATTACCAAAGATCCCGAACAGCTAGTGGAAATTTTAGAACGTTATCGCATCGAACGACTTGTCCTAGTTCCGACACTCTTACGAACACTTCTTATGTATCTATCGATGTACAAAAATGTCAATCTTTTGTATCATTTAAAATCCTGGATATGCTCGGGTGAACCTCTTTCGATAACTTTAGCACGAGAGTTTTACAATTATTTCGAAGAAGGAACTCATTATTTGTACAATTTCTACGGCTCAACGGAGATAATGGGGGATGTTACATATTTCGTATGCGAAGGAAAAAATCAACTGGAGTCTTTTGATAGAATTCCGATCGGTAAGGGCTATAAGTTACTGACTAACAATAAAACTAGAAGTAATAATAATAAAAAAATTGTTTGCAGGATGCCCAATCGACAACACTATCATATATTTACTCGATGCAGACTATAGACCTGTAAAACTTGGTGATATCGGAGAAATATTTGTATCGGGATTAAATCTTGCAGATGGATATGTTAACGGCAGAGACCCAGAAAGATTTTTGAAGAATCCTTTAGCTGTTGATTCAAGTAAGTCCATTAATGTTGCTTCTCTGTGATCTCTTCTGTGGCATTAAATGGACAAGCATAGCTGTCGAGGCTTTCAAAAAATTTAATCTACCTGAAATTTTTTAATAACTATCAATTTTTGTATGGCTTTTGATAGCAGCATAACACACATATTAGATTTACAGCATTTGTAGTGATTTTAATTTAATTATACATTATCGATCACGTTTAGTTTTTAGTATGCTAATCTAATGTTCTACTGATTATCTTACAGATTACTCTCGCATATATCGAACAGGAGATTTCGGTTCTGTTAACAAAGGCACAATTATGTTTGAAGGTAGGACTGATTCGCAAATTAAAATTCGTGGTCATCGAGTTGATCTTACCGAAGTCGAACGGATTTTATTAACGATCGATCCCATCGAGAAGGCAGTAGTTCTATGTTACAATGCTGGCGAAATTGACCAAGCTCTACTGGCTTTCGTTACAATGAAAACAAATAAAAACTCTTTCTCAGGAGTTCAAGTCGAAACTATTCTAAAAGATAAGCTAACCGACTACATGATTCCACAAGTATTAATTTTAGAAACAATCCCGCTATTAGTAAATGGTAAAGTCGATCGGCAGTATCTTTTAAAATTATATGCCGACTCAAATAATAATGGTGGGTAGTTTAGCAATAACTCAATTCGAATGATTTTATAATAGCAATTACTACTTTTAATTTAGATGGTGAAACACAAGTATTTGATATCGACTATTCAGATGTACCTAATCATCTTTTGCACATAGCTAAAGATCTTTTCGAAATTGTGAGCGCTGTTATAGGAAAGTCTGCACGAAATATATTATCGACATCCAGTAATTTTTATGAGCTGGGAGGAAATTCATTGAATTCGATCTTTACTGTAACACAATTACGGGAAAAAGGTTATTTCATAAGCATAACAGAGTTTATAACGGCGAAAAATTTAGGGGAAATTTTAAAGAAACTATCCGAAACCGAAATAATTTTACAGGAGGAAAGCCACGATAAATACCTTAAAATGCATACTACACCCTTACAATTGGAAGATAAAGAAGTAACAATCAAGTACGTAAACAAAATAAATTTTTTTAAAATCTTTTCAGATAAACAATTTGAAATTTTCTTGCAGTATTATCACTTCGAGTTTTTATGGAAAGGCCGATCTGGAACAATGGCTAAAACCCGGAGTTCTAGTAACAGATTACGCTGAATTATTAGAAGTACACAATTATTCACAATTTAACAAGTTTGCAAAAAATATCAATCGTTTTATTTTCTTTACTTACAGAAAATTTGGGAAATTCTTGTCGAAAAAGATTTAAGCTTTGTTGTGAGAGATGATAAAGATAAAGCGATCGGAGTTGCATTAAATTTCGATGGTAGAGATGAGCCCGAAGTTGTTATAGAAAGTAAACTTTTAGTAATATTTGAATTTTTGGAACAAATAGAAGGACCAATAAGGTAAAACGTTTTTCTTCTCCGTATGATTATTGTATTAATGTTAGCTTCAAAAAATTTCTCCAGAGATAATCATCTTCCGCCTGGTAAAAATCAAATTTTACACAGTTTCATGATGGGAACAAGTGAAGAATTAAATGCTCAAGAAAATATCGCAATAATCAATTTCATGGAAACCGAGGTTTTGAATTTAGCGAAAACGAAAAACTTTGCCGGTATATTAACAACAAATACAAGTCCTCTTACGCAGGTAATTCATACATCTTTTTTTCTCCCCGAAGTTTTGCCAAAAATTAATTCGGTATCTTATAGCAATTAGGATCAAATGTTTATAATTATTCGACTATGTTGGACTATCAAGTGAACGAATACGTGCACACTGATGGTACACAACCTTTTGCAGCCGCTCCAGATTCACAGCGCGCCATTGTCCATTGGAAGGATATTCGAACTTAAAGCCTAAAAAATAAATGTAAAATAGATAATTAAATTTAGAATGTATATTTTAGGATTATGTTAGATGAAATAATGTACAACAGTACAATCATATTTAAAAAAGAAATGTATTTTTAGTATTTTAAATAAAATATGTATGTGTATAAATTTCCAGTATAATTTTTAAAAAATAATTATTGTACATATGTTTAGTTTATTATAGAAATTCTGTGAATATTATCAATTAAACTGGAGAAATTATTAAATATTTGATTTTTTATTGTATTAAGAGTAAGAGTAAAGATTTATCTCTCCAACTTATTCTAACTTAAAAGAAGAGTATTTCCGAATCCCAGTTTACGCATTAGTTTAAATTAATTTAATTAATATCAATGTTATTGATTATATGTTGGGTCACTTGTTAATCTGCTTCTCTTCTTAATAAGTTTTTTTTGAGATTGAAGCAGGCAGTTAAAATGTAAATGAAACACCTTTAGAAATACCTTCCACAAATCATAATCTACAACTTTTAAAAATGTAGACTAAATATATAAGAGCAGTAGGTCAAACGCTTTTGCGAACCTGTTTTTTTAATCTTCTAAAAGTTTTCAGTTCTATGCAATTTCTCATGTAGGAAAAAGTTCCTGGATAATTTCTTTCGGAGCTCTTTAAAGATTCCACGATAAGGAAGAAATATTTCGGAATTATCGGAGCGAATCAGGGAAGCATTTTTGCACTATTCAAAAAACTGGAAAAATACTTGGGAATTCCGCTTGATCATTTCCGACTTGATTGGAAAACTAAAAGAACTTCTCTTCGAACCCGGAAAAAATCTTGCAATCTTTAGAAAAACTTACCGAAATTGCAACGAATTCTAATCCGGAATTTCGGCAATTTAAAGAACTTTTTCTCTTCGAAGTCGGACATTTTTCACAGGTTTGTGTTTGATGATTCATTTATTCACACTCACGGCGACCATGCAGAGAGAGACGCCATAAAATGAAAGTACCAAAATTGTTAAATTAAAAACAAATAATATAATTTAAATTTAAAAATAATACTATTTTGTAACCAGAAGATCAATCGTAGTTTACGAGAGTGCGAAGTGTGAATTCATATGTCCTCGAACATAGTACACAGTTTTCAATTATTACCTATTAAAGAATTTTTATTTTCATAAATCCTATTGCCTTACTAACTTTATAAATTGTTTTCTTGGTGTACGAATAATTTTGTGTACACCTGTATACCAATTTTAAACTGAATTAGGTAGTTAAGATTTTTTTTAACGATTACATCAAATTTAGAAAAATCTTTAGTTTCTCTTCCCGGTTTAATGAATTTGTGCCAAGACCAATCGTAAGAATACTGTAGCGAATTCAATTAAAATTTAATTATATAAATTTGCAATAAGTTCAACCAAGTGAATCAGAAAATATAAAGTTTTAGGAAAATCACAGTGAAGAGCTTATTTTTTTACTTACTAGTTCCAGTTGCAATATCGTTGCAGGGTTTATTTGTGAGTAAGTAGCATAGCTAAGTACAAAGTAATTCGAAATCCAAATGTATTCAATATCTGCAATTATGTATCATAGATATCTACTAAGTCCATAGAAGAAATTATTAACATACACAAATATTTTATAATTTTATGAATGTTTTTTGGGCACTATTGTATTTACCTTGTGTGATTTTTTGGCATGCAAATTTAAAGGTTTGAATTTTTGATTTTTTGTGTAATACTATTAACGTTATTAAAGAAAAACAAAAAAAAATTAAGTTTTTTTTAGCAAAGTTAAAATTTTTGAAACTTCATAGTTTCATTAGTTCGGTTTCAGAGATTGGTAAATATTTAAATAGCATGTAGAAGAGACATGCTTGAGAAGTTGAAACTTTTATAAGAATTTTTTTTTTGTACAAGAGGGTTTTCAAAAAAATAAAAAATTACAAGGTAATAAGTTATTCGCATCGACTCTTATAAAATTTCGTAAGCTACAATGGGCAGGGCATGTCGAGCGAATGGACAATGGAAGAATTCCCAAACGCACACTGAAAGGTATAGCTCAAGGCAAACGACCGGTGGGAAAATCGCGGAAAAGATGCGAGGACTCAGTTGACGCAGATTGCAGATCGCTTTTTAGATGCACAAATTGGAGGGCGCGGGCGCTGAATCGAGATGACTTCAGACAATGTATCCTGCAGGCCCTGGACCTGGATTTGGGCTGTCGCGCCATTCATGATGATGAAGTTATTCGTGTTAACATATAGCTTTACTGAATTATTTTTTAAATGCATTGTGATCAACCTGAAATCTAAAAAAAAAAATTGGCTATTCGAAAATTTTGCATTTTCATGTTTTATGCCGGTTTTCCACCAAACGGACAAAACAAAAACTCAGTAAAAGCTCGTGTCGAAAAAAACAAATCTTTGACTTTTCATCATTTTTTTACAAACTCGAGCTTTTTTCGACTGTTTCTGTTCTGTTTTTCGTGTCCCGACCAGAAGCGGTAACTTCAAAAGGTTTCGGTGTGTTTTCTTATTGAGACCGCTTCGTGGAGATACTGAAAACGAAACTGCGATAGAGCACTGTTGGTTCAGTTGAAACAGTGTTTTAGATTTGGTCGAGTTCGAGTTTTTGTTTTCCATGCTTTCAAAAACATGAACAAAAAAAAAACTTAACTTGTCTGCTTGGTGGAAAACCGGCATTAGGATTACACCCAGAAAAATATCTTTTATATTCAAAGTGTAATCAAAAGGATTTCTATATGGTTTTTGGGTTGTGGGAGTCCTGTCAAATCAAGTAGTCAAAACATTTTAAATATACATTTTCGAAAGCTCATATCATATCCTTTTGAAATGATAATTTAAATTTTAAATCTTATATCAAGATCAAAATGATATCTTTTCGATATAATAATTCAAACTTTAAAACTAAAATCAATATAGTAATAGATCTCTTTTTGTAATAAAAGGAAAGATATTAATAAGTTGGTTATATTTTTAATTTTAAAAGGAAATCATTTAGTTTTTTTCCTTTCATTCTTAACACTGTGTATTTGAAATAAAATGTTTCAAAGTAAGTAAATCAACATACCTAGTTTTTTTTCCGTAAGTTGATTGTTAGCCTATACTCCAACCGCCAATTGGGTTGAAGCATATATGTTTTGAGTGGGATTCGAACACACGATCGCTGAGATACCTTGTCTTTCTCATCCCGTATACCATTAAATTCATTTATACTTGAAGAACTGTACGGTATCAACTATTAATTTAATTTTTATGGCAGAGCAGTAATATGACTTTCTGTTTTTAGTCCCAAATTTCGCAGTGGTCTTAAGTAATTATACCTATTGGTTAATATATTATATTTTAAATTAATAAGGATCGACAGCACCATTTAAAAGATCTATTAGAAAAGATGGCTTTTTATTATATTACTTATTAAGTTAAAAAGGTAAAGTAAATAAAAATTTAAATTATTTTTTTAAATCTTTTTCAGTAATTTAGTCTAATAATAAACCATGGGATCATTATTTCAACTATCCGTAATCAAAGGTCCACAACGAGAACTGCTTCCGGAACGGCTTAATAAAATTTTCGAATTAAAATTGGAATCATGTAAAAATAAAACAGCTCTAACCTTCATCGAAGATATCCAAGTAAATCAATCGAGCCTTAGCTATGGAGCCTTAAACGAACAATCGAATCAAATCGCTAACGCATTGATTTCGGAAGTCAAACAACGCCAATTACAACCGAATCAGGATGGCGATTGGATTATTGCCGTATGCATGCAACCAAGCGATAAACTCATTTCAATTTTGCTATCCAATTGGAAATCAGGAGCCGCATATCTTCCGCTGGATCCAAGATTTCCACCGAATCGTATCCAGCATATCCTTGAAGAAGCTCAACCGATTCTGGTTATCTGTGATGATGATGTCGATAAGAAGTTATTCGGAACGACAACTACATTAACTACTAGCGAATGTCTCGAGAAAGGAATGCAATTTTCGAAGAGTAACATTCCAGATTGTGATACACTCGTGACTAGCGGAAATGAACTCGCACTAGTACTATACACATCGGGAAGCACGGGCATACCAAAAGGTAATTGAATTAAATAGACCGTAAAAATTATGGTAATAATTTTGGAATCCTATAGGTGTACGATTACCGCATGCGGTTCTGCTTAATCGCCTTCAATGGCAGTGGGAACATTTTCCATATTCACAAACAGAAACTGTGGGTATCTTCAAGACGGCTCTTACATTTGTCGATTCTGTTTCGGAGATCTGGGGACCATTATTAAATGGTAAGTTAGCACAACCATCTCAATACGATATTGTGTTGGGATTTTCGAAGTTTATTGCTGGCCCTACATAGTATTTTTTAAGTCTGGATAACTGACCTTGATCCGAATTTTACCGCTTTAACAGACATGACTCTACTGATCATACCGAAAAATATTACCAAAGATCCCGAACAGCTAGTGGAAATTTTAGAACGTTATCGCATCGAACGACTTGTCTTAGTTCCGACACTCTTACGAACACTTCTTATGTATCTATCGATGTACAAAAATGTCAATCTTTTGTATCATTTAAAATCCTGGATATGCTCGGGTGAACCTCTTCCAATAACTTTAGCACGAGAGTTTTACAATTATTTCGAAGAAGGAACTCATTATTTGTACAATTTCTACGGCTCAACGGAGATCATGGGGGATGTTACATATTTCGTATGCGAAGGAAAAAATCAACTGGAGTCTTTTGATAGAATTCCGATCGGTAAGGGTTATGAATTACTGACTAACAATAAATCTGGAAGTAATAATAATAAAAAAATTGTTTGCAGGATGCCCAATCGACAACACTATCATATATTTACTCGATGCAGACTATAGACCTGTAAAACTTGGTGATATCGGAGAAATATTTGTATCGGGATTAAATCTTGCAGATGGATATGTTAACGGCAGAGACCCAGAAAGATTTTTGAAGAATCCTTTAGCTGTTGATTCAAGTAAGTCCATTAATCTTTAGAACTTTAGAGCTATCAGACGTTGGTGCTTTTGATAGGCAATTTTAAAATTAAATATTTTATTTATTAAATAAAAATTAATATTAAAATGAACAAAAAAAATTTTAAATAGACTAGCATAGCTGTCGAGGCCATCAATTTTTGTATGGCTTTTGATAGCAGCATAACACACATATTAGATTTACAGCATTTGTAGTGATTTTAATTTAATTGTACATTATCACGTTTAATTTCTAGTATGCTAATTTAATCTTCTACTGATTATGTTACAGATTATTCTCGCATATATCGAACAGGAGATTTCGGTTCTGTTAACAAAGGCACAATTATGTTTGAATGTAGGACTGATTCGCAAATTAAAATTCGTGGTCATCGAGTTGATCTTACCGAAGTCGAACGGATTTTATTAACGATCGATCCCGTCGAGAAGGCAGTAGTTCTATGTTACAATGCTGGCGAAATTGACCAAGCTCTACTGGCTTTCGTTACAATGAAAACAAATAAAAACTCTTTCTCAGGAGTTCAAGTCGAAACTATTCTAAAAGATAAGCTAACCGACTACATGATTCCACAAGTATTAATTTTAGAAACAATCCCGCTATTAGTAAATGGTAAAGTCGATCGGCAGTATCTTTTAAAATTATATGCCGACTCAAATAATAATGGTGGGTAGTTTAGCAATAACTCAATTCGAATGATTTTATAATAGCAATTACTACTTTTAATTTAGATGGTGAAACACAAGTATTTGATATCGACTATTCAGATGTACCTAATCATCTTTTGCACATAGCTAAAGATCTTTTCGAAATTGTGAGCGCTGTTATAGGAAAGTCTGCACGAAATGTATTATCGACATCCAGTAATTTTTATGAGCTGGGAGGAAATTCATTGAATTCGATCTTTACTGTAACACAATTACGGGAAAAAGGTTATTTCATAAGCATAACAGAGTTTATAACGGCGAAAAATTTAGGGGAAATTTTAAAGAAACTATCCGAAACCGAAATAATTTTACAGGAGGAAAGCCACGATAAATACCTTAAAATGCATACTACACCCTTACAATTGGAAGATAAAGAAGTAACAATCAAGTACGTAAACAAAATAAATTTTTTAAAATCTTTTCAAATAAACAATTTAAAATTTTCTTGCAGTATTATCACTTCGAGTTTTTATGAAAAGGCCGATCTGGAACAATGGCTAAAACCCGGAGTTCTAGTAACAGATTACGCTGAATTATTAGAAGTACACAAATATTCACAATTTAACAAGTTTGTTTTTTTTTTCTTTACTTGCAGAAAATTTGGGAAGTTCTTGTTGAAAAAGATTTAAGCTTCGTTGTGAGAGATGATAAAGATAAAGCGATCGGCGTTTCATTAAATTTCGATAGTAGAGATGAGCCCGAAGTGGTCATGGAAAGTAAACTTTCAGTAATAATAGAATTTTTGGAACATTTAGAAGGACCAATAAGGTAAAACGATTTTCTTCTTCGTGTGATTGTTGTATTTATGTTAGCTTAAAAAAATTTCTTCAGAGATAATCAACTTCCGCCTGGTAAAAATCAAAGTTTTCACAGTTTCATGATGGGAACAAGTGAAGAATTAAATGCTCAAGAAAATATCGCAATAATCAATTTCATGGAAACCGAGGTTTTGAATTTAGCGAAAACGAAAAACTTTGCCGGTATATTAGCAACAAATACAAGTCCTCTTACGCAGGTAATTCATACATCTCTTTTTCTCCCCGAAGTTTTGCCAAAAATTAATTCGGTATTTTATAGCAATTAGGATCAAATGTTTATAATTATTCGACTATGTTGGACTATCAAGTGAACGAATACGTGCACACTGATGGTACACAACCTTTTGCAGCTGCTCCAGATTCACAGCGCGTCATTGTCCATTGGAAAGATATTCGAACTTAGTGCCTAAAAAATAAATGTAAAATAGATAATTAAATTTAGAATGTATATTTTAGGATTATTGAGTCGTAGAAATCTGACATTTTCCATAAGATACGAGAAAAATGGCGGACACCTTCGAAAGTCGATAGATTATCGCCTTAAATAATTCTACCCTATGAATTTCAGCCTGTCACCAGAACTTATCCACATTTCCAGTCGTGGTCAAGTCAAATCTTCCTTGCAGGTCTCAGATTCTGTTTGAATGCTCTGCTCTAGTTTCCTTAGGGTGGGACTACTTTCGTCTCTGAATCTCAATGTCAATACCGTTCTCCAAAGAGGATTAGGAGATACCGTCTAATTTTCTTTCGAATGCGCTGATTTTACATAAAAACTAAAACGTAGTCAGTTCCACCAGGCTCATATCTAGAACTAGAACGATCCAGCCATCGTGCTACCACTCTAAACTAATAAAGTAATAAAATAGTTCTGAGTTCAAAAAAATATTTCAGTTCGAAGGAAGATGATCCCTGTATCCCCTGTTAATACGGGATTCAGTTCCACATTCGATAGCTTGGCATTAATGTGGAGGATGTGATATCAAAGTTCATGAAACAATATTATCAAAATACTTTCATGTATGTAAGTCGAAACAAATTGCACATTATCGAAGAAAAAAAAACACATTGAAAAAAAAATAATGGCTATTTTAAATATGTATTGCATTCCACTTTTATCTTAAAACAAAAGGGCCCTGTTGCCATTTATCTTAACAATGAGAATTCAATTTTACAAGGCCCTTGTTTATTTTGAACACAATCAATCATTATCTAACATAACTTTTTATCTTCTATTTTTTTTTATTTTTCATAATAGCGTTTTGTTTTTATACAATATTTATCTTCTGTACAGACTATGGTTACCTTGTAAAAACTCAAATACATTACTTCAGCTTTATCATTTTGTTTTGTTTCTAATTGCCTATCTAAGTTCATAACATTTATACTCAGCATCATAATATAATTAATTTTTTTGTTTTTAAATATATATATATATTTTTCACGACCTGTTTATGTGTGTGTGCACTACGGTAATAACGTTATACGACACGATATCAAAAGAATAAAAAAAAAACTAATATCGCGGATTTTTCAGACGATTTCATACACACTACGCTTTGCATAATAACTAAATAACAAAAAAAAAGGAAATAATAAATAACTGCCGAGTTCTATATTACTACCGAGTTTTGTGTTTGCGTTATATTTGCGTCCTGACTTGATTGTTGTGTTGTCTGAGATGATTGATCCAACCGTCTATAGTTTTGGAATGTTTTCCATTCGCCTGTGTTGTAATCTAGTCGAATCAGTGATTCAACTAACATTAATGCCGATGTGTCGTCCTCTTGTTTGACATGCTCCTGAAAGAACGGAATTACAATTTTACAATACATCCAAAAACAACAAGAATTTAAAAGAGCAAGCACCTCCGTTTCGCCCAACTTTATAATAATAACATTTTCGGGATTTGGTCTAGGATTTTCTCGCAAACCAGCCATGAAACCTAAAATTAGAGCTTTATCGGGACGATTAACTCTATTTGCCTTTCGGAACATTTCGTGTGCTTTGATGACATGTTCGTTCTGCAAATAAAACAAATTTCATTTAATTACATTAAAATTTATAGAAAACGTTGTCGGTATGCTGCAAAAATTGCTCAAGTCACAAATAACTCTTTCGAGATGTCAGACTTTTTAGGTTTGCTGCTCTGAAAAAGTTCATACAGTGAATTATTTTTATATTCACATCGTAAAGAAAACCTACTTCTTTATGAATCAGGAAGATTGCATAATTTTTAATGAAATAGAAAAGTAATTTGTGAACGCGTCTCTATCAATAGAAATATTTTGAAAAAAATTGTCTTGATCACTTTTCGCAGTGTACCGACCACTTTATCTTACAGAAAGTGATAGGCCTTTTCTTTGGGGCTGCTGCTGAGACTGCTGCTGCTGTTGTTGTTGTGGTTGCGATACTTGAATATGTTGTTGAACTTGTGACTGTTGAGCAATAATCGTTTGTCTATCGTGCTGCTGAATAATAATTCGCTGAGGTCTCATCTGCGTTTGCGCAGGCTGTGTAATAATTGTCCTTTGTAACGACTGTTGCTGCTGAGCCGCTTGCTGTGTAGTTTGAACTTGAACCAATTGCGGCTGCTGTCCAGGCCTTTGTATCAAAGTCAAGCCTTGCGGAAGTGACGCCAAACCGCCTTGCACATTTGTTGTTAATACAGGTCGTATTATTGTTTGTTGTGGCGGCTATAAAGGCATCATAAAATCAATTTAGAAACTTTACTTACACACGATTTGATAAAAAAAAAAATCAAATTTCCAACAGATAAATTTCTTCAATAAATTAAAAACATTGCCATCGCGCCTGCGAATTTTGCGGGCCAGGGAGAGGTGAGCAGTCGTACATGTAAAGACGAGGTTTAAAGCGCTCTAGAAAATGGTGCATCGCTATTGTGAAGATTGATTTGATAATTTTTTAAAAGGCAGGATTTTCTGAGGTAGGACTGCAGTTTCTTGTAAACCTGTGTGAATGAAGCCGCGAACAGTAAACCGATCGGGGTAGTAAACGCAGTTCCAATCTCGTTTCATCACTTTAAAATACAGGTATTAGTTATACTGGAGTTTCCTCACAATACTACAGCCCCAACTGCCGAAAACGAAAAACCGATGGTAAAAAAAAGCTACAGGGTTGTATCAAGTGGAAGGTAAAACTTCGACTTACAAACTAAACTACGTGATTTTTAAGCTCCTCCGATGCTGTAAGACTCCATTTAAATTTGAACAAAAACTTACACTGCCAAGAATCGTTTGAACTGTCTGTGTCGGCTGTTGTTGCTGGTGCTGGTGCTGTTGCTGGACATTGTGCGACGCTATAACGACCGGCATATTTATGCTCTGTGTGAGATTATTGGTCGGGATAAGGGCTGGAATTTGTTGTGTTGTGGTCTGTTTAATAGCATTTTGTTGGGTCGGTTGCGTTGGAGACTTAACGAGTCCGGGTGGCCCAGTTGTGACTAACGTAGCACCGCCTAAATTTCCCAATCCCGACACATTACCGAGCGGAATTTGTTGATAGACGTCCCCGCCAACACTTCGCAAAATTACACCTTTCTGTGCCAAGATAATCGTCTTGCCTTTCACATTCATGCCGGGAGACATTACAACTTGAGCAAATTTCGGAGATTGTGTTGCATTCGAATTGGAAACCACGGTGTGAGTTTGTATTTGCTGCTGCTGTTGTTGTTGCTGCTGGATTTGTTGTTGTTGATGTTGTTGTATTTGCTGCTGCTGCTGATGTTGTTGCAATTGCGCTTGAATATGCTGTGCCTGGGCTGCTTGAGATGCTGGCTGTATCGTAACGGGTCTATTCGGCAAATTGACGTTGAGAAGCGTCGGCTGCTGCGTGGCTATCAGTGGAGGAGGATTGTTTTGCGCGTTTGTCGTTCGCGAAGTGTTGGCCATCATAATTGTTGGAGCTGTTTTCAGCAGGATCTTCGTTGGTTGATTTAGTTGCGACCCTGCTCCCTGAGTTTGTACAATTGTCTGGATAGGTCGCGATTGTGCAAACGATGTCAGTGACGGAATTGTGTTGCCGGTCGACGTTAATATGATTTGGGTTGGCTGATGCGCTATAGTGGAAGTCGGAAGTGCAGATGATATAACAGGACTGGATGATACGACGATACTATGCGTCGATGTCGGTTCAGTTTTTATCGGTTTCGCCTGTTGAATTATCGTCTGTGAGAGGATGACTGGACCGCCACTTGATTTTGGCATTGATGCGACCGGCAATGTTCGAATCGTATTCGTTTGTGTTTGCTGCGAGGTCGACACGAGCATTCGTTTTTGTTGCGGTGGCGATAAAATTATCGATCCGGACGTTGGTACTGACGAATTTTGCGGTTTCGACGTAATCAAAATTGTTCCGTTCAACGGAACGGAAGAAGCCTGTGTAGAAACTGGTGTCGAATGACCAGGCGAAACCTGTTCGGTTTTAATCTCAATCAGTTCTGATTTTATATGATCCGATTTCATGTCTTCCAATTTTATCGATGTGTCGTCAATGTGCAGCACTGAAGAGTTTTGAATTATCGTCTGAGTTAGTGGTGGGTTGCTGGTTAAGGCACCAATATTTGATGCAGCATTCGCTGGAGGTAGTTTGAGGCCCGGTTCGTCTTTGATGACAGCAGGAGCGGGAGTTGCAGGTTGTGTATATATCGAACTTGCGGTCAAGCCGGCCGCGTAATCGGGCGTAGCCGACAACGGTGTCGGCGGAGACGTAGATTCGACGGGAGTCGCCAAAGCCGCTGCTTGTTTCGCTTCCAATGCTCTCTTTTGCTGCTCTTCCAGTTCCTGTTGTCTTTTTCGTTTCTTAGCTGCCGCGTATCCTAAAGGCTGCTCTGTAAATTCTATTAATTTTATGCCGCCATCTTTACGACCAGCCGGTACACGAATATTTGGTCGATTTGCGGCCTGAGCCGCAGTGGGCGATCGGAAACCGGAAGTTGGTACTCTGGAAGGAATTCCTTTGAGAGGTGTTGTGTCAGTCATTTTTCGTGGCATGCCTCTCGAACGGAGTGGAATCGTCGGTGCCGATGACTTCTTCAAACTGGACTGAGCGTCGGCTGATTTTTGTAGTAGTTCGGTTCGTAAGTTTGCACTTTTAGGTTTCCGTTTTAGTGTAAAGTGTTTGACAGGATTCGGCTGTTGACCAACCTAAGCGATGGAACGGCAAAAATTTAACATAAACAAGGTGTTAGCGTAGCTTTGGAGCATTGCAAAAAAATCACATCAACTTACCACTGAAACCAAGGCATTTTTATTTAGATACTGGCACTCAAGCGGAAGCATTCCGAGATCGCAGTGTTTACTGACCATCTTCCGCAAATCACCCACCATGTCCGTGAAAATTGGCCTGGTCTCGTCGTAGTCCGAGATTTCTGTGTTCAATTGACCCGAGGCGGGAAATGTTTTTATCGTCTCTGCGACCATAGACACCCAGAGTTCCGTGTCCAGTCCGGCGACTTCGATGATTTCGTCCAGTTCTGTTTTCCACTAAAAGAAGAAAAGACAAAAATAAATCGAATGTCAAAAACAAGCTGCAGTTTCAATCCTAGGTGACAATTCTTCGTCAAGTTTTTGTTTTCATCACTAAACGTCAAACGTTTTGATAAAAATTTAAAATTCAACACAATTTCAGTCCTCGTATCGACGCTGGACAGCATGTGGCAATCGAAGATCCCTTCCCGATGTTTTGCACTAACAGCAATGTACCGCAGTGCTCCCGACTTATTATTGCCCGCCATTCAAATGTTGCGCGCGCGACTTGCTGCACTCTGGTGCTCCGCACTTTTTTCCCCAAACACTTCCACGCTGCACAATTTACCGCAATTCGTTTGCCGGGATATTTTTCTCTACAACATTTATCTGCGCACGAATAACTCAATTTCCGTATAGACGTTCCACTTTCCGCAATATTTTACTTACTTCTTCGACAAGACGGCGCGGTATATGGAAAAAACTCAACAGCAATTTCAGTTTCACTTGTGTCTGCAAATCGGGAAAACAGTCTTTAATATTGCGTAGCACTTCTTTATTAAGCTGGGAGCATATCGAGCCGCTAATCCACGAATCGTTCGATGTACCGAGCTTATTATGGAGCCACAATGAAGTGTCGCTGTCACGTACATTCGCCATTTTACTTTACAACTACTCAACTGACACAATGCACAACTACACTATACGTCTTCTTCTTCCATTCCAATAAACCATTCCAATTTCCAATTTTACCAAACCGTTCCCATAAGTTTCGAAATGCGTACGTTCAATGCTCACGCCGTGTACTAATATCAAATTTTGAATTGAAAAAAAGCCCCATTAAAACACTACTTACAGTCTCATGTCCTTTTGATTACGTTCAAAATATTTTCTTTTACCAATTTATTTGAATTACTTCACGGCAAGTGTGCAACTGAAAACATTTATTTCTTATTTTCGTAGATTAGGGTGAATCAGCTGATTCTATTTTCGAAATGTCACTAAGTGGGTTTTTAGAGAAACTCGATTTTTTAATTTACCCAGCTTAAAATTAAATTGTTTAATGGAAGTTTTAACAGAGAAAGCTAATGAAAACAGCAAGCCCAAAGAACTGTCTGCCATTGGGAAAACTCTTTTAGCAGTGACAGGTAGCTAGGCAACCGTTTATTATTATAAATTATTTACATACCGAAATTTTTTATTTGTTTTTCAGTTAGGCTTGGAAGGAGAATTACAGATGATGTAAATGTCCTTCAGTTTGAAATTAAATTAAAAAGATGCTCGTATAGATGTACATAGGATTTTGGCGCCATTTGATAAATTTTTATTGTATTACATAACCTCTTGGGTCGAAGAAAGTTCAATGGCTTAGATGCTACAATCTTTATGTAAGCGAATTTAAGTTTACTCGCGATTCTATTACTTCTCCACGAAACTAATGAATGCACTCTTAAGTCTGTAGTTCCTATATGATCCCCGATGTGGCTTAGGGCAGGTGCAATGCTTTTCCAAAAGTCGTTGCTGTTAATACGTCTGAATCCATGGCACTGCTCCGGTTTTTACTATCGTTATATGCTTCAATATTAGTCACGAGCAATAATCCTGGTATCCATTTGCACATTATTTCCTTAATTATCACTTTAAGATCATCGGTAAAGTATCACTAGATACATGTCGATTCTGTGATACCACATCTGAAAGCACGGCACACATTCTGTGTGATTGTGATGCAGTGGCCAGATCAAGAAGGCAGATTCTCGGTGTATTTACTCTCACCTATGCAGACCTGTCGAAGACGCCCCTGAATAAAATCATCACCTTTCTCAAAGGAATCGATATGGCCTAGGGAGTAGTTAAGAGCCAGGAACAAAAGACCTCTTAGGTCGTAGTTCGAGAAGTAGTGATGCTTCTATAGGCTTTACCAGATAAATAAATAATAATCCATTTGCCATTTCGAACAGAAGGGGTACGTTTTGGGTGTATTCTTCAGCCCCATTCCACTCTTAAACTAAAAAAGTTAATTAAATGGTTCAAAAAACATTTCATGCACAATTTTTTTTGCCTTATTTGGTTTTGTATGCTTTTAGTTTTTGTCCGTTATGCTCCCTATTTATGAAAAGTGTTTTTGGCACGCACATCCTACAAAAATGTTTTTGGCACATCCTACAAAAATGTTTTTGGCACATCCTACAAAAATGTTTTTGGCACATCCTACAAAAATGTTTTTGGCACATCCTACAAAAATGTTTTTGGCACATCCTACAAAAATGTTTTTGGCACATCCTACAAAAATGGTTTTGGCACATCCTACAAAAATGTTTTTGGCACATCCTACTATTCAGGATCCTTTAGTAGTCACTTTACAACTATGCTTTTTTTTCGAACATACTTGGAACACGCAACAGCTTACGGATGCGACGATGGTTTTCTTTACTTGACGTTTTTCAAGAAATTTAAAAAATTAGGAGTACCTATAAAAAATATTTATCCATTCAGAAATTACATTTAATTCACAGGTGGCGTAGGCATTGGAATAACAGTAATCTGTGCATCGTTTGTAAGTCCAGCTCTACGTAAGCACTGTCTGCCATATGTACCGGCAACATCAACCCAAGTATCAAATGTTTTATCATTGCTAAAACCAAACGCGACAGGAAAACTTCTCGACATTGGTTCCGGTGACGGTCGAATTGTAATCGGTATTTGAATCGTCGGATACATTAATCAAATTAAATTTACGTCAATATTTCAGCAGCTGCATCAAAATATGGAATTCAATCACATGGCGTCGAATTGAATCCGTGGCTAGTGGCCTATTCAAAATTCGATGCTATCCGTCAGCGAGTATCCGGCCAAACGAAATTTTTTAAAAAAGATCTCTGGAAATTTAACCTTTCCGCTTATGATTATATCGTAATTTTTGGTGTTGATAAAATGGTAAGTACCAATGACTATCGGTTGAACACCATGAAACTATTCTATCATTTTTCAGATGGCCGATTTTGAATCAAAACTTGTACAGGAAGCGCACGATGGTAGTCATATAATCGCGTGTCGTTTTCCTTTGCCCAATTTAATACCAGATAAAACTATTGGTAGTGGTGTTGACACCGTTTGGTTGTATCACATGAAAAAGAAGTAATTTTAGTCGAAAGAAAGTGTAATGCATTTATTTTTTTGATGAGAAAATTTAAAAGCAGGATTAGAGTTGTACAGTATTTTTTCCTTTTTTTTCAAATTAAAATATTGATTTTAGCTTCACGTTATCGTCATCGCGTTATTCGCATTTCTTATAGATATTATCACAAAATTTTGTATCTCTAAACATCATAATAAAAAATGGGCTAAACGCTTCATGACTGCAAAATTCATTCCGTATAATAGAGATGTTTTCGTTCCGATTTTTAAACATTTCCCAAACAACTAAGTCGATTTGTTTCTTTGCATAAAGTCCTCATTGGGTGTTTTACTGCGCTAACTTGGACATAATAGATTTTTAAAATATTTGTTTTTATCTTTTGGATACTTCTCGCCGTGAAAACTCCAAACAAAATTTTTTTTATAATCTAATTAAAAAAACGAATCGAAACTGATACAACGAAAACAAATAATTATAAAAAAAACACACATATTTAAGTAGTATAGGTACTATAAGAAGAAGTGACAAAATTATTCGTAGTAGTAGAGACAGTCTTGCACATATATGAAACGAATCACGTTCATTATATTTTCAACTTACAAACTAAAAAATGGTTCTGCCTTTGCTAAAAATTACGCCCTAAGTAAATGCGAGAATTAATTGTATCACGATAAATTTCGCCAAAACCAATTTTCGTATAAAATTGAAACAGATAGCTATCGGTCTGATTGATACAAACGTGAACACCAAACGATCCGTTCGAGCGTAATGCTGCCAAAAGAACGGTAATCAAACGTTTACCGACCGATTGATCAGTTAACATTTCGTATTTTAATATGCAACATGTCATTATCGATGGATGTGAATTGAGCACTTCAGTAGGACATTCATATTTGAAATTATGAAAATGATTAATAGAATCTTTTGCAGCCGATGATAAGTCGACATTATCAATTAAATTTAGCGGATATTTTTCACACATTGCTGGCATCCAGCACATTTCCTGGTTGCGGTAGAATGTTCGAGCATCTAATGCAGCACAGGCGTAGCCAACAATTACATTATTTGCGTTTTGTACGATCATACATAATTCGGGGTTGATGGTTACAAATGGCCCAACTAACCGGTCGGCCGGTATAGTTTGCAGGTTCTCTGGAATACAAAATACAACAAAATTTAACGATTTTTTACGAAACAACGAAGACTCATTCATTATGATAGTTCGCAAACCAACAATCACAACAATTAAAGACAATAATATGCACATACCTGGAAACAGATCAGTACAATCGGAGCCATCGCGACACGTTTTATGACATATATTGAAAACCTCATTTTCGTCCAAATTCGTGTACGGCCGAATTATGAAGTAGTTTGGTGTGGGTAAATCTGGCAATTTATATATAAATAAATCATTTCCGGAGTCGACAGGCATTAGGCGCTAAAATAAAAACGAAAATGTATGATTTACCGCGTTAATCCTTTAGCTTTCGAATTACCTGAAGATCAGACGTGAGACCACCGCGGAAAATCCAAGGTTCTTGATCGCCCGACATAAAGGTATCTTTCCATCCCTTGCTGAACCCTACAAGAATTGTACGATCAAATAATAGTCTCAAGCATAATAAAAACTGAAACATACAAGTATAACTGCCTTGTGTATATGAGTTGATATTGGATGGAAAAGTTCCAAGTGCCAGCCACTTTACAAATGCATTTAAAAGTGAAATTACTCCAGCTATATCCCAAACGTATGAGAATAAGTCATAGACGAGTTCTTTATTAGCGCAATTCGCAATTTTACGCGAGAGAGACATTACGGATTGGCTAAGTATGGCGAACTTTTCTGCACGACGTTGCCACTCTTGAACCTAATATCAAAAAAGAGAAATGAACAAATACGTTGAATATTTTCAAAGTTTTTACCTCCGGTTTTGAAGTATCGGGTTTTCTAGATGAATGCAGTAAAACACAGGCATTCGATTTAAGCCAGTAGAATTCATTGAGCAATTGAAGACCTCGACTTCCATGCTCAAACGGTAAATAGAATAAATCACATAATAAATATAAATCGTCGGCTGTTATTGTTCTTTCATTATTCGACCTAAAATACAAAGAAATAAAAATCTTCCAAGAAAATCAGCCGTTCAAATTACTTTTCAAAATCATCGCCCATTTCGGCATTGGAAGTAAGTGATGTATCCGAGCCTTCGACTTGCATGCTTCCTGAAGAGGTCTGCAAATAATACACACCTTTCAGAACGATTTTTCAAAATTACAGTTATATAAAATAAATACCGAAATTGTTTCTGACATAACTACATCATCCGATGGACTTTTCGTCATTGGTTTTGGAGAACCTTGTGATGCTAAACTGCTGCCGCACTCCATAGGTTCCGTAGTACTGTTTGGCGATGAGTTTCCGTCGACCATGGGTACATTTTCTTGGGTTGATTTAATTTCACTATTGTGCTCGCCATTATTTAAATTAGCTGTGGGAATTGCTTCAGTAATCGTAATGTCTTCTTCGATTGCATCAACTTTAGGCGATCGTTCGTTCATATGTTCTTCACTCTTCAATGATTCGTTGAACTCACCTTTATGTACCACTAACGATGTTGAACCTTCTCCTTTGATATTCATTATGGGAATCGGTATGCTCGATATTGGAATTTTACTTGGTATTTCATAATTCGAAACTGAAGAAGCAATTGGATTCGGCAATGAATCGTTTGTGACAACTTTTGTAGCGGACACCAAGGAATTCATAATAGCATTCGGAATCGGAGTAACATTTGTTGCCGTTACAGTGCTACAAACTTCTGCGAGCGCTTGCAGTTGATTTGTATTGACTTCTGGCATTTTAGAACAGGTTGCGCTCGAAGTGGTTGTAGTTGTAGTAGTTAAACTCATGCACGTATTGACTGAAGGCAGAATCGGAATAATTGGCATTACCACTGAAAGTAAATATCGTTTGAAAAATATCATTTTTTTCAGTCGTTATTTAATCGTACTTGCAATTTGAGGTTGAGGTTTTGTAATTGGTCCCCATGCTTCCTTTTCAATCGAAAATTCTGGTAGCCATTCCATTATTGCATTCCTAAAAGAAAAGAAAAATTAACTTTCGATGACCATCTTCACTTCCGTCTTGAAATTGCGCCATTCATTAGAATCATCAATGTGTCTGCACCTATTCTTGAGTTTTTAGTTTTGAAACCCATTAGGTCCAAACAAAAGTTTAATTAGTAGTTTATTCTGTTAAGTGAGAGACTGCGACAGTTATTTTTATTCCTTCACAAGCAACATCTATGCATTAAGGATTCAACTACCTCATCAATTTTTTCGGCATACAAACTGCTGCAATCAATTAAAAGTGCACTCACAGATTCATCTTTAAATTTTACACGTGTCTCGTTAGTTCTAACGTGACTCGATTCGAGGCTTTTTTCAGTATCCGTCATAATGAAAAATTAAAAACAACGAAATGCTTCAAATCCATACTTTATATGGGGCACAAACTATGTGAGAATTCGGGCATCTTAATTTTCGACGTCAGCATATTCTAGTTGCTAGATTCGAGACATGAAATAAATTTAATAATAATTTTAAAATTTACATACTTTAAAGCCACTCGAGGATGATAGATATTCTTCGATAGACAAACAGGAGCATCTTCATTACTTAGACCGTCATCATTTTCCGTTTCTAATTTTATGTCCGCTGATATGAAATCTATAGTTCAATTTAGAATAGCCTAGACATTACCTCACTTTTATTAGTATACAATTTACACTTACTATTGATTTTTGTATCCAAACTGCATTTCGACCAGTACGCTAGTGTGTGAATTGCAATCGTATTAGCATAAAACTCACAATTCGGATTGGTTAGGACCCCGCGCAACAGCGGTATTAATTCGGGCGATCGTCCCGTGTATGGTCCCAAGAAGACCCGTTTCTGATCGTAATCATTTGCATGTAAATTATCCCAAATAACTGGCGGTCTTCGCAATATTTCGGTTATTTCCTGAATAGATTCGATGCTAAATGTCTTCGTTATGACTTTAGTTCCGGTCCACATGATGTCTATCTCTTGACAAAGTTTTGAGCCCAATGTATTTAGATATTCAGAATGTGTCACAGACGGTACAGCTCGTGTGCTACAATATTGAGTGGGACAAAACAGGAAACGGGGACCATTCAGATGATTGAAAATTTCATTTGTTACGGAAACCTGTCGATTTGGAATTTATAAGGATTTTGTTTATAAGCTTATACTAAAATCACATACTTGTGCGTTAGCAAATGTTTGAAATGCCTCCTTATCGGATTTACTAAGTTCGGATTCGATGTCGTCGAATAGCAGTGCAAATGCCTCGCATCCAAACTGCGAAACTTGTTCGAGCTTCCTTTTTAAAGTTGATATTTCTTTTTGACTGCTGTACGTCATATCGAGGCCAGGTGAAAGGGCATAATAAAATACTATACCTTGTTCTTTAGCTGCACTAATTAAACCTGTAAATAATTTATTTTTATTTCAATATGTTAAGCAATTGAAGTGTTCGTGAGTGCAGTGAGTAAATCTTATCCAGGACTTTATCATTCATGGAATAGCACGTCAGTAGTGAATGTGTAACCCACAGGAATCCAATAAGAAAAGTTTTAAATGACATTAAATCGGGTAAGAGGGAGAATTGTCTTTGTTTTATCAGAAATTCAACAAATTGTCAATATTTTTATTATGTTACAAAAAATTTAAATGGATTTCTTTAAAATACATTTGCCGTTGAGATCATTTCAAATCAAAAATTTTGACGGGTATTTTTTATAACCAACGGTTTTTAGTGGCAGCTACTCTACTAAGAGCCGTTATTACGATAAACTTTAAGTGAAACTTTAACCAGAAGTTTTGTATGAAAATCTATCAGTTAAAGTTCCAGTTAGAATGTAACTGAAAATCGTAAGAACGGCCCTAAATGTAATTCCGTAATCTACTTCAAGTTTGGATAAACAAACAAAACGACATTTTCATAAGGTACAAACCTAACAAAATGGAAACATTGAAAAATTAATAAACAAGAATCTCTAACGACGGCAGTGGATTATACATTAGATTATGTCTCTAATTTGGACCGTTATTCGTCATCTCGCTGAAGAAAACTGATCTGTGTTCAAGCACTGCCGTGCTTATATACTGAGTGTGTTGATTCGAGAGATTCCCAGAATAATCGGTGGTTTTTGGAGGATGTGTGTAGAACATGTGATAAGGTGTAGACCTTTCTAAGATACTCAAATTAAAAATTGGAAGGTTGTAGTTTTCTCTGGAAACTTCTATGTCATTGATAGGTGATTCGAGTTTCATTTCACAGTACTTTTCCATTCAAAATTTTATAGAACTTTGGATTGGCATCGACTCTTCAAATTATAACCGATCCATTGCCACATCTGTCTCTAGTTTGCGATGACTATCTAGTTGCCCTCGAAAAGCTCGCTCAATCTCCTAACACACATTTATGGCAACAGTTATTGGTCAAAAATCGTTCGGGGTTCGTTTTTGGTAAGTAATTCAACAATTCTACCAAATATCACTGGACATAATGTGATAACACGAAATTATACAAAACTTTTTCTTTCAAGCCACGAAATTGCCGAACGATCCGAAGTGACGTTGAATTTTCCTCTTCAAGAATTTGTGGTCTCCGCTGTTAACGAGTCGAAAATACAAAATGAACTAAATACATACTCAGTGCTCTCATTTATGCAAGAGATTAGTCCACTATTCATCCATCGGTCTGCCTCCGCAATTTATTAAATAATATTTTATTACTCACTGGTTAGATGATCAGCCTCTTCCACAGTATACAGTTCGCGCCAATACGCTCGATGCTTGTAGTCGTCCTTTGGCGCATAGACATACGAATCCATTCCCCACTTCTTCAGTCTGCAACCGAAAAAGAAAGCAACATTAGTGATAACGACACTCGAGGGAGAAAAATCCACTCAGCCGGCTTTCATACTTGCGAAATAAATCCTTCCGTTGCTCCGTTGTCCACGGCCGACCGTAAAATCCTGAAAGCATTAAAAGATATTTGGCCAGTGTCCTTGAAATCAATTCGTATCGGTCGCCTTTACCTTCAACAACACCGCAAATAAAATTCCCATTTTTCTGATCGGCTATCAAGTCGTTAGTCAAAGAGGACGAAGCCATCTCAGTCATTTCACGTTTTTCTTCACTCAACTCTCAATCCAATTCAACTAATACGAAAGCTAACAAGAATTTCTGGCGTTGCGGTTTGCGGAACGAAACAGGAAATTAAAAACTAGAAATTTTGATTTTTGTTGCGGCAATTCGCGAACTTAAATGACGTTTGTCGAACGTTTTCCAGTCCAGTTGACATAACACAGTACAGTACTGTTCAACATTTATCGTTCGGTCTTTTAGTGGCTGCAATGCACAATTTTTTGGAATTTTATAAAAAGTGTAAAACATTTAAAATTTTTGGAAAAGCTTTAGAAATTCTGGATATTTCTAAAATAAATATTTTCCCAACTGAAACTGCAACTGCAGGCATAATTAACATAAAAAGAATTTCGGCTAGCTATTCTTTTTTTTTCTAATTACTTGATCGTAACAGAATGTTAATTTGATTAAAATGTATTGTAATGTCTTGTATTTAGAAAATCGGCCAAATGACAGTTGAAAATCGGTTAGATATTCTTTTTTGTTCTAATTTGGCTAGATATTCTTTTTTGTTCTAGTTACTTTATCGTATTATGCAACATAAGGATATTGTCCGTATTATATATTAAATAAATAAATTAATGTATGGAAGATAGGGTAAACTACGGATAGATGCCCCACTTTTCGTTTTAGTACTATATTCGCAAAACTATTAAGACCAATGTCATAAGCGTTCTACAGCAGCTGGTTTAGTTCATAATAAAGAGTAATAACCGTTTTCTTATAATCCTAAATATTATAACATATTTTGCAAACCCGTCATAACAAGGATGGATGCCTAAAGCCTTGGTTAGATGCCCAGAATGGGCATAAACGAGAGGTTGCAATATATTATTTTAGAATTGGGGTATCTATCCCAGTGGGGCAACTATCCTGAGTTTACCCAAGTCGAATTCTAGTGCTGAATGGTAACAGAAAGTACGTTAATGTAGCACACAAGCATTGAACTGAAATCTGTGAAGTAAACATTTGGTGCGTTTATGCAAAAACCTAATTTGCTCCGTAGGATTTTCTGATGATACCTTTTACATCCCCTACTACACGAATCGGCTATATATTCGGCTATCGACTAAACTTAAATTTCTTCGGCTAGATATTGATGAAATCGGCTAAATTTAGTCGATTTTCGGCTAAATTGTCAACACTGTACATGAAGTCAGGTACTTTACAAAAAATATTGCCATTTGCAACGAAGGACACATGTGCGCAGTGTTACCGCGAGGCGATTTTTTGGGGTAGCAAGATCTGCTACCTTTTACAATAGTAGTAGAAACCGAATTTTAATAACAATACAATAACATTAACATATAGTAATGTAAAATAATAATGGATTACATTCTTGTGCCTTGCATTTTTCTGTTTTCAATTTAACTTTCAAGAATTATCGCAAAAACGTAGTGTTTCATGACTTGAAATAGTAGTGGAGTGAATTTTAAAATTAAAAAAAGGTAGTAAATCTGCTACATATGTAGTAAAACGGTAACGCTGCATGTGCGTGGTCTTGAATATAATGTTCGTACACAACACACGCGCTGACTGCAGGTTATCATATAACAGGCTTTAGGATGCCATGACCAATTTGCCAAATGTTAGATTTTAACAGCTTAAAGCTGCAATTAAATCTTGCGGAAGTCTGTTCAAATTTCAGGAATTATTTCTGCAACCGAAAAAGTCGCATTAAGGAGCTCGTTACTACATCTAGTGGCACAAACTATAAACTAGAATGACTATCGAAAGAACTAGATGGCTCTATATCAGTTCTAAAACTTAATTTAAACAAACACTCAGTAAATAAATTTATCGGATTACAAAGGGTTTTACTTCAAACTAATTGAAAGACAAAATATATTTTAGCGAGAGAAGGATTTTTTGCCCGCGAAAAAAACTCGCTTTAATCGAAAGTGAAAGTTTGTGTTCGATAAGTGAAACGGGGAAAATGTCAAAAAGATGTTTACCGAACTGACACACTGACGGACGGGGTTGCTGGCGTTTTGAGAAAAAATCCGTACGAGCGAATAATGCGAACCGTATCAAACAAAAAGCCACTCGGAAATCGCAACAAATAAAATGGACAGCAATCTGAATGAAAACTGTGATAAGAAAGTGCTTAGGCGGCTGGCATCGAAGGAACATAAAATGTGCAGCAGCAGTGACCGCAACAAAAGTACCTTAAACAATTTGTGCGATCAGGAATTTATTTTCGGAAGCACACCGCGCGGTGGCCTGGCCACGCCGGTTTACCTGCAACAGATGATGCATAGCGATAATCATCAGTGCCATAATAACACAACTGCAATAGCATTAAATGCAGAAAACAAGGTAGGAAAAAAAGAAACCAACGACGACCCGTTATGTGTGATTGTTCTCCTTTCTGGGTGTTATGGGAAATTTAATGCGCCGCGAAGGGCCATCCTGTGCGCAAGACTTTTCACAAAATCTCACGTATGTCAGTTTGGCAGGCAGTGAGGTAGTTTCATGTTTTCAATTTTCGTGTGCTAAAAAGGATTTTGTTATTCGCAACATATTGCAAAGGTGGATTGTGCCGAGCTAGAGCAACGAATGTGATCTGTCCAAACGACAAGTTGCCAATTCGAACTGCATCCATTTTGACCTAATTTGGCCCAGAATGCATTGCATGTCGCCCGGAAACGACAATCACCACGTCTCGAAGACGACCACAACGTCCGAATCGGAAAGTTCGCCCACACGTCTTCTTACCACCCCCAATAACTATCATTCCGATCCCGTTCTGGACGATACGTTTCAGGACGTTGTCGGATTGAATCTATCGCTCTCGTATCTGCCGCGTAGTCTCAGTTGCTTGTGTTGTCGTATTGAAAATGCCCCGCCACAATCACCTCCGACCACGACTGCTATCCAGTCCGTGCCATGCGATTACACGATTGTCACCGAAATGCCCAAGCTACAAACACAATCTGTTAGAAACGAAATATTTTCGTCCTTCTGGCTTCGATTTTATTACTAAAAAAATTCTCTTTCCCGTAGGTTGGACAAAATATTGTGTGCCTTGAAAAACAAGTCGAAGAACTGACACACAAACTGAAAGAATCTGAACGGAATCGCAATGAACTTAAAAAGCGTCTTGGCGAGGCCATAGAAGAAAAGGAGCGATCATATCGACGACTCGATGTTATCAGTTCGGCTCACGAAAGTCGAATAACTGAAATGCACTGCGTAATAGCCGAATTGAGCAAGAAGTTGCGGGCGAAACAAGATGCTACAATAGCTGAAGAAAACGAACCGGATGGTAGTGGTATATTTACCAAATTTTTATGAATTTAATCGTTATCTCTAATCTTATAAATTTTTTTTTTTTAAACAGAATTAAGTTTTCAATGCGAGTCTACTCGAGATTCCGAAGGAGAGCAATCGAATCCTGACAACCGATTGGAAAACGAAGAAGCACCACCAGAATATCAGGCCGAAACTCTTTTAGTATCGAATCCTACAAACAAAACACAAGTGGAGGTAAGTTACACTTAATTAGTGTGCGATCGATTTTTTTTTATTTTAGAAACTTCCGACAGTCGAAATTTTGATGAATTATCGATTCTTGCCAATTGTAATGTTTCATACTTGTACCAATATCCTTTATCATGGCGCAGCGATCGTCTGGGCGCCAAGCAGTGCACAATTTTTTTTTTCGTTGATTACACGACTTTAATCTTTACACTTTCGTTCCAAAATTTTTCTTCAGTTTCTAATGACATCGTTCGGAAAATAAGCGAGTGATGGTATGGTATTTTCTGTTGGGTGCTATTTGTTTTATAGACAACTGGTGATGAGTTTTACCTCCCGTAATATAGAGCCCTAGACCCTTAAATTTAACAAAAGCTCGAGTATTTGAAAAAACGGCTAATAGTATGTGTATGCCTAACATTATTATTTTTGAGCCGTCCGGGATGCGGTTAAAGCCGAGGAGCAATACAAGTTGTTACGATGCTGTCGCACCATGACTTTAATCGTATTGCGTCCGAACAGATTTTTGTTCCGTCCTAATTTTTATCATTAAAATAATTGAGTTGAGTTGACCGCCGAATGCAAGAAAATGAACGAAAAGAGCTCAATAACGCTGCTGCTTGCGAGATTCAAGTAGGCACGAACATCTGTTGCATGATTTAAAGTTGATAATGCCACATTTACAATAATTGGAAACGGAGAAGATCGAGTCCGATATTGTTTCTGGGTTTCTGTAAATTATTGAGTCGCATTACTTTTACACTATTACATAAAAAAAAAATTTCTTTGTCAGGGCCTACAAGAAGAAGTTTTCCATTTGAAAGCTCAAATCGCTTATCTACAGTCGCAAATCGCTAATGAAAATGATTCCAGTCCGGAAGCTCATCAACAAAACAATAAGGAGTCATTGCGAGACACCGCCATTGATACAAATTTCGATAATGCCACCTCTGAAGTTGAGTATGAAAATCCAGATGGAAATCAAACAGAAATGCGCACTGATCAAGAAATGTTTGTTCAGCATCACGTCGAAACGAAATTCTTGGACACTGGCTTCACGCTACTAACGAAAGGTAACTGAGAAATTTCTAATGTTACAAGAAGAATCCCTTGCAAATCAGCTCGTTTATTTTCAGAAAATATCAATCGAATAGAGAAACAACAATCGGGTGCGCCTATCACGAAAATGGCCGAACGCGTGAAACTGAGGCGAACGATTGAAGATCAACACATAACAGGAACCGAAATTTTAAATAGTGGAGTAAGATTACAAACAGCGTTTCAAATATCTCAATAGACTAAACGCTTTCTTTTTTTCTAATTAGATCAATAGCACAGAAATAGTTGAGCATTTGGTTTCCGATGTTATTCAATCGGAAAATTTGATCGGCGACTCAATTACTCCGGTGCAATTAAAAACCGAAGTTCAACGGCTACAGCGTCGCATTGAACACATGAAGGCCAGAAATTCAGTTCTGTCCTTGACCTTAGATGAATGCAAACGACATTGCGAACACTTGTATTTGCTATGCGGCAAGTATGAATCGAACGCGATTGCTTTACAGGCAGCCCTGAATTGTAGCGATCGTGCGATAGAAGCCTACGATGTTATGTTGGCATTGCTGGAGAGCAAGTAAGAGCGATGGTATATTATGTTGAGCGTCTGTAATGAAAATTCTATGACCTTTCAGATTAGCTTTGCTGAAGGAGAAATCTCTGTCCAGTCAGGAAAGTCGACGTGCTGTGGAGGCGGTCGCCCGTCATTTATTGGATAGGCTGGATAGTGAACGGAATATCAATGAAAATAGCCTAGGTCCCTGGCAAAATACGTAAATATTCAATTGATTCAATTCATTCATTTCGTGTTATTCTGATCCATTGATTTGTGGTTTTGTAGCGTTTGCATAAGCAGTTCACAGATAATTGATCCGTGGACACAAGAAGACGATAATCGTCTGAGAAATCACGTGTCGAAATTAAAAGGTCGCCGTTCAGCTATACAAAATACAGTCGTAACGTTTGAATCACCGTTCTATTCGGAACCGGAGGTTAGCAAAGCAGTATTAGAAATCAACAAAGATATGGCGCATGAAAATCCGCAAATTGATTTGGAAATGGCAGTGCTGATGCAGGTGAAATTGTTTCTCTGATGACTTCGGATTTTAGTAATTTAACCGTTTTTTATTACGATCAGGAATTGTTAAGTTTACGAGAAGATGTTATAGAGACGCGGCAACAAGCCATAAGAACCGAACGGGAAAAAATGTTGACGATCGAAAAAAATTGTATGTTACAGGAAGCCTTAGGTCAGCTGCAAACACAGTTGACTGATTCTGAAGCTCTGTTGGAACTTACTACGAAGGTAAATTAAAGACATCCCCGGTTTGATGCATTGCTTCAAAACTATGTTTTTGTTTTGTGCTAGGAACGATCATCGTATGCCGAAACGGATCATGCTGCAGCTATTGAACGGCAGCTAGTCGAAGCCTTATCGAGAGAGTCGCAGTTAAAAAATCGAATACAATCGCTGATTGGTACCGTGTCGGCCCTAAAGAAGACGCGCGACGAGACCGATATACAAGTACAAATTAATTTATTTGAATTGCAAAAAGCAAACATGTAAGAAGCCACCTGAATTTGTGGTTGATCGACAATATTGTATCATTTGCTCTTTATTTTTCAGGAATCTATCACAAACCCTAGAACTATGTAAGAGAAAGTATCAGTCCCGTGTTAAAAGATTAGAGCAAAAGATTTTAGAATTAAACATTGCAAAGAGCCAGCGACAATCCGACAGTATACCGGAGACCACTTTGTAATTGTGGCAAGAGTCGCGCGCATCACCACCTTATTATCAACAACCACCCTCGAGTCAATGTGTAAGCTTAACTGGCGCATCGTGAAGAAACCCTTTGCTTTACTTGTACAAAAATTGTATTTAATTTACAGCAATAAAATCTACGTTAGCTAAATGAAAAACAAAAACGAAATCAATTATTTCACTGTGGAGTCGGCAGCTTGGCTAATTGGAGAGCGCGCCTCAGCTTCTTTCAGCTCTTCAATTTTCTTCTCGAACGACGCACATTCCTCTTCGATCTCGTAGTTTTTCGACACCAACATGACCCAATGTGCTTCTAGAGAGCGTAGTTTTTCACCGGCATGTGTCTGCGCCAGTTTCCTTTGCCAGTTCACGTCTTGAATTTCTTTCTTTAACTCCTGCAACTCGGCCTGGGCTTTTGCTTGCAGCGAAGTGAACACCTCGAGATACGCTTTCCACGTTTCGGTTCCGTACTCGAGCATCAGGTCCAAGTTGAGAACACGGACAGCCTGATGCTCCAATTGTGCCATCGAATTGTCGACCGATTCCATCCAGGCCGTTATTTCCGAGAGCTTTCCGGCCGATGGTGGCGGTAGTTCGTAGCGTTTCATGCTCAACGTTTCCATTGGTAGTCTGTTTTGTATTCGCTCGAACTCGTAGTTCATCATTTTCGTTTCGAAAGTCGAAGCGTTCAGGGATAAGTGATCCAAGTAATTTTTGGTTGGACGATAGCGGCGGCACTCTTCCTCGACCATTGCAAGGGCCTAAATTTGAAAAGTTCATAAGCATATTGGAGAAAATATGGTTGACTGTGAATTTACCGATTCTCGGACTCCTGGATCGTCGTATCCATGGTCAATATAAGGTAAAGCGTCGACCGTAACCTCTCCAGCCATTTGGGAAATTTAACAACTTCTGCAAACGGAAGAACACAAAAATTTACTTTTCTCGAGCAAGCCGTTGCCAATTCTCTGTCACTGTCACTGTCATTCGCATAGTTCGTCTATTCTAAAATTATAACAAAATTGTACTAGGAACATGTATTTAAAAAAATATATAACTTTTTTGACATTGAGCAAGAGATATTATTTATTCTTGCCCTCTTTACATATTATAATTTTTTATTAACTTAATTCGTTATAAACTCGAAAAAATAAGATTTCATGAATTTTAGTACACTGGTCGCCATCTGCCTCTTGAAGAGGCAATTAAAAAAATGAGCTGAACGAACTTCCGGACGACATCCATCTTTTTACAGTCCACTGTTGTTTAATGGCGGACGTTTTCTTTCATTCAATTGATTGAAAAATACGTTTTTAGTGTCTAAAAGTTAATGAAATGGCAAGTAAATTAGTGTAATTAGTGCTGTTAATAACCTTTCATACGGGATGATTGATACATTTTTAATTGCTTGCTCGGCTTTTCTGTAAAATGCAATTGAAATGTTTCACGTCCACGTGTTTTTGAAATGTGCGGTGTCAATACCGAAAGTAATGTAAATTTTCATCTTATAAATTTACAGAGTCTATCGGCCGCGCGACCTCTTGTTAGCGTATACTCGGAGAAAAATGAAGCCGTCAAGGACGGCAGCATTTGCCTCCCGGCAGTATTCAAAGCCCCAATTCGTCCCGATGTTGTTAATGAAATTCATCAACTGATGCGCCGCAACAATCGGCAGGCCTATGCTGTCAGCGAGAAGGCGGGTAAGTTGTGCAAGAAATTAGATTCGGTCGGATCGTAAAATAAAATCCACTTGTGCAATTGCAGGTCATCAGACTTCGGCTGAATCGTGGGGTACGGGACGTGCTGTGGCTCGTATTCCCCGTGTTCGAGGTGGTGGTACCCATCGATCCGGTCAAGGTGCTTTCGGTAACATGTGCCGAGGTGGTCGCATGTTCGCCCCGACCAAGCCATGGAGAAGGTGGCACCGAAAGATTAACGTGAACCAACGTCGCTATGCTTTGGTATCCGCAATCGCTGCTTCCGGTGTTCCGGCTTTGGTTCAGTCCAAGGGACACATCATTGATGGAGTCTCCGAATTCCCGTTAGTCGTTTCCGATGAAGTCCAAAAGCTCCAGAAGACAAAGCAAGCTGTCATCTTCTTGAGACGTTTAAAGATCTGGGCCGACATCCAAAAGGTAAGCAATTTTTTTTTATATTTTCTTGGTTTCAACTTGCCTTAATAAAAAAAAATTCGCCAAAATAAACGTTGGTTTGATCTTCGTGTTGCTCCACGCTTAGGAAGCGGAAGGGGTAAATGTGGAAAATAGAGTTGGTGAAATGCAGTTTGGAGTGACTCATTTTTGTCATATGGAAGACAAATTTACTCGTCATGTGAAATTGTTTTTTGACATTAATCCTAACTTGATACACTCACAGTTTATTTAGGTAAAAATGTTGAATAGCGACTACGCGAAAAAGATATGAAAGAAATTTTACCTATTTTTAATTTTTAAACTAAACATTGATAAGTATGTGGTCAACCAATCCTTTTTGACATTCTAGACGAAAAAATATAAAGAAAAAACCAATTTCAAATTTTTGATTTTACTCAAAAAAAAAAAAAAAAATCGAAAAATTGACTTATTACCTTTTGCACAGATATATCTGTGGTCATAGGGAATAACTTGGTAAGATGAAGAATGGTAAAATGGGATAAGTGTACTGTGGTCATCTCCCAAGCCTTATACGCACTATGAAGAACTTATTGTTATTTGATCACATTGCTGTCAACAAAATTAATTTTTTCACATAAACTGGATTTACAGAAATAGTTCAATAGTAAAAATAGCAAAAAAGTGCTGCCCTGAATAGGTTCGTTTTTAGACTTATCTACTTATTCCCTGTGACCACAGATATATCAACCCCTTTTCACATCTCTTCACATTCTACCCACTCAGGTCAAAAACACTCTACACAAACTAAGATCAAATACATGTATGCTGGGGATTCCTATAAAAGGACGAGAAATCGAAGTGGCCGCACTGATAGTGCATGCAGGCTTAACTGTGTTGGCAGCGATTAATATCGACGCAGTACACTCCAATAAAGCGACGTCATCGACTATGTCGAAGCTACCATCACAAGTCCTTAACAATATTATTGACATATTCAATCTCCACATTTCTGAGAAAAGTTGTCTTGTAACCTGAAATTCATACATGTGCGTCCATTCCTCGGTATTCTTGAGCTCTTGAATCGTGACTGCCAATTGGTCCTTATAAACGAGAGTCCGTTAAAAGCAAGTCAATTATAAGTGAGTTCACATGTATATGCATTTGTCAGTAAATAGTCTAGTCCTAAAAATAGAAGAAATTCAAAAAATTTTCTGTTTTGGGAGCAAGTTTTGGGTGGTGAAAAATAAAGTAGATGAACAAAATTACTTAACACAAAAATCTGGTTTCGCCGAGTTTTGGAACATGACAACATTAATGTTTTCTATCTTACTACAATAAATACTGCGGACAATATTAACAAAGGCTACCATGTTACTCTTATTGACATGGAAAGTGCACAAGGGACGATATTACGCATTCACGACCTTTTTATTGACGTGTTCTTATATTTGCAATTATTTCCGTAAAATCGTATTTCATTATTTAGTCAGCCGGTCTTGTTAAAGGCTTCTTTGTTCTGCTCTTTTATTTAATATTCGACGTCGTGAGTACTGACTGTTCTTGTGCGTCTTTCAATTTAAACAAAAAAAAAATGATTTTGTATTTCCGCCGATTATTTGACTCACATTCAATTTCCGGTACATGCTATCATCGAAAACGCTCGTCTTATTGATTTACTGAAAAACATTATTAACGGCTGTTGCCTAATCATATTCATTTGGTATAATAAAATCTGGAATTGTAAAACTGAAAATGTGAAAGGGGGATCGTATTGAGGTTCCCTTTATTGAGTGCCAATTACTTTTTCAATAAAAAAGAATTTAAAACTCTATTATTTCGTTGCTAATTTCAACTGTAATTTGTATGTATAAAGTTTCAATTACCTAGATTATAGGAGACATTTTAAAACGGATTGTGTACTATAAAATTTTCAGTATAATGTAACCAATAAAATTCGTTTTTCAAGCTTTTGTAAAATCATGTACGATTAATTAATTTTTTATCATTTTTTTTATAAAAAAAAATTGAGCATTCCTGAAAGAGTACAAAAATACGCATTTTAATACCGTTTTTGCAACAATTTTGGAATCGGTTCGGTGTGCGATAGATTTAATATGAGAATTCTGTTGCTGAACTTTTTCAGGCAAGCGCAGCCTGTGATCGGATGAGCTTCGTCGTTTGCCTATTTCACCCACTTTGGCTTAAATGGTCTAAAGCCTCGTGTAACTTGCGACAATTCTTCCTAGTATAATTTGCTGCGATGTTTACACTAACTGCCAAATTGCAGCAATTTTACTCTAGCAAACAGCTCGACAAAAATTTTGCAAGCATAACTTGCTTATCCGTGCATACGTTTCACGTGTGTCAACTCGCGATACAAAAATGTCGCGTAGTACTTCCAATGCAACTGACTTGCGGAAAAAATATCAGAACCGATCGGAATTTTCCTTCTCGATTTCAACTCTCGCAAGTATACGTGTACATTCACAACTTGCTTGAAAAAGCAAGCATTTGCTGGCTAGGGCTACAACTTGGGCAAACGTGTACACATAGAGCAATAAATGTCTGGGTAGTGTCCACGGGCCTTAAGAGCACGTCTTTAAGTCGGCCGTCCTGATTGCTTCTTGATTAATGTAGTTGCTCGATGATTGTCTTTTTATTAAAGTAGTAGTTGCTCGACTATCCTCCGAGAGCACAACTTTTGGCGAGCGCATACAACCAACTAAAAAATCGATGACAAATCCTACGTCCATAATCTGGGTGAAGTGACATGACTACATTTTTCAAAAAATTTATGGCTTTGTGTATTTTGAAAAAGTTTGTAATCGATTCGTAAAAAGCTGTGGATTTGCACGTATGTCCATAAATAATAAGACCTACATAAACTGATTATAACTAAATAAAAACAAATTTATGCATATTAACAGAGTTTGTAAAATAAGATAAAGTTGTTATTTTGAATTTAGTTGGGATCACAGCAAACCAAACACTAATTAAACGAGAGCAAAATCGATAATAGTTAAAAAATTCGGCCTGACCCTGAACTTGCGTATCTTATCATACAGGCAAGTTATCAACAATTAATATTTTTTCCGATGACAAATGTGCTATTAAATAATTATTTATATGCAAAATGATAATTATACTTGGTTGACAAGCGGTAACTCCTTCTAGTGATGGGATAAATCGGTCATTTCATTTACCCAGTATGACCGAGTCATTTCGTTGAAGTGACCGATTAAAAAGATTCGGTAATTTGAGTCATTTTGGTCAGTTGGATGATTCGGTCAAAATGACCGACCGACCGAAATTGTGGTACAATGTGATGACCTAAAAAAAAAGTGGCCTCAGTTTACAAACAAGAAAGAGCGTCTGGTTTGGCGCTGTACGGCTAACAACATCGGATACGATACGACACGTACAATACTTTTTTCTACTGACCGATTGAACGACTTGTTTCATTTCACATGACTCGAGTTAATTCGGTCATTTCGACCGAATCGTTCATCACAACCTCCTTCATATATTTGGAGAAAATAAATTTTCTACAGGGTGGGTGTATTTTCAATATCCGTGGAGATCCAAGATGGTAAAGAAACGCTTTCCGACATGTTCGCAACTAATAATAGTAAATTTGGGGACAAGTATACAACAAAAATTTTCAACCCAGTATGTCAACGAACCAATTTTTTTGTATCATAAAACCAACTGCTTTACATTTGCTGGAAAAGATTCTGGGTCATCTAAGTTACGAATCACACTGGAAAGTTCATTTAATATAAAAGTTATTATATCGATATTGCGCCTTCTGTTCGTACAGTTTTTTATCTACTTTAAATTAAGTAGACTGAAATGCAATCAATCTCAAATTAATGGTATTACGATGTTTAACTAGTAGTAAAAGGTGCGGAATGTCGTTTTATTTCAGGTTTAGGGCAGGGTGTTCTAAATTATATACATTCGTTAAAGTTTATTAAATATCGTGCAATCTAAAGCACTAAAATCAAAGCACGATCGAACAATGAATTATACGAGAATGGTGAATGCATATAAATATTATATTCACAGCACATAATACCTCTTGTTTGTCTTTTATGATCTTCGATGTATTTAGTTATTCTGGTTGTAGTCTAAATACACAAATTTGATAAAAAAAATTGTTTTTTGTATTTATGGCAAATAAATCCCAATATTAAAATAAAGCAAGATTCTTTTTTCGATGATATCAAATATTAAGAAATAAACTAAATTTACAAATCATCCTACACTAAAACCAGTTATGAACCTTCTAAATATAGAACGGCTTTCAACAAATATTTTTTTTATATTCTATCTCTTAAGTGTGAATTATTTTGAAGGCATTGTAACATGCACTGTGGGTCATAGAGCTCCAATTTGTCAATGTTCGAATTCTGCAATCAGGTAATTTAATATGTATTATCAGAAAATAATAAAAATGTCTTGATATAGATTTTGACTGAGGTTTGTATCGCATACAGATAAGTTATGTTTTAAATAAATATTTGATCGTTTGCATATTAGAAATACTCAATTCTTTGACGACATTTTCGATTCCATTTTTTTTTTGTAAAACATAGCGACATGCAGGCCTTCTATACATGTATCTAATAATTAAAATGCGACAGGCAACAAGGATTAAAATATCTTAGCGACTATATTTTGATGTTTTTCGATTGATTCTAATTCTATGGAAAATCTTACTTTACGTCCTCCTATAGCTCTTTAGTTTGGCAACTGTAAAAATTGTCGATTCGCATATGCATATCTGCTTTTCTTTTAATCTGCAATTTGCAGTTGTATTTATATCCAATTCTGTTCATTTTAAGAAGCACGAAGCTAAATTTTCTTGTCTTTTTAAAAATAACTTAGTCTACTTCCTGTAGTTTTTGTCCAGTGTAGCGATAACTTTTGATTAACTAATTATCCAAAGCAACAGTCACTACACTGTATCTTTGGATACAGCAATTGCGAAGAAAGTATCTATAATAAGTTTTCTTTTTTGGGGATTTTAAAAGTCTCAGAAGCCAAAGAACATTAAATAATTTTGTTGTTGCCTAAATAAAACGAAGAATAATTAATACTCATTTCTCAAATTTTTACAGGTGTACAACTCGCAACGATTCCGAGCTGGACGTGGTACAATGCGTAACCGTCGTCGTATTCAACGTTGCGGCCCATTGGTTATCTACAGCAAGAACGAGGGTCTTCGCAAAGCTTTCCGTAATATTCCCGGCGTAGAAACCATGAACGTCGACAAAATGAACCTATTGAAATTGGCACCAGGCGGTCATGTTGGACGTTTCGTCATCTGGACTGAGTCCGCGTTCAAACGCCTGAACGAAATCTTCGGTTCATGGAAGGAACCATCCACACTCAAGAAGGGCTACAATCTTCCCCAACCGAAAATGGCCAATACCGATTTGACACGCTTGTTGAAATCGGAAGAAATTCGTAAGGTATTGCGCGATCCCAAGAAGAAGATCTTCCGCAGAGTACGTCGTCTGAATCCACTATCAAACACGCGTGCGCTCATCAGGTTGAATCCGTACGCCGAAGTTGTAAAGCGTCGTGCACTCTTGGCCGCCGAAAAGAGGAAAGTACAGCGTGCAATTGAGACTGCAAAACGTCGCAAGATCGTTTTGTCTAAAAATCATTTTGCCGTAAAAGCTTCGAAAATCGAGGAAAATCGCAAGAAGCAACTCGTTAAGATTTTAGGTGAGAGGAAAAAGAAGTCGGCCGCAAAGAAAGCCACACAAAAAAAGTAATTCTTGTATAACATAATATTTTACATGAATAAAATAAAATAAAATCTAAAAAAATGTAAACATGGTATAATATGATTTTTGGTTCTGACGAGAAAACGCCCTTTTACAATAAAACTGCAATTTTCAAAGCATGTGCAACGTTGCATTTTGTGTGGTGCGCTAGCGCTCATGTAACCGGCACTATCACATCATCCATATTGTCTGAGCACTCGAGTGTCTGCTAAAAATTAATTTGAAAAAAAAAATCTATTAGTTATCGGATATTTATTTATACATGCTCTCAAGATCGTCTGTCATGTGCACTTTGACCATAAGATGCAAGGGTGTGCTAATTTGTGTCGTGTACTGAGCGTACTGAGTCTTAAGAGACAGACACTTGTTCACGCATCGCAACGGCAGAAAACCGAACAAGTAGAGCTCGGGCGGGCACAGTATTTCGTATATCGTGCTTAGTAAAATTCTTACATATTTCGTACATGTTATCATAACAAACGATCTCTCGTTGACCTATAGCATGTCATGGATGGTAATTCAGTTTTGGTTTTCTATCATCGTCGAAAGTCGTTGTGCTCCAATATCACGCCATGGCGCGTTAAGCGAACATTGATAGAAGCGAGTCGTAGTAATTGACTTCCAATTACATATATTATGTACTTATATTTCAAGTGTAATCTCTTTTTGCAGACGAACAAAAAAAATGATTATTGTGTTTCGCGTCGCGATCTTTGATTAAAAAGACTTATTTATTCTCATAATGATAAAGAACTGAAATCACCAACAGCGAGAAACGACTCAATTCTTCAAAGCCTTTTAATATAGTTATTTGTTAAACAACGCGCCAGTCGATACAGTTTAGTGTAATAAAAACGACCGATCGTGGGAATTGTTAAAAATTTATTTTGATGAATACTGTAAACAATAAACTTTTATTTTAATATATAGAGTGAAACAAGTGAGAAGTGTTCACTATATATTTGCAATGGATATACTACACAACTTATCGTTTGATCGGATGGTCACTAGTTTACCTCTTGAATACTCCATGCTCGGAATAATTGAAGTGATTTTTTTTACCTTTGTTGTACTTTATGCGTGCACGCGGACAAGGTAAGCGAAACAAAATTTTGATAAGTGGGCATGACGGTGTAGTGGTGCTAAAGGTCGATAGTGGTAATCAATGGAATTCGATTTTATTGAACTTTGAATAGTATCGAGTTTATTATCATTATTTACGATTATTCAAATAAATAACTCATTAAATCATAATCAAGATGGATATTTCGAAATAATTTGATTATCGTCGTTACCAACAAAGAACTTTTTCATAAATTCAAATCTTATATTATTAAACAAAGGCACTTGAAAAAATTATTCGCTACTGTATGTTGATAGCGACGCAAAGAACAGTCACTGTTTGTCATTATGTTATGATAATATAAATTCCATTTGGAATCGTTCTATTTATGGTTTAAAAGTTTATTATTATACTATAAATGCTTGGAACTTCGGAATTACATTTTTAACTGACGCCTCTATGGCTGGTGACAGTTTATTTTACATTTAATTATGATTTCATCTTGTAACGAAACGAATTTTTATCCGGATGTTTCCTCTAATTTCGCACGTACTTATTTACTAATGTACGTGTCGTGCATTCGAAATGAAATTAGGGAGACCTTTTCTGTTTAATTTACGAGGTGGTTATTGCTTCGTACTTGGTGCTTATATTTATGTATACACTTTCTTTTTTTCAAAAGATCTTATTACGTAATAATATCAAATACATTGGCATTAAATTCCATAAAAAAAACTTATTAAATATTTACATAAATTTTTAATTTCTAAATTTCAGGGCACTGTCTACTGTAGGTGAAATCATAACAAATAAAAGCACCGAATTTCTTAATTCATGGTATATTGTGCCGGTGGTAAGACTTTAGTTTATTTTCATTGCGTATGGAAATGTGTGATTGGAATTTCTGAATTTGATATCGTTGTCCTATTGGTTGAATAAATTAATTTTGTGTAAATTTGAGATCTATGTTTGTGTCAATGGAACTCATTAAAGAAATTAAAAAAAAGGAAATTTTCATAAATACACTAGCTAGGAGATTAATTGAGCAAAGTCAGAAACGTGTGGGCAAATCACCTTGTGATCGAGCCTTCAGTAATTGCAAATGGTATAGACAAATAACTTTATTTTTGTTACCTTTAATTTTTCATTGCTGCTCTCCTAATAAAAAAATATAAAGATGGAAATATTTCTAAGGAGACAATCCTCTCGTACTTAAAAAAATAGGAAGGAAATATGAATCCAATCTAATTCGATGTACACTCGTATAACACGTATAAACGTGATAATTTTATTTTAGTATTGTAAACTGTTTTTTTTTTCAAATTTGAAATTAAGAATTGGACACTGGGAGACCAGAACAAGACTGTAACGGGTCTATTGTTGATACAATACAAGAAAATTGTGTCATGCACAGTAGGTTCAATGCTCAAATGCAGGGAATGGTGGTGTGGAATGTTGGTGATGTGTGGGGGTTAAAACAATCGAAGCTAATCGGATAAGACAGAAGAACATTTACCTTCATTTTCTGCTTCCCCGAGCTAAAGCGTAAATTCCAAATTCTTATTACGTATTTTAAAGTTATGCAATTAACGGAGGCATTTTTATGCTAAATCTACCATAAGGCCTACCTTCACTGGAAAGGCTAGTTTGAAAGCTGTTGGACTAGGTCCAAAGGGTCTGTTGCATCATCAGGGTGCATCGGATCAACAAAATTCAATCATAATTCATTACTGCGAATTGTAACAAGCTAAACTTTACCATTACGCATTTTTTACTTAAGGGGGTCATCCCGTGTGAAGGCTCTTTTTTTACGCTTTTTTGGGGATTTTTTTGGCGAACTAAATAAAGATACAACTGTGAACTTTTTACCACATATTTATGCACATTTAGAGCACACTTTACAATTTTTTCAGCCCGAAATTGTCGCTCATTGCTGAGATATACGGCAACTTAGCCACTCATTTTAAAAAAAAAAACCTTTTTTTCGGTAGTCACGATTGCGGGCGTTCTGCTTATCTCAAATAAAAAAAATCAGACGGCATTTTAATCTGTGAAGTTTGAACTAGTTTCGGAACTAGGATTATCAAAAAATATTGAAAAGTGAATTTTTGGCAACTTGTTGAACTCTTTATCGTCAATTTTGGTGTTTTTTTACGACTTCTTCAGCTCGACAAAAGAAACGGCCTGATGAATCACAATTATTCTAGTTTGCAAAGTGTCTACATGAGTACTGAATAACTTCACCAAATTTCAAAGGAATTCATTCTATAGATTTCGAGATATCGTGTCTACCGATTTGAAAAATACCGTTTTGAGAAAAACGCGACTAAACTAAGCATTATATTCAAAACAGCAACGGAGTTTAGAGAATATAACGGCCTGTTACTTCCGAACCGCTTCGAATACCGGAAAATCACTTCGCCTACATATTCTACACTATATTTGGATGCAAAAATCGATTTTGACCCCTTAAGTTCTTGTGCCGTTCAAAGGTCAAAAATGTTAATGAGCAATTTGTGTAAATTTGGACTTATTAACTGAACAATTTACTGAATTGTGACAGGTAGTTATGTACATTTTTTTCAAAGACTTTTGAAAGGTGTCTAGTATCTACGCAGAGACGGTAGAGTATTAATCGCATCATTGTAGCTTTAATATCTTTTTTCAGCTAACCACCAAATCTATATTAAGTTTTTTAGTACCTAGTTGTAAATATTAAGGAAATAAAAAATGAAATGAATTCTATTACACGGTGAAGACAAAATTTTAATTTTCTACAAACTTTCTTAAGTTTGAATTTGTGTAGCTCTCACTTGAACATCGAAAATTACATCCAACGTGGACAGAGTTCACAGAGTAAAATAAAATATTAACTTCATAAAACACCCTTACGTCCCGCTCATTTTTAAAATACTGGTAATCGCTAAGAAAAGAACATTTGATTGTGGCATTCCCAAAATTCCAAACATCTGATCATGGCTTAACGTGTGTATTGTGAATGTTCTTTTCATGTATTTCACGATTCACGTGTGAAAGAAAGAAAAAGAAATAGAAAAGTATGTAGTATGTAGTATGTACATGTCGAGTGTATTGTGTCTCGTCGTATCGCATTCTTCTTCTCGAATCTCGTATGGCGCTAAATTTCACGGCCCCGTCGATTTATTATTAAGATTTGTATTAAGAAAAGCAAAGAAAGTATGATCAAAGTGTAAGTGCGTGTTATTCACAAGTTCTTTTTCATTAAAAACGATTTAAAAACACCTTGCGGCTAGAAATGACAAGCGTTTTTAAACCTCGCGGCTGGTTTGAAGTAAGTTTTTTGTTGAATGTTGCGTTTCGGATTAGACGACGAGACGAAAACGAAGAATAGATTTTTCTTTGCGTTCTTCTGTGACGCGATGTGGGAATGATTTTGATGAGTTTAATAAAAGCAGACTTTATTCTATGGCAATAACAAAGATGATTTTTTCGTAGGACGAACGCGTTGATATAATTGAAGATCAACATGGAGCTCAAGATCTTCTGCGCGTCACGCAACATGCAGGACGAAAACCGTACAGTTCGATTTTGGATTGGGGCATTTATTTTCCATTCCTGGCTCAATGTGTCCGGCTGAAAAAGTTCGCATATCCGCAGGTAAGTCAATTCAACAACGTAGTTTTGCTCGTTATCGTTTTGCCCGTCTTTTGTAGACTGGGTTTCTATTCATTTCTGCAATATAACTGTAATTTTACGAGACCAATTTTGTACCGTCTCGTTTAATTACGAATCGGTTACACAATAGCGCAATTTAGTTGAATGGAAATGAAAGACGAAGCGTGGCGTCTTTCGTTTCCGATACAGTTGCAGTGCGGTCGCTTGCCGGCTTGGAGATTTGATTACCTCGATCGAATAGACTAGTGAGCCTTGGTGTTCAGTAGAATTTGATATGCAACTTGCATCAGATTTAAGATTTATCGACGATCATTTCTTATTATTGATGCGTGCATGTTTTCCGAATTTTTTAACATGGCTTCAAAATATGTGTGCCATGCTCGTTGTCCAATTCCTGAATCCTAGTCGAATTGCATGTAAGTGATTTTTATTTAAAAATTCAATTGAATTTCGTACGACCTGTCTGTGAAATGTTTGGCGATTTTTTTTCCAGAGATGGACGAAATGTCGATTTATTTATTTTTCTTATTTTTTAATATTTCTAACAGTTTCTACATAATGTAACTTTCTAATTTTTACATACCGTAATGCGCTACTCTCGCCTTTATTGTAAAAGGGCTAAGTCGCGCGGTGCAGTACTGTCGTTTAAGCATTATTTTTATTGCATTTTTGGTGATTTCTTGTAAAATAGCTATTTAATTCAATTTATTGCAATTTGCGCACCGTTGATAAAGTATTTCATGATGTCGAAAACGGAGCTAATTTTTTATTGTCCTTGTTAAAAAGGCACTGGCTATGAAATACTGAAAATTTGATTGTTTAATGAACTAAGAACGCCAGAATTAATATAGTTAAACTGAATTCGAATTTTGGTCAGTCAATATATATTTTTAGTACTGAACACCATTAACAATTTACTTGATTTTTGGAATTCAGTTCTATATCTTTTCGTTCGGTCAATTTGTTTTATCAAAAAGGTACCAGTATTTACCAGCTATGTCTGAACGAATTCTGTTTTTCAGTATTCGAAATGGAGCTATAAAATGTGATTTTCTTGGGAATTTATTGGTCAGATATTCACATACATATTTAGTTGTATGCTATAGATATTATGGTCATTATTAATGAAATAAAAAGATGTACAAGAAAATTGAGTGAAACTTTCAAATTGCTGGAATTTTTCTTGTTTTCTTTAACATGTTTTCCTGTTTCAGAATTTATAAAATTAATACTGTATTGAATGCAGTAATGAATTTGTAACACTGAAGCATAGAGCTACTGGAGACGACAAGCCACCGGTTTTATATAAAGCGCTTTGAAGCCAAAAACACGATGAGAAGTGAGACAAAACAGGGTCGTTGTTGTTGTTTTAGCATGAGAGTGAGTGGGACAAAACAGGTTTGTTATGTCAATTGTTGTTGTTTTGCGCGCAAGTGAATGCGGCGACGTCCGCCTTCAACTCAATCGCTGCTTGTCATCTCCAGTATATGTATATATCTCTATGCACTGAAGAAGTATTTGTGTCCAGTAAGAAGTGAATTAACTTTAACAAAAATTAGTCAGTAAGGATGACAAATCAAAAAAAGCCCTTTGTGCGGTTATATGTTATTTGTGCTGAAAACCGGTTAGTCATTTAACTTAAGAAAAACGCATATGACCTTTACTTTTCTTCGATCAACACAGCATTTCAGTATCACAACTACTCTGTTCCCAACTATCCCCTTCCCTTCTGTAAGCGAGCCAAGACTTGATCATTTAGATCTTCAGTAACAAGTAACTTCAGGAAGACCATCACAAGCCATTTAGAATACAATGTAAAGCACAGAGAACTGGGAAACAGCTTAGCAGTAAAGCGGTTCGTATACACAGATGCCTCCAAAACATTTCACTTCTACGAAGCCATGATTTCTGAATTAGTAAAATAATGTTTAGTTTTCTTTATATAACATTTTTAGTTTTAATGCTATAGCAAAAAAAAATCGGTATTGATATGAAAATATAAAAATTACAGGTATCCGATATGGTCCTGAAAAGCATACGGCTAAAATGTGCTGTAAGACAATCCGTCGAAGATCTTCTAAAAGAAAAAAATTTCTTTAGAGTAGATAACAGTGAAACAGTAGCTATCGAAGAAAACGAATGGTATCAAAAGTTTTTCAAGAAGGAAGAGAAGCGCGCTGTACGAATACTAACGGAAATGCGATCAAAGTTATCGGATGCACTGCTTCGTATGACTTCTTGGATTTTGTACAAGTTATTGCCATGCTTTTTGTCGGGAGTTGTAACCCATACGAAACAAATTGAAATGTTGAAAAGTGCAACTGAAAAAGCTGACGGAATACCATTAATATTTCTTCCTTTGCATCGGAGTCACTTGGATTATATTATGGTCAGTTTCATACTTTTAAATAATGACATTCGAAGTCCACTCGTGGCAGCTGGAACTAATTTACAAATACCGTTATTCGGTTATTTACTACGTGGACTTGGAGCATTCTTTATTAAAAGAAAAATTGATCCGGTTATTGGAAAAAAGGATATCGTGTACCGGGCCGTTTTGCAGTTGTATGTTCAGCAAGCTTTAGAGGCTGGACATAATTTGGAGTTCTTCATTGAAGGAGGACGTACGAGAACTGGAAAACCTTGTATGCCTAAGGTATGCATTTCTTTCTATATAAATATATTTTCTCGTTTTTCAAATTTACGACTTAATTAAAGTAATATTTTTTTAGAACGGTATTTTATCTGTAATTGTGAACGCTTTTATGGATGGAACGATTAGGGATGCACTTCTTGTACCGGTTTCAGTCAACTATGAGCGATTAGTTGACGGTAATTTTATTATGGAACAAATGGGAAAGAAAAAGAAACCGGAATCGTTCCGATCTGCAATAGCTGGGATTTGGAAGGTTTGAGTAACTGAAATGATAAATAATCGTAACATGGCTAACGATTTCAATTCCAGGCGTTGAACTCGAAATATGGTCTAATGAGAATCGATTTCAATCAACCGTTTTCTATTAAGGAACTTGTACAATCGTATAATGAAATCGCTATGATCGAAGGCAGTAATCGAATCTATAAGCCGGCTTCAAGAGTTTTACAACATAATATATCGACGTCATCGTTATATGGAACCGATGTAGTAAACGAAGAGCATAGGACGCTTGTAGATAGTATATCGCGCCAAGTGGTATACGATTGTGCTTCGGCTACTTCCGTTATGACAACGAATGCTGTAGCTTTCCTATTACTAACGCGGTTTCGTAATGGCACGACGGTGGATCTATTGGCCAAAGAACTGGATAATTTAAGACAGTTGTTGAAAGGACGCAAAGACTTGGGCTTTACGGGTGATTCATCACAAATCATTCGCTATGCTGCGAATCTTCTAGGAAAACGTAAGATTACTTCCTTATTATGAAAATACGTTAGATTTAAACAAAAAAATTATCGCAACAGATTTAGTGACTTGGGAGAAACGGGATAATCAAACATACATTAAACCAAATATAGATCTGCCAAGTGTCATTGAACTGGCTTATTATTCAAATGCATTATCACCTCATTTTGCACTTGAATCAATTATAGTTACCGCTTTACACGTCCTCACAGAAAACGGCGTAAGTAGTATTTTGATTGTGTTTGTAATATTTTATTAACATGGATGTGTATTTCAGAGTAAAAGTGTTCTAAAGAAAAGACTGAAGGAAAACTGCATTAAGCATTGTGAAATTTTACGTTATGAATTTATTTTAAGTAAGCCTACCCAAAATCTAGAAAATATTTTGGATGAACTAATAGATAATTTGTGCCAACATGAAATTATCGTATTACCTGAAGTATGATTTTTTTCTATAGTTTTTGGTTTTTAATACTAACGTTCCTCAATATTTAGCACGCAACGTACAAAGAATCAGAATTGCATAGTCGAAAATTGGCGGCTTATGTGGAAAATGATATGTTAGATGACGACAACGATGGATACGAAGAAATTTGTGATATGGAGATATATCTAACGACTAGTAAAGCGTCTGACAAAGAAGCCTATTTAGCAGTTCTTGCACCGTATGGACGTACATATTTTGCTGTTGCTAATATGCTGGAGAAACTCATTGGAAACTCAATACTGGAGTCGGAGTTTATTAAAATGTGTATTAAAGAATTGACGAGACAGGTGCAAACCGGAGAATGTCCATATTGTAAGAACCGTATATCTCATTGATTAATTGAACATAATTATTTGATTTTTTTTCTTGTAGGTGAAAGTGTTTCTACAGAGTCGGTTAAGAATTGCTTAAAACTTTTAGAAAAATGGAGTATATTAGAAGTTGCAAATGATCACGGTGTACGATTATTAGCATTGGAAAGTTCACATGACTCTTCATACGGAGTTCAAAGTCTAATCGAAAAATTCGAATTGACAGTGTGGCGAACCGAAAAAGACCATAAATGATTTGTTGCTTTTGTTTTTGTATTCAAGCACAATAGATAGAATGAGTTTTTTTTTATAGCGGACTGACTAGATATTTTTTATACGTCCTCCATTGTTTAGTTATAAATAAAATATATTTTACATGGCCACTAAGTTTTAATGATTAAGGAAAATTTTATTACGTTTTTATAAGAAAAAAATTAATTTGCATCGAAGAATACTGTATCACTAGTACGAAAACGTCATTATAAAGTAACTTCTGGTATTTAAAGATGTGCTACTTTAGAAAAAACGTCATGTTTTCAAAATGTTGAACAGTGTGAATGGAATGGACTGCTTGTCAAGAATATTCGGAAATCGTTAAAGTGAACAATTCGCTAGTTGTGGTCTTTATACAAAGGTGAATTACGTCGATTTTCAGTGACCAATATGGCAAACACGATGTTTACCAACACCACTGACAGTTTCGATGATCTAAGAATATTTTTTATAGGATTGTTGTGTAAAGTTGAAAATTGTTACTAATGCCAGGATTTACTTATAGGGGACGTGGTCGGTTTTTTTTTACAATAACACCAAAACTAAGGACACCACTTTAGCATAGTCCCACATAATGGGGGTAAAAGTTATTAGCTCATACAACTCCGGTCATACCCAAATAGAATGAACGGAACCTGAAAATTAAGGAAATTCATCAAGCGATATGCAACAATTGCCAACCACAAACCCAAGCGCTGTAAAATTCGAAAAGCATATGTACACTAAACCATAAAAACAAAAAGTTTATAGACAAAATATTTTGACTATGCGTCTAAAGGTAGTCTGGCTGGTACTGCCGGCAGTAAACTACTGCTTCAGGCAAAAACAAGCTGTCATGTCTGTTTGCGACTGCTCGGCAGTTGACGGTTGTAAGTGTAAAGCAGCCGCGGTGAGCAGTTGAGGTTGGCAGTTACTGCTGACCGCAACAGTCGGCAGTATAAGCCAGACTGTACCTTTACAATGTTTGATCGAATGCGCGTATCGATCTATCGCTGTGTCAATACCTACTTGTTTTTGTATTCGGTATTCACCGAAAACCGCCTTTTACTTCCTGCAATTTCCACCACATATATTTTAAAATAAAAATTCACAAAGAATTGCCTTATGTAAATATTTTATTTCAAACAATAAATTACAATATATATCATCATTTAAAACGTAAACTGTAACAAACGATTGTCTACCCTAACAGGGATCAAACTTTCGCTATATATTTGTTTCCAGAATGGAGATTTTAAAAAAAACCAGACAAAATAAACGATAATATTCAAAACATAATTCTTTAACATATTTGATGCAGCCACAAAACTAATTGAATGGAAATAGTGACAATCAACTTTTTTATCTGTCGTATAACAGATCGTACCTTAATTTATTCTTTTGCCTTGTTTCTAGTTACAAAAAAAATCCACTAGAAACAAAAATAATAATGTAAAATATAATAATTGTTACAAAGTTTATGCTTGGTAACCGGTTTTATTTATAAACATTGAATTAGCTAAAAGTCCACAATAGTTTTTTTTATGAAGAAGAAATACTCATTAAGCACTACAGTTTATTTTATTTGTTTTAATTCAATTAGCAAATAAAAGATTTTATTTAGTTTTGCATATGCACACAATCACTTCACTGGTTGTCATTATTTTTTAGTTGGTTTTGTTTTACTTTTCCTTTTTGTTGTTACCGGCATTAAAGTCGTTGTTTTCGTCTGATGAAATAAAGTTTATCTTTTTTAGTAAAATATAATGTGACATTTATTTCGCACAATTACCGGTTCTTTGTATTTTGATCCAATGAAGCCTGCGCATTTTTCTGCTCCACAATGACACACTTTCTTATTGTCGCCTAAGCACTCCAAATTATAATTAAATGTTAATTCAGTTTTCTGAAACAAAACAAAAACAGAAATAATTCCAATTGTTAATAACTTAATTTTAATTAATCGTCTACTTACCGCCAGTATGTCCTGAATAGCAAACAAACCGATTCTAGTAATACCGTTCACAGTCCATTTCTGTGTTTCACAATTCGGCTCACAGGAATGATTCATGAATCTAGCGAGATTACCTTTTGGTCCTGCATCAATCATATAATCTTTTTCCAATGTTAGGAAATAGTAATTTTCGTCCTTTTCTTCCTGTTTTTGTGCTATCCGTCGTTGAAACTCTGCATCATCAATCACCTCACCGACATATTCAACAATAAACGAACCCGTCTTCAATTCCTGATCGCAAATCAAACCCCAACCTTTACCGTTTGTCCAATAGCATTTTAACGGTGGATACGAACGTTTTTCGAATAATTGATTTTGGCATTTTACGCCGGCCGGACATATTTTCGGATTACATTCTGTCATTAATAAGCGATTTAAACAACCGGAATAGGGTCCGCACGGGTCCTCATCTCTAACCGTACAATCGCATGGTGTCAGATCACTTATATCAATTTCTTGCAGTTTAACTGGTGCCACTGGACGGTTTGTTTTAATTTTGATGTATGGTAACGGTGCAAGACCTTTATCTTTTCTAACATTAATTTTAAGTAATCTCTTTGCTTTGATCAGCTCCGCAATTTTTCTCGCTTCTTCCAAACCATGCTTATAAGCTTGATTTATTCCTTTTGTATTGTTAACTCTGCCCCAGTCGCCTTCTTGATAAAGAAACACGCGACTTCGATTTATCCAGGTGTGATCATTTGAACCGAAAAATCGAATACAGAAATCACTCCAATTGTGTTTCTTTGCTTGCAAATTTTTTGGTACTTCAGGAGGCGGAATGATTATTGCTGGCCACCATCGATACGAACCTAATTTAGCCCATACCAATTCACCGTATAAAGGTAGTCGGCCTGTTTCGCATTCTTCGCAAATGTAATTACCTTCTGGTTGTTGAATTTTTAAGCATTCCAAGTGAAAAGCAGTTGGACATGTTTCGCAGCATATCAAACTTCCACCGGATGCGCAAATAAAACACCAATTCGCATTGATATTCAGCTTTTCATGTTTCCCATGACGCGGGCATATTATTTGTGTGGCAGTTAAAAACTTTGTTCCGGCTGGTATGCAAAACGAATCCGAATGATATGTTGCCGGGCATTCAACGCATCTAGCAAGTTTCGATTTTTCAATTTGTAGAAACTTACCACGAGGATCATCCGAAACACATGTGTGACAAACGTGCGCTGGACACAGTAGGCTCTCAATTCTTGCAGAAGATTTTGTGATTTTCGACTGCGGCCAGTATTTCAAGCAATTCAAATGATAATGTTGAGTACACCAGTTTATATGGCATTTAAACATCTCTCCCAGTTCCGAATCGTTTTTCTTGCAAACGTAGCATTTGGGTAGCTCGCCCGATATGCATTCAGAACACAAAGCATCACTCAATTTCACTATAGAGTTATTGTGGCTCGTTTTATCTTCTTCTGAGTCGCCGGTTACGTGCGAGCTTGCGTTCAAATTATTACAATCCGCATGAATAAATGATTGGCAGTTTCCAGCACATTTAACTAAATTTTTGGGATATCTACATACCTTACACACGGGCTCTCGACTTAACCCCTTAAAAAGATAGTTTTTGTTCAAATCAGTTATGTCTTCGACCACTTCTTCGATAGTTTTAGGCTTTTTCTTTTCAATTTTCACACGTTGGACTACGTCCATTTCTTTTTCACTTCCTTTCACGTCATTTATTGATCCGTTTGGTATGTCTTTGAGTCGTAACGATAATCTTCGAATGTTAATAGACGTGTTTACATCATCATCAGATTTAGCCAAGTGCCGAAGAGACCAAATCCGTCGAACGCTATTCTTTAAATATTTCTCAAGTGATGCGTTCTCCTTACGAAAAACAAATTTCTTAATCAACTCATAGAAACTTTTAAATTCGCTATTTTCGAATAATGCGCTATCTTCAGTAAAGGATTCTAAAGCAAATTTCGTCTCCAGATCGAATGGTTCAGTGTCTTCAGACGCAAAGCTAGTATTAAGATCTAGTTTCGGTCTTTTAAATTGCATCATACTTCTATTGTCAGATCCTTCACTAACGGTATCCGGGGAACGTGCTCGCTTAATGATAGTTGAAGACAATAGTGGTACACTTAGGAATTTATTAGCACTAATCGATTGCCGTCTCCGTAGACGCTCGGTAGTCATTATTTCTCTGAAAATAAACGTAATTCTATTTCATAACGGATACATACAGTTTTTTCCGATTGTTGACTTTATACTAACAGCCAGAAAAGTACCAAATTTGTTATCAAAAATTAAATATCAGAAATATAAATTGTATGACATTATTTATTTTAGCGAGAAAATGCTTATTATGCCGTCAAAGCTACATACAACCGCAGTATGTGTAGTTAGGTTCATTGCCAGTAAATAGATATAAAAGTAAAAAATAACTGTAGCTAAGCAGGATAGACCGGAAATTTCTATTTTGCCTGTGGTTGCATATTTCTACAATTTTAAGAAAGTGAAGTAACAACAATTGATTAATTCCATGTTGAAAGAAATAGTCGTAAGAAATTTAGAAAAAAAAATCAAAAATACGTGTTGCGGTAAAAAATGAAAAGGAAATTATATGACATGGTCCGCCGAATAAATTATAAATATAAAAAAGTGTAAAGTTGGTAGCAAATTGCTGTTTACGGAAATATCTGTTAAAAAGATATTAAAACTACATTAAATGCACAAATCCTGAACTGCATAGTTTTAGGGCCATTATTGCGACCTTCAGTTAAACTCTAACTGGAACTTTAACTGATAGTTTTGTATGAAAATCTTTTAGTTAATGTTCCAGTTAGAACGGCCCTTAGTCAGAAAAAAACGAAGCTCTGACATCGTCGAAGTTATGCCAAGAGAACAATTTTTTAAAGGTAATACCAACGTTGAGCAGAGCTTTTCTTAACATGTTTACAGTAACTCCAACTGATGCGTCTGCATTTTGTACTTATGCGCTCTCCTTAACACGATAAGACAAAAGACAGACACGAGCAAGTCTTATATCTACTTTGAAGTGTAGTCATAACGTGGATATCCCGATTCACACATAATTCAACTACATTGTCTAATGTTACGAGCGATAAGCCAATCATATACGTCAAAAAAAGGGTTTCAAAACAGTCTGGACGCAACGTTATGATTTTTTGGGTAGAAGTACGGAACGCATTTAATTCTGAGATTCAGTGCATATTACTTTATCTATCAGCCAAATAGAATCGGTAACGAAAAGAACCAAATTAAGAGACGAATGCAAATTAAAATTTATTATGCGGTCCTCCCAATATTTAAATCGAAGAAAGAGCACGGAAAGAATAAATTCCGCAACTACAAGATCAAAATGAGGACTGGATCAGAAACGATAATGTCTCAAGCGTTTGTAAAATCAACAAACGCATTTGAGCGAAGGATCATATGACGAATCTTAGGACCAGTAATGGAAGGACTATGACTGGCGAATTCGTTACAAGAATGAGCTATACCACGTCTATAGCGAACCGTAAACTACATAAATTCCAATTGGTATGCTACGTGGAGCGTATGGACAGACGAATTCCCCGACAAGGACAAAACACGTTTGATCCAGTCACAGATTACATTAAGTTACTGACTAACATGGAATAATAAACAAACAAAAAAACAAGATATTTTCGAATAAAACAAAATAATTTTCGCAAAAACGCTACCACGAATAGAAAAAAATTGGTAGCAACTACGAAAAGCGCTAAAGTAAAAGACGAATTAAATTATTGATTGTCCAATTTGGCCATTGTATGATTACGCGCGTTAAAAATAAAATCTCGCACTTACCTATGCTTGTCCAATACTTTCTCGAACATTTCGTTTCGCTCTTCAGTCGCATGCTCAATAACCTCGTCAGCTTCGGCAACGGCATTCTCCCATGTGAACTTCTTCTTTGCGCTAACATCGAACGCACGATACACGGAATGTTTCTTTCCCAATTTTTTTAGGTACTCTTCTCCACGCTTATCGAATTCTTCACGGCCACTATATGGCAACATATTCGATTTATTGACCCAACTGTGACGGCCATTATCACCGAAAAATCGAACATGTATTTTCACATTTTGTCGATGAATTTTGTTTTTATTTAGTACAATAGTTCGACCGGTTGGATCGGGCCAAACGATGCACGGCCAATACGGAAACGGCGATATCCGTGCCCAAAAGATGTCACCGGCCTTAACCGGGAACTCAATTTCCAGGTCAATCGATGATCCTTTTGCACTATCTGTTGAATGAGACGACGGCGACTTGTAGTACGACGCGAAACTGTTTATGTCCGCCACCGAAGGATACAAGTTTTCTTCGTTGTAGTTGGAATAGTTTGAGGGCATTTTCGAAGAGTCATTTACGTCGAGCGGTTCATTGTTGTTCGTTATGATTTCTTCTAAATCGTCGAGGATTGTTGATTTTTCGGTACTCTCAAGTTTAGACGATTTCGGTGAAGACTCGACGTCGAGTTGCTCTGCTCGATTGATTGTCGCTAGCATTTTATTCTTTTGTATGAGCTTCTCGATTGGACTTTCGTACGGCACAAATTTTTGCTCGTACACATTGCCCGGCGACACGTACTTCATTTTCGGTGGAGTACGTCGAACGTAGCATGCAATTTGTGTGGGCAGGAAATCATCGTCTTCTTTGAATTTCTGGGTACGGCCGTATCGACTTCGTTTCCCGTCGCTTTCAACGATCCCAATGTATTTCGGGCTAAGGCTTGATTTTAAATTTTCAACCTGATTTTTTCGACGCTCTAAATGTGAAAGAAAAAGTTTATTTTAAATTGATTGGTGCCCGCAGGATTTAATTACTTCGTTCTGGCGATTGTTGATCTAGAATTGTTGGTAGACTGCTTCTTTTGATGTTCCGTGACTTCTTATTCTCCTTGAAGCTTCTGGATAATATTACCTGACTTTTTCGTACGGTCTCCAATTTTGAAACCGAGATTCCTGCAAATAACGCAAAGCTGTAGAGCCACAGAACGCAATATTTCACTGAGCTCACCTTCTAAATGGGGCACTTTCACTTTGTTAACACTTGTTTCCATTTTCAATGTTTTTATTTAGACTATTTTGCTACTGAATCAAATCAAATCGGACAAGGACCCGGAATCATCATCATTCACGATTTTTGGCGCGAAACCGAATGTCAACTTGACGTCGGGTGTTTGTACTTTTGATATGCGTGGATTGGGTTTCAGCTGAGTTCTAATTGGGTTTATAACCTTAATTGAAAAATACACTTTAATCGTTTATTGCACTCGTTTTTGATCTTATGCACAATGCCGAGACGTTCACAAAATGAAGAATGGTACAACAGGCGAGTACAAAAAACGCCGGTACTCAAAATCTAAACGCTTCAAGCAAACACTTTCCAAGTCGTTCGTTTCTCGAACATCCATCCCGCAAAATATACACTGCTAAAAACCAACCAAACCTAGTTAAAACCCAGGTACAGCAACATAAGAAAAACAATTTGCGGTGCACAAAAAAAATTGCATATACACTAGAATCTCACTTCTCATAACAAATCTATTAACTGCAACTGTCATTCCAAACCAGAAGTTAGAAAAGGAATTAATGTGAATTAGGTTAAAAGTCTAAATTGCAAATACTATTAATAACCTTCGGTAAATCGCAAAAGCATCAAACTTAATATTGTGCATGATGAGACGGAGAGCAGGGCTTGGTGCGATTCAACAGCAGAAATATGAAGCGGAAAAGTACAAAGACAAGGGAACAGTTTTGCAAGATTCACAATTCGAGCAAATGACCAAACAGATGGAAGTGTTTCGCGAAAAGCTGGAGGAATTTGCAGTTAAGCACAAACAGGACATTCGTAAGAACGCCCAATTTCGAAGACAATTTCAGGAAATGTGCGCGGTAATCGGTGTCGATCCGCTTGCTTCTGGTAAAGGTTTCTGGAGTGTTCTCGGAATGGGTGACTTTTACTATGAGCTCGGCGTACAGGTTGTAGAAGTTTGTCTGGCTGCGAATCATAGCACAGGTACGCATAATTGGGTATAAGACTCCTATTGGGATACTTAATTAAGAATTTATTGCAGGTGGTCTTATGTACTTGGATGAGTTACGCCGTAGGCTGATAGCCGCGAGAGGTCAAAAAGCTGTTCACCAGGAAATAACGGCTGAGGATATTCTGATGGCAGCAAAGAAATTGAAAATTTTCGGCAATGGGTCAGTTGTTTTCTTATACACATATTACATCGATTGATTTGATTTTTTTGGGATCATACTCCCTTCGAAGTCTGGCGTGCTATTTATCTACCCTGAATAGGAATACTATTATGCTAGACGTACTGCTGTAACATTAAATTTACTAAAAGCCATGCTACCAATGTCATACCTACAGTTGATACCAACTTTACCGATTCGCTGTACTGACTGGGAGGCACTTATGACCATTGAAGTTGTGCCAAATGTCAACATACAGCACGACTTGATGGTAGAATATAGAGGACGGTCTGAATCCCAATTCCTCGCGGTTTCAATAAATTTGAATATCCTCTTGGCGTTTAAAAACGTTCTATCTCTATAATTTAGCAATCCACTAGACATTTATTGACTTAGCCTCAAGCGCACAACTCGGACTTAGTTACACTTTTCTCAGATTACTGAAAACTTATTCGCTCTCTAGTATCCTAGAGGGAAGACCTGGGTCCTGTAAAAAGTGTATCTAATTACTTAAACAGCGCTGCGCCGAGAAATATTTTATTTTTTTGCGTGATTCTGTATTATTAAGATGGGTTTTTGTAACATAATTTTGAACAAAAAACCTAAACCAACGGTATTCAGCTCAAAGCTGAACCTACAACTTCCGAAATTGGGGCCGCGGTCCGAATTACGCTCATGGTGCTTACATCACCAACAGTGCTGACGTTCGGTCTGAATTGTCGGCACGCCTATGTTACTTTCAATTCGGACCGATGGATCGTGAGCACAGAGTGTACTCACAGGGCCTATCCTCGAAACCGTGAGCAGTATAAGCGCCAGAAAATGTACCACTCTATGCAAATTGTATGCGTTGTGAGCGCAATTCTGGCCGATTATAAGCGTGCTAAAAGTGCAGAAAGTGGGTCTATCAGACCCACAATGTTTTACTTAATAACTTTTACCACATATTTTTAATTTGTTCCAGATTCATCGTATACTCTGTCGGCAAAGGAAAATTCATGGTGCAATCAATTCCCGGCGAATTAAGTCTAGAGGAAACATCAATTTTAACTACCGCATCGAATCAAGAACAAGGATGTATTTCTTTATCTCTACTTATGGATCAATTGGGGTGAAAAAAAATAACTAGCTATTTCATGATACAAGGATTTCATAATAATAAAATCACAGATGGACAGAATTTCGTGCACAACAGGCTTTGGACAAAATTGTTGGAGAAGGTTTGGCGTGGATTGATCAACAGGATTCGCCAACAACTTACTGGTTTCCAAGTCTATTTCCAGGTCGAAAGGATGTTTAATAAAACATATTTTTTATGTAGATATTTATAAAGGTAAAGTAAGAACTTTAATATTGTTTTTCCGATTATTTATTTGGGACAATATATAGTGCTGTGCAAAAAAACCATCAGAACTTTCTTTTTTTCTTATTACAGTTGTAATTCCTAGAGGTTATTTGGAAAATAATTGTTTTTTCTTGTGAAGAATTGAAGCTTATACTGAACTATATTTTTGGCGATATATGCCAAATGTGAACTTCGGTAGATAACACATTTAATTAGGTATTGTTGATTTCTTTTGTTTTAGAAAATAACTATCGACTGGTAATCGGTACCGTTCTATCAAACAGAACAGTGATAGAGCTGCTTCGTGAAACAATTGAATTTATTTTTAAATACAACAGGACACCGTGCTATGTAGTGGCGGAATTGAGTGTTAAATATTTGTGAACTAAAGCACATATTCCTATTTTTGTTTATAGCATCGAACTGAACTCGGCGGTCAACCTTTAAGGGGGTCGGCGCAAAAAATATGAAAAAAACGGTGATTTTTTTTTTATTTTATATTATTATTCTACACTTATTTCTGCACATCACATAAAAACCATACCTTTCTCGGGTAGCGGGAAGTGACTCAAATTTTACTCTGAAGTGGGGGAAGTCGAATATGGCACCGCATGTACTTTTTTGTTTTTTGGCTCTCCTGAAAAGTTTGCTTTTTCAACTTTCGGTACACGTTTCTCAATAACCACACACAGTATCGTTTTAATTTTTTTTAAATGTATTTGTGGTAACATTGGCTAGCTTCATACATGAGCAAATAAACATATCTCATGAAAAACTGTAATTTTTTCAAATATAAAAGAAGAAAAACAGTAAAAAAGTGTATACATTCCTTTTTTCTTAATTAATTAATTTACTCATGTACTAAGCTCTTAAATACACTAAACAATAAGTATGCAAAATCTGACTATCGTAAGTTAAGTGGAAGCTGAGATTCAGGTACTGAAACGGAACGCGTTTCGCCATACGAAACACATGGGATCCAGAAATTTGCACCGACCCCCTTAATACAATAAGATACAACCCAGTCAGTTTAAAAAATGATAAAAATATTAAAAAATGAAAAAGGGAATGCTAATAAAAATTTAAAGAATCGAAAGAGAGTAGAGAGAATGTTACAAGACACTTTAGGAGACACGGCCGAGAGAAGTGCGTTTCACATTCTAGTTACACGAGAAAGGAACGATGATTCGCTTCGATTTTAGAAAAAAATGTTCATTTATTTTTTGACTATTTAAAAAAAAATCTGGAGCAACGCTATTTTTAAGGAGATACAATTCTTAATAAATTTAAGAGGAGATATTTCTTATCAAATGTAACTTTGTCTTTTTGATGTTTCTAGAGCATCCTGCTACTGATTTATAAAATCAAGAATTTGTTACAATAAATTTACTCTTGGGACAACATCAGCTACAATACAGTACATGATATAATAATTTCATGACAATTTTCTTGGGATATTGAGAGAATTTCTCGATCTTGACAAAACTTCTGGTGATGACTTGATGCGGTTTCATCATTTAAATACGAATGCAAGCCATTGTTCGTCAAGTCAATTTCCTGTCCAAGAAGGTATTCCAGTTTACTAATTATTTTTTATAGTATGTTTTTTTTCGGTGGATAAAAATAAAGTAAAAACTTTATAATTCTTTATTAAATAAAAATAACAAAACATTATTACTAATCATTATTTTGCCTGGATGTTTTCAGTTTAAGGTCCTGATTTTCAACTTTTAAAGATGTATTCTCTTTTTGTAAAGATATTATTTCGTTTTGTAATTTACTAGTAACCTCCTCGATTGTAAATTTCCATCTTAAAAATCAAGACATTACAAAACAATACTAAACCAAAATAAGCTGGGTTGATCCGTTCAATTTTGGTTTGGTACAACATTTAAGCACCTCACATAAAAACGTTTAAATGAGAACAATAATAGTTACTACTGCTAAAAATGGGATGATTGAAAACAATATGCGATACTATGTCTTGTTTTTCGTATTTTTATTTTAATATTCTGAATCAACCAATGTTAGCGTTGTTTCTTCATAGAATCATTTTCATTTGGGGCTAAAGTTTCGAGAGTTTTAACTTGTTACAATATTTTTATACTCTAGGTGGATTTTTAGATATTTCTTCTCCATTTTGAATACTACTGTCTAGATAGTAAATAGTAACTATTGTTGTTCTCAATTAATAAATTGGCGAGATCAAAAAACCATCAATTGTAAAATACCTTTGTTTTAGTTGTTTATTATTCAATAGAAAAGCTTCAAGTTCGCGTTGCCCTTCTTCGCTAATTCTAGAAAACATTGAATGTAGTAGACTGACCCTATTTAAATTTTCTTTTATACTTATTCGTTTTTTGATCGTGATCTAATAAATTTTCGATAGCTGCTAATTTCAGTTCCATTTCAATCTGTTTTAGATTAAACGATTAAAACGATTAGATTAAAAAAAAAACTAAAAAAATAGAGTTAGTTCTTACTATAGCCTGTGAAGCAACTTGAAGATCAGCATCTAGAGCTACATTATCTCGAACAACATCTTTAAGTTTCTGTTCCAACGTATTTCCTCGTATTTCTGCAAGATTCGTCAGTTTTTTCTGAGTTTCTAGTAGTTTTTTGAGCTATATTGAATTAGAAATTAGAAATAGTAGTTATACAAAGAATGGACAAATAGATATTTACTTCATTTTGTGACACCATTAGCTTTCGAATTTGTTCATTATATTGCTTTTTCATCTCGTCTATATTTCCCTCAACTTTTAAAGCTGCGTCTTCCATTACCTGACCAATTGTTGTAGCAAGATGATTACATTCGTCACGAATTGTTCGTTCTCGATTGACGGCTTCGTCCTTCTCGGCAATTGCACTTTCTGCTATATTCAAGGCTTCTTGAACTTTTTGTAGAGCATCATTTTCGCGACTCAGTCGATCGTTAATTAAACATTTGGCAACTTTTAAGGATTTTTCTAGATCGGCGTTTGTACGCATCACGTTTCCAATTTGGCATTTAAAATTATCAAACGACTCTTCAGTCTTTTTGCACTTCTGAAAAGTTAGCTCCTTTTCTGTAAAATTTTATATTTATAACAAGAACAAGATATTTAATATATTTATAATTTTATGCTAGCTTAACCTTCCAATTTATTTTCAATTTGTCTTACACGATCGTCAGCCAATTGCTTGCCTTGAACTAATTCCTTGTTAAAATTATTCTGTTTACACAATTCGCGACGAAGCGTTCGAATCGTATTTTCTAGTAATTGAATAGTATCGTTATATTTTCTTTTTACCTAATTGAATATTATTTTTTTATAGCTGATCGAATCCATTTTAAAATAACTTACTTCTGTAAACGCATTTGGCTTTGAAAGTTGACTTCTATAGTGATGAATTTCTTTTTCTAAGTTGTTCACAGTTTCCTGTGAAGTTCTCCACAGTGAATGTAACGTATCCCGTTCCTCCAAAAATTGTATTATTATTAAAATATTTAATTGGTTATATTGTCGATTACCTACATCTGTAAGGTGTCGAACTTGTGTTTTTAAATTGAATATTGCATCGTTTGTTAATTTTTCATGTTCTTCTTTTGATACGCTGGAATTGAAGTTCTTGTTTCGATGAATATCGGCAAAAACATTTTCTTGTAAAACATTCAATACCTCAGATTTTAGTTTAGATTGTTCGTTCTAAATTACAAACAAACAAGACAAACAAAACAAAAACAAAACAAACTATTTGAAATATTATCTATTTAATAATAGGAGCTAGAATAAATTACCTTGTAAAATTCCAATTCAGCCTGCGTACTCTCGATTAAAAGCTCATAATTGGACCTAATTACAATTAGTTTATCTGTGTGAATTTTAATAGTTTTCTTTTTGATACCTTGGTTGTGTTTCGCTTGTTGTTCCCGTCTTATAAGACATAACTGCCATAAAATATTATCATTTCGAAATATAAACAATTAAGTGAAAATAATATAATAAAACGACGTGCGTCAAAAAATCGCTATGGCATTTGGTTGCTATGGTTGCTTCAAAAAGGCGAATATGCGCAAGATCCAAAAGGATACCAACGACGTTTCCATAACAACAAACAAAACAGCGATTCTAGTAAGAAAAAGAAAAACTAGCAAATTTTTAAACTAAATTATTTGTAAAGTGTTATTGGCAACGTACGCACCATTCTATAGCTTTTACTTAAATTTTTTTTTAAATAATAATAAAAGTTTCACATAGTAAGAGGTAAGAAGAATTAAAATATTTTTCTACTTAAGTTTGTATTATATGTACATATTGTATGCCACGCTATCAAATAAAAATTGTATTGTATTAAAAATTAAATAAACTTTTTCAGACAAAATAGGCAATGTGTAGAACAAATAAAACAATTTGACAAACAAAAATTTGACGATTGGGCTATCTGACTGCAATTGATAGTGAAAATAGGCAAACATTTGACAAGGTGGCATATAGTCTACCAGGTTTTATGCGTAGTGTAGATCACTTGTTGAACGATAAATAATTTGTATTATTGTTTTAATTTTATTTTCTTCATCACTGGTATAATTGGTTCGAAAGTTATTGTAATATAAAGTTTTTCACCCTCCTACACCTCATCACCTTTAAAATTGTTTGTCCTTAGCTACGCTCCTAGTACCACTCCAAACAAAGTTTCAATCTTCTTTAGAATGTATCAATCCCAGCTTTCGAGCATTTCGGAAGCATTGTTCTTCCCCCACTCCCACACCCCTCCACTCATATCGACCTTAATTTTACATCTTGTAAAAAGGGCCCACATTTTACTCTCTGATTGCAAAATGCTTTTAAAAGGTTTAGTTTTTTTCCGAAAACATATACACTAACTCTCTCCAGACGAGGTCTTGCAATTTATTAGCACCAAATCTAGACAACATTTAGGGCATCAGTAAGTAATTCGGAAAAAATTTAAAAACAAGTGCTGGAATTTTCCTTCTTTTGTTAAATAGAATACATACAAAATTTATTCTAGAATTTAAAGAATATTTTTTAGTGGAAATTTTTATATAACGATAAACGTTTATTTACCTTTCTAATTCTAAATAATTCGAAGGTTACCAAAATACTTTTCAGACATCAATTCTTTATATCAATTGCGTGTAATGAAATTGGTGGAATTCATATCGTTTTATTTATTGGATAAATGTTAATGTTTATCTTAGTCATATTTAACGAATTCCAATCATCGATCTTATTTTACTGAAATCAAGATGACAATGATGGATTGGGCGCAAACAGTAGCGCGTATATTACTTTTACGCGCTACTGTCCGTAGAAATAATTTTTTTATCTCTTGTTTCGTTAGAATTCAGATCTATGATATTTTCTTACCAGAACTTCTGCATTTTCTTATGTGACATAATCTAATCGTAGCATATTAGATAATTATTGAGAACAACTATTTTATTTATTTCTAGTTATGCCGCTATTTGGTAACAAATTTGAACCAAAATCAACACCAATCCGAACATCACGATGTAACATCGGTTGTGCGGCTATAAAAGAGGATATGGATGATTTTAAAAATATATCTCTTAATTTGGGCAATAAGGAATTGAAATTCATCAATGGATTATGGGTCCATACTACCAGGAAAACCGATTGCGATGACTTCATTCGAATAAACAAGAAAATGAAAATCTTAGAAGATGAGAACAATTTGAATCAAGTAAAAGTTGATGTATTATTGGACTTGTTAACGGAAAATGTTTCTAACCTGAATGCGATCAAAGCAGAAAGAAAATAAATGAAATTATCATTCAATCTTTTACTTTTTTTTTGTAAGAATTTTTTTTTTAAATTTTTGTTAGAAATTTATTAATTTTAGGATTCTTTGTGACGCAGCAGACTGATGTAGTTATTAAAATCCATAGCTACCATGGCCAAATTCAATTTGCCACAAATATTTAGCTATCTCCATTTACATGTTTCTTAAATAGTGTATTTTTTCATGTGAAGCTAAATATTAGTGTGAATATTAAAGGATTCATTGAGATGAATAAGTCAATATTAATATTGACCTTCAAAGTAGCAAAAACCTATGGCAATTCGTATTCGGTATCTACATTTTATTTACGTCCATACAAAAAGATTAACTAAGCTATACTATAATCGTAGACCGTGTGGCACTTCTTCACAAAATATAAAAATAGCCCATGTCTTCCAAATCCACACACCATATGGTACCCATTACATAATCTTAAAAAATCAAATGGATGTAATCCCGGTAATAAATAAATAAATACTGTTTTGTTTTCATAATTAGCTTGTGCCTTATCGTACAGGTGATTACTTGAAATAGGCAATTATATGGTGATCTACTGTTTATTCTCTCTTCAATTTTTCGGAAGCAATTCAGAATAAATCTGGGATTTGTAATCGTAATTGTTATTAATCCTATCCTTTGTGAGCATATTGTACAAAAATGTATTTATGGTAAAAAAATGTATATGGAGTGTTGCGTAATTGGGACTAAATAAATAAAATTGTATCTCAGATTTATCAGTCGAGGCAGTATTCGTATTTATCAATATAATATGTATACACTTATCTAAACTTTTCTTCCATTTTCTATTTTTTTTTTAATAGTCGCAATCTGAAATTTGTATTTGCTTTACTAGAAATAACTGTCGGGTTACGTATGGCATAAGCCAAAAAAGAGCGATATAGACAACAATGTTTAACAGTTTGAATGTGGTCGTTATTTTTCAAATGTATTATAAATTCGCTTATCAAGTCGTATTTATCGATTTTGTGTTATCATAAAGCGTTTGTTAAACACAGAATGTTATCAGTCCAATTTATAGGCGAGGGACTAGGATTTTTTTTATAGTGGTACGCTAATAATAATTTCCTCGTATAACTACCAGTATGTACAATATTCGTACGGTAGCTCATCATCAAATATTGTTTTACTGCCGGTATGATCAGTACACCAGCCGGACAAACATAATAATTTACGGAAAATCAGATTTTTTTCATGAAAAATAGCATCCGTTTGGATACCGTGTGCTTGTTGAGAAAATACAAAACGTAGATTTAAAGATACATTTTTCATTCGGCTTTCTTGTTTGTTTATGTAAAACCAATTTAAAGTGCTTCATAGATGATATTATAGTTCAGCACATTCGATTTGAATCAGTAAATTTTAAATATTAGTCGTGCTCGAACATTTAAGTGAACAATGTGAATGGTGATACCATACCGAGGATTTTAAATCTAATACAGTGTGATTGTGATGGGTTAAAGCAGTACTGAACACATTAATATTTTAATTACCAGAAAGTAATCAGTGATTTAAATAGTGTTTATTTAATCTCGTTTAACATTATAGCAAATAAAAAAACAAAATTGAATAGCACAATGGGAATTACATTTGGATCGAATCAATTATATTATGAAAATTTTCTGTACTGATAATAATACTGACGATTAGTGATTATACTTTTCCACTTGAGCCTAGTAAAACAATTTACAGTTTATACGGATTATTTTCTTATCTGTATACAGTACAGATTGCTATAAGTACTTCAATAATTGTATTTTATTTCATTGCCAACATAATCTTGGCCAATCTTGTGGGGAAATTAAATAAAAATAAAATAATACTGAGAGCATTTCAGGCAATTAAAAGAAAAAGAATTCAATTAAAAATGAAATGGTGTTTTAAAAATAATTTCATAAATAAACATCAGAAACCCCATCAAGGAAATTAAAATAAACACAATCAACGGTTTTTTTCCTAAGTGCAAATTGTTTTTGCGAGCGGCTTTCATGAAAGTGTAATATAAACAATCTAAATTTCTCTTAAAATTCTTAAGTACTATACATTGGTGTATGATCGTAAATAGATTATAAATTGCTCGGATCAACATAAATTCAGAAAATTTTGTGTGTTTTAATATTTTCAAAAATAGAAATGTAATAAATTATAATTTTTTTTTGCTGTTAATATTTTAAATATGCTAAGTGGCTTTGAGAAATTGTTAATTTGTTTGTTTTTGGCTGGAATTAGTGCTTCCTCAGCGTATACGACTGGTGATTTAGAAAGAAAAGGTTTGTTTGACTTTGTAAATATCATTATATTATTTAAAAGTAAAAATGGATTCAATATTGAAGTTTTTCTATGACATAGGGTTGCTAGAATAAAAACAAAATCAACCCAATTTCTATCCCTTTATTTGAAATAGGCATGAATGTTTTTTGCCTATTTTGACTAATTCTTCCTCCATTACCGTACGTAGTTAAAAAAAATCCTTTTCTATTTCTATACTATATTTCTTGATCGTTTCGTTTGCATTTGTGCGTCTTTCATCCCTATTTTGGACTGTTCATTATTTCTTCAAAAAATGAGTTAATTGAATGAGGTTTTCAGTCAGGCTAGTGTCCTTAATTTTAATTTCTACAAAAACAGGGCTGGGGGTAAACTGTTCAGCCTTGCCTTCTCATCTATTCACATGAGAAAAGTTTCGAATATTGCTCCTTCATGCAAAACGCGATAGCCGGCAATATTTCAGGATTCATAAGTCATGAGTACTATAATTTTATTCGAGGATATTTCTCTTGAAGAGCCTGTTTGAAGATATTTTCCTCTGACTTCTTCAAAGTATGATCGATGCGGTGCTACTTTAATCTGTGAATCTCATTGCTTATCTAGAACTGTTCAGTCCTCCATCAAAAATAATCGTTCGCAATAGCGTATTTCTAGAATATCCCCAAGAAGTATAATATTAATTTTACATTAAATTTTTTAATAAATATTATAAGTTGATAGATATTTCTACGAGTCTAAATATTATGATTTATGATCACTCTTTACAGGCTATTATTCACCAGAATCTACCTCCGATGTACCGGAATTAGTGCAGCAGGAAACTGGAAACGATATTCGTCTAAAATGTGGTTTAAAAGAAAATCCTATGAATTCTTTGATAAGTTTGCCAGTACAATGGTATTTCAAGGTAAAAAAAGTCGTTGTTGCTACAATCGTTTATATGTAGGTAGCTACCCATGAACTTCCCAGCAGTTGGTATAGGAAATTTGCCCATCGAAATTAATTCAATTATAATTATAACACAATAAAATATTCCTGCACTTAATGTTTTTGCTCTTCTGCATTTAATCTAGACTTAAGAGTATTATTTCTTTAATTGACGTTGGTGAAATAGATAGGACCTACCAGAGAGTTTAAGTTATGATGAGGATGATTCCAAGAGGAAGAGCAATAATTATGCTAGTAAGTTGAAACTGGCGTGTCGTATATTTTATAGAACATGCTTACTATGAACATGAAAGCGTATATTACTTTTAACTGCTAAGAAAAATCACGAAAATAACAAATAAATAAAGAGCGAGAGATATTTGGTAAGAATCTAATCAATATGAAAATTACATGTATGTAAAAAAAAAGTTTTCGAGACATGTAAGTTTTAAAATTGTTTAGGATTAAGTTGTAGTTATATGTTTCTTGAAGTATGAAGATTTTAAACCACTGACTGGTCTGACTGAATTGTACGATTCCAGATTCTTAGCTTAATATTTATTTTTAATTGCGATTTGTTTGACTGAACTTATAAATTTTTTGTAGCCATGTGGAGGTAGCACAAATCAATTCTCATGCCAAGATGCAATTACTATTGCCTGGACTCAACTACACTGTGATGTTGGCTACTGTCGACCCACTTTATTTATAAGAAATGCTACCGAAGGTAATTCTGGACTATACAAGTGCACAATGTATCCGTACGATTCCAATGATTTGAAGAAACTTCGCATACAGTTTGTGCGAATTTTTCAACTGGAAGTAAAAAGTAAGTTGTTTTAATTTTTTTGCACATGATATTTCTAATATTTGCCTTATTTTAGCTATAGTATTACCAGAATTTCTGGATGATCTGCCAGGGAATACAACGGTCGATGTAGGATCTCAAGTAGTTTTTCAATGTCGTGTGCATAGTAAAGCTCATTTAACGATAAAATGGTTCAGACGATTAAACGCATCGCCCATAGATTCATACGATCAAACTGGCATTGTACAATATTCCAATAAGACGTATAAGCTAATTGAATCGGCCGGAGAAAAGGTTCTAACCGAAGACATATATCTTAGTAAACTTATTCTAAGCGGAGTGAATGAAATGGATACCGGATTCTACGCTTGCGTGCCGTTAAATTATCGTGGCCATCGAATTCGGGAAGCCTTCCTACAAGTTCAGTATTCGGAAAAGTATATTGAAGAGAAAACACATCCGTTGGAATTTCTTCTATTATTCCTTATGCCATTGGGTTTAGCTCTAGTCCCTTTATCACTGTGGTTCTGTTTTATATTCGGGAAACGATACTCAAAATATAAGGAACGTCATGCGGAACGTATTGAAAAGAAGAAAAATCAACAAAGTAATAATTACATTCGAGTGCAAACAGACTTTTAGCCATATTGTAAACATTATTTAATCTTTAGTTATAATATGATAAACGAAATTATTTATATAAAAATACTTTAGTAAAATTACTCAAAATAAATTGATCTTTATTGTTATGTATAATTTTTTAGAATATCAGGCACTTTCATTCATTAATAGAATTAAAATGTACATAGGTAGGTACTACTAATATCTTTCGTCAAATTATTTAAAAAATAATCTAATAACAAACGTAGACTGTCATAACTATTCTTCGTATCTTTTCATAATTTCTGATAAATATAAAACAGGTTAAATTTTTTAGCTTTAATTAATTTCGTTCTCGAACAGGGAAAAAGTATGACTTTGTCTGAAGAGCTTCCGATATTCGGACAGGTATACTATCGTTTCATTTTTGCAGATTGAAGAATAAAAAGCGTTAAATAAATAATATAATAAATAAATAAAATACCATGTTAAGCAGTTATAGATTGAAGATCAAAAACGCAGACATGTTAAAGTAGGGCAGTTATTCCCAATTGAATAATAGTAATGAATAAATATTCATACAATAAGGTCTTATATGGATGTACACTAGACAGGATAAACTTTGAGGTATGGTGATGAAACTTGTAATAGATCGGTCATATCTGGAAAATGCCAGAACAAGAAATCTCCGAACAGGTTACGAACCTGTGCCCACAAGGATGACATGGAAATAAAAAAAGTCTGTGGATCAGTAGTGCATTGTCTGGAGAAGCAACTCCTTGTGAACTTCAAAGAGATACAACGGAGCCCATTCGGAACCCTAGTCAGTCTCGTTATCGTCTCATCATTTTAAAACTCCTTGTGAACATTGACATTGGACATTTAATTTTTTTACAGCGCCAACAAGAGTAAAAATGATTAAAAAAAGAATTAAAGTAATTTCAAATACATGCATGCGAAGAAGAAGAAAGAAATTTAGCAACAGTCTGGGTGAAACTTTAAATTTATTTTTGTTTAAAAATATTTTAAAGTAAATTAATAAAATTATTCTTATTATTGATTACATTCCTTTAAGCATCATGAGGTGGAGAATTGTAATGTACGCAGAAGCGTTTTTAAACTCCAATGCCGCAATCTATTTGGGGCGCCATGACATGAATCGAATCACATCATGGTATCCGTCCAACCAAACTGAAAAAAAAATCGCAAACTTTGCAGCCTAAGTAATTGTTCTCACCACGAGTGTATATTACCCAAGTACTCCTCCCTGAAACAAGTAGCAGGAGTAGATCTCCATCACTACTTGCCCAAGACGGCCAGGATCATATAGACCGGTGTAAACAATTGTCGTCTGGTGACAAAGCCACAGTTGGGTGGCATATGCCCCATGGATTGCCGAAAGATAGCGTGCATCTAGCATTTAAGCACGTGCGTAGCGATTGAGAAACATTTAAAATGTATGAAACTCGTTAAAAAGCTTGATATTTGGGTTCCACATGAATTGAAAGAAATAAAGCGCACCAGCGCTTGCGGTTTGCATCTTAGACGCAATGAATCCGACCCTTGAGCTGCTTCCAAGGAACCAAACGATTAATTTGGATGTGTACTGTCAACAACTGGACAAATTAAATACAGCGATCAACGAAAAACGGCCAGAATTGGTACATCGAAAAGGTGTCATTTTTCACCAGGACAACGCGAGGCCACATACATCTTTGGCCACTCGCCAAAAATTATTGGAGCTTGGTTGGGAATTGATGTTACATCCACCATATAGCCATGACCTTGCTTCATCAGATTATCATTTATTTCGATCTTTGCAAAACTCCTTGGATGGTAAAACTTTCAATGATGATGACGCTGTGAAATCGCACTTGGTTTACTTTTTTGCCGATAAAGATCAGAAGTTCTACGAACGTGGAATTATGAAGTTGGGAGAAATATGGAAAAAGGTCATCGAACAAAATGGAAAATATATCATTAATTAAAGTTCATGCTTTGTTTTATTTATATGAAAAAATCGGCAATTACTTGCCAACCCAATAGTTATTTTACTGAACATGAAAAAAAAAACAGTTGCTTAAAAATTTTTACTTGAGTTAAGGCCGGTTTACATGACGGTTGCAGAAATTTTTCACTGAGATTGTGAGGGAGAAGGAAAATCTCGAATGAGAAACTGATCAGGAGTGAAAAGAACAGATATTATATCCAGCAAAAAATATTGACGATATTTCTGTGAATGTGTTTGTGCCAACATTTTTTTGCAGTGGTTGCTTCTACTCCATTGAAAATTCGATAAGCTAGCTCCCTCACAATCTCAGTAAAAATTGTTTGCAACCGCCATGTAAACCGGCCTTTATATCATGAAGCCACATATTAATCTTTAAAACACTACTTAAATTGCTAATGCATATTGATGTGGAAAATTATAATTTTACGAGAAAAAAATATGTTCCAATCCCTAAGGAGGAAACCAAACGGAAAACTATTAAATCGTTGAGTTTGGCAGGATATTTTTTGTATTCAACATCGGGTTTATATGGATGTGTCGAAGTGCTTCCAGCCGCATTATACTGGCTAGACAAAACAAAAATTGACCTAACTAAATAATACTAAAAAAATATAATCACTAAAGAAATGTATTAATACATATATACATTTCTTTAGTGATTATTATTTATTATTATTCATCAAACTACTTATTAACAAATTTTTTCGATAATAATACTATTAAACATGCATAATAATAACACCCATAAATTCCCAACATAATTGTTAATGGAAAACTAGATTTAACCGACAGATAAACAGAAAAGAAAAACGGAAATAATTTATTTTTTAATTGTAAGGTATATTAGCCCCATAGAGATACTGGAGACGACAAACCACCGGTTTTGTATACAGCACTTCGAAGCCAGAGAAGTGAGACAAAACAGGGTCGTTATGTCAAATTGTTGTTGTTTAGAGTGTTTCAAGAGCAGGACATAATATAAATGTGATTGAGAAAAAACAGGGTCGTTATGTCAATTGTTCTTGTTTTGCGTGTGAGTGAATGCGACTACGTCCGCCTTCAACTCAATCGCGGCTTATCATCTCCAGTATATATATCTCTATGATTAGCCCGCACGGCGGTCGCTCCCTTTTTTTAAATATTTTTTTTTCTGCTCTATTTTTTTTATGTAAACATTTTTCTCGCCGATCGGTTCCATAGGTTAAAATTTCCTTCAAAATTGTGAAATTTTCAGTTTTTTTTAAATGAAAACGGGAAAACATTTTAAAAGTTCTCCGAAATCTACTTGAAAAAAGCCTGCATGTAATTTTTATCCAGCAGAACCTCCTTAATTTTTGGTCCCACAAAGATGCCTGAAGTGTTGACAATAAAACCTTTTGTGCTGCTACTAAAAGAACTGATTATACAGTTTATTCCCGGTCTTTGTTTCCAGCCTCAGTAACAAAAAATATCGGAGTCGACATAATTCCCAAAATTTTTTAAATTTATATTTCAGTTCGGTCTTCTGAGAACGTTGGTCCGCGGAAAAACCAACGGTAATTCTGTAAGATCTGGTTCAAAATCTAAGCGCCTTTATTTTTTTATGGTGGACTTCTCCACTAAGGAAAGGCCTATTCGTCGCAATCTAGTACCTCATTCTAAAAAAAGAACAACAGCTGTTCAATATCAAAACCAAATATAAAAAATTATAGACAAAAACATTGGCAAAAATGGTAAGCGAACCCGGTAAAATTAAAGCAAGAGTGAATTCGTCTTTTGTGAATAGAAATTTAGTTGCTATTGTTATGATTCCGGCAATAATTGGCATCCATTACGGATGGTCCTTATTGCAAAATAATGAAACGCTAGTATCAAAGGATGAAAAGATCGACCTGCCCCTCGTGTCGGTTAGTATTCAAGTTATTAATGTAAAAAATTAAATACACTCCGTAATAATCGGTTTTAGGTTGCGAAATCTTTATGGTCGAAGGTTACCGACAGTGAACCGAATACGAGTAAGAAATAACCAACAACACAACCTCAAGTGTCAAGTATGCAGTCAGTGAATTAAAATTAGGAAATATGTGTACTTTGTAAAGAACTATCATCAATATACTAGAAATAGTGATAACAACGTGTATATTTTGTCCGGTCTTTGCAACATAAAAAGACTTGAAGCCTTTTTATTCCTTCGTAATCCCACAACGCGAAACCACAACTGAACATGCTCGGCTACACGAAAATTCTTCCAACACGTTCGTTGACGTTTGCGTGGAGCAACATTCATTTTGTGTGAAGTGTGAGCATACAAATGTCAAACGTTGAAATTTCGCACGCCATCAAACGGAAAATGTCCGGTTTTGTATCGAAGTTGGATCAAATGAACGATCTTCGCTCGTACTCGCGCCAGTGGGTCAAGGAATTTATCGAATTGTATAGAAGTGAAATTTGTCTGTGGAAGGCGAAACATGCCGACTACAACAATACCGTGCTTCGGAACAAGGCTTATGACAAGCTCGTCGAGAAACTGAAGGAAGTCGAACCCAACCCGAATCGTTCTACTGCCTTGCGAAAGATCAATTCCTTGAGATCGGCCTTCCGTCGTGAACATCGCAAGAAGAAACAATACCGCGACTACGAGCCAAGACTTTGGTACTTCGACATCCTGTCGTTTATTGCTGACCAGAAATATCCGGCCACTCGTAAATGTTTTCAAAAGCAAACAGACACTGATAGTAACGATGATGGCGACGGTTCGATCTACGATGGACAGAATAGTACTACCGATGATAAGGGTGGCCTGCATACGATTATAATACATTCGCCTCAGGTACATCTTCCCTCAGTTCATCCCCGAAGGTCGTGTTGTAGCAAACAAATTACAATTGTTTATTTCAGCCGGAAATTTTCGAAGAGTCAACAATACAAGTGCGTAAAGAGGAACCAAAATCGACCATAATAAGTGATCAATCGGATAACGTATCCATGAAACTTGCCGATTTCCAGCAGAAGCAGGAAAGTATTCCGGTAGTGCAAACGCGCAGCATCAAACACGACGACGAATACGACGCGATTGGAGTGAATGTAGCAAGCAAGTTGCGTAACATGAAGCCGACACAGCGCATAATTGCCGAGAAACTAATCAGCGATGTACTTTTTAATGGACAGTTGGAAGTGCTGAGTGTATCGTCGTCGCTTAGTTCCTAAGATTGAAACGTTTTTATTTTTCCTCAATGTAAAATATACGTAAATTACAAAGTAACATTTAGTAGTAAGCCAAGTTTTAAATAACATAAAATGAATAGTGAAGCTAATCGTCATTATTTAAATCGTAGAAAAAAAAATATGGCCAAGTGGCTGACCCTTAACTGTTTTACATATTTTTTTTGTTAGATTTTACTTTTAGTAGGGCTCCACTACTACTATAAAAAGGGTTGATATGGGAGTGGAGAGAAAACAAAACGTCCGAAACGCTCAAAAGCTTAGATCGAGACATTCTAAAATTCATATCTCCTGAACGGTTAATGCCAGAAAGTTGAAACTTTGTTATTGCTTGTAGGTATAGTATAACAGATCGGAAATAAAATTGGGAGGGAGGGCTGAAAAACTTCATATTGCAATATCTCATGAACCAATTACACCAAAAACATGAAATTTGGTTTATGCTTATAGATGGACAAGAGGAGTTTGCTAAACATTATATATTTTAGGTGGGAGGTCTAGTATGGAAGTGGGAGATACGAATTTTATTAAAAAAAATCACTTCTTATATCTCAAGAACTGTTTAAGATAAGTAGAAAAAAAAAGTTGGCACTTTATAAAAATAAAATGTTTAGAGGGATAGTATGGCCCATGGATGGGGGTGTTTTCCCTATCTCTGGAACGGCTTATGTTAGAAAACTGAAACTTAGTGGGTATATGTAGATGTACTAGTAAAGTAATTTAGGTTAAAAAAGGAACTTGGGCAAAATATATAATATAAAATTGGGGTGCATATGTTTTCACGAATTTTGTCATATCTCTGAGATCCTCTGAAATATTGAGTTAATTTTACTTCCACGGGTTCTTCACACAAATGCTTAGAAAGTATTTTCAAGACTCTTTTTAAATTCAACACCTAAGAGGGTGTAAAGAGGACGCATGCATTTTCATCGATTCCGTCATATACCTTGCGACTGATAAGAAATCGAATTGGTTTTTTCTTCTTCAGGATTGTATAGAAAAATCACATAAAAATGAATTTTAAGATTTTTCGAAATTCAATCCCCGAGGCGGTGTAAAGGAGTTGCATACGTTTTCACAAATTTTGCAATATTTCTAAGGTTTGATGAGATATCAAATTGGCTTCTATCTTTTTCACGCTTTTTATATAATCACCTAAAAACTTATTTTTCGATTTTCCTAATTCAAGCCCCAATAAGGTTTGTATACTTATTCACAAATTTCGTCAAACCTCTTTGGTCTGATGAGGTAGCAGATTGGTTTTTACTTGTGTGAATTTTTTATGTAATCGCCTAAAAACAACTGGGGCCGTATGATGTAAAGAAAGTCGTAACGTTCGAATCGATGCATATGAAAGTAACTTGAGAATTTTTAAAGTTCATTTCTGAATTAGAAAACAGCCTTATTAAAAATAATTGAAATTATTCGACGGTGCTTTGCGTTGCACTGCGTCGCGTAGAGGTGACAGTACTTTTAAAGTGGAGCGCGAACTCCGGACTGTACTTCTGACAGTTTCACATTGCTTTAATAACAACATTTATTTTTTTCGCAATACCTCAATCTAGTTTCAGTTTCAGTTTGAGTTTCAGTTGTTATAAGGAGAAGGACGTAGGGCGTAAGCATGTTTAGCGCGTGGCCGTGAATTGAAAGTGCAATAACATACTTTAGGGGTCGGACCGCGTTTACAAAACCGCTAAGGAATAGACCATTTTTCCAATTTGTTTCCTTGAGCCGAATTGCTGGAGCAAGGTCGCAGCTATCCAGTAGAAAACCTGGTATGAATTAAGTAAGTGAATGAATTGACACTACGCATAATATTTTTCCTCAACAAGTTAATTGAAGTTGTATTCGAAGAGTGCGCAAATCGGTGCAACCAAGTACCTATTTGAAAAAGGTGATATAAATTTCAAAAAAATGTTAAACCTAGTTACATAATTTTTGCATGGTTCTAAATATCCACAAGAATCGCCGATTTGATTTATAGATGGGGGTTACAAAGTTCAAAAACCTTGTAAACCGTCACACGAATCTTGGAATATTGTTGTCTCATTGCTGTCACTATCCGTTTTGGATTAAATCGACTTTAATTTAAGGAATATTTTAGATTTCTTGTACAGTATCTATTAACTTCAGTGCACATGTATCTCATTTGCTAAAAGACAATTTGATAACAAATTTGCACGTGGAAGTAAATATTTGAATGATGTAACCAACCGTAGACTGTGAACACGATAGTGATTTAGTGAAGATATTGCCTTCTTGAATTAAACATTTTCGAGATTTTAAATTGATTTCTATAGGTTTAGTGAATTCGAACAGTTTACGACCAGCTCAAATAGTTTTGATTCGAGGTTCTAAAAAATTGTCTTTTTGCTGCGGAAAAAATCAACGATTATCACTTATTGAGACACAACAATGAACACGTCCTTTTGTGGGTTTTTCCTAAATATGTACCTCGAGAACCGAACAAGATAGGACCATTAATTTCGGACCATCAACAATACTTTCACCAAAACAATCGTCTATCTTCTACGAGCGATCAAAGTTACATTTTCAATTTCTGAAATCCCACGTTTTGGTTTTTTTCCACTCGAACTGAAGTAAACTAATCTAAAAAAATACAGCCACCACATTTGTTTATTACCTTCAGAAATCTTTGGTTCTTATTTGAGAAAAGAAAGCTCACTTTTCGCAGTAACTTTAGGTTTTTGCTCTTTTTATATATTTGAACCCATTTGAGATAAATAAAATTATAAGCAAATTTTTCCCTACGAAATTTGTAACGTAGATTTTATATTTCAAAAATAAGATCAAAAATAAGCAAAATCCAGTACACATTTAATTTGCATAAAGAAATTCTCTCGATCTTCAAGCCTAAAAAATAATATGTGTGTTTGTCCTACGTAAAAAAATATTACGTTTTTAAAAATTTAAATTACTCCTAAAAGTCAGAAAAGACGGTGGGTATTTTTTTTTTTAGATTATAAGCCCAATTTAGAATGGCCTTAATTAATTTAGTTAAAAAAACCTACACAATCGAGGGTTTCCAGAAATTGAAACGACCAAAGCTGGAAAGAAATTCCAGCTGCCCTGCAAGAAAGCGCTACCCGAAAGTACGCATTAATACAGAAAATTCAATACTGTGACAGCATAATTTTTCTGGTGTTAGAAGTTTCTTCTAGTGGATGTAACTCTTCTTTATATGCTCGAAAAATTGTCATAACATCCCAGCAATAAATTTACCGGTTAAGTTCGCCAGAGCTCCGCCGTAGCATTAACCGGTAATCTTTCATTTAAAACGTATAGGTCTCGGGACAAAAATGAACTTATATACTTCGTATCGGTGTACATGCGTGTGATTCCCTACCTCTTTCTTTTAATATTGACGTCTTCTTTACTCCTGGTTAACGAGAACCGGTAGTTATCCGGTAAAATACGGAAACCGATACCAAAATTCTTGCGACGCAGAAAAACAACTAGAAGTTTTGGGAAGTCGGATAGCGCGTTCTCCTAATGTTTATTGCATATGTCTACATATGCAAGAAAGCGCTACCCGAGTTGAAGGTTGGCCTAATGTGATAATCGCATAATTAAAAAAAAAAATGATAAAAAAGCATATCTCGGAAAAAAGCAGATTACCGGTTAATGCTACGGCGGAGCTCCGGCGGACGTAACCGGTAAATTTCTTGCAGGGTGCTAAATATTTTTTTTAGATTATTTTATTGTATGAGTTGCTGGTCCAAATTTTATTTTGTAATTTTATTCAGTTCTCGGGGTATTTACAGGCCCGACTAGAGAACACGGAGAATTATCCCGAGGAGCACAACTCAGTTTATGATAAATAATAAAATTATGATTAATATCTGCCTCAGTAACATTCAAATTTAGGAGATTAAAAATTAGAGTCGACGGTTGAACCTGCAGCAGGTAGTACATATCCGATTACAGATAAGATTTCTGTACAGATCATGATTATGTCCCACCGTGACCCAACAATGGTTCAGCACATTGTTCAAAATAATTTTCAAGGGATCAGTTCTAAACGAAAGTGTTTGTAAAGCGATTGGTAGCAGCGATCGAGCAGTGATCGAGTAGTACATGAAATCGTAAAGCGTTGCCAGTAGAGTGATTATTTGTTATTATTAAAAGTGAACTAACGAAGTGTTTTTATTTCTATTGATTTTAATCGAATTGTGTTTTGCTTGAAATCCTGGTCGCAACAATATTGAGAAAAACTAGCAAGATATTTATGGATTTTATGGACGTAAAACATAGAAATATTCACGATAATATTGATTTTTATTTAAATTCAATCAAACACATTACTTGGGTAGTACTACACTTCTGTTTCATAACTGACTTGATTCATGTATGGTACATGTACATAATGCTTAGAAATTATTTTTTTTGTTTTGCGTTTGCTAAAGTATTTTTTGTCTTTGCAGTGTAGTGGGAAATCTATAACACTGTAAAAATATTGACGTAAACATCTGATTAGGAAATATATACGAATTTTTCAAATTTGACTAAAATATTACTTTATTATTTTTTAATAATAAAGTATTGTGATCGACCTGAAATTTCAAAAAAATTTGCTACCCTGAAATTTTGTATTTTCACGTTTTAGGACTATTTTAAATGATTAATATTACGAACGATATATATATTTCGTATATCGAAGTCAATAACAGCTGGAAATACATATAAATAATTTGTACGTCGATTGGAAATAATTTTTTAGTAATTTTCATAAAAGAAAAAAATTAGACCGAAATAAATTCGACCTTCAAAATGTTTCAAGTGCATATCACGTTTCACGTACAATTTTTACATCATACAATATATTTTCTGCTATTGTGTTTTGATTAATTTACACTATTTTTATGATTTAGGTGCGAGACTTTACTTTTCATTTTGGCTATGCTGCCATAATTGAGAACATTTGACCTCATATAGTAGTTTCATAATTTCACTTCATTGCAGCTCGAAATGGCTAAACATTCTCGTTATGCTTGTAATAATTTATTGCCAATTATCAATGTTCGAGCAGGAAAAAAGACTACATCAAACATTCGAACTATGAAAGAGAGCTACCAGAGAAGCTGCAAGTTTGTGCATATCAATTGTCCTCAACTACAAATTATCTCGTAGGGAAGACTTTGGAAATTATTAAAAAATGTATCTTCGATTTCTCTCTGTTCGTCGTTATCTGCGATTCGATACAGAAATTTGAAGTTAATATTAGGAATGTTTTTTGTAGGGCGCAAGTAGGCATCACGATGTGTTTTGCAAAGCAAATATTAAAAACTAGTGAACCTGAAGGAAATGTTTAAATTTTGTTTGGGAATTAAATTATGTAGCAAAGAATTTAATTTTGCAATATTCTGAACAATTCCGTACTTCGGAAAAGAAAAGGTCAACACCAAAATTCACTTGTTGTATTAAAAAGGTAAAGCTTTTTTGTCAATTATTATAGTAAACATTCATTTAATTAACTGGCCTAAATGAATAATGTTGTGTTCATACAAAAGTTAAAAATGGATATTCAAAAGGTATTTTATGTAGACTCTGTTTTTGTTTAATCCAGACTTTACTTTTGCACTTTTGTTCGTATCAAATGTTGGCTGATTGCACACGTATTTAGGTATCTACTTGTGTGGATTAACATGTGAAGTTCTGCTGGTACAAATGTTACTCATTGCCTCGATTGTTTTATATGAATGGAAATTAATCATTGAACGGTGCTTAAAGTGTAAAGTGTAAGTTGATAGCGAATTCAGGTGATATCAAGAATATTATCCACATAAGAGTGATAGAGTTATAATCTTTTGTGATATTTGGTTTGCTATTCATATTCAATGGGTAAGCAAAACTTAATCGAGTAGCGATAATGTACAGATTAAAAGATTTTTAGTTTATGAATTATTATAAATCACAGTATTGCTGGTGGATTCTTTTGATGAATTAATAATGAGTAAGTAAATTTTTTTTTACTTAACATTGCAACTACAAATACATAATTTTTCAGTTTCATGTGTGACGCCTTCTGACGTATAGAGCATCAACAACACTCTTGTCGAGGCATTGTTGCATAGATTTTTTTTAAACCACTGGTGAGACATTGTAAAACGCATACATTAAAAGCAAATTCATATTGCATATAATTTCTATTGGGCACTTTATTTCTGTTCCCTAGCAGTTTCATAGAGTTGAGGGAGCGTGTTTTCCAATACCCTGTAGCAATTTCCATTGTAATCCATTATAATGATGAACCCAACTTTCATCGGCAGTAATTAATTAATTTTTAGAAAATTCTCATCTTTATCGCTGCAGAGCGAACGGGGCAACGCGATCCTTTGTTTTGGAATGGTGTGAGCAATCTGAGGACTCATCTTGCACTAATCTTTGATATACTAAAATAACAGGGCGATCTTTATTGATGGGACTCCTCACAAATTTCCACTTCTTCCAGATTTTGTCCATTTGGCGTTGTGGGTCCTTCTGTCGTATCGGGGTCTTGCAGTTAACTAATCTATTAAACAGCTAAAATGAATGAGTTAAATGAAGGACAGAGTGCCTCCATTAAGTTGATGTAGTCATCAATACTACGAAATCAACCGTTTCATTTTTTGAAGATTGATTTTATGGTATCAAATCAAATCTCTCAACATAAATTATATACTAAACTTTTGTTCAAGATAACAAGGCTCATCTTTTGATATGCATTTTTTTTGTATTTTATCAATTTAATCCAAATTGGTAAAAATATAACTGAAAATGTGTGACAACTCTCGAAGTAGCTTTATGTTCACATGTACTCGTAATTATATTTATATTATAACGTATTTATATTTTAGACTCGGGGTAGATTGGGAGTTGAAATTCATAATGTGAGTACGTACTATTTTTGTATTACGCGGTGTATACTCGTATGGTCGTGTTCTTCGGCTATTTGAATATGACGAATGGACTTTGAAAACTTACAAGTGCTCAATTAATGAAATTTTTTTTTCGATAGCAATTGAGATCTTTAGACATGACTACGACGTGACGTGATACACAGTCTCCTCAATGCATATGCCAAGAGAAATCTCATTCTTAAGTCTTCAGCATCAGCGCAGCTGATCACATTTGCATGTGTTATATATTTATTATTGTTGCTTTTCTCTGCTACTGTGTTGTCGCAAATTTTTATCTCAATACTATGTGTTTATTTATAGAATTAAATTTCTGTTTTGGTAGGTCTGGTTTGCATTTGTATTTGCTCCAATGATTATTTATATTCAGCGACTGCGGAGAGACCTAGAAAATACCATGCGTTATAAAATTTGCGTTGTGTGTAGAATATAATTCGCGGAGTACTTTAGTTGAGGTGATTAGTGTCTTTTATGTCGTAAAGACGTTGAATTATTTTTTTGTGGAGCTTTAAATTTGTGTACTGTTTAAATTAATTGCAAAAAGTCATAATAATGCGATAGAAATTATTAATAGTTGTTTTTTATTCCTACGTATTTATGTACTATAATTTAGTGAAAAGTGGTTTTATCGGTTTGTTAAAAGAATGTGAAACATCTAAGCTGTGAATCTCATTTTACCAACAACAGAAAATTGTCCATTTACTTTAAATGGAAAATATAAAGTAACCGGTGGCACGTGTTATTAATAACTGATTTAGCTCAAAGTTGCGGAATTATATTTTCGGTAATGGAACAGACAGTATATTTTTGGATTAGATAGCGAATTTATTATATATTCTATTCCAACTGCATTTAAAACTAAAGTAAGTTAGAAGAACAATTTGAGGAGGTGGTGATCAAATTAATTAAATTTTCCCTAAATCAAGAAAAAACGAGACGTTATTAGTACTAATGTTAATTAATATGAATGAACATTTTTGTTGCTTTATGTTACGTCAACGCCGACCAATAGGATTGATTAATATATGTATGTTTTTCCGACATTAAGTATAAGTAAAACTTCTGTAATAGTTTCAAAGATAACAGCGATAAGTAAATTTCTGAGTCTTGTGTTTAAGCAAAAACGAAGAACGAGGGTGGTGGTATATGAGGGACATATTTACATATGTACTTTATTATTCAAAATAATTCCCACGAAGTTTATCGTAGAAAATTCAGCACAAAAACACCGCTGGATAATTCTTGAACAGTTGTACACAAATATACGGCAGATGTTCCCATGCGATTAAGTTTGGAAGTGCAATTCATCATCAAGATGAGTGGATCTACTTTCACTTGCCTGTTAACCAAAACGATATTGTAGACTTTGCGGTGGTTTTTCCTGGCATCACAGCACAATTCGGAGCCTTCACCAAAAGTTTGACGGTCTCAAGCGAAGGGCATGATCCACCAAATCTAGGCGCAATCCTGTCATGATTTTGCTTGCTGACTTGTAACTGTGAAAGTAGAGTTTTTATCCATATAAAGGAAACTTCAAAGCGACCTATCTTGATGTCGTCGTCGTCCTTTTAATATGCGATCAGCCTTTTTTTTTCCAACGACTTCATTTCACAACGAATTTGAAATGTATAAAAAAAAATTGTTAATGGTTTGGTTTCAACCAGCATCGGTTCCTATATGGTTCGTCCTGGGGTGTAGGGCAGTGATAGTGCCTCAGACGAGCATATGCTTGCCAGCTTATACAGAAATTAAAAACAATAAGAATTTCTGTAGGTATCAGAATTCAGACAATCAGAATCAGACAAATTTAATAGGTAAATATTCAACGATTATCGGTTTGACCGTATTAAATTGTTTAGTTTTATTTATGAGTCTGCAACAATATATAAATAAAAAATACTCAACGATTACATAGTTTATTCTAGATTTCTAACACTATTCACATAAGTCTTTGAAATTATTAAGAAATGATTGCGACCATATTTGAAATATTTCGCCTTATTAATTCAACAAAAGTCGGTTATATAAGCAAGGCAATTACGTTCTACTGAATGATATAATACTCTTTTAATCCTTTCTTATTATTTTAACAATTATTGTATTTCAATACAGCACATAGTTCATTATCAAAATTATGTTATTCTTAATGGATCCATTCGAATATCATTGATCTTCAAATTATTTATAAGAATAGAATGTATAATATTATAAAAGGACAAGTTTTGTTTTTCTTTTATATCCAGTCATAGCAATGAGTCGATTAATCGAGAATAGTAACATCACTATGTCAATTAAGTCCACCACATCGCCTGCAGGGTATCCGCCGTCATCACAATTAACTGCCAGTCCAACGCAAACTATCACCGAAGAAGCCCAAAACACCGTAAGCGATGGTAATCACAAACCTGAAATTTGATAAATTCGACTTAAATAAAACTTCAATTCTCACAGAGCTAACTAAAAAAAATATTAATAATTTCGATGTGGTATTAACGAGTATGATGGCGGGAGCAACAGCTGGTGCACTCGCGAAAACCACAATAGCACCATTAGATAGAACAAAAATAAATTTTCAAATCAAGTAAGTTACAATTTGGTTATTGATAATGAGAATTTATGGACAGCGGACTCTTTGAAGCAAGGATATACCCTACTCGTTTCGTGCTGCTATAGACTTTCTAAAAAAAACTTACGCCAACGAAGGCTTCTTAGCATTATGGCGTGGGAATTCAGCAACAATGGCGAGAATTATTCCATATGCTGCAATTCAATTCACAGCCCATGAACAGTGGCGAAAAATACTAAAAGTCGATCATGATTCAAAGTAATTAAATTTGTTTTTTTAATTGAATTTTATCGATTAACATTTTTCATTTCGTAGTACGAAAGGTAGGCGATATATTGCAGGTTCGTTGGCTGGTGTAACATCACAATCTTTAACGTATCCTCTTGACTTAGCAAGAGCGCGAATGGCAGTTACAGATCGATATTCTGGTTACAAGTAAAATTATTAATTTATTTACATAATATTTTAATATTAATGAATCGAATTACAATTTTTTTTACAGTAATCTGAGACAAGTTTTTGTTAAAATTTGGGTGGAAGAAGGTCCACGTACTCTGTATCGGGGATATTTTGCAACAATTTTAGGTGTTATACCGTACGCAGGCACGTCATTTTTCACATATGAAACGCTTAAAAAAGAATATTCTGGTTTGAAACCCATATTATCTTTAATAAAGAAAGACTTAAAATTTTTTTTGTCTAGAATTGACTGGCATTAAAACACCTCATACATTAGTATCATTAGCTTTTGGTGCAATAGCTGGTTTAGCGGGACAAACTTCCAGTTATCCACTCGATATTGTTCGTCGTCGAATGCAAACAATGGGAATTAAACATAATGCTAAGGATCAGTACTCGACCATACTCTCAACATTAGGAAAAATATACAGGTATAATTTAAATATTGCACAATTATCGACTTCGGTTTTAATTATACTGTTTGGAAATTTTAGGGAAGAAGGAATTAAAAATGGATTTTTCAAAGGTCTAAGTATGAACTGGATTAAAGGACCGATTGCAGTTGGTATAAGTTTTACAACGTACGATTTAACTAAAGAATTTCTTAGGGAATTAGCTCATTACAAAAAAGGCCGATTCGGCTAGTCATCGAAATCGAAGCAACCATAAACTCGGTTGTTTACTTTTTTATTAATTTAATTTTTACACTTTTATGTATAAAAATCATCGTTTTGGAATTGTGAAAAAATATGCTTTGCACAAGTTATGTATATCTTAAGAATACTATTTAAATTAGTTTAAAATGAAATCGATGATTTTTTTAATATATTTTATAGTACACATATTGTTTTTATTAGGCATTTGAAATATATAAAGTTGTGTTTTTGTCGACTTGCTTAGATTTTGTTAATTGTGTTCCATTTTTTGGATTTTTTTTATGTTTTGTACGAAAAGTAAAATAGTAAATTTTCTTTGCTTTATGTACTTCGTTATGTAGTTCCACATTTATGTTTTTCGAATTTCATCCCATTATTGACAATAAATCGATAATAGCTTAGTTGAAAAAAAACTTGTAATATAAATATAAAAAGTTACTGTAAACGCACTAGGCCTTAATTTTCTCTAACCGCCAAATTATAGTGAGCGTTGGGTGTCAGTGTTATTAGAGTAATTCTACCTGAGCTCGAAGGATTTACGAGATACGACATACGAGCCTTTAAACGTGTTTGTTTACGGCGGACAGACTGACTGAAATTTTGTCTTGAACAGTATTTAGGTATGCTAGACTTGAAACGTAAAAAAATTGTTACGCCTGCTCTCGAGCGGGTGGCCCTGAAGTTGGGTACGTTTGTTGCGCATGTCGAAATAATCTAAATGTGTTCCACACACACCAGACACCACAGAAGACAACATCTACATCAGCGCGGGCGGTGTACATGACCATAAAAACCACAGAAGATGGAACGGAACACGGAACATCGGCCAACACAGAACATATGGCACTACTAAAAGTTTTAATGGCCGCCGATAGAAAAATTTATTGATGCTCGCAGTTCTAGAAGAAAAAGTGTTATCGATTTGTTGCGGTGTGATTAAATTTGTTGGATGTGGTGTTAGTTCGCAAGAGGAATTAGTTGCATTGGATAAAAAATTCGAGTGGAAATACGAGGTCAGCGCAGTCACCAGGTAAAGAAAATTATGGTAAAGGCAAGGCAAGGCAAGACAGAAAATATTTTGTGCTCTTGGATCTTTTCGTGTGGCGATGGACGAAGAAGGCTTCTGCTTAGTGTTCGCGGTCGAGTTACTTCTGGCTGAGCTGCCAAGTTTTTTTTTCTGGTTTATTTTGGTTTATTTTGAGTCACTGCATGTTTTTGAGAGACTCGAAATTTGCACCAGCAGAACGCCTCCAGTCCAGTCTTGATAACGACAAGGAACATTTCCCGAATTCGGGTTTTTAGCATTCTTAAGAATTGCAATCGCCGAATTGCATCGCGCATAACAAATGGAATTTTTTCAGCACTTGTTGCGATGAGATTTCGTGTTCTTTGTCGCCCTGATAACGCTCCCGTCCCGTGTCCCGTCTGATACGATTCGAGAGGGAAAAGTGTGGGTGGTTCAGTGCTGTGTGATTGTGATGCACATCACAGAGGTGTTTCGCGCTTTTGTGCGAACTGGGAAGTTTCGCTACAACGACGACTCAGCGTTTGTTTAATGGCGATTTCGCATGGAATTCTTTTTTTCGCGGACGTTGGAGGCCACGATTACCGAAAATGCGTAACTTCGGGTGTTTGGACCGACCACAATGTTGCGTTGGGAGCGAGTAACGACGTTCGCCGGCGATGACAGGTCGAAAAGTCAAAAAAAGAAAATCGTTTCTCGCCCTCTATTGCTGTGGTCATGGTCTCGCTCGATCGAGCGAGACCTTGACAATATGTAAGCAACGCGTGTCACTTTATCCGCTGTTTGCATCGCCGAACGAAACTTCTGTCGTGTGTCCTGTCTGTTAAGCTTGTTGTCGTTCGCTTCGCCCATTGGCCGCGTTGTGCGTTTGTCAAAAACAAAAAAAAATGTGACTTAGATTCGCTTCTGGACTGTACTTTCGCTTTTTTTTGATTTTCTCATGTCGCCCGGGGAGCTGTGATGAATTGAAATTCGATATTTGGCGCAGGGCAGATACACGATCGATTATTGCAATTGAATTATTGCCAGCTCAGCTTTTCAGTTGGGGGATTTAATCAGCTCCATGTCCGAGAAGCGAGAGCAAAGGTGACGTCTTGACATTTACAGAACCGGAAAGTTTCGAGGACAAGCTTTCTTCGGTTTGCCTTGATTCTACGCATTAAGAAGTGAGCAGCTGGTGGAACTCGATTGTTGGCTGGTGAGGCGTTTGAGTTGGTTCTGCAGCAAGCGCAATACGATTCTTTCTTTTGTTATTGTTATTGATAAGATCAACAACAGAAAACTAAACGAAATTAGATCCATTTCAAGATAGCATACCGATTTGCGACTACCCAGCAGGCAAAGTTTTGTATACTATACGAAAGAAACGACCGTAGAAAGACCGGATAAAGACCGTAGAATTCTAGGGTACGATGTCCGCGGCCGCTCTGTAAGAATATACGTATAGTTTTGAAGAGCACTATACGTATAGTTTGGAAGAGCACTAGACGTAGAATATTTACGGCGATTCTACGTATAATATTTTCGGTGCTTATACGTAACATACGTACGTACAAAATTCACTCCATTTCTACGAGTGGTGCAACGTATTTGCACGCGCCTTTTTTCATTTCCAACTTTTACATAGAGAAATGAAGGATTTGAAATTTGAGTTATGAAGTCCTGACGCTGAACCAGCTGCCAAATTTCGAATCCTTCTATTCTAAATGTAAGACAGAAGTAATAAAAATCAGTATGCAAAATGTACCTGAAGTCTGACTTCAAAAATACGATGGCAGATCGAAACCTTTGTCGCTCGTGCTCTGGGGCTCAATTCTCGAGTTCGCTCGAGATTCGAGTAAGCATTCGAGACGTTCGAATGATCGAGTCGAACGAAACAGAAAATCGCTATTCTCGAGATCGTTCGTGATGACTCTCGAACAGTATCTCGTATAATACTGGAAAGCAGCATTGCCCAGTCGCTGTTTTTTAATATGAACCAATCAGCAAACGAATTCAATCGAAAGATTGAAGTTTAAAAAAGGCGGGATTTTCAAATTTTCAAAAAATGTTGATCTTTGTGGGCAGAGCCAAAACGTATCGCACAAGACAGCGCCAGATGGGTATAGGAGATGGTTTTTCCAAATGAAATTAGTAGCTCGTTTTTTCAGACGCTATGAGTAACCTGTGATTCCTTCGGACCAAATTTTAGTTATTTAGTTTCCTTCGGACAAACAATTTTAGTTTACTTTAATCCTTGATCTTTAGTCGTTGCGCCTTATATTGTAGATAATACTTTGAATTCGTCCGTATAGTATTCCCCACATCATAACTAGGTATATTGACAGACACTAATTGGGGTAAGTCCACTTTTTTCATACTTGTTGAACACAATATTATTCTATGGTTCTATATATTTTTGCTGATTTTATATACAGTTCCTTGTAAAACCTCAAATTTAACATTCTTATTTACAATGATTGAAGAGAAGGTGTTGACCCACTTGGGATTTTATTTGTTTTTGGAACCGAAAAGGGGTTTGTAGAATTTTATTCACATAGAACCGGCAATATGTCAATCTTATAGATCATTTATTTTTGGGCAATCTTTTTGGTCGAGCAGTTCTCGATGTAGTTATCCTTGTTTTAGTCTCATTCCGAGTTAGATCAACTGAATTTTGTACTTACAAATGATCACTCAGAAAAACTTAAACTGACATCATCTGTCTTTCACTGGAATGTCGTATACGACATCCGAACAATGAACGCAAAAGACCACTCTTAGTTTACGTTCGATAATTCTCGGACGTGAGACGCCGGTGAGATGCCGGTGAGATTTCAAGAATACCAGCCAAGCCGTTTTATTCGACAATCTGGGAAATCATGGAAAATCTCGAATGAAACGAATCTCGAGCGAACTCGAGAATTGAACCCCTGAAGCTGAAAATAAAAAAAACATGAATGTAGTTCGTCAAGCCTTGGAATATCCTGAAACATTAAAAAAAAATGCTTGTAATCAAATCCGTACAAATACGATTGGCGATGAAATTGGTATCGCCATGGAGAGTCGAATGGTTAAACTTCACTCAAAACTCAAACACGGAATGCGTCGCAATCAAAATATTATTTGACTTGACGCTTGAAAGTTTTCTTGCTTCTTGCATGTGCGTAACTACGTAGATGATATCCCTTTCTTACGTATTGTGACAGATGTGTGTAGAAAATCTATTGAATTTTTCTTACATTTTACGGAGCCTTTTGTAATAGCTGAGTATATGCCATCTCTATCGTACATATGGACTTATGGTGCGTTTACACTCACCTCTGAGGCTCGCCTCGAGGCGAGCCTCTACCCCCATCAGGTCATTGCAAACCGGTTTTCGTCGGCTGTGTTCTTTGCTGTGTTGAAAGCAATTTACACTCAACATGCCTCTGCGTCACAACTTGCCTATAAGTGCGAAACGACAGAAATACGATGAGCTGCGAAGTGCATGCTGCCACAGTTCATTGTATGTGTGTACACATATGGAAGCGTGCGTCGGAGAAAAAGTTGAAGAATGTTAAACTCTTGCGACTCCACGATCCATTTGATTGGTTGATTTTTTGGTGGGGATAGAGGCTCGCCTCAAACGCTGAGTGTAAATGCACCATTATATGTCCGTTGAAAATGTGTAAAAATTTCACGACTATTCTATGGTCATAGTTGGCTGTTGGGGAACCTTACTTATATATCTACGGAAACGGCTTCGTTCGCTGTCCCTTTCTTACACATGGAGCTCAATGGCTGTAGAAAATGTGTATAATTTCGATTAGTTTTCTACAGGTACGATCTGCCTGTTGGGTACTTCGCCACTTGCCCTCCACATACAAACAACCTTCCTACACTTTGGAGAGATCCCTTCGTCAATTTGATGGAAGGGGGTCAATTAAAACAATACCCAACTTCGGGGCTGGTTTCTAATGCGACTGAGTTCAAGGCGTCATCGCATTTACTCACACGCAAAACAACAACAATTGACACTAGACCCCCGTCCAAATAACCGATCGGGTTCGTTGAGTTTCTTTATATCAAATTTTGATACGGAACGAAGATACGTGTATCGTATCCACTGATGCGCAACGAGAATGCTATACGCAGAAATGCAACAAATGGAACCGAGGTTTCTCCTCGCGGTTCTAACTGATATCGAAGATGTCCTTTTGTTGTAATTCTTCTTTCTTTCCGTTCATTTTATGTTCGCATGCGAACCGGTTGTCTGAACTTAAAACGTCTTATAGTAGTTACAGCGATTTTTTTCTGAGTTTCGCCTTGTTCTCTTAAAAAGATTCAATATCGTTGTTTTTCACAAATTTTTGGCATTCTATCGCTTAACTTTACTTCACAAAAAAGAAAACACAATAAGAAATAAAAGAAGGCTGGGAATATTAACAATAGGTACTTATAGCAAACTAGAACGTCTTCAGGAAAACCCAAAAAAAGATATTTACCTAGGTTGCCTGTTCCAGACTTCTTTGAATAACCTATTTTGTGAAACAAACGTAGGAGCGTTTCTATATAAATTTGTGCCTAATACTTTTGATCAACATTTTTCCTTAAAAATGTATTTGCTAGTCGAGTGAATAATATAATTTTACAAGCATGACTAAAATTAAAAAAATATTGACTCATTGAAACAATAAAAAAAATAGAATAAATTATACGCCCCCCTTTATTTTGACCAGCACTGTTTTTCTGAAAATGTTTCTTTTTACCCCTGCAAAAACTTTCAAAATTGCAATAAATTTGATGAAGTTTTTACTTTCAATAGAGAATAGAGGATTTATTCATTTGTACTCTTGATTGAATTTTTGTTTCACTTCCCATTTCCGGTTGATTCGTAGTCGCACAAATGGCCAATAGCTTTTTGGTTATCACAAATTTTAATGGACTTTAATGTTATGTCGACGATTAAGAACAATTATTCATTTAGAGCATATTAATACATCTGACTCATACTGAATACTGAATAGGTCTCTTGAATTTTTTATTAGACGATTTAATCTGTTTCTTGAACGCGCATATATTTTATTCAAAGCTTCACAGCGGTTGGTAAGGTACTGGATGGTAAAAATAACATCCCTGGCGAATGATGATTTAACTACTTTTGGGCGAAAAGCTTAATCGGGATTAAATTGCTTAATTCTCAATATTGACTAAATGGATTACGGGACTCAAAAGGTTCAACACTAATGAAAGTAGCTGTGTATAGAAACCAACAATAATTGATTACACACAAGGGGAGACCAAAAACTTCTGGAAGTTGGATCTGATTCTGTCATTATCCTTCGATCTATCGTTGTGTGAGCAAGTTAAACTTGAAGAAAAAATAAACTATGGAGCAAATTGAATTTGACGTCATTAAATTCATCTAATTCTCATCCAAATCATGATAAATAGGGAGGGTATACTGTTGATCGATTACAAAACCGACTCACTGCAAGAACTAAATTAGACTGTGAAAGACAAGTCCACTAAAATTGTTTTAATTTTTTATATCTGTTTGAACTCCGTGACATGGGCACACTTTCACAGCGCAAAGCTCAAAGAGCTGGAGCCAATGCAGCTCACAAGCTGTATTCACCATATCGTCATACTTATGCTGTAAGCTGGCATTATGCTCAGCTTGATGTGTCAGAAGTGCTCCGCAGTCATATACTGGTATTAGAAGGGCAAAAAATACACCTGCTACGGTAGCAAACTTTGAACTGCTCACTTGTACGGATCTGGATCTAGGCCGGTGCTATTAATGTCGATGAGGATGTCAAGTTTGTCATTTCAGCCAACTTTAAAGCGAAGACAAAAAATCTGCCAATGGTCTGGGCGAAACATTATTATTTTTCGGGTCAAAGTTCGGGAGCGGTCAAAGTCGGAGTGTATCATGAGTTGCTTCGAGATTATTAGATTTCTTGGAAACTTAATTTTGTTCTTAAAATAAAAATTTTTAAAATAGAGATTTTTAGCCGATTAAACATTGGAAAAGCCCGTGTAGATTATTGGAATTTCGGTATATTATGTACACTAAAAGCCATAGAAGTAAAAACGAATTTGCTGCCTTATCAGACTTAAGAGATATGACGAATTGTTAAAACGTATACAAACCCATTACTTCCACTTGGGGTTTGAATTTCGAAAAAATTGTGAAACAGGTTTTTAGACGATTTCATAAGAAGCAACTTGATATCTCATGAGACACGAGGGATTTTGAAAAATTTGTGAAAACGTAAGCAAACCCTTCACACCCCCTTGGTTCTAGAAATTCAAAAAATCGTGAATTGGTTGGCAGTAATAACCAATTTTATATCTCATCAGAACTAAGGGATGGCAAAAATTGTGAAAACATATACAAACCCTTGGGGGTTGAATATCCAAAAATTAAGAAATGGGTTTGTACGCGATTATATAACAAGTCTGTGGAAATGAAAAGCGATCTTCTAAAAGAAATGACGAAAGTCGTGAAATCGTGTTCAACCCGTTTATACCCTCTTAGGGGCTGAAAAAGGAAAAAACTTAAAAACAAGTTTTAGGTGATTATTACGCAAGCACGTGAAAGTGAAAAGATATTCGATATCTGAGAAGACGTGAGGATATAGTAGAATTCGTGAAAAAGTTTACAACCCCCTTTGCACCCCCTTAGGGTTCGAATTTTAAAAAATCCTGAAAACGCTTTCTAGGTATTTATATGAAGCAGCCGTAGAATAAAAATGAATTCAATATTTGGGAAGATCTAATAGATATGACGAAAACCGTGAAAATATATGCATTCCATTTTCACTGATCATTTTTTTGCCCCCTCCCTCCGAACGCCAATGGATATTTCAAATTTTTTTTTATCTAAATTAGTTTTCTAGTTGATTTACATAAACGTACCGAGTTTCAACTTTGTAGCATAAGCCGTTCTATAGATAGGAAAAACACCCCCCACCTCCATACCATACTACCCCTATAAAAAATTATATTTTTCCAAGATGCTTCTAATATAGTTCTATCTAAATTCCAAGTTTCAGCTTTATATCAATATAGGTTCTCGAGATATAAAAATTTGAACTTTTTCCTTTTCACCCTCCCCCACCCTCACCCTCTACACCCTCACTTCCAAAATTTTGTTTTCAGCTAGGGGTCTATTAGGCCTATTTCTGGTAAAAATTTTAAGCATCTATCTTACACCGTTCTTGAGATATGAGACGTGATTTTTTAGAAAAATTCTTATCCCCTCCACTTTCATACTCCACCGCCCCCTTAAAAAATTTTACTTTCAGCAAACTTCATTTGTCAACCTTTATACACAAACCAAATTTTATTTCTCTAGTGCAATTGGTTCGTGAGATATCGTAATCTAAAGTTTTTCACCCCCCACCCCCGTACGCCACTGCCCCCACTCAATTTTTTCTGTCCGATCTATTCTCCTAGTATACCTACAGATATTTATTAAGTTTCAATTTTCTGACATTGACCCTTTAGGAGATATGGATTTTAGAAAGTGTCGATCTCACCTTTTTTGTGTTTCGGACGCATTATTTTTCCCCCCACTCCCAAACCCCTTCACCTATATCGGCAATTTTTTTGCAAATGGGTCCACTACTGAAGCTCTATATAAATTCCAAATTTCAGCCTCCTAGCATTAAGCGGTTGCTGAGATCTAGAAACCAAAATTTTCCGTCTAAAACACTTCCTCCTCCTCCCCCCTCACACTCCCACTCCTCCAAATGTGGCCACTTCAAGGGGCCTACCCAGTCTATTCATCAAAAAAATTTCAATTTAATAGCTCAAAGGGTTTGGGAGCTACGAGCTTTCAAACGATATTGCGTACAGCGGTCGACGTACGGCGTACGGCGGACAGACGGAATGAAATTTTTTTTGCTTTTTTCGAGTCTACTCGTCATGAAACGTGAAAAAAAAAAATTTGAGGGTAGCAAATTTTTTTTTTTTAAAAATCGATAACAATACTGTATTATTGAAATAATAAAGTAAAAAATTGTTTTGACGACGTAATAGAAAAAATAATAGAAGATTTAATAATAGTATTCCTGGTATTAAGGCAGAATAATATTGAGAAAAAAAGATATTCAAAATTGATAGAACACGATTTATTCGTGCGTTTTATGACACGAAAAATTATCACTTTTTATACGCATGTGCAATGAGATTTAATGAAAAATATAGTGACTTGTAAATAAAATAATAATAATACATGTTGTCGAGAAACCAATAAGATGTACTGTCCAGAACAAAAATAAGAGCTCTTTTAGCCTACTGATAAGTCGGGTGGCAAGATTTCTTGCTCTAGGAATCTTATCAATACTGCGAATTCAAATGATAATTTATTAATTATAGCTTTTGTGAGCAAAATAAGTTTAACTATGCAGTTCGTAGATCTTCTTATCTCATTATTCTTGTTTTCTCTTTATGTACGAGGCGGGAAATCGATGATTGTCATAACATCCTAGATAAATAAATTATTATTCCTTCGGCTGATAAAAATAATTTTAAACCTTAGATATTAAATATATCATACTATACTGATGCATTGTAACACATTTTTAGCGATCATTGGTTGATGTTTAGCTATTATCGCATTTAAAACCCGATACAGTAATGTAATTCCGAAAAAGTGGTATAAAATTTCTAAAAGATTAAGGACTCACATACCCCTGCACGCGCTTAAACCCGAGTAAATTTGAAAAATTATTATAAAGATTATGTTGAAAAAAAAATTTTAATTTTTTAGTTCACATATTTTATTAACTATTCAACTATAAAAAAATAATTTTTTTTTTAATATTAACAATGTTTTTTACGGGTATAAATGGAGTACTTATGAAAACCATGGCGCCTCCTGATCGGCATCATAACTTCACTAAAGAATCTTGTAAAATAATGTAGTAGTTATAGTCTGACGGAGGGAATTTTTTTTTTCAAAAATAAATAAGTTACAGTATTTCAAACTTTAGTAATCAGTTTTTTTTAAAAATTTTGTGTTTAATAATTTATAAAAAAATTTTCAAGCAATAAATTAAAAAAATCTCTCGTCAGACTATAGAGAAAATAGTTATAAAAATTTAAAAAATAAAAAAGTTGAAAAATATTGAAAATTGACTGAGTTATCGTGCCGACACTGTCTAAAAACATAGTTTCAAGAAAAATGCGTATGTAAAGTTTTTGGTAGGTACAACGTGAACTTACGGCTAGTCTCCCATTCCAGCTTCGTACTGTACACCTTCTTCCTCTTGTATCTTCGTGTTTTCCACAGATGGTCCTATAAATGACCTTGTTTTCTATGAAAGCCAGCTTTTGCGAAAAAAATAAATGCTAAACGCTGCTGTTGAGAGTAGCGTTGCAATTAGCCAGGAAGCCGCTCCAAACCGATGTTTGGTCACATTTATTGCTATAACTTTGTAATGGAGTGGAATTTTATAAATTTTAAAATTTTTTTTAATTCTTAAAAGTATTATATAAAAAATAAAAATCTGTAAAAAAAAAAATCAATTTTTTGAAAATTTGAGGGGTATATGAGCCATTAATATAAACTAATAAATAATCGGTTATCTGTATACGGATTCAACAGAATCACTCACTTTGTTGCCATCACACCATTTTTTGCAAAGCTTTAAATTCCATAGATATATCAAAATTTTACATATTATGTCAAAACCAAATAAGGCTACAATGTAAAAGCTAAAATAAATTCACTTGTAATCAAATCATTCGAATTTATATTCAAATATTTATCAAATTTGAACTTCGAGCCCTAAATTTCCTTTTTTCGAAATACATTTCGCATAGAACTTTTGATAACCCCAAATCGCTCGCGCACGTCCCTGGCAAATTCGATAATGTTTACATACAAGATCCGACTTCAATTAACGAAGCGAGAATATTTTAAATGAAAAGTTACGTTAATCTTGACACCTAACTCAGGACTATACTAAAACATAACACCGTTTAAGAAATTCATTAGTTTTTTCATGAAATCACTCTTAAGGAGATGGTCTATCAAAAACAAACTATACTTTGTAATGCACTAAACTCGGACGTTATATTCACTTTGCACATTTTTCTATGAAAATTATCACTAATTGCTAGATCCTTTTGTGTAGTGAATAATATAATCATCTACAAAAAGTGTTCATAAATTCCGTGACAAACAGTTTGCAATTTTGAAAGAAATTTGAAAGTTATACGCGCCGCACGGAATGTCACTTAAGACTTTTTCACTTCACTTTCACTATACCGTGTTATAATTTCGTATCCTTTGACCGCAAAACGCTTCCTTTTACCACTACTTACATTAGCTCATACACATTTGACGTGAACTATAAATTTTCATAGAAAAAATTGAAATTAAAAGACATACTGGTAAAAACTGTCATTTTCCGCGCCTAAATCGGGTTTTCAAAAATCGGTGATGCCATATTCCTTGGAATAGTTTTTTCTTTTCAAGAGGAAATTTTAGGGAATTTTTTATAAATTTGTTGCTTATCAAATGTTGTTTAAAAATTCCATAGTTTCGAATAACTGAGCAACAAACAAACTTAATAAAACTATGTTTAGTAAAAACGTTGTTTTGCTTTAAGAAATGATTTGCTGAAGCGTTAGTGATTCTAAGTAAAAGTAGGGAAATTTTTAAGGGAATAAACTACTTATATGCTTAGAGTTGGCAGTACCGACTGGTTTATTTGGCCGCTAGCATGAAAGGGTGACACAAATCTTTATACCAAAAGTTGAATTTCTTTTTGCTTAAATACATGGTAAGATTTTTGCGGAATTAAAGGAGTGGGAAGAATACTAAATTTTACGAATCCCATATCGATTTATTTTTTTAACAGGGTTTTCATATTTGTGGGAATGTCTTATTGATCAGCCTGTGCATTTTTCGAAGATGCAATGAAAAAAAGAAGAAAATTTTAATGTGACGTCATTGATGTTCGTGTACGTACGAGAGTTTTGTTGATGTAGTAGTGAGCTTCAAAAATGAAATATTTTTGATATGGGAATGTCATCTCTATTATACTCTAAGGTTGTGGTGTATGAATTTGAATAAGATCTCTGTCAGAAGAAAACTTAGCATTAGGCTGTACGCGTAACTTTAATTTGTTTGGTGTACATTTCCGATGTGAAACCCAGGAATGAGTCTTTTGCAGGAGCAGCGCTGCTGCCCAAGGCCCGTCGGGATCGCAGTGAAAATAAAGAACTGAACTTAGGGGTTAGTTTTTCGGTTGGTTTAGGGAGCGGAGAAAAGACATTAAATAAATAGAACAATAATGAAAGTAGGAGGGATTGGTCGGTAGATAAACCAGTTGAAGAACTGTAGCTGTAAAGTCTAGAATACTCTTTTCTTTATGTAATACTTGTAATTGTTTTTTTAAATGGCCTATCGACTCTGAATCACTACAAAAAAATGCACAACGCACTCAAATCTCTTACAACTCTTTCTCTCAACCTTGCTATCTCAAATTCAGAATGCAGTACGTTTTCTAGAATATCTTATAATTGGCTATAGGCTAATGGCAACTGCAGTATGTTTTTATGTGATTTATTGTTGATTTATTTATAACAACATATAACGACCTCAATAAAAACACACATTTTGAACTTTCTCTCCGATATGAATTCAGGTCTATAAAAAATTGATTTCTATCTTAAATATATACAACAGACTCGACCATATATAAATATTTATTATTTCGCAGAAGCAATTTGATACAATTGTGTTATATTCTGAATGTTTTTAAATGCTCTTATAACAGATGATAAAGCACAGACGTTGGGACGATATGTTAAAAGGACAAAATTCAGTATTTGTTTCATGTTGATCAGATTTATAAAACATCATGTTTACTGTAACATCAATAAATAACGTTCAAAAATTGAAATATAGTCGTTGAGCGGTTATCCGATTCCATCTGTTGTTTGCCTATATTATTTTGAAATGGTGAAGACAACGTTATATTTTTTTATAAATATATTGTGTAACAATTGATGGCTTTGTTGTCTCGTACATTACATTATTGAATACTTATACATACATGGAAACAATAAAATCCAAAAAGCTGAAGCATTAATTGCAAATAGTTTTATGTGATTGGTTTTTCCAAAGGTGTCGCTTGAATTTAATTTTTAGTTATCCAATTGCACTGAGTAGAATGCTGAACATATTGGTGTTTTCGTTAACTTTCGGATTGATTGACGTACAATTTTGCGTCTTAAATCATCACGCAATCGTAAGTAATGACAAACCGAAATGATCGAAGTTTATGGTTGTTGTTTGGTGTAAGGAAAAACACACAGCAAAGCAACGCATTTTGATCACTTAGACTCAAGTGTTCAAGTTACCTACCTGAACATTTTCATTCTAGGAACGTAGGGCAAAAGTTCGGATAGGGAACGAAAACTCATTTTTTATCCTCAACATCCACGCCGTATATACGCATTCTAACAAAAGAGTGAGTTCGACTTTCTGGATGAAAATATTGCGTAGTTGACATCCTCTGATAATGCATCAGCAATTACTGCATTAGCACAGCTACAGTATTATTCTCTGCATGAACATTGAATGAATCCTCTGAAAATAATGTTATTAACATGGTTTTTGGTACCTAACTGTCAAAAACAATCTCCACAAAAAGGTTCAGTTGTATTTTACTTTTAGTGGGTACTTTCCTACCAGAACTTTGCTTAATGTTCGATATACATATCAAAACTAAACAACATTTTTAATTTTTACAGTGCAAAATGGCTTTGTGGGATAAAATTTTGCAGATGGACGAAGTGCGGAGGTATATGGAGAAGCACTACGAACAAAAATACCAATACGCTTTACGTTACACATTTGCAAAATGGATAGAAGATTCATTGATGTCGGTATCGGACGTACCGGAAACTGATCCAGTTTTCAAAGAAGTCGCTAAAGAATTTGTCCAAGGTCTTAAAATCGAAATACAAAAAAAATACTCTACAGATACAGAGAGAATCTTCGCGACAATAGATCAGTACTCCGAAGAGGATTATTACAAACATTTGCGAATTGGCATAGCAAAAGAATTTCAATTTATACATGCGCAGGAAACCCGTCCTAACACTAACACAAATCCAATTCACAATCAAATTCTGGAGTTTCTTCACAGTCTGCCGATTATTGCGAATAAGGAAAGAACCTTAAAATCATTTTGCGAAGGAGTTCAAAATAGGTTCAATGATTATAAGATGCTTGAAATGAGTGGTTCTAATCCAAATGAACTACAACAAGAAGTAAAAGATATAACGCTTCAACATGGCGAATTGATATCATTGAAGGATATATTAACGAATGAGATTCGTGGATTTGTCGAACGTTACGAAAGTGTGCAGCATTCCGTTATTAATATCGAACTGAAAAATTGGCAAAGATCGCAAGCTTTAGGTGGTAACGGGCAACCATACGAAGAAAATCTTGATGAAATTCAATCATGGATTGAACGATTAGTGGAAATAATTCGTTCTATTCAAACACTGATTAATTCAATGTTAAGTTATTATCAACAGTACAACATCCAGTTAGGCGATAAGACAATACTGACAACTCTTGCCGGAAGAATCATGCAGCAGCAAGAGAAACTAATAATATCGTCGTTTATTGTCGAAAAACAACCGCCGCAAGTTATGAAAACTAATACTAGATTTGCTGCCAACGTTCGATGGTTGATTGGCGCACAGCTTGGTATTAGTATGACTAATCCACAAGTTGAATGCGTAATTCTTTCGGGTATGTATTTGATATAAATATGGAGAATTTATTTATTCTAAAAAGGAGTTGTTTTTATAAACAGAGGCACAAGCCCAACGACATTTCGCACAACAAGTAATGGGTGATTGTCCACCTCATGCGTCTGGAGAAATCGTAAATAACAGCAGCAGTATGGAGCTACAACCGCAAACGAAACATTTTTCGGCTAGTTTCAGGTAAAATTTGCAATAAAGTCATTTCTCTGCCGTACTCATAACTCTCTTCTCGATATAGAAACATGCAGTTGAAAAAAATTAAACGTGCTGAAAAGAAAGGAACGGAAAGCGTTATGGACGAGAAATTCGCTTTATTATTTTATACAACAACATCGTATGGAAACGAATATCGAATCCGAGTATGTAGAATGAGAAGCTTATGCATAGTTTTGCCTAATAAATATAGTAATAAATTCTTTTTTTTTGTAGGCATGGACATTGTCTTTGCCAGTTGTAGTAACAGTGCATGGAAATCAAGAACCACAATCTTGGGCCACCATAACATGGGACAATGCGTTTGCGGAAATAACACGCGAACCGTTTATTGTTCCGGATTCTGTGCCATGGTCGCATTTATCGCTTGCGCTAAACACTAAATTCCAATCGCAAACAAAACGAGCGCTTACGAATGATAACATGAAATTTTTATGTGAGTTGCTTAAATTTTTATCCGTTAAAAAGTGACGTAATTTTTAATTTTTTTTATCGTTAAGGTGAAAAAATTTTACGAAACAATTTTGCATTAGACGAAAGCAAGCAATATATATCGTGGGCACAATTTTGTAAGGAACCGCTGCCCGATCGCACATTTACTTTTTGGGATTGGTTCTTCGCAATAATGCGATTAACAAAGGATCATTTACTTGGGCCATGGCAGGCAGGGCACATAGTTGGATTCATAAACAAAAAAGATACAACGGAACAAATGAGGCAATGTCAAGAAGGAACGTTTTTACTTCGCTTTTCAGACAGCGAACTAGGTAATTGAGTGAACACTTAATTGATTATGTTGCTTTTATTTATTTTTTAACTTGATGTCTGCGAACTTAGGCGGAATAACAATAGCATGGGTAAGCAACGAGGATGTTCTTATGTTGCAACCCTGGACAGCTAAGGATATGATTGTTCGTGGACTTGCAGACAGGATAAATGACTTAAAGCAATTAAGTTTTTTGTATCCAAATACTAATAAGGATGATGCATTTGGCAGTTTCTACTCTCCATCAGCATGTAATAGTAATAATTAGTATCCGAAATGTTTTAGATTTATCAAATTCGTATATATAATTTCAGGTGACCCACGCCCCAACGGCTATGTCACAACGAAGATTAAAGCTTGTGTTCCTGGCTATCCAGAATGTCCTTCAAGCGCACCAAATACACCTCAACATATACCATCACCAAATCCCGGGATGGAAATTGGCGATATGGGAAGGTAAATGTACAATTTATTTGTGCAATTTTTGGGGGGTTGTGTGTGCGCGTGCGCGTGAGTTTTTCACAATTTAATCCACATTTATAGTCTAAGGCAATTAGTACAATTTAAACAGTATTCATGTTTGTCATGTGTATTTGAAAGCGAACTAAACTTTACCGTTCTGTATCATCCTGTTAAACATCTAGCTTAGAATCGTTCTCGGTTAATCGATCGAAGAATATATGTATACGATTTTCGGATGGGGTTTCCTTTGTCTTTGAAGCCTCAACGTTCGCCAAACTTGTCTAAAGTTCCACTTCAATTCTTGAAGCGGAATAGACAGGAATTCTGATGGTTCCAAGAAACTCTAACCGCAGTGACGAATCTTTTGTGAACTACATCCTTCCTCATAATACAGTTCTGAGTTTGATATCTGATTAGATACAGGTAGTATTGCGCACTTATTCTCTGAATAAGTGCTAGGAAGCTTTTAAATGCGGTTTTCGTGTTCCGACCATGCATTCCGATAATTTTTGGTTCTAGTGTAGACGACATATTTTTGGATTCTATGTTGAATTAGCTGATATAAAAGTCTCGTTCGAATCATTTCTAAAATTTTATTGGAAAAGAATTGAACAACACACGGCAACTCAACAGATTCTAATAATAATAACGAAATTTATTTTTAATTATTAATCTTCCAAATTCTTTTTTAAATTTCGCTCCTTATTTGGCATTTGATCGAAAGTAATTTGAAAATCTGCAATCGATCGAATGAAGTTGGGCTGAACAGAGAAAAGTAATTACGATTTCGGATAAAAAATTCCAAACGGAAGGAAGTGGGAAAACTTTTATACCAGAATTTAAATTATAAAAGGCCCCCGGTTATTCTTTAATCCAAAAGTTTTTATTCGGCTGCTAAGAATATTTTACTTTTCTTGTACACAAGTCAGATTATGCGTTTACATCCAGTGTATAATTTTTTGTTTGTACTGTATTATACTATACATCTTTCTGCACGCGTTGATTTCTTGATAAAAATTTCTTATTTTTTTCTGCAAACGAATATCTTGTCTAAACAATGACATGCAGTCCTAAATTTGAAGAGCAATGTCACCCATCCTCGGTGCAGCGAAATTTTGTTTATATTGTTGTGAATGGAAAAGTTCGGCTTTAGAAGCGTTTTTGCCCAAGGACACGGTTATTAGGGTCATTTTGATATTTTATTGAGTCCAGAATATATTAACGTGTTCCTATTTAATGATTAGTCTTCTGGAGATCGTTATTGAACTCTTTAAGTCTTCCAAACCGGACCTAAAATTGAAATTTACGTCTTAAAAAAAATATGACGAATTCTATACAATAGGTGTTTGCTTGAGGATGGATGTCCTCGACAATATTTCACTCGAAACTGTTAAAAATCGAACAAAATAGATAATAAACTATTTTAATGATGATTTCACAAAAAAAAACTTAAATTAAGAACGTCTGAAATCTTAAACCTAAGTTACACGGTCTGTGGCTAAAGCGATAAATTGTGCTATATTGAGCCAAGTCGGAACTCATTTCTTCGCGGACCTAATACAATTGACAAATATAAATATGAATTAAATCAAATCCTCTATATGAGTATCAATAAAAGCTAATTTCCGTGGACTTTAAAAAAAATAATTAATAATCGAACCTAACATAGATTGCTTACTTTGTATTATTACAGCAGCTTCCAGAATAGCACCATAATGCATCTATAATTTCTTTTAACATTAAATGTGAATCTATTTAGTTTTTACTCGCAATTAACGAAGAGCATAACGACACTAATAGAAATATACGATATTAAATGGCTTCATAAGAAAATCAATCACTGATAGCTATAAAGTGTTCATTGAAGGAAATGCATTTAATAATAACTACATACTATTAATGTAAATATCATTCGAAAAGATAATGGCGTAAAATATTATCATCGTCTTGTAATCTCATGCACGTCCTTGTTGTATCTCTTTTTCTGTTGTGGTGTTCATTATTATTTTGCTACTTCTCGATTAATGAATTGAAATTTAATTTTTCTCTTGGGAGTTAAATTCATGAACCATATTGCTGTGTATTTTTGTTGAAACTTTCGCTTTGGACTTGAAACTAAACTAAAAGAAACATAAATCTAACCATTGTAACAAAATGTAGGCAGTAGTGTATTATTTAGTTAGAATCAAATTTCTTTACATATTTATTTATATCCTTTTCCTTTTTGATTTCTCATTTACGTCAATAGTATAGATTTGTATGAATGGACACACGGGGAGGCGTTATATTAATTCGAAGAATGAAAAAAAAACTCGTCCAAAAAATATAAAAAAGTAGAAAAGGAATTTGTATAAGAAGCGTACAACGAGAACTTTATTTGAAAACAACAAAAATGAGAAAAAATAAGTAGAAAAACGAATGTTTCTAAAAGTGATATTTTTGTAAAAAAAAAACAAGAAAAAGCTAAAAACAAGGCGAAAACAAGAGGAGATTTACTATTTAAACCACAGTGTCGTTTTCCAAGCATGGTATGTATATTTTTTTTAAATATTTATTTTGATACAAATTTTTAAGTAGTACAGTTTGAATGTATTATATTGTTTTAATGGCCTAAACTACGATATTTAGCTTGAGTGGTATAATTTGATTATAAACTTCGATGTTTTCCGATTATTATGACTCGAATAAACTTAACGCAGTTTAGATCTACTAAGCGGACAGTATTCCTTGAGACTACCATATTTTTTCGGTAGAGTCAAAATGTTACTCGAATAACATCGAATTTATTGTAGGTAAGAATCTAAAGAAATTTGTATTTAAAATAAATGTATGAAGTACGCATAATATGTGTGTTCTTTTGAATTCCGGTGCAAAATGGAATTTTAAAAAGAGGAAAAAGAAGGATTTAGAGCAACATGGTTGTGTTTTGCACATCTACCATAATGAGTCTATGTTTTCAAGATGTGTTTGATACACGGTTGTAACTCGGCAAGGCTTGCTTCACCAAAATTGAATTGAATTTTCATTATGTACGACCGTGATTTAATATAATAATTTCTAGATATTGACATTCGAAGAAAATGTCATATCATGTGGAAGTTTGATAAAAGAACGGTTGTTATAACAATAGGAAAAACAAAAACATAATTCTAATAATTTTGAAAAATTTGATTTTGATGCTCAGTGGCTTTTTAATGCCTTACCGTATTATTATTCTTCTGACGATAACTAGGCCGTCCTTCAAAAATGTTCTGGACAAGTTCCTTTATATTTCCTTTTTGATATTTAACTGGTGTAGTTTTTCTACTACTTGTGAAAAATAAAACTCATTAGACCAGTCGTATCAAAAATCGGCGTTTATCGCTAAGACTTAGAGGGTTTGTTTGGAGGTCCATAGGAGATTATAAATCCAAATTTTTGACTTCCGACAACCGGAAGTCCCGTTCGTTAACGGCAAATTTTAAATTTCTTTATTCGTCATAAAAATGCGTTAGATAAAATGCAATGTTCTTGTGACTTTATTATTTCAATAGATACTAAAATAATACTTTATTATTTCTGGTGGTTTTCTCTTATATATTTATTAGCATCTCTTTCCGCCTTCCGGATCACTGTAGGGTCTTATCAGACGGAGCTTATGGCGTTCAAAAAGGCATTATTCTGACTGAGGTGTAATGTAATATCTACTAGGGATATTAGCGTTTTTAAAGATAGCCAAGGAGCAATAAAATAAAACAAAAATAAAGGTCTCCGTGGAATGTCGATTTAAGGAGATGGCAGAACAGTTCAGTATGAATTTGTGCTGGTTGCCAGTGCACACGGATATTTCAGGTAACAGTATGGCTGACGAACTCGATCGGCTCGGTACTACCCTTCAGATTGATGCCGGAAAATCGGAATCTAGGCGCGCGGTCTTGCTATAGGCAACCTACTACTTGAATTGGTCTCAACTGAGGAAACCATTTCAAGATGATGGGCATTATATGTCGTACTACGAAACAGATGTGTCTCAAGCAGAATATCAGCACCATAGTTGGCGTCCTGACCGGACACAGTCTTATAGGCCGGCATGCTAAACGACTCGGACTCTTTTCAAACGACTCGGATGCGGAGGAGGAAGAGAAGGAGATAGTACGTAATCTTCTCTTCACTAGCTCTATCCGCTAGGAAAGATTATCTAGGAGGCTACTTTCGCGCCGTAACGGAGGTTACGAGAATACAACGCTTCATTGAAAGCTCAAAATGGTTCAGCGAGTAGAACCGGATTCTATGATCCTGAGGTAAAACAACGGACCTTCTAGGTCTAAGTGTGTCTGTTTTTGTTACAGGCAGCCGCGTGTACCTACCTACTTTCAATCAGACATTTCTGGTCCGTATATTAAACCTTTGGTAGCTGATTGAGCTTCCTAGACTTCTTTTTTGGGACCATCTGCGTGATTGGCGAACCACCACCAACAAGATGCTCTTATAGCGATACAAGATACGTCCTAAATTTCGTAACACTTCAAAGCTAATGAAAAAGGTTAAAACCAAATACTAGAAAATTGGTCAGACGCCTTAAGAATTTATAGCACTCAATTAACGTTTTCTAGGAGTTCAATAAGAACTCGCTGTTCTTTTGAAAAACTCGCTTCACAAAGATCTGTTTTTTTTAATGATACCGAACTGAACTTGAGTTCGCCTTTTAATACGTGACGACAGTTTAGCCAGTGTTAGAAATTTTACTAGGAAGCTTTTACATACTGTCGATTACAATAGCACAGCAACGATTTCTGTCAAAGCAGAATTACAATCCTTATGAAATATCTACCTCACCATAAAAGTACGTTGTTCACTATATGTATTAGCTATTTGATATAGTCAAAGGAGCATCAAAAAACATTGATATTTGCCTGCAACTCTTTTTAAACGTATCTATTTATAACTATTTTTTCTCAGCTTGGCGACGATTATTAGCTCTTTATTTTTATTGAATGAACGTTTTTCTTTCTTTGTAGCTGTTAATTTTTTCCTTTTATTCGTCCAGAATGGTCAACTTTTTTATTGTGCTGTGACATATCATTATGTAGCTCTATAGTTTATTATACATTATATTATACATATATTACCTAATTTACAAGTAGCAAACTTTGAAAGTTAAAACAAATATTACAATATATTTATACACAACTACCTACTAGGAAATAATAAATTATTTATGAACTGCTAAACATAAAACAATGAAAAATGTATGCAAACTGATATTAAAAAAAAATATATAAAATATAAATATAAATGTGATTGTTGTTGAAACAAAATAAACAGGTTCTCAACTATACTTGAGTATAGTTACGTCAATTGTTACCTAATTCAATGTTTGAATCTCTACGTATACGTAAAATAATAATAGTTTTGTTTTAAATACATAAACTATAATTCATCTTTTAAATTACAAAGATCGAATGTACAAACTCTTCGGTTTCAAATTGCATGAATATGATAAGCACTTGGTATATTAAATGTTGTCTAAGTATTTTTGTGCAACAAGCCTATTGTCGGTTTAAATAAAAAAAATGTGAACATTTTACTTACTACGTAATATTTTCGTTCTAACTATTGTGAGTGCCTAGGTATTGTGCTTTAAAATCATACAGAAAATAGATAAAAAAAAATTTAAAAAAAAAAATCGAAATTGTACGTGATAATGATGTAAAATGTATTTCATATTTCTGTGACAATTATTAGTAAAATGGTCCAAAATTGTATAAATTTTACTGAAAGTAGATAGACGGCGATTGAATTGTTTTTTTAAGTAACTTTTAAACACAATACATTCTTTACGTGAATATGAAATAAATTTTTTTTTACAGTTTCCTTGCGGAACGTTGACGTTCATCTAATAAAATTATACGGTCGTCAGACTTGAAATTGATTTGTAGGATTTTAAACATCATGCAAGAAAGTTTTCTTAAAAAAATGTCTATGTCGATCCAAACCTTTTTTTTAAAAAAAAATTTAAACAATTTACTTTTGATTCCAATAAACGGTTTACATTGGATCGCCAACTCAGTTCTGTTTGGTTGTTGTAACCACGGTCTATACGACTGGTCTGGAAACTATCGTGGAGCGGGGTGGGCATTGAGTTTCCAGACCTGTAGGTATGACCGTGGTTGTAACAGACCTGGACAGATTTCTTTGGCTTGACCAGTTTTATTTAGCTCTAAACCGACAATATGTACTATTTTCCAAGTGAAATGGTTAGTGAAGGTGCTTACACTTTTTTACAAATGAGTGAGAACTATTTACAAACAAAATTTGCATTTAATAGTGTAACTTGCAAATTCACATCAACGATATTTTAAATAAATATATATCTGGAAAAATGGTACAAAATTTTTGAGATTTGTTTGACATTTTGATTTACTGTTTTTGTTACTGTTTAATAGCACCGAATCTGGTGGCTCGAGAACCGAATAAATTTTATTTCACTAAAGGTTCTTATGTATGACCATGCTGGTTACTCTCTCTAACATGCATGCTAGTCAGCAGTCATCGCGTCGCATTGCTTCACGCACACGAATCGCGTTCACTATAAATCCACGCTAAGAAGTAACGCCTTAAAGCAAAATTTTTCGAATACTTATTGGCTAGTGAATTTGAAACCGACGTCGTAATATTGTGTCAAGATTTATTTATCTAGACCAAATATGTCTCATTTGGTTGTGTCGTGGCTTGTTAATATGTTTGTCTATATTTCCAACTCTTTTGAGTGTAAGGTTGCTATTTGGTCCCTCTTCTTTCCTCAATGAAGACTTGGAAACCTTAGTAATGGTTGATTTCTTCGTCTTTAGAGTGCTCGGTGTTCGTTAGCCATGATTTGATTTAAATTTCCTATAGTGTAACTTTGATCTTATTATTGCTCAACACATACGCTTGACAATATGACCGAATAAAAAAAAGTAAATCAAATTTCGACTAGAAAATATCGTCTAGCAAGAGAAGCATAGTTGTTAAAAAAACCGCTACTGTTAAAGAAAAGATTAAAAAATAATGAGTATAATAAGCACACAGAACGTGACATTAACTTACTTAAACATAATTTGATTTGAACTGTGAACTGCAATAAAAAAACGCTATTTAGTTTTGCCTTTTTTAAGTTTTTAAGCCGACAAACTAGAAATAAAATTAAAAAGAAATGGATTAGGTATTTCAGATGCTTCGACACTTCGCAACATTAAAATATGTTAGTTTTTTTTAAGTGGCCCAATAATATGATTACCCACTGAACATTGTATATAATCGTACTGAGTTAAATTTATCGCACTGTATAAGATAAGTAAAATTCGAATTTAGTCGTTCGAAGATACGTCCAACAAAAAAGTTTTCACTATCGTACGATACCACCCTTAAACAGTACAAATCATAAACAATAAAAAAAATCACTAAATATCCACACCTATGGAGAGAAATCTGTACAATAATTCCTTTACAGGATAATAACCTTGCATCGCGAAAATAACAACTTAATAAAATTTTACCTTTACTTTCAGTTCAGTTTTCATCAACAATTAAAACCGACTCAATCGATTGTTTTCGTTTTTTTTTATTATTTAGTTATAATGCTGTTATGTGAAAAAAAAACAAAAAAAAAACACATTAATAAAACAATATATTAAATATAGGTCAATTAAGTTTTTAAGTATAAATGCATTGCACATTATTTTAATATATTACAAAAGAAAAAATTTTACATATTAAAAGCTAAAAAAATTCTTTAAGCATTAAAAACAAATGCATGATATCTATGTGTCTTAATGTCTTTATTTTAATTTTTTTCCTAACTATAAGCTTACTTTGTATTTTAGGATTATGAGTCTTGTGCGTGGTTGTTTTAAGAAATAAACAATAAATAAAATATTGGCTCTTTACAATATATAATGTAACGTACGACTATATTATTTCATTTTCAATTATATTTCACATTTGAATTGTTAAACAGAATTTTTTTTACTAAAACTTAATGCAATAAACAATTGAATTTATAATTACGACAGTTATTAGTGGTATGTTTAAAAAAATCAAAATTATGCAATCGATTATTATATTTTTATTTGCTATTCAAGAATATGTAATTTTTAATTTATGCGGCTTCCATTTATTATTATTATTATTTTGCAATTCTGTTGATTTAAAAAATCTGGATGATTTTTATTATACATAATTTTGTTCGTTTTGTAGTTTTTTTTTAATGTTTATTAAATATAAGAAATTTGTGTTATTTAAGAGAAGTCAAGAGCAAGCAATTGTTCACATATATTGAATATATACATAATGTATAGTACCTTTAAGAGAACAGTAAACATAATGTTTAAAAAATAATGCACTTGCTTTATTAAAAAAAATGGTTACGATCAAACTACTCTTACATAACAACTGTTTTTTTTAAAATTTATTTTCTTTTTTCTGTAAAGTTTATTATATACAGCACAAAAAATTATGTTCATGTAATAATAAATGGTATGAAATAATATTCGCCTGTCTATTAATTTACGTAGTTATTGAAAACACAAAGTGGGAGCTGCCCAATGCCCCTTGGAATTGATAAAGTGTGATGCGTAGCAATAAAATAAGCAGAAGATATTACAATTTTGGTAGGTTTTATTTGTTTTAAATTTTATGAAGCATAGAAAAAATAATACTTCAACGAAATATTTTAAAATAAGATCGTAAATTTCTTAATTTAATTAACGAATGGCATGTATACTTTAATGTTCATTCAACAGATTGTAATCTCCTACAGTTTACTACGATGACATTGAAAATAAGTTCCTGTTCCTGCATAATGACTCCGAAGAGGACATTTGACGGCAACAGTGCTCCTGTACGAAACACGATCCCTATATGCGTATGCTCTCCTCAAACACGATATATATATTATATATATTATATCTATATATTTTTAATTTCTGAGTTTACCTCCAAGTGTTGTATGCTCCTTCTCCTTCGTGATATTATGTATAAAAAAATTTTGGCATAATTAACTGGTGTAAAGATTACATTACCCGTACGTTATTAGTTTCATGTTTGTATTTTAACAACAAAGTTCACTTCAAACGCAAAGAGAAAAATGGTACAACTATTCTTGAAGCGTTTGTTCAACCAACTTAGGCATAGGCTCTTCTTAGGCTCTGGTAAAGACCCGGGTTAATTCTGTGGAGTATATATCTAAAGGGTTCAATGAGGAAGGTATTTTAAGGTAGATCGATCTTCAGGTGGAAGACTATTGAATCTCTCAGGACTTAGTCAAAGAAATTTCAGATTTCCTCCAGTAAAAGTGCGTCAGTGTTACTTTCTCTAAAACAGGTTCAACGGTTTTTTCTCAGGACAATAATTTCGAGATTACTACCTTAAAACCATTGGCAAGGTGTCATAGGATAGAGGTCGATTCTGGGAAATCATATCTAAAACCGCTGAGAACATGCTGTGTGATTGTGACACAATAGCCAAATCAAGAAGGCAGATTTTTAATGGATTTACTCTCACCTATGACAACCTGTCGAAGGCTCCTCTATGTAAATTCGTGTTTGTAAGAGGATAAGTAAGGCCTAGGGAGTGATTAGTGAAATACTCCTCTTCATAATGTGATGCTGGCAGCACTTCACTTGCGCCTGAGTCGTATCGTACTTGTGCTAACTAAATTCAATTAAGTCTTTTTATGGAGACCAATGCGTAGCACAATGCCCAGACTACAGGTTCAGGAGCGACTCTTTAAGTGTTCGATGCTGGCTTTAGCTCCTATATTTCGACCGACGAGAGCATACGAGGTGCCACCAAGCATTTTTTTTATTCATTTTCAGACGCCGATAGACAAAAATAATTAGATTACATTAAATAACAGTGAACGAATTTATTGAAATGTGAAAAAATAGAGCAAATACAACAATTAATAAATAAAATTCAATTTACTGCAGCGAACAATTATAAATGGACTTTTGTACCTCGTCTAAATTTTTCGCTGTTTGCAAAGCCTTGATGCTTTCGGCTTCCTTCATCCAATCGATAACCTGCAAATTCATTTCTTCAGCATAAGATCGAAAACTGTTAAGAATCACTCACCTGTTGATACAATAAGCTTCTGCGTTCGCCCTTTGGCTCCTTATTTAATAGCGGCACTAAAATACTTAAAGCTGATGTGAAGGACTCGAGTGAGACATCAGATCGTTTTTCATACAAATAAAGTTCACCTTTGCGTCCAATATCCAGCCCATTTTGGATAGCAGGACTCGACGAACATAGCGCGTCTGCAGAAATAAAAAAATTAAGTAAAATTATGTTGCGTTCAACATAGTCGGAAAAATATAGAGAAGTTCGTACAAAGTTGTTTAAATCTGGAATTCGGCTCGATCAACGACGTTGTTCTCTGCTTACTGACAGGACTTTGGGTGTTCGCTAGAAGCACAGCCTTAATCTCTTCGGCCCGATTTATGTAGGTCAGAGCGCGACTACGCAACGCCTGGCGCTTGACTGCGTCACTTTCGTCGGCAATTAACGGTGCAAAGTACTGCAAGGCCTTGCAGTACAGATGATAGGCTTCAGTGTAGTTTTGCTTTTCGTCTTGGTCAACAGCCTGCGTAACTATGGACACAGCTTTTTGCAGATTCTATTAGAAAGTTATGAACATTTAGCGAACCAATAAAGTAAGGGAAAACCAGTACCTGTTCGGTCGGGGAATGTTTTAAATCCAAAAACGGATGTTCGAAGAATTCCTGAAATGTAATCCGCTTCGAGACATCGTGATGCAGCAGTCTGTACAGTAGGTCTTCACATTCGGGACTTATTTTCGAATTTGTTGGAATTGAGATTTTTTCTTGCTTTCGGATACGACCCATCAACTCCTCGAGTGACTTGGAGCTGTACGGAGCTCTTCCAAACAAGCATTCGTACAGAATGACTCCGATACTCCAGAGATCCGCCCTGGCATCGTAATTTCGCTTCAAAACGATTTCCGGTGCCATGTACAGGGGCGAACCCTTAAGAGTGTAGTTGCTTTCGCCGAGTTCCAAATGTTGTGCGAATCCAAAGTCTGCAACTTTAAGGACAACATTCGGTGTACGCGTAAGCAATAAATTTGGTGGTTTCAAGTCGAAATGCGCAACATCGTTGGAACGCATATATTGCACAGCTGCCGCCAATTGGCGCAGAAAGTACTTACAGGTCGCTTCCGGAAGGACGCGGCGCTGTCGGATGAACGTCGATAAATTGCCAGCATCGCAATACTCCAGCACGATGTAAATAAATCTGTAAGCAAAAGTTCATGTGTGTATTCTAGATGGAAGCGCAGAAGTGGCTACGTTACTTTTCGTCCCAGAAAAAGTCGGTCAAGCCCACGATGTACTTGTGCGAGAGGTTTTTAAGGAGTTTGATTTCCGTGACTAGGTTGTCCGTCGCACTCTTCGATAGCGACGACTTTTGGACGCATTTGATGGCATGGTACGTCTTGGTTTTCTGCAAAAAAAGAAAACAGTAAATTAACCCACATTCGTAATTGGGGGTAATGCTAATGCGGAAGTACCTTGTGCCGCGCTTTGTAGACTGTTGCGTAGCTACCAGCACCAAGCTTATCTTGAATTTCGTAGTCAGTAATTTTCGGGACAGACATTTTAACGGTGGAATTAGTTTAGTAATAGGATCGGGGAATTTTTGAATGAGACATGTTTAGTGGGGGGAACTGGATAAAACCAATAAACAAAGCCAACCAAAACACAAAAACCACAAGCGGTAACTCAGCTGACCTGACGCGAACTTCTGTGAAAGTGGCAAAACTGTAAATTGAACTGTCAGTGGTCCGTTTGACAGTTCTGCTTTAAATATAGAAAGTGGTTAAGTGGAAGCGATGTTGAGTGATTTTTCAAATTTTCACTCAATAATCAGTGACGCAAGTACCCAGTAGGAAATGAAACCATCGTCATGCACGAAAACAGGATGCTATCGATGAAGTTTGTAAACGAATATTTGATTATAAACAAAAAACTGTTATCACAAAATGTTGTGAACAGAAGAGGCCTGAGAAAAACATAATAACCGAAGGATTCTTTGGGAAATAGTTCGTTTTATAAGGGGCACTCCAAAATGATAGTTTATATTTTTCTTCAATGGATTTAGCTCTTTAAAAGCAATATCAGTTGTTTTCAATCTCGGCTCGACCTGAAATTAAAAGATATACGTATGTAAAAATGGCGAATTTACTTACCTTTTTCATGTCAGCTGGACTTCACTATGACATTTCGCATGCCACCAGAATTGGAAAATGGCGGGAAAAGGCGCGAAAAGTTTAAAAAAATTTACAAAAATTATTGTTTTTGGGTGATTAAAACTCCCTTTTCGCTCCAACTACCTTTTGCGCCGCGCAAACGACCTTCACCAAATAGTGTCTTAGAAGAGTCCTCTACCTCCCTCCTAGGTAACAAAAAAGAATTCAGTGTAGGATTGTAATACAAAAATTTTTTAATTTTTTTTTAGAGTAGATATTACTAGTATGGTAAGACTCAGACCAAAATGTCAGGTCTGATATTTCATACTGGTTGTGTGTGCATATCGTGAATAAAATCATGGAACGGTCAGGTACAAATCAGCTGCGATGTATATAGTAATCGTAAGATATAACACAGGTGTTACTACCAATACCTGATTGTGATTTTATGTGTCAGAACTGAAATTTGACTGTATCGATAAGGTGTGATTCATGAAGGACTCGCAAGCTATAACGTAGGTATTATTATAATAGTATGGTAAGAGTGAGACCAAAATGTAAGGTTTGATATTTCATACTGGTTGGGTGTGCATATCGCGAATAAAATCATGGAACGGTCAGGTATAAATCATAGCTGTGATGGCATTACAAAACAATAGCTGATTCAGTTCTGAATCAGGCCTATTTTTCCTGCAGGGTTACGTTCGAATTGGTGGCTTTCTGGCTAGCCAGTAGCCGCGGCTGTGCGTCTTGGCAAAGGATGGAAGGGTTGGTCAAATAAAAATTACAAATTGAGATAGAACTCCCAGTCAGACCGAAAAAGTTTAATCTTCTACAGGTGAAGTTATGTGCTTTTTAGTCCACGTAACCTATGCCATGAAGTCCTCTATGGTATATTGCAGCGAAGAGAGTGGAATGAGCCTCTAAATTAGAAGATCCATTTTCACCATTTTTACTTCATTTTGATATTTTAAAAAAAGTGAATCATCGTTCCTTTTTTTCTATTTCGCTTCATAATCACTATCAAATATATCTCTATATATAAAAATGAATGTTTCTCTGTCTGTTTGTCTGTTTGTCCTGTATAGGCTCCTAAACCACTCATCCAATTGCGATGAAACTTTGGTGATTTGTTGAGGGTACGCCCTCGATGGTTTCTGCGTTAAAAAAATTATTTAACAGTTGGTGGTACGCGAGTTATTTCAACATTTGAGTGTATTTCATATAGTTTAGCGGCAGTTCGTTCGATTTCGGTGTATTAGCTATGCGTTCCTATTACTAAATGGTAAAGTTGGACGATGGATGTTAAATAGGGTGGAGGATGGAGGATAGAGGATGGAAGATGGAGGATGGTGGATGGTGGATGGAGGATGGTGGTTAGAGGACGGAGGATGGTGGATGGGGGATGGTGGATAGCGAATTGAAGATGGAGGATGGTGGATGGAGGACGGTGGATAGAGGATGGTGGATAGAGGATGGATGATGGGGGGATTGGGGATGGTGGATGGAGGATGGTGGATATAGGATGGAGGATGGAAGATGGAGGATGGTGGATGGAGGATGGTGGGTAGAGGATGGAGAATGGTGGATGGAGGATGGTGGATGGAGTATGGTGGATAGAGGATGGAGTAACGGGAGCAACGGCGCGACGGGAGAAATGGAAGATGGTGGATAGGGAATGGTGGATGGAGGATAGTGGATGGATGATGGCTGATAGAGGATGGAGGATGGAAGATGGAGGATGATGGATGGAGGATGGTGGATAGAGGACGGAGGATGGAGGATGGGGGATGGTGGATAGCGGATGGAAGATGGAGGATGGTGGATGGACGACGGTGGATAGAGGATGGTGGATAGAGGATGGAGGATTGTGGATGCAGGATGGAGGATGGTGGATGGAGGATGGTGGGTAGAGGATGGAGGATGGTAGATGGGGGATGGAGCATGGTGGATAGAGGATGGAGTAACGGGAGCAACGGCGCGACGGGAGAAAAGGGGGATGGCGGATGGTGGATAGGGGATGGTGGATGGAGGATGGTGGATGGAGTAACGGGAGCAACGGGAGAAATGGGAGCAACCGGAGTAACGGGAGCAACGATAGTAACAGGATTATCAGGAGGAACAGGACCAATGGATCAATGGGAGCAACGGTATCAACGGGAGTAACAGGAGCGATGGAACAACGTGAGCGAAGCGAGCGTAGCCGCGGTACGCGGCTAGTATATTAATAATTTTACTTTTATTTATTTTTGTGTAAATCTATTTTAACGCAGTCGTATGTTTCTGTCTTTTGGTCTGTTGTCCGTTCCATGCCTATTTAATTTGTATGTTTTTATTTTATTTATTTGGTATTATTTTTTATTTCAATTATTTCGTATTTCAATTTTTTCTTTTTATTTATTTTGAGTTTTTTTTTATTTTAATTTATTTTCTTGTTATTTCCACGTATTTATTGCTTGTGCAGTTTCATCATCATCATCAATGGCGCGACAGCCCAAGTCGGGCAATGGCCTCCTGAAGTCGTCGCCTCCAATCGTTTCGATCTAAAGACCGCGTCCTCCAGCTGTTAATTTTTAAGATGGCTCTGCTGTCTTCATCATTCGAATCTTCCCATCGCTTGCGTGGTTTACCTACTGACCTGTTAGCTGTTACCACTCGCTTTGCCTTTAAGAGCCCGCTTGGGGATTCTTCTGTTTTCCATCCGCTCTACATGACCAGCCCACTGCAGTTTACGTAGTTTGATGAACGTTGAGACTTCTAGCTCCTTGAAGAGTTGGTACAGCTTATGGTTGTATTTTATTCGCCAGTCCGTTCTTTCCTTTACGGGTCCAAAAATTTTTCGGAGAACCTTTCTTTCGAATGTGTTAACTGCTTTTTCGGAAGTTCGCGTTAATGTCCACGTTTTGCTGCCATAACAGAGCACAGGTCGTATAATAGTTTTGTGCATTTTCACATGTATTCAATTTTCATATATGTGTACGTATTTTTTCTTTTTTTCGGATTTTGTTTTGAGATTTCCTTCTTTCATTTATTGTACAAGAACATATTTGTATTGCTGCCTATTTTGGGACAAAAACATTAAAACAACTGGCGCAACACATCTTCTCTTTTTTCTCGCCTTCTGATTTTTCTATCAAACCTGTTTTTTGTGTTTTAATTTGGGTTTCCTTCGACCGCCATTTTCCTTTTTTTAGCGGTAATTATGTCCAAACATTTTTGGGAATACCTAATCAAACTCAGAAACCAAAACAGAGTTAACTACATTTGTATTCCGGGACACAGCGGCTATGAAGATAACGATATGCTCCCACTAGGCTTCTCGGTACATTTGTCAAATGTTGTTCAACACTTACAACATTTAAAAGTATAGTACTGACTGTTGCACACACGAGTTAGATTACCTAATTTTATTCCAGTGTATCGATAAAAATTAATCAAAAAAAAAGTCCAAGTGTTCTTAACTATGGCAATAGCAGTCGAACACGGAAGCCGCTGGAGCAAGGATACCATAACCTTCCCTGTTTGCCCAACGTTTTCACCCTGAGCAGCAACATTACCAACTGGCTTCTAGGGATAACAGCAACTAGTGGTCTTCCCACTATAGACCACCAATGAACAAGACTTCCCCTAATTTTACTTCACGACCTGCGCTATTTCGATATCTCTTATAGAGAGACACGTACATATATGGATGTGCCACCTACACATGGTAATGCGGTCGAGAAAGCTTCATAGACTTTCTTTTGGCATTTCCAGGAGCTGTTCGCAATGTAATAAGCCATGTGTTTCTGTTCCTAGCCAAAATGCCAAGGATTCCTATGTGCTGAGTCTGCTTCTCAATTAGCACCCTTGCCGGAATTAGATATGTCGGTATGCCTCTGGATCAACAGAGGAATAAGATTTTCTTTGCTGAATATTCTGAGGTTTAATTTTTTATTTTTTTGCCCTTCTCAGCGAAACATCCTTGCAGCGTATGAGATAATCTTGCCTTTCGGATAATTAAATAATAAATAAAATGACCTTAAGTTAATTTTTCCGACCAACTGAATCAATTACGTGGTTGGCGATTCAATTTAAAAATGCATTATGGCCCGTTTTGGGATTTACCCTTAAAACCAGAGTTGATTATCTGGTGCCGGCAGACCTTTTCAGCTCATTACAACGTAATGTCTTATGGACACATTTTAAATGAAGAATACGAAGACTAGGAAATAAATCTTTTATAAGAATGCGGTCCTTAAGTGTATTTCACACGGACGATATAAAGACTAAAAAAGTTTTAACAACACTTTTCGCTTGGAGTAAGGAACAGAGGGTAGCTATGCAGCCTTGAGACAAAAGGTGACTGAATAGAAAAGATTTTGCAATGGCATCGGTTATCTTTTAGCTTAGTATGTAGTACGACTTGGAGTGATTCAATGAAAAATTAAAATGTGATTAGAGGGAGTTTAAGAAAGCTGCTATTGAGTTTAGAAATTGCCGTGGTTTATTTATAAATTCGGCAAATGGAATAGCAGAGTTAAACTTAGTTTGAAAGAATTTTAGTGAGGCCATGCCGACTTGTCATTAATTATACAAAACGATAGAAATTTAAGATGATAGTTTGTCCAAGGAGCTATATAAATTTGTTTTCTTCACAGTGAAGAAAGTGTGAGTTCTGGCATTTTGTAGCGGGATATGAGAGGAAGAATACTGTAGCAGGCTTCCGAATTATTTCTTTAAGAATAAAACACGGTAAACAGCAAATCTTTAGCAACTTTATTATTTATTGTTTAGAAAACGACCGTTTCCTACAATTGATAAGCCAAGTCTGCCTGTCGTATCTCGCCTTTTTCTTCATTCTCGCCTCACTTACTCTTCTCGATACTTGATACAATTTCTCCCTTTTCCATTTAAATTACAACACTAGTTCAAACCAGCAAGGTATCAAGCCGAGTATTTTCTCTATAAATAGGTCCATAGCTCATCCAGGTTTGAATCGTAGAATAGTAGTGCCCAGTTACGACCGCTACACTATAACTCTGTTAAGAGTCTAAGTTGTTGTCTTCAGACGGATATGATCTTGAGATCGAATCCTTGAAACCACAAGGTAAATACGTTTTTATAGACTTAAGATTGAAGAAATAATATCTAATCAGCAAAATTGGAACAGGCTGAACAAATATATTTTCTAAAACTAAATTTCAGTCCTGTGCAGGTATCGCAAAATTTTTGAAGGAGTACCGATATTTGATGGAGTACCGAATTTCGAGCCTGTATTACCCTGTTTCAAAATTCTATATAGTGTACGTGGTTCCAGAGATACAATTTTCAGAATGAAGTTTTCGAACTTTCGAGATAAATTTGTAATTGTCGATCATCTCAATTCTTGAGCTATACTTTAGTTATTAAAACAATGAATTTCAAGTAGGACTCATTGAATATATTTCAATAATTTCTTTTAGTCCAGTTCAGTAGTCCATTTAATGTTCATGTTGACATCGAAATAATGGATAGGAGTCACCCCATGCTCAATTGATTTTTGTTGACTTTTAGAGTACCAGGTGTATTATCTTTACTATACAACCTACATAACCAAGGTATTGCGTAAACATCCCTTTCGAATACTGATTTTCGTTTCATTCACATAAATATCTTGCAATTGTGGAAGTATTGTACCTTAATCAAGCCATTCCTTTCTCTATGCTTCCTCCTTGAAGATGGATACTCCTCTTAGATGTGAAGAAAGCACGAACAGTGAAATCCCAGATTGATCGAATGAATTTTTATTGTCAACCTCTTAAGAATCCTGCCAGCCAAAAACAATAGTATAAACTAGAGAAGTCTTACCATAAAACACAGTCCTCAAAACCCCACCGGGATCCAAAATCCGGAGCCTAATCAAACACAGAGAAAGCTAACATCAACAATAGAGTGCTCGAAACAGATGAAGAAAGGTCAAGAGGAAAGCACACTATCGACATATCTATGGGTTGATGGAGGTATTGATGAAATAAGAAAGACCATTATCTCTCCCCCAAACTCAAACCCCCATAACTCGTTCATTATAGGATCGGATTTTACTGTCAAATAGTATGGATGGTTCGTCGCAAATTCCTCCTTCATATGCATAAGTACAGATGTAGTAATCCAGGCTCCTTCATGTACGAGCACTTGCAATTCCTTATAGTACACACTACATACTCGTATATCGGAAATCGATGGAATATCAATTGGTTTCTGCAGTATGTCCTGCCATCAATCTTTTCAGTTCTTGTGATCGAAAGGATTTGTCTTTCTGGGCATCTGAGCTTTCTATAAAATCGAACCGAATTCGTTTTTCTGATTCGTTCGTGGCAAAACCCACTTTTCCGGTTTTCTACTCGTTATAGATTTTTCCATTGTTCTATATACTCGACTCCGTAGAGCAAAGAATTGAATTCAGTGATACGAGTACACCGGGAAAATTTCGAAAAGTTTAAGGAATGAGAAGAAATAAAGACGAAAATATCCCGGTGAAACCGGATGATGATTGCCAAATACCGATACAAATATTTACCCTAAAAACCCAACATCCCGAATTACGAGTATATAGTGGAAAAAGACGAACATGACGAGGGATGCCATTTTTTGTTTGTTTGAAAAAGCCGCCCCCTCTGTACATGAAAGTATCGAAGAACTTTTGATATGATGGCATCTTGTGAGGGAGCACATTTTATCAACAGGTGTGTGGAAAAACATGTTTTCCCCCCTGTGGAGAACGTTTTCGCTCCTAAAGTATGCGATTGTGAAGTCAAACACGTAAAGAATTTTTTTCTTAAATTAAACTCACGTCATAGGCGTACTTTTGAAAATTCACTGTCTTGTTTTTGTTTCGGCTTACGTCAGTAACGAGTTTTGTTTCTAAATCTAAATTTAATGTTTTAGTTTGTGAATTTATTGGAAAAATCGTCTGGCACAAATTATATTTGGTGATAATAAAATATTGTCACAGAAAGGCATCGATTCGCAGCAAATACATTCGGCGAATGTTTCTCCATTTTCAATTTTTAACTGTATATTTTTATTGATTAAAGTTTGTGGGTGCGATTTAAATCAGGATGTTTCAAAGTGTATATCCTCCCCCAAGTTATAACAGTAATAATATGTAATTAATTTTAACTTTTAAGCATCTTTAATTCCTGATATCTATTTTTTTATTATTGCATCCTTTATCGCAAAGAGATTATTGTCATAATGAATATTGCAATGGAGGAAGGGATCTAATAGCTAGATGGAATAGAGTACAACATTAAACCACGATATATCCTTGGCTCAAAGTTTATCTGATTGTATGAGCTTGGAAACGCAGATTCCGTGAGTTGAACATTTCCATTATACAGATTAAATCCATTCGATACTGAATAGAGATACCGTTTCAATATTACGAATTCAGTACTGTTTTAGTTAGTTTTACTTTATATAATAATTTATATTTTAAATAATTTTGAACTTTCTTGCATTAAATAAATCAGTAATTTTTCTGTGAATTCCCAACTCCAAAATTATACCGATAGATCTAATCTAGAACAAAAGAATAATTGAAATGTGAATGGCGCCTAATAGTCTGATTGAACTTTCATAATATGTGAAAGAATTCGTACAATAGCCCAGGCTATCTGTCGGCTTATGAACATATCCTTTGAAATAGGAGCCGAATAGAGCTATTGAAATATATAGACATTTGTGTACAACTTCGGTTATATCCTTATCTATGTGCTTGAATATTGTAGTTATATTATATTTGGAAGCTATATTATATTGTGGATGTCTACGGAAATGTTAGCGATGACCTTGAGCTGAAGCGTAATATCTTCCCGTACATTGTACAAATTGGATATTACATCAGCTCAGCTTTTTATGTTATGCGAAGACCCGTCAGGATACCGCCATGGATGTTATTTTATTTCGAAAGGCTATTACCATTCAGCTAGAAGGCACTAATGGAGACGACATGGAGCCAAAAGTGTTAAAATGTGCCCATAAAGAACATGTTTACGGTGGTATAGCAAAGATGACAAAACACCCTTTTTATAGTCGAAATGGTTATGATGTATTTGAAGGAAGCGCTTGCTAGCTAGACATTGGGGAAGGAATACTTTCTGTACATGGACACTATAGTTTTGATATGGCAATACATTTCAGTTTTATGCCTTCGAAAAGCTATTCTGGAAAGTTGAAAACGAATGCGTCATTATTTGTGATTGGAGGTTGTCAAAGAATTTTTGTTTTTGGAGCATTATGAAACTACAATTGAAGCCAAAAGTTTGAAACGCATACAACGACTGAGATTGGAAACACCATTTTAAATGAATACGTTTTGGTGAAAAAAAAATCCAATATAGGTAATGCGAATATATGGTTATCGGAATATTTTAGTGAAGTTCAAAATTCAATCTTTTCTGAAACAAAATTTTCTTTTCAATAAAAAATGTATCGATCGCATAGTAACCTTCACAGAATCCCAGCATAAAATGCTTTCCGGACTTTTCCCCAAAAAATAGTAAAGTTGCGCCCAGACTGTCGCAAGTTTTTTTTTGATCGTATTATAAAAGCCTTTTGTACGGAGATCAATTTATTCCTTAAGAACTTAACCAGCTTTCAACTAGCCACTTTCGCAATTGAGCAATTCCTTTTTTTTAAAGTGAAACTAATAAGAAAACCCCACGTTCTTTGAAACGTCGCATAGTCATACCACTGAGCTTTGCGTTTTATGTCTCTGGCAACGCTCCTTTTCCTAACACAATAAAAGCATATTCCCAAATGAGCAGATGAGCCCCTTCTGAATTACGAGTCTACGAGAGTTAAGTCAAATTCAGTGTATTCTGAAATTTAATTACAAAATTCTTTAGGTAGTCTTCCACTTACATAATCGTCAGATAATAATTTTATTTAAATCTTAATCTTAATTAAAACTAAAGACGACAAAACAGTTTAATAGTTTTTAATAGAATTATGAAAATGGTTTTAATTAGATGTGAATTGTAAATGTGATTGTTAATTTGAAATTTTATGTGGCATAATGTCAATACTAAGCCAATATAAAATTTCTCGGATTTTTTGAACGTTTCTAAAAAGTTCTTTAATATGTTGTTAATATGTTGTGGGGGGGGGGGGGGGGGAATATTATCTACAAGTAGTTGGTAGTAGTAGTACTACATATTATATACTACAATAAAAGAAAAAAAAAAGATTCATATTAGAATAGAAAAAAATTTGTAATGTAATGGAATCTACAAGACCAATTTCCTATTGTGCGAAAAATTAACACCACCCTCTCTGTACCATAATGCCCCTTTTAAAAGTCTTATTTTTAGAACGTGCCGCTACTATAGCTCTACTTAAATACCAAGTTTTAGCTATACATCATTAGTGGTTCTCGAGATATAAAAGCATTTTTCATTCTTCTCTATCCCCACCCCTACAATTTTTTTCGCATAAATTCTAAGCTTCTATCTTAAACAGTTCTTGAGATATGAGACGTGATTCTTTATAAAAATTCTCCCACTTCCATGCTTACTGTCGACATTAACTATTTACGAGATGGACTTTAAAATATCTCGAACGCAGCTTTCGAGCGTTTTGGAGGTAATGTTTTTTTTTCCCACTCCCACGCCCTCCACCAATATTGACAATTTTTTGCGAACTATTCAAGTTTTATATAAATCAAGTTTCAGCTTTCTAGCATAAACGGTTGGTGATATCTAAAAAAGACAATTTTTCATCTAAGACGCTCTCCCAACATCTCCCCTTACAATTGACCAATACCCCAATACCCCCTTACAATTGACCTCACAAGAAGAAGCCACTTAGAGAGGATCCACCCAGTCTACCCACAGATAAAATTTCAACTTTCGACCGAAATGTGGTTTAAAGCAGGGAGATGGTCCAGTCGACACCAATGGGACACTATTATTCAATTCCACACAACTAGTAGCATACGGAGACGATACAAACATACTCGCAAGATCCTTCCCTTGTGCTAAGGAGGTATTTATCAATCTTGACTCCGCCGCAAAATAAGTCGGATTACGCATAAATGGAAGTAAAACAAAAGTAATGACGCAAACAAGAAAGAGAACGCCAATCAGACAGAATATAACAATTGCGGAGTATATTTTGGGGCTAATCTAGCAAAAGACTGCAATGAAACGGACGAAATCAAACGACGGATCATGCTAGCAAATAAAACGTATTATTCGGTACTTTCAATGATTAAATCCAAGAAAGTGCACAGGAATATATAAAACTAATATACGACCTGTGCTCTGTTATGGTAGACGTGAACATTAACGTGAACTTCCGAAAACCAGTTAACGCATTCGAAGGAAAGGTCCTCCGAAAAATTGTGGGCCCTGTGAAGAATGGAACGGAATGGCAAATAAGATACAACCATAAAGTACTAAACAGAACACGGACCTTGACTGCGACTGCGACTGCGATTTGCCTACCTTGCGGCGTGAGGTTCGACTGCGCAGTTGGGATTGAACAGAACACCGACTACGACTTCGATTCTATGCAAGCAAGAAGGAGAACGAGTGTCAAGTGTCACTTCTGTTTTGTTCAATATTTTTGAAAATGGACGTGTTTCTGGTAGCGTGTATATTTTATATAGTGTTTTTAATCAATTTGGAGTATTTGCGTTTATTAATAACGAGAAAGTGAATAGGAATCGGAACGAATTTGAAGAATAGAAACCCAGTAGGCAAAGCGTACTCACGCAAAATAGCATCAAAATTCTATATATAAGATAAAGACAGCATGTACTAAGCTATCGTGGTCTCCTCTTAAATGTAAACAGAATTCAATTCATTTTAAGAGGTCATGTAAATATTATATATATAGTGCTCGTACAAACTAATAGTTAATATATACATCAACCAGCGATATCGTTCCCAAAAAGTCTAATCAGTTATACGACTTGCATACGGTTTCGTTTCGACGTATAGTATACGAAACTTTTCTTGCTGGGAAGTACTGGAAATCCGAGACTACAACCGCAGTCCTAGAATTAGAGTGTGGCACGACTGCGCAGTCGCAAGCGAAGTTGGTGTTGTGGGCATCGCCATATAATCCTGTGTATTCTAAAGACAGGGACTGCGCAGTCGCAGTCGAGGTCCATGTTCTGTTTAAGCCAGAAATACATGTGCAGAATATATGCACGCAGCGGTGCATGCATCTCTGCATGTGAAACAGACGTGCAGAGTCTTAGACCGATCTCTTAGTTGTATTTGTCATATAAAACGCTCCTTCATTGTTACTCCACTCCAAAACTACAACTAAAAAATAACCTGTCAAACCACTTTTTTCTTTTTCTGTGTTGATAAATTTGAATCTCAAGTTGTGGCAATACTGCCACTGCGCAGCAAAAGTAGAAGTAGAGACATGTTGCAGCGCTCCGCTGCATGCAGAATAAGCGTGTGTTTCGTCGCATTTAAACTCAAGCGTTCTAAATCCGTTTTGCCGCGCTGCATGCAGAAGTATGCACATGTATTTCTGGCTTTAGGCCTTAAGTTGTATCAACTCTACGATGGGCCACAAGCTTCAACGTTCATCAAACTGCATGTAGAGCGAATGTAACATAGAGGAATCCTCAAACGTGCTCTTAAAGGGGAAGCGAGTGGTAACATGCCAGTACGCAAACCACGCAAGCGATGGGAAGACTCGTTTGATGAAGATAGCAAAGCTATCTTAAAACTTAGCAGCCGGAGGACGCGGTCTCTGGACCGAAACGATTGGAGGCGACGACTTCAGGATACCAGGACCTGATTTGGGCTGTCGCGCCATTCATGATGATGAGCTGAATGGGCTTGGAAGCTACGAGTCTTCAAACGATTTCGCGCAAGGCGGACGGCATACAGACGGATTTAATTTTTTTTCGCATTTTGGTGTCTGCTTGTAATTTTTTTTAAATTTATCACTATACTTTATTATATTAAAATAATAAAGAAAAGGATTGAATTCATAAGCTTTTGATAGTTAGAACCTACTTGTATCGTTCACATTCTTTGACGTGCCTTCGTTTCGAATTGAATCATTATTATTGTTCGTAGAGAGATTTAAATTTTTTTATCGATCACCGGTACATAATTGATGGTGATAGGTCGATATTATCCTTTCTTTTGAAGTCATATTCACAAAATAACTATACACCAATATTTTTTATACACTTACGTACGCTTTGGATTTTGTAACTGGAAAACAAATGAAGTTGGAGACCATCACTGATCAAGCAGTATGAAAAGGCCTTCACAGACTTTCGTTCAACGCTACTACACTCTAGCTTTTTCATGCTAATGAATAGACGCAGGCGCGAATGCAGGGGGGGGGGGATTTTTTGGGGTTCAAACCCCTCACTCCTCGAAATGATGTAATTAAAAACTCACAACTAAATGTAACTAATACGCGACGCGTAAATTTGTCTGTAAACCCCCCAACCCCCCCCCCCCCCCCCCCTATTCGGTATTTGGATATCCTTCTAATGCTTTTATAATACTTCGTCTTAAATAAAGAAAACGTCCTATTATGTGTAATTATAACTTATTAGGTGAGCTAATCATTTCGAGGGGAGGGAGGATTATCCACACACCTCCCCCCTCAACCCCTTGCTACGCCACTGTACGAGTGCCAATTTTCTAAGGATTGCGGTGGCTAAGGAATGACTGTCCATTTCCCGTTCTATGTGTATATTAAACTATTGGTAAATCTACTTACTGCTTTTTTGCTAGTGGGGTATAAAGTTAGTACTTAAATGTGTTTTAAGTACTTTTGTATTGCAGCTATCCGAAGGAGTAGAGTGTTAATTCACTTAGCCATTTCGTTAAAAATTTTTTAATATAAAATTTGTCTTTAGCTTATCTGTAGATACTCACGAGTTACGAGAGGAAAGCGAAAGAAATATCTAAAGTTCTTATCGCTGAACAATCTTAAAGAAAATAAAATTCAACACATTTTCTTTTTAAATAGTCATCCTCCCTGTACACAGGCACAGGCCCTAACAATGGAAAGTGTCATAAGATTTTCTTATATTTTCATTTTTGAACGATAACTTCTCTTTATAGCCGGTGCTTAGTGGAGAGGTAGAGCGACATGTTAATTAGATTTTATTTTGCAGAAGTGCTTTTACTTCTTAATTGATCGCTTTTCACGGAAAGATACAATCCATCTTGGATACTTAATTTCAATACTTCTAATTTATATATAAGATGTATAAAATACCACCGATAAAGAAGAAAGTCCTTCAGTGGAGAAAGGAGTTGTTGAATGGAAACTCAATCGATGGAGTTGCTCGTACGGTAGAAGATAAATTCGAAAAAAATTGAAAATGAATTCGATTCAGATCTTATTTCGCTTCATCTGAACTTGCTCCATAGGTACCTACTGAAAGCAATAAGATAGAGCCCAAGAAATTTTTCTTCTTTTCCTTGAAATCATTCCGGCACTGAGATATTCACAAGTTTTTGAGAGGATTTTAGTCATTGACTTACTATGAATGGATCTTTCTAATTTGAAATGCAGAATCATGAAATTAGGAGAATTCGATGAGAAGATTATTCTTCAGAAAAATCGACAGAAAAAAGTTTTCCTGATTGAAGTAATTAATGGTGTAGTATCGGCGAATGTTAAATAATGGGAAAACATGTATTCAGCTTCATTTATTATACGATGGATGTAATGTTTTCATGATAGGCAGTGTACAGGCGCCGAAATCAGATGGCGTCGAAATTACCTCTTAATCCAGGTAAATAGTTTATTATTTGATAAAACCCTGTACATCTAAATGAAAATTAAATGCTTGTTCTGTTGTTAATTACAAGGCCTGCATCATAACTTAAATTTCTCGGGGTTTGCAATAGTTCTAACTTTATTTATAAAAACATTACCACTATTGATAAAAGCAAACAAGACTTCTCTAAACTCAAGACATCGTTCTTCGGATCAATTAATTATTCCTATCACTGAAAATCTCTGAATTATATGAATTATCTGAATTATGAATTATAATTTTTTGTTTTCCGATCCAACAAGGGCATAAAGCTTTTGATGTGAATGAAATTTCGTTCGAATCGAGTGCTCCATATGGCATATGGTTCGGGTTTTGGCTACATGATTATGAACTTTGATGGCGTTCTCAATGATGATTCGTTGATTCGAGGGTTATTTGCATCATTGAAAGTAAAACAACAACGAAATCAGTTGAATGAGCGCCAAAATATCTAGGGTCGGTGATGTTTATAGGAGCAGATAAAACTCTGGATGATCTAATTTGTTTCTTTATTCGTGTTTATTTCAATAGTTTCAGGGTATCACGTGAAAGCTTTTTTCCGCAGGATGCAATCCTAGGTGCCATCATATATTTTTCACTAAGAGTTAATCCTCGTTCGATTGAACCCACCACAGGCGTTGTCCTTGTGGATTCCAATCTAGAGGATGAAGCTGTCCTTTGGAACCAGGGAGGAGTAGTGCGATATAAAGTTACCAAAATCGGTGTTCCCTCTTAAGAAATGAAAGAAATTCGGATATTCAATAATTACACCACAGATCGTAAATAAAATCAAGTATTACTAAGCACCGCTTTTAATAGAATATCCTATTCATGTACGAGTATAGGTTTCTACTCTCACAGTTTAAAATTAATTATCCGTTGTACAAAATAGTGACATCCATCCAGCGGTTCAAATAGAAATTTCTGAGAATCTCTGAAGCTAGTCTCCTATAATTTTTGTAATATCCTTAATACAGATGGTATTAGGAATACAGCGAACAGGATAATAACGAAATGTACGAGTTTCTGGAATTGGGTTTCTATAATGGAAAATGTTAATCCAGTTAATTCCCGCGAGTGTAATCTAGGTATTGTAAAGGCACGTGCTTATAGATAATGCGAAGACATAAATTTCGAATACCTAGGTACTCCACGTTTGGAAAATATTTTTAGTTTCGATTATTATCTGCTGTTTTAGTGGGTAGGTATAACAATTTGTATGATTGCAGTAAGAAAAAAAAATTGGCCTCACTACTTACTACAAGTAATTTGATAAAAAATAAAACAAACTTAATAGTAAATTGCTTTTATTCTCAAGGGACTGCTTGTGAAATAATAGAAAATTATAGGTTTTTACATATACGGATTGTTTATTTCTGAACTCCATTTTGAAGATTTTTTTTATAATTGAATTATGTTATGTTAGTAATAGCAAGTGATATTTCGGAACACTAATTATTATTACCTATGCTTTCTGTGCGATACCAAACTACTGTCAGATTTTTTTTCTTCTTTTGAACTGAATTTTTCATAAAATAAGCAGAATTTAGCAAAACGGCTAGCGACGAGCTTGTACCCTACTAAACAATTAAGTGTCGCTGATATCTATAAGCTCCATTGCACAGTAGGGACAATGAAGACACCGAAACGTTATCTATCTATATCTTTGTGTACGTATGAATAGTGTAGGTACATTAATTACATATTCTTCGATTCTCCTCATTCAATCGTTACTCTCTTTGCAATTATGCCACAATTAATAACCAACCTTCATGTTAATATTTACGACTATGAGTACCATAAGTAATGCTACGCTTGTAAGCACTTATCATAGACATGCTCGTACTTAGCATTTACATATTTTTGCATGTTGCATTCAAAGATTAAAAATGCCTATCTGTCAATTCAGTAACAGATGAAGTGTTGTTTTCCATAATGAATATGGTCATCCTAGTAAAAATGTCTGATCACGCAAAATTCCAATAAATTCATTCAAATAATATTTGCAGCCAACACAGAAATGTATTAAACAAGCCACAAAAGACATGGGTAACTTGTTTGTGTCTAATATGAGAAATTTAATTAAATTTATATACAAAGTAGCAACTATACGTTGAAAACCAGTAAACTTTATCTATTACTTGAATATTCGGGGTCAAACGTACGAACACTTTCAATATTTCGAATTTCGATTATGTTATACCCATTGATACAGTGTATCATTCAATAAATAATGAGATAAACACACTGAGCCCCTTTCATTCATAGATAGAAATCTGAAATTTTTTTCTGGAATAACAAATTTTATTGCTAGCAGTGCTATTCCGCCGGAATAACCAAATTATGCTTTTTATTTACCAGAGGCTATCAGCGAATAAATGTGAACAGCGAAATGATAAAGTGTCAATCGCTTATGACATTTATTGCGCGATGCTAATAATGCATATTGCGACTACAATTCTATCGAAATTGCAACGTGTAAGTATCCATTCACTTAAATTTTACTTTACACAGTATCAAAATATATCATACGTTCACTTAGGTTCATATACTACGATTTTGATAAGATGGTATGTACGAGGGCGGATTGATAATGACGTGCAAAAATCAAGAAGGAGTGGGCAGGTAAGGAATTCGTTATTTTTTTTTACCTGGACCATCCTTAAATAGATTACCTGCAAAGTTTAAGCCTGATACCTCGTTTAGTTTTCGAGAAGCAGCCGTCTAAGCAAGTCGAGTTTAAAAATGGATAAAAATGAATTTCGTGTTTTGATTAAACACAATTTTTTAAAAGGGAAAACAGCTAAAGTAACCAAAGAAAAATTAGGTAAGCATTATGGGGACTCTGCACCATCGATCCGAATGATTTACAAATGGTTTTCTGAATTCAAGTGTGGTCGTACTAGCACACAAACCATACCAAGTCCAGGTCGTCCAAATGAGGTCACCACGCCAGAAATGATCGATAAAATCCATGATATCGTGATAGAAGATCGTCGAGTAAAAGTGCGTAAGATAGTTAACGTTGTAAGCATCTCATTTGAACGTGTTTGGAATATTTTGAAAAACCATTTGGACATGAGAAAGCTATCCGCAAGATGGCTGCCGCGTTTGTTCACAATCGACTAAAAACGCAATCGTGTGACAACTTCGCAGCACGGTTTGCAACTGTTTTAACGTAATACAAATGAATTTTTTCGTTGATTCGTAACTGTTGATGAAGCATGGATTCACCACTACACCCCAGAAACCAAACAACAGTCAAAACAATGGAAGGATGTCGGTTCAAGGATGCAAAACCGTTCTATCGGCTGGAAAGGTTATGGCGACAGTTTTTTGGGATTCCAATGGAATGATATTCACCGACTACTTGGAGAAAGGAAAAACAATGACGGGAGCATATTATTCTGAGGTATTGGTTTCATTGGATGTTGAAATCAAGGCAAAACGGCTTCATTTCGCGAAGAAAAAAGTGTTGTTTCACACGTCCGTTGTTGCAACGGCAAAACTGTTTGAATTACGGTACGAATTGCTCCCTCACCCACCGTATTCTCCAGATTTGGCACCCTGCGACTTTTTATTATTTCCAGACTTGAAAAAATGGCTTGCTGGAAGGAGATTTACCACTAATACTGACGTCATAAGTGAAACCAACACCTATTTTGAAGGGTTGGACAAATCATATTATTTGTAAGGGATCAAAAAATTGGAAAAACGCTGGACTAAGTGTATCGAGCTAAAAGGAGACTACGTTGAAAAATAAAATAAATTTTTCCGGATAAAATTATGTTTTCTCAATTTTTGCACGTCATTATCAATCCGCCCTCGTATATTAGCAGTGTATCGATTGTATTACCTGAAAGTGACTCGTATTTTGAAAATAGCGCAACTAATGTAGGTACTGCATGTAGCTCAATTCCATCGCCATAAAAACTAAAATCAAGAACGTCTCTGAATGACCTTCTTTTCAACGGCAGTTAACTTTTGTTCATTGTTCATCGAAAATTATATGGTTCTTCTTGGTTATTACCTTTACCATTAAAATTGAAAAGCGAATTTACCGTCTTAAAATCGTAGGCTTTTTTGATAAAACAACTAAAGCACAATTTGATATACAATAGCTTCTCGATCTTTTCGGAAAAAAAGGACGCCATAATTACATCTCATTATGTTAAATATTATTCTGAACTGAATTATTAGTGCCCTGGCAACTAAACGTATCACAAGTGAATCACTAATGATTCATCTAGGTCAAGTACATATTCCTACGTGAATTTACTTACGATTCTTAGGTGAATCATTTATTGATAGTTTTGTCTTGTTACTCGTTTGTGGATAATACTTTCGTTTGAACCAAAAATAATAAATAACTTTGTTTAACAAATTTTGAACGTATAACACTCTGTCCTTTTAATTGAAGTGCCGATACTTATTTGGATAGCGCCCGGGGAACATACCAATTACAATGAGGATGGTGATGGCGTAACAAATTTCAAAATGCCCTTAATTTAACCAATCTCGAACTTTGGCCGAAAAATAATGTTGTGGGGGAAACTTTTCCTCTTGACTACATAATTCCATGACTCTGACTAACCACAGTAAAACTGATTCATGGGTAAATTGTGCTAAAAGCACGTTTACACCCGTAGGAGTAAATTTATTTCCCTGAAGCTCACTCGTTGTGAGCGTTATATTTTGTTTCACCTACATCTGTATCCTAGCTAGACTATCGAAAGGTCAAGGGTTCGAATGCAACCCAGGTCACGGCTTAATCACCCGTAGTTTAACAAAATAATATGAAAAACATGTTGGCAGGTGTAACACCAGAGCTAGTTCACATGAACTTGAGACTGAACAATGAACATCCTTCGCTATCTAGTTTTGTTGGCTTCGTGGTGAGAAACTAGCATTTTCCTGAACCAAGCTCATTCTTAGCCCAACTAAGTGGGTAGGAGTCCGTGTGAATTTTAAAGTTAATGAATATCACCCGCGGTGAACGTTTTATTGTGTGGGAGTGATTTGAGATCTATGCCAGCCAAGAGTATCGTGAAATGACAAACTGCCATGAAAACTTATTAGGCAACAAATCTTCAGTCGAGTGACAAAACTTGAACGATAAACTGTCATAATGAAGAGCATCATAGTTAAAGGTATCTCATAAACTTGTCTCAAGGGGGTTTAGTTTAGACATTTTCCAGTAAAAGAACGTTAAAATGGCAGGAGAAAGGACGAATTTACGAGGGAATCATATGAAATGCTTCAATACGAGTAATCTTTTGATTACAATAGAACGACAAGAGACGAGGGACGTAATGCAGTCTTGAATAATAAAAGGAACACACTCTCCATTTAATGTATAGAACTATTACTACACGACATTACGTACATAATATGGAGTATCAGAAGCTTGTACCCATGAAGATGATAGATGTGGTTCTATGGTCGATATTTACCTGGAAGCCTTCATCCTTACGCTATGAAATGTCGGTCTAGATTGCTGGAAACGTTCACTATAGTTCAAGTTCAGAACAAGTAAACTAAGGCCTTAACAATGTATTCTCCATAACGAAACTCCTTGCCTCAAATGGCAGAAACTTTGACTCGAAAAGTTAGTTGTGTTATTAGACTTGGTTCGAGATGGAACTGTTTCATCAATAGATATTTTCAAGCTCTTGACTCCGAAAAGACTGTTTCCTAAAACTACCAATTACCCTGACGGGTATGTAATATTTATTATATATTTTTAATTAGGTATGTAACAGCAGAATTTGTTTCTGCGAATTATATTGGAGTTAAATGTTCCCCACCAACTTTTTTTTCTATTATTAGAACATATCAACTCAGTGAGAAGAATTTTTCCATTGTTATTAACAAGAGTTTCTCTATGTACAGTAGCATTTTATGTATTAAAATGGATCTAATATGCATTGCGCGTATAACAGGTGAAAAACTTTCAAACATCAAAGAAACTGCGTAAAAATTGATCCAAAATTTATGTCTTCTTCCCTGGCTCCAGTCTATGAGAAACTTTGTTGGCAAAGAGTGTTTCTAAAGAAATTTATTTCTATGTTCAGTATTTTCGGTATGACGGCGATAATAAGTAAGTGTTGCATGAATTATTTGTCAAATAAAGGCAAACTAAACTTTAGAATTATGACAATTCGGTTCGTAGAGCGCCAGGATAGTAACGTTATATCCTAAAAATTAATTTCCGGTGATAATTGGTACACGATCGAAAATCATAATAGGCATAAATATCTAAATGTAAGAACGTTTTTAGCACGTCTGAAGTACTCTGAAACACGGCTATGCTATGGAAATAAATTGATCTATTTCTCTAACTCTCTTGCGGTGCGCAGTGAACATCCAATCTTCAAGATAAAAAACCCAATCTTCAAGATAAAAAAAATATTTCACCTAAAAGTGAATAAGCTGTTGTATGCTCACTTTGATGAACATTACACGAATCATTTCTAAACCATGTTAAAGATTTATAAATGATGTTCTTCACATATAGAATTAGTTGAATTATTAATGAATATATTTCGAATAGAGAAATATATCACAGGTGGTATGCCGGTTCTGCCAGGAAACCCAGAATATGGTGATACAAATGAGAAAATTTTCTAAATTGAGATCGAGCATTGTCTTCGTTGTCGATTAAGATATGGTATAATATATTATATATATTTTAGGGAACTGGAAAACCTTCATTTTTAATAAGTCCACTATTTATTTATTTTATTCTGGAAGGACTAAATAAATTTTGGTTATTAACTAACTTAAGATTATGTATCCTGTCAAACACACGTCTTTAAAGTTACAGCTTCTTAGCTTAACTCACTTATCGTACGCTGCGGTAAAAGCTGGAAGATAAACATTACTTACCGGCAGCACAACCAAACATCACTCTTCGCAATCATACACATGTGGAAAATAAACATGGAAGCCAGTCTTCCTGTAAATATAAATCAATAAAAACAACAAATGAAACAAGTGTGGAGAAGATTATGAGGCAAACAACGTGTTAGATGGATTCAACCCAACCACTGTATTCATTCATTCCCAGGCAGGATGAGCAGCAACAGGAGAAATTTAAAAAAAAGTGAATGTGTTGTGTTTGTGGAAAGACTAGGTGGGATAAGATAAGATAAGATAATATGCTAAATCCACCATTCACTCCGTTTAAGTATATTATTTACAATTCAGCACATGACCTTAACATTGCCGGTCGGCCATTCTCAAGTCGCATCACGCACACTTTCCCTTTGAGTTCATAAAAATATTATTATGTCCTTGCTGAGCGGAGCATTCATCTACACCTGGCCAAGGTGAGGTGTTTTGTTAAACATGAAGGCTACCCGAGCTGGTCGTTTCACGAATACTGAGTATGCGCCTCCACTGCCGAAAAAGAAAACTTCGAAATCTACTTTATAACCAAAGAAGGTTAAATTAGGCTTTGTTTTCCTGTTTATCCACTCTAAGACACCAGATAAGCAGAGAAAAGTATTCTTTTCCCTTGGGTTTATTAGCCTTGAGGAACTAACTAGCCTTCATAGCAGAAAAATTAAAGAAACCAACTCAAAAGGCAAACAATAGCATACAAGTTAAGAATCGTGGCAAAATTTGTTTAGAAGTGACTCTTTCAGATTTAGATTGGAAATTTGAAACACTGTTGAAAAATACCGCCTATAGTATCCGATTTCAACCCTTCGTTGGCTTTTAAATTTTTTTTTTGGTTTCTGAAGAGAGGAGCGCCTTTTCACTACGACTTTATGGCTACCATAGCTTAGAAGATGAAAAAGTCGTCTTCTCTTTTACACGTTTCTTCAACGTGTTCTTAAATTTTGTAATTAAAATGAATTTTCCTTTTTGTAATTCGCCGCTGCCCGTAAGCTGTAACTGCTTCGAGCTAAATTGCCTATTATAAATGAACCCTTGTTTGGGGTAAGTTCACTTCAGCTTCCTTGTCGGCGCGCCAAATAATGCCTTGTTAGTTGCTTGGGCGTAAAGATAAGGTTGTCGTTTAAAAAGGTTCACCAGGGCGTAGGGTACAACGAGTTCCTTATCAGAGGTGAGAAATTAAAGAAAGAAAAAAATCGATAGCTTCTGAAGGTACGAAAAAGGACTCTTCTTGGGAGTTGTGAAATCACCGTGACAAATGAAAGGAAAGATATCACGAACAATGCAATGGCTAAGGATGGGTCAAAAGGGATAAAATTTTTGGTGTAAATCATCGTAAACTGAACCAGAACGTTGATGGGTGGTGGTGATCTTTTCATAACTTATGACATTTAAAAAAAAAAGTGTGTACTGAGATAGATTTGCAATTAAAAAAAAATGGGTTTAAATGTTCATTTTCACTTTTTCGTGATAGTTAACTCTACAAAAGGAAAAGTACATCTATCCGTTGCAGATGCAAACTCCTTCAGTATCCCATGTCTTGGGAATATCTTTTAATTTTCACGGTACATAGACGTGACCCCTATAAGGTGAGAAGAGTGCTTTAGGCGAATATTATTAGTTTTCAGATGTAACGAACATTATGTGGTAGAACTGCAAAAATTATATCGATTATAGTTTTCATACAGGGTCCATTGTATAAATTATAAATTTGGGAGCTGAGTAAAAAACGTAAACAAATGGACGGCCTCGGTGCAAAAGGAAACAAGTCAAAAATCCAACTTTTGAGGAAACAAAAATGAAAAACGTTCTTCAGTTTCACTTCTTGCATATATTCTTATATCTTACATATCTTTTTTTGCACAGAGCTAGACTTTGGTAAAATAGTTTTATACTAGCTGAAAAAAAATCGAAAAATTTACTTGTTACCTTTTGCACCGAGATAATGTAATTTCTAAACGTTTGATAAAAAACACTTGGGTCTTTTAAAAAGCTCTTGGTTATTGAGGGGGAGGGGGGGGGGGAAACGATTTATATTTCTTGGATTTACGGTTATTTATTGTTATTAAATAGCATGTTAAGTTTTTTGCGCTATAAAAGTTTTCTACATTGACCTAATAACCATTGAGCAATTCTTTTTTTTAAATGAAGTGTAGGTGAGACCCATTAATTGCTAAATTAGCTATAATTTGTTGAATTATCATAAAAATATACTAAATCGACACGATTCACCGTTTTTAATTAAACATTGATTAAAAAACATTTTTTTTATTTGCATCTGTATTGAAAAATATTTGATTTCTTAAAAATTAAGGTTTTCAAACCTATGGAAAAAATTGCATTGTAATTCAATATTTTAAATACATAAACAAAATCGAACTAAGGTAAGATGAATATCTAAGTGGAAGAAACATACACATAATTTATTTTCAGATCAATTCTTCACAAATTATGGAGAGGCTGAAAAAATGTCGGATACTACTAATATGAATGTGGAACGTTTTTCTGGTCATGGTTTTTCTTTCTTAGTTGCACTTTAATAAGAAAAGAATCGATCATGTACAAAAATGATTTAGGTAAAAGGTGAATAAATTTGAATATTCTTAAATAAGAAAGATGATAAAATAGGCTTCTATAATATGGGGAAAAAATTAAAATGTGACTAAAAATTTTCCACTTTAATGGTATAAACACAACTAAAAATCGACTATCCTGTTACGGGAAGCAATAGATAAGGGTATTTTTCCTCCAATGATAACAAACTATTTCAGTAGCATTATTGGTTCAGAAGTTTCCGATATTAATAGAGGAAACCGCAGAGATATGAAAAGTGACTTATCTCGAAAAGTTTATGACAGTGGACACATCTTTGTGTTTTGACTCAGCTTTTCGGGTTTCTCAGTATAGGTCCCGTTTCCAAACTTGTAAGAAAACACCCAGTACATGATGGTGACCCCGAAAGTTTAATGAATAAATTAATCAATAAAAGGCGTTCTCAACAAAGTTGTAAAGATTAAAAAAAAGTAAATAAGGAAAAGCCTGTTTTGAAGTCGTTATATCGCACTGCCGTAAGCATCGAAGGAAACAGTACAGAGTCATGAATGGTAAATCTGCTTCTTATCACAAATCATCTTTTATCGTTAGAACGGCATAATTCCTATTTATGTTTGTTTCAGTCTCCCCGAGTACGTGTCATATTTGCGGAATTGAGAACGACCGATTTTCGGTGAGTTTTTTCAGAATTGCCGACAGCATTTTTTTTCCGACGGGCTCTGAATATCCAATCGACATTTTAAGAAATCTTCTTATTCCTGTTTCAACGCCTCAGGTGGATACATTTCGATTATTATCCTAACTTATGGGGAATTTGGATTTTATGACACTCCACTCCTGTGTAGTAAGAACCAAACGTACAACATGTTCGATTTGAAATGATTCAAATCTTCGTTGTTTTCATAAATTCGATTCGATTGACATTGCTGAAAGCAGGTATATTGTTCGTGTGTCGTGTATACGATGTACATGCCTATATTAGGAACGTAATGTTTTATTACGTCTCGGTGTTATTGACTATTGTCACCTGCATTTATGTTTTATGAGCTTTTCTCCTTTCTTAAGATATTGTTGTGATCATTTGCTAAATAGAATCGTAATCAGATTTGAAATAATTTAAGATTTAGAAATAAATTTAGGAAAATTAGGTTTTAAGTCGGAATACCTTCGATGGAAACATGTTGTTTGTATAAATGTCTTTAACGTAGTTAGGGAGGATTTGTTTCAATCCGTCGCTCCTCCAAAAATTAAAAAAATTGCAAAGAGCGTTAAAACCGCTGGAAAATAAAAAAAAGACAGAAATGAGCTGAAAACGCACATATTAAAAATACTTTATTATTAAAAAATAATAAATTAAAATAAATAAAATAGCTCTAGCAAAGGAAATGTACCTTGACCAGATATATTCGAATACATTTTTTTATTATAACGTCAATAGCCCTGTTTATAAATTTAAAGCATAGATACATTTTACTTTATTATTTTTTAATAAGAAGGTATTGTTATCGACCTGAAATTTAAAAATAATTTTCTATCCTGAAATTTTGTTCACGTTTTAGGACTAGTAAACCCCAAAAATGCAAAAAAATGTCCGTCTGTCCGCCGTGTACGTGTAAGGTTGCTTTTTTGGGGTTTAGGTTAGGTTAGGTTGAGAAGGATGGACTGCAGCAATGTGCCACAGTCCATCACGAGAGATCACTGTGGATCCATTGTGGTCCCCTCGTATAAAACCGGGCTCTAGACTATACGGTTAAAAATCTTGGAATAATTTTCAATAAACAACTAAGAATTCATCGGTTTTGTACAGGATAAATTTCAATATTTATTGAAAACTTAAAATATTTTCAATAAAAGTTGGAATGAAACGTATACTATTGAAAGCAACATAGTTAATATATCCTATATTAGTTTGTAATTTTATTTATATTTATTACTAGTACTTTAATAATGAAGTTTAAACCATCCCGAATTACCATTAAATTTTACATTCATTGTGTGTTAAAATCCAATACAAATTGTATTCAAATGCACTCTCCTTCGTATATAGTAATTCAAAAGTATTTAAATTAATTCCTACCAAGGAATTCTTAATGAACTGGATCATGTATATTCCTGCTGTTTTTCATTCCTTCCACTGGAATAAAATGCAATCTAAATGTATTACGTGTATTAAGCGGATTGCATTCCTGTAATATTAGAAGAAATTCCAAATATATTAGAAATTAGGGTTTCTGTTTCATTTCCCGTTAATCTTGTGCGTCGTACGTAAATTTAAAACAATGGAGAGTGTACGTGTCAAGTTTTTGCTGAAAGGGAAATTTAATAGTGAGTCATGTCGGTTGATAGAGTTAAAAAAAAGTGTGGAAAACGAGTCCTCGAATTTGAGTGCTGAGGAAATATTGCGATAAATTTATTTTATAAGTGCTAAAAATTCATTTATAGAATTTTGTCTTCTTAGTTCTAGCGGCTTCTCCATACGATGGCAGTAATGAGTATAAAATTGTAGATAATACCGGAGCAATAGTGGAATTTCAATTACTCCCTAAAATACATGCACAATGCGGTTGCTGTGGGTGCTTTTTTTTAGTGTTTGAAGAATGTGGCTAGTACATATTTGTATATTGTACCAAAAAATGGTGTTTGTGATCAGTTTTAATGGCATTTCAGTTCCACAGAGAATTGTAAGATGCTAAAATTTGAAAAGACGTTTATTTTTGGAAAATGTACAAGGAAGACATTGGCTGAAATTGGATTTACAAAAGATTGTGATCTATACAAATTTTTTCATGAAAGTACTGAACCTATATATGAACTCACTTGGTTCAAAGTACGGCCCGGGTATTATTATCGACCTAACCTTTTAATCTGCGTGGAGTACGAAAATGATAAACCTAAATATGCGCAGATAATAATGATATTTTTACATGAAGATAAAGTTTATTTTAAGGACTCACATACCCCTGCACGCGCTGAAAACCGAGTAAATTTGAAAAATTATTACAAAGGTTGTATGGTGAAAAAAAAATTTATTTGTTGAGTTCACATATCTTATTAACTATTCAGCTATAAAAAAAAAGAAATTTTTTTTTTATTTTTTAATATTAACATTGTTTTTTACGGGTATAAACAGACTACTTATGAAAACCATGGCGCCTCCTGGTCGGCATCATAACTTCACCAAAAATAATTCAATTTGCAAAAATAAAAAAGAATCTTGTAAAATAAAGTAGTAGTTATAGTCTCACGGAGGGAATTTTTTTTTTTTTTTTCAAAAATAAATAAGTTACAGAATTTCAAACTTTAGTAATAAGTTTTTTTTAAAAAAATTTGCGTTTAATAATTTATAAAAAATTTTTCAAGCAAAAAATTAAAAAAACCTCTCGTCAGACTATAGAGAAAATAGTTATCAAAATTTAAAAAAAAAAAAGTTGAAAAATATTGAAAATTGACTGAGTTATCGTGTTATCTAAAAACATAGTTTTGAGAAAAATGCGTTTAAAGTTTTTGATAGGTACAATGTGAACTTACGGCTAGTCTCCCATTCCAGCGTACTGCACACCTTCTTCCTCTTGTATCTTCGTGTTTTTCACAGAGGGTCCTATAAATGACCTTGTTTTCTATGAAACCCAGCTTTTGCGAAAAAATAAATGCTAAACGCTGCTGTTGCGGCAATTAGCCAGGAAGCCGTTCCAAACCGATGTCTGGTAACATTTATTGCTATAACTTTGTAATGGAGTGGAATTTTCTAAATTCAAATTTTTTTTTTAATTCTTAAAAGTAGAAAAAATAAAAATCGGTAACAAAAAAAAAATCAATTTTTTGAAAATTTCAGGGGTATATGAGCCCTTAAAATAAAATATTTTGAAACATTACATTTCGATGAAATCTTACAAAACTATATTGTCTATGAGGCAGATCATATCACTATCCTAGAATTTAAGAATTTAACTATAAAGCAAAGCTTTGAATTATATTTTATAAAGGAAAATCATTATGTTCTACATTTTTAAAAAGCTGATTTTGAATGTATAAAAATTACTGTTAAATACATGTATATAATACCATATATTATTGCTCTATTTGTCTTATTTCAATGTATTATTATGCAGCTCATCGTCCTAATCATTGGAGCATTTTACAAATAAGTTTCTTATCCTCAGTCGTGAAAGAACAAATGGGATAATCGATGCTAAAGTATTTGGTACGGTTTTTGTATAATTTTAATCCCGTAAATATAAAAATATTTTTCAATACCACATATATTTAATTTGAATTTGTGTTCAGATTGAATTTTATTTAATCCCAGTTTCAAGGATAACTTTTAATATTTCAATAATTGATTTCAATATTCTAATTGAATAAAAATTATTATTTTTGGATTCAATTATTTATTACTCTTGTTATACATATTATTATTATTGAGATTTCATTTCATGATTGACAGGAATACAATTAATTCTTTTTAGAATGAATTGGCATAATATAACTATATTGAAATTCAATACTTATTTTATATTGATTGTCATTTCAGTAATTGTGAAGTATTAAATTTCAATACATTTCTGGTGTGGACTTATATACAATCCAAAAAAAATTGAAATTTATTCCAAAATTTTCAACCGTGTACTGATTCCAAATATTGCTCTTCCTTATGAAGAAAGTAGTTCTCCATAAAGGACTCATCGCAAGTTCTGATAGATCGGTTAAGGAGAATTTCCCCAAGTACCGATACCTGGTACGTGCCAGGCTTTCACATTCACACACTAGATGCTCCAGTGTTGGCTCAACATTCTCATCACCACAGCGACACAGATCAGCCATGGGTATTCCCAGTCTTTCTCCATGCCTCCCAAAGGGACAGTGTCCCGTTAGGACCCCTATAAGTTGTCTGCAAATGTCCCTGTCCAGAGACAAAATGAAGCTAGAGTTCCTCATAGCCAGCAGCTTCTTGCTTGCCGGCATCCCGAGAGTTTCACCCAGGTACCCTCCATCTGTCTGAGCACTTCAATATCAATCATTCCCATTACACATTCAATGGGACATAGAACCGACTCGTCGGCCAGCTCTATGCTCATCTCCGACCCCCTTCTGGCGAGCTCGTCTGCCTTTTCGTTTCCAGGGAAGTCACTGTGACCAGGAATCCAACTAATCTTCAGGTTGTTATTCATACCCACCATCTGCAATATTCTTTTACATTCTCCCACAAGCTTGGATTTAGTAATGTGCGCCTCAACAGCCTTGATGGCAGCTTGGCTGTCAACATAAATAGTTATTGTACCATTCACGCACTGTTTTCGCAGAATTATTTCAGCTGCTTTTGTCAGCGCAAAAATCTCGGCCTGAAACAAGCTCGAGCTATCCGGTAGCCTGAACGATTCCATAATGTCAAGGTCGCAAGAGTACACTCCGCCCGTTTCGCTTTCCGTTTTGGAGCCATCAGTGTAGATAGCAAACGTGTCTCTTGCGATGATTCCAGATCGCCACTCCAGCCTGGTGGGAATGGAGTGGCTATCTGTGAATTGGGGTTTACTAGTCTTAAAACGTGAAAATACAAAATTTCAGGATAGACAATTTTTTTTATATTTCAGGTCGATAACAATATGTGTACGCAAAACCGTTTGAAGGTGCGTAGCTCACAAACCCCTTGAGATATTAAGTTGGAATGTGTATGAGGGGGGAGGCGGGGTAGCGATTTAGATGAACAATTTTGGTTTCTAGATCTCAGGAACCGCTTATGCTAGGAGGCTGAAAATTGGAACTTATGTAAAACTATGATAGTGGACCCAATTGCAAAAAATGGTCGATATAGGTAGAGGGGTGTGCGAGTGCGGGGGAAATCAATGCGTCCGAAACGCTTGAAAGCTGGGATTGAAACATTCTAAAATTCATATCTCCTGAACGATTGATGTCAGATGGCTGAAACTTTTTAGTTGTCTTAAGAGATACTAGGAGATTAGAAAATTGTTTAAATTTTTAAGGTGGCTGATAAGGTATGGGGGGGGGGGGCTGAAAAACTTTTAATTACAATATCTTCCGATTCAATTGTGCCAGGAAGATAAAATTTGGTTTCTGTATATAGAATTACCGGTGGAGTCTACTGAATATAACATTTTTGAGGGTGGTAGTAAAGCGCGGAAGTGGGGGGACAGTCATTTTTCAAAAAATTAAATTTTTATATCTCAAGAGCCGTATCAGATATGGTCTTAAAAATTTTACAGGAGTTATGACCAGTAGACCTCTAGCGGAGAAAAAAAATTTTGAGGGTGATCGTACGAGGGGGTGGAAATGAAAAAAATCTAATTTCAATTTAATTTCTCGAAAGCCGCAAAGGATAGAAGGCTAAAAATTGAAAACTGTATAGAGCTACTATAGAGACATCCCAGAAAAATAAATTTTTGATTGGGGTAGCAAGGTACCGGGGGGGGGGGGGGGGTTGTTTTTCATATCTCAGAAACGGCTTATGCTAGAAAGTTGAAACTTAGTACCCATATGTAGATGTGCTACTAGAGTAATTAAAACTAAAAAAGTAACCTACACCTCATCTTAGCATTAAACACGTTTCGGACTTCTACCCATAAAATAATAAATTTGCACCCAGACTGTTGCCGATTTTTATTATGTATTTAATAAAAAAAAATTGTTTAGAAAGTAAAATCTCTTGCGCGTTGTCCAAAGTTTTTTTTAAATTAAACCAAAGTTATTCGTTAAATTGGACATGCCTACAAAAATGTTTTTAATCTGATTGAAAACATTTTCTTTATTTAGCTTCAGATGAAATTTATCATTCCTTGAAACACACACAAATATCTTTTTAAAAGCGAAAGCATGACCTGATTTCTGATGTAATGAGTATGAAAATCTTTTTAAAAAAATAGACTATCAGTTTTATAAGTTCTTTTACGACTGTGTTCCTTACATCTAAACAACAACTTCAGCATCCAAGATTTAATAAATCGCTATCTGGCGGGGTATGTTTTCTTGGCAATAAAAAAGGCAATATAGTCGACTTGCAGTATAACAGTGAAATATGCACGATGTAATGTGTTTTTTTGTTCACACATAACTTTAAACGAAAATCCGCGAATATGGAGATTCCCTGGATATAAATTGCCTTTTGGTCCTGTTTAGCATCATCTCAGGTAATGCGAAGGGCGTACAGATAAAAAAGAAACCGCGTATCCTGTAAACACGGCAGCCACGGATTTTTCATATTACTGAATTCGTGTTTATGGCAGACGATAAATACGTAAAGACGCTTGAAAAGCTCGCACTTTAGGCTAAACTCATTTGATATTCACGAAGAGCTTATTTAGATATCGTGTTTCGTACTTATTTACCTTAGATTTAGAATTAGACGAGATGCTGTGAATAGTACAAAGAATTCAAAATCTTTATACTTTCAGAGTAGGTACTCGTAGGAAGGTCTATAAAACTTTTCTATTCTTTTCATTCGAGAAATGTAAAGAAAAGCGCCATATCCCGATATTTTGATCTGAAGTCGTTTTCCGAGGGAAAACAACGCTGCCGTCTTTGGGCACTTGATGAACAAGTGCATATATTTTGAAATCTTCAGGAATAGAAGTATGACAGACAGTCGCATACACAACCGAAATAAGAGCACAGTCAGTCATACTCATTTTCGAACAAGGCTTTTACAAAAACCAAGCACAAAACTAATTTCGATATTATGTTCTATGTCGCCACTAAAAAGCAATGCATATTGGAAATTATTTTATATCAAAAAAATTCAATAAAAAAACTTTAGAATTGTCTTCCTTAATTGCTTGTTATACAGCAATAGCTTGTTCCCTTCTCGATTTTTGAACTACATGTGTTTCTCGGTCGACTCATCCATTCCTGTGATTGGATACATTTCGAGCTATTTCCCACGGAAGCAGCAAGTAGACACAACTGATGCATTCTTCGATTTTATGCGAAAAGATTTGACTTTAATATCTCGAAAGCCGCAAAATGATACAAATTTGATACTTGGAACTTACGAGTATCTATACACAGAAAGCGAGTGATGAGAGTTTAGAGTGACACTATCTGAAAATTATATTTATGAAATGTATAATATTATACTAGTAAGTTGAAACTCTACAAATATATATATCTAATATGCTGTGACGCTAGATGGCGCATGAACGTTTAAGGGGAATGAAAAGTTCAAGTTGTTATACCAACTTATGGTAGAAAATTAGTTTACCAGGTTAGTGCTACGACAACATAATTTTTGACCTTAGGCTATGAATCTATACTCAGAAAAAATATCTATGTTAACGAGCTTCGAGAAAAATATTTTTGAAGAGGCCAAAGCCCGATTTGTGCTGTCGCGCCATCGAACAAGCAATTATCGCACATCTGTTTTGTACAAATAACAATGCGACCGACTGTACGTTCACCGATTCGGTATACAATACTATTTCATTAGAAGGATTTCCGAGATAACTATTTCACCAACGTGACTAGAAAACTTTGCTTGTGCGAAACACTGGAAAGAAGGTCGTCGTCAGTAGGATCCAACTTTCAAGGATGGGCCAAAGTTAAATCGTTGTATAAATATACCTTCTAGGATCCCAAGGATGTCGTTCCATGTAGTTGGTACGTGAAATCGTGAACCGGAAGAGGAACGTAAACAGGTGAAATCTTTCTACATTCTGTCGAGATACGACATTTGAGGAAAAATAAAACTTTCATTGCTATGTGTAGGCTACATCTTGAAATATTTTTTTTTTGAGGCCGATTGCTTAAAGTGTTAAAAGAAAAGCTGATTGCCACTGGTATTGCTCGAGGCCTGAGGTGAAGTAGGATTTAGTTTGAATAATTTTCCGGCTGACTGAAAAGGGTAAAAAATTATACATTTTCGAGGAAATTTTTTATTAGGGTCTTATTGCCAATATCACTGTATAGACTTTGATATGGATTCGTCATGGCTGGCAGGTAACGTTTTCTTGGGTGGTGGTTAGGGCAGTATCAGTCTAAGTAAATTTGCCTTTTTCATGGTTTCGAAGCCTAATGAAATCAATTACATGCTAAACTCTACTTTGAATACTCGATGTTTAACTCTTTTGTTGGTACGAGGGTGAAGTATTTCTTTGAAGTAGTGTTGACGATTTGGTTTAACGACCGGTATGTTATCAGATCACGTTTTATGATCAAATTCATTTCTGTAAAGGGCTCGTAATTATGGGTACGCTTAAGCGGAGGTACTTTCCAACTGCATTTATTTCTAATATCATTGTTATCAGTTCGGAGTTGAACTCGGAGAGTCTGAGCTGTGGGTACTACCTCATTGCTATTGAAAATTCACTCGGATATCGCGTTATCAGAAGCTAGTCAAGCGTTCCCGTGCCGAGCTTTTATACTACATGTGTGATGTATCGCGAGATCTCGAGTACATTCAATGGTATATGTGAAATATGTGTGAAGAACTTACTCCGTTGTTCTTATTCCGTATATATTGCTGGAAATGTCTATGCCTACATTATTTCATTTAGCGATTAATGTTTCCAGGAAAATACATATGTATATATTGAAATATTGGGCATTGAAGTACTGTAAATGTCGCATGCACCAAAACTGTATGACTAAATGTAAAGTAGCTAATTATGATGAGGATATAGATACATTTAGGTTAACACATATGGAAAGTTATTTTACTAGTAAAACATATCTATGTCAGTGATTTTAGATTTTTTTTTCTGCTTTCCATATTTAACCAGACGAGTATTCAGACACGTTACATGTCAGCTCATCACGGTGTTACATTTTAGCTCTCTAGCGAAATGAAAACTTTTATTTTGCAATTCACATAGCAAAATATCTACTCAGATTTCCTATGCGTAAAATGTATCTAAGGATGTGTGTGTCACAAGGGTTGATATGATTTTGATCAGGATGTGTGGTGGATACGATATGATGTTGAGGTTTCTGGAGTGACACAGATATTTGAAATTTTAAACAAGTCAGGAGCTGTATATATTTCGATGAAAAGCAAGGACATTTCCATATTCGGACGAATCTAATGTATTCATTGGTATCGAGAAGATGCTTCTACTAGGAGAAGGACGAGATAATACATGCATTAGGTAAAGTTTAAAAAATCACATTCAAATGTAAATTATATTAGAGCTACATCGTATACATATACGAGCTAGAACTATTTATATTTTTAATGGATTTTTATACACAATTCCGAATGATTACCCACATCAATTTACTCTAGAACTTTACTTTAACATAATTCTCCAATTCACAAAATTCTCATATTTTACTAACCCCAAGTAAAAAACCACTAAGACGTAATATGCGTTCATTGAAAAAGTTTTCATTTCAGCGAATAATATCCTTTGTCGAGTGCGCCTTTCACAACATATATGAGCCTAGAAAATGAGTGAAAAGTTTTCCGAGTGAAAAGTGCTAACGCTGGCCTTTCCATTATAAAATTGGAAATATCTTAAAACTTTGCCTAGTTTGGATGTGTAATGAATATATGTTATGCAGACGTAATATGTACGTATGGAAGAGATACATGCCAATACAGGCCTCTGTTTATGATACTATGAGTTTCGATCCAAAAATTGGGAATATCCTTCAAAGAGCTCTTGTATGAATGTAAAAGGGAAGTTGTGCGAAAGAGTTTAAACTTTTCAGGAAGTCGTAAACGACATGAAACTTGACTCCCTCCAACCATACAAATGTTCTTAAAAAATCTGTGCTTTCATTTACCAAAGCTCTCTATTATTGAAGAACGTTTGGATCTAAAAAGCGAAAATTATTATATTAAATTTAAGTTTGAAATATGAAATTTTATGTATCTTCTGTAATTTTTCAAGGGTTGATGATACGGCATTGAAAACGGAAAAGGGTCTAGCAAAAGCTGAAAACTGACAACTGTAGAATCCATTATTAATTTGTTCCTCATACGCTTTAAGAAAGCGGTAAGCTACGCATATGAAATTTTCAGGTCCGATAATATTAATAGGACTTGACATCACTAATCAAGAAAATTTGTCCTGTTTCAGTTCGTCTAGAGTATCACAATTAGCTACGACCTAACAACAGTGTAAATGGATAACAATCAAATACAATTTAATATGATTGCCAAATTTAAAATCGCGATCATTGTTCTCCTTTTTTTAATCAAACCACGTAACGGGATAGAAACAGAATCCTTAAAAATTTACTTTATCACCAAAAATAAATGTAAAGTGTTTGTAATTTGAACTTTACTCCTAGCGAAAGAAAATTAACGAGCCGCATAATATTTCCCTACAGTTACAATAACCTCTTTGCGAAATTCGGGATATTCTTCCTGTCGTACACGGGAATTAGGAAATCAAATTAAATTGCTCGCCATTTGCCACCATTTTTTATGGATATTGAATGTGACTCGCATAGGCACAAGCGTTTCAAGAATATTTCTGCCGGGACTTGAAACATAGACAAATCGGCCAAGCGTTGAAAAACGTCTGGAAAGATTACGCGTATTAATGAGAACTGCTTAGGACTTGAACGGATAAAAAATTCGGGGATTTGGTTTATGTTACGATATGGATACAGCAGGAACAGGGTTGCTGGTACTTTGGAATTATTGGTTTTTCCTTACTATTTGCGACCTTTTCTGAAACTTAGCAGGGGAAAAAATGGCATGTTGACCTATTTTTTTCTCTCGGAATTTAATAAATTAATTATTGCTTAGACTTGTAAACCTGAGTCACCTAAAATGAATGGAGTTGTTGACTTCTTCATAAATATTTTTAAATTTTTTTTTAGAGTGTTCTTGTATGTTTTGTCATATCTAGGGGATCTGAGCCATACCTTTTTGAGTTCGAAATCATAAATAACATCAAATATACAATAAATAGTTCATCAAATCAATCGACTTAATAAAATGCTGTTGGAGTACGACGACAGGATGAATTTATATGGGGACAACTGACTTCGATAGCAGTCTATATTTGGGACGAACCCCTTAATGGCTTCATGAATAAAACATTGGAGACAAAGTAATAAACTGAATAAACGATTGTATGGTGTAGGTGTGGATCCAGCATCCAGCATCCAGCAATATATCTAATACGACTTACACACATGTATACAAAAGTTATACCGGATCTGAGGTTGCATCTACATTCTCGTTGTGACTGTATATACAACGATTTGTTTTAAATTTATTACGGTTATGACCCTATTAACAACTTTAATACCAATTCAATTCGATTCATAAACTAGGGGTTAAATTTAGTTAAATTTGCGGCTAACTGCTAAAATGTTTATTAGGTATAGAAAAATTGGTCATCCGTTATGACATATTATAAAATTATTATCATTATTACCACCTCAAGAATAATATCTCAATTGAGGTGGTTACAGCCAGAGTGGGCCAACAATCATTTTTTAAGAAACTGAGTTCAATACAGAAATCGATTTGTCAACCACCTGGCCAAACGACCAGAGTGGTCAAAACAGTATCCAATTATTTCACCAAGTACAAAAAATTAATTGAGTTGCATAATATGTGAACTTTTTGAGTTCACCAAATCTTCAGTTGCCATTATTTCGTTTGAGCTTCTGGTGGGGATGGCCCACTATTGTTCTAACCACCTCAATTGTGCACTCAAGCTACTCGGTATATACGCACATATTTAATGTGCTATTAGATCCATGCTCTGACAACACAAATCGCTAAGTCAATAAATTTTAGAATGAAATTGAGCTTTCTCAAAAGATCCAGTAAGATCTTAACCAGTCTGTATGGCTTGAACACACTTCGGAAAGAAACGGTATCAATTAATTTTGATAAGCTGATTGATAAAACACTGACAAGTAGATGAATAGAAGACGTGTGAAATGAAAACGATCAGTTGATTGATAAAGGCGAGAGACAGACAGAATGATGAATGAACTCGACACAGCGATACGTTGAATTAAGTTTAATTAAAGAAGCGACCTGACTTTAATCCAAATAAAAAAAAATTATAGGTATTTGAAATTTTACTCACAGCTTACAACGAGCTACATATAATTTTGCTGGCAATTAAGATTCTTATTTCCACATTCCAGTCTAACGCTCAGTATACATCAGTATATAAGATTATTTCGGTAATTAAATCAGATCTATACATTTCCAAGAATTATGATCTCTTAATTAATTCTGAAATCAGTAAGCAATTAGCTGTGTGGGAACATGTCCTTCTGACGTGGATGTTGCGCTGTAAATTAGCGTTTACTTTTGATTACAGGGAGTTTATTGCGAGCCAACCTCACGAGTTACGACATCTGGTCCTCAGATTACCGAACTTTAGTTACAAGCAGAATTCAGCTTGCATACTGCAGTTCCTAATATTAGAAATTTGTGGACATACATATGCTTCCTTCCTTGTTACTTAACGGCAAACAAACTTTTCGATAAACTTCGCCCACAACAACCGCGACTTCGACTAGAAAACTACTACAAGGACTCCTGCATAGAATCCAGATTGGTGAAAAGTTCGCGTGACTTAAAATTTTCGATACGGAAATCTTAAAGATTTTCCGATCGAGCTGAATGGAGAAGCCTAGAATAGCCTAGAGACAGTGCAAGCAAAAAACCTTTTGCAATTTATTTGGCAAAGGTTACTCTATGCCAAGTTATCATGTTTATTTGTGCATTTCCTATTTTACCCAAACGGTCGGTATACAGTTGAAAGATTTATGCTCTCTATGCTGCAGCACCATTTCTGCTTGAAAGGAAGCGACAACTTCATTCAAGTGACTTGCAAACAATTTCGGTACGATTTCAAGAATTCGAACGGAAGTAGACTCCTTCGCCTGTATTTATTTTATTTAGATGGGAGGACAATTTCAACAAGCTCTGCAAACAGAGCGAGGTAAAGTGGAATAAAAACAACATTTGGTGCATGCAGGCATACTGAAGTTTTTCCGGCCACGTGGAACACTCCTAGACTCTTTCTATTCGTTTAGAAAGACAAACACCGTAGCTTAACTTATTTGCGAGTTACGTTCGATTGTAGCGAGTGCAATGGTTAGCTCGCCGGTAACCGAACGGTGTATTATCTAACCACATACGTTTTAATTATAGTTCTCAGGTACCCATTTTATTTATTTCTTAGGCCCTAATTTTATTTAATTTTTATGTTCTGATTTCAATTATGTTTCAGTTTTACGACCTCACGTGTTTAAGGATGAGCAGGTCTATCGGTCCTATATGAATAGTTCTTGAGATAAGAGAGGTGATATTTTTTAGAAAAAATTGTATCCTTCCCATTTCAATGGTCTACCGCCCTCTCAAAAAGTTTATATTCAGTGTACTGCACTTCTACATCTTTACGCAAAAACCAAGTTTCAGCTTGATGGTATAATGTTTATGTTTATGTTTATTTATACACACTACAAGATTGTATATCTTATGTAAAAGTACATTGAAATCAAAATAGAACTCAATAAATTAAAAAAAAAGGAATAATAATATTATAAGAACAAACAAAATAAGAAGAAAGAAAAGAAAAGATAGTTAAAAAACAAGAAATAACAGTAATGATAGTATACAATAGTATTGTATAAATGAGAAAAAATAAAAATAAAAAAAGAAATTGATAAACTGGATGAGGTTCTACAGAGTCGAAAAAAATAGAATTAATTATTTAAAATAAAATAGAACTGCATAATAGGTGCTTGAAAGCACTAGAGCTGCCCGCGCGCTGAACATTGATTCAGGTAGATTATTCCAAATCCTAATCGACTGAACAAGGAAGGAGCTCTCACCAACTGACCTCGAATATCATGGTGAAAGAAGCCTTTGATGTCGCTTCGAGTTTAACGGTATTAAGCTATCTCTTAAATAAGATGGTTCACCTGTAACAAGAATGTTATGCAAGGCCAACAGGATTTTCCATTTCAAATAAATTGAGAGGGAGCAACCCAGCAATTCATTCCTGTAAGGAGAAATATGATCGTAGCGTCTCAAGCGGAATACAAAACGTACGCAATCATTGAAGGCGATGTCTAACTTTCGTTGGCAGTTATAATCGAATTTGGGAAAGATAACACTACCATATCTAAAGAAAGAAATTATGAGTGAACGCACCAACTTTAACCTAATTTTCAATGGTAGAATACTGGCAAAAACCCAGAGCCTACCTAAACCACCATAAACCTTCTTCAATATGGTAGATACATGAGAACAACAACTCATAGAGCTATGTAGTGATACACCCAGATTTCTGACAATGGAGTTAAAAGGCAGCGATGATTCGTTCAAGATAACCCTTGGAAGACGCTCCTCAAGAAGGCGGTAATCTTCGTAAAAGACAATGCACTGTGACTTCCGCTCATTAAGTTTTAAATTATTCCGAACAGTGAGATATCGCGTTCCAAAATGTTTACTCTTCCACCCCGCACACCACCTCCTACAATTTGTATTTCTAATATGATATTATTATTTTATTTTTCCACTCATATCCCAACAATCGATCACCAAGATTCAGCCTTGTGGCATGAATCGTTTAGAAGATATGAATTCTAAAATGTCCCGATTCCTATTTCCGAGCGTTTCGGGCGCCCAGTCCCGTACTCCTCCACTCAAGTTAAAATTTTTATTTGCAAATGGCACACTATTATTGGTTTCCACTACGTAGCACTTCACCTAGCACCCCGTCCACTGAAAGACATAATTTTCCGATTCATTTTGTAAAAAACCTTAAAACTATGAAAAGGAATGAAATGTGTGACATTCCATGATGTTACCCTATCCGCCCTACGTTGGGCGCGGAAAATTTAAAGTGTGTATGTTAAAACGGCGAGTGGGATGTAGTTTGGCTTATTGCAATATTTCAGATTCATTGAAGAAGTTGATAGTCAATCTGTTCTAGAACATTTACTGAGAAATTAAAATTTGGAATTATTATAGTTTGTGTCAAACTAGTCTTAGAACTTGTGAACTGATTGTTCCAGTATTTAGGTACAGAAAGATTTAAATATTAGATCCAAATCGTTCAACTGAGCCCATTGGAAATGGTAAAAGTTCTGTACAAAAGAAATAATAATTACCGCGGACTATAAATTCAAACTCATTTACTTTATAGCTAAATAACGCAATAAAATTTCGAAATGGCGGAATCTAGTTGTTTATAGTCGATAGTAGTGGCGTGGCAGTTCAGTTTCATGACTTTTCTCTTTTTATTCAGAAATTTTCATTTCGGTGGTTTTCTCTTCCGGTTTAATGGTTTTAAGACTTAAAAAAGCAACAACAACACGAATAGTTTAAGTGCAAAACCATAAAAACATCGCATTGGAAGCATTTCGAATCAATTACATCTGCCGTGAAGAATCCATTCTCTTCCGAATGAATTGCTTTCCAAGTGGAAGAGTCTGGGACTTATTGATTTCCTTAGAAAGCATTTTATGATAGAAAAAAAAAATAGAACTGGAACGTTCTCGTAAAAGTGTACCTTTCTCAGGATTAATGTAATTTAATCTTCCATATTAGGAAATACTCGTATATAAACCCACATATACAGCAATTAATTTCCTCTAACACTCGGATTCTGGACAATTATAGATCCAAAAAAGATAATTGTCTAAAGTTCTTCTAAGTTAATTAGAAATGCTATTGATTTTATTGATCTTCCGCCAAGATCACTTATTTCTGGTTCCTCTATCATATATTTTGGACATAAGGAAGAACCCAAACTGCTTACGAGTAATTTTTTTGCAGTTTCATATATACCCTAACACTTAGTTCTAAAACATCAAGAATGGAGGTCCTCCTCCTCCTTTAAATATGATCATGTTTATTATTTTGCATACGATAGGCGGATACGCGTTTTATAGCAATTTTTAAAACATTTAAGAAGAAAACACATATACCACAATTTAACTGAAAACGGGATGTCTGTTTCGATAATATAAAACTAAATTTTATAATATTTCATGCTCAAGTTTACGAACTTTATACGTTATTTATCTTTAATCTAAACTATTTTCGAAATTAAGTAATTTTTTGAAAAGTGGAACTAAGATATCCATATCCATGCTGATAACCTTCCGGTTCTACTACTCGCTAGATTACACAATCTTTAGATTTTACGATCCTGGACACTATATTGAAATGATAGTGAATAGTGCAATCAGATGAGAACATCTTCTCAGCAAACTGTTGGGAGTATAGAACTCGAATTGTGTTTAGTTTTATTTATCACTTAAATAGATACTTTGAGATGCTTCGAGACCGACTTGAAGTAAAGGTGGAAATATCGTGAAGGCGATGCGCGGCATGTGCGTGATTGTGTAATCGCGTCGCGCTTCCAAGATTGCAACATCAGTTATAGTAAGCGCGTTGGATCGCTTGCTACAAGTGTCAAATAATATTAACAAATACCAAAATATTTTGTTCGCAGCCAGTCACCGTGTTGCACCCGTCTTTTTTGCATGGGAATTCATTCGTGGTATTTGTTATATGACAGTTGTAAAAAAACGAAATAAAACCTGTGCAAGTGTCAAAATCGCATAACGTGCACCGAAATTATAAAATTGGCTATTGAAGCGACGCGCGAGAAGCGATACGATTTCACTATAACTGGTTACATTCACGAACATACATTCTAGTTAGCTGTCATCGCGTCGCATCGCTTCACTCGCGCGCGGTGCGTTCATTACAATTTCATTTTACGGACACGGTATGCTCAGACTTCTTAGGCTCGGTATTTCAATATAAAGTTAACTCGAGTGGTTTTGATTAACTCATAGTTAAAATATTTTTCCGTATTTCAATATCAGATAACCTACAAAGTGTTAGTAAAAGTTAACTCATACTTCAGGCATGAGTTAACTTGATAACCTAAAAAATTTGAAGTAATTTCTAAATTGACTGTAATTGTTTCTGTTTATTGAATTGTTATTTAAGTTAAGTTATTAAGTTAAGTATACTCACTTACTTACAATTTACAAACTTGAAGCCAAACGTTTTTGGAAATACGCTTAACAAGTTAACTGTCAGTCAACTGTGAGTTAACCTTTTGGTATTAGTTACGAAACTTACAAGTTAACTTCACATTGAAATACCGGGCCTTAATGATAAAAACTCAAACAACTCTTGATGAAATCTTCGCTCAGCTGTAAAAAGAATACTTAATGAGACTACTATCCGTTAGTAATAATTGTGTATTAATATGATAGAAATTAAATAAATGTTGTCTACTTATTATTACTTTCATAAATGTTAGGACATTTAAAAATTATTCCTTAAACGCAGACTACAACTTCCAGGACGTTGTCTTATGAAAAATGGAACTGCGTTTAAAGACACATTAAATTTTTTTTATATTTTATCATTCTTAAAAAAAAACAGAAGTAACAATAGCACTCTCCTATATATCGAATACTTAGTTATGCATTTAAGGTAAAGATATGTAAGTCTATATCCTTTCGGTAAATAAGAGAAATAAGACTACAGAACGTTCTGTTCATATTATAAGAAAGCTGGGGATTCGGGAAAGGGTCAAAATCTTTTATTCATGTTCACTTAGCCCTTGTCCTGGAATTTTTTATGGATATGACCCTAAAATACCAATAAAATAAGCATAAATGAAATCAATGTTAACGCAGTGAAATCATTCGAATGAAATTTCGCTTGAGAGCGAAAGGATACATAATAATTGATGTGCTTGGATAAAATGTGGATGTTCTTTTCAAAAAGGTAGAGGATACTATCGCAAATGTATTTAATAAGGGATGAAGGAAGATACCAAAAATATTTCAGAAATATGTCAAATTCGAGTCATATTCGAGGCTTATTGCCAATTTTAAAAAAAATCTATTAAAAGTTTGAATAAAATTGGATTGAGATTTAAGATAAAGAGAATTGGAAAATCAATGGATAACATTCTGTATCAATCAATCACATATGATACTAACTAACTTCCTATTTTAATTTAAGTCGAAAATAAGCAAAGCGTATGGTGTTCACATTTACATTGAGGTGAGCTTTTACGTGTTCAGCCTATTATGTAAACCTTGAAACATAATCAGATCAGATTCCAAAATCAAAATTTTGTAAAAACAAAAATATGGAAAATATCTAAATGAAAATTAAAAATATTTCCAAATCAAAATTTTCCAAGTAGTAAATAATTTTGAAAGGAAATTAACTTTTTTTCAAAAAGATTAAAAATTTTAATATTTTTATTTTCAAAAATCAAAATTGTTATAAATGGAAAAATTGCTAAATTTCACCAGAATCTAGTTTCCAAAAAAAATATCACATAAACGGTTTTTTTTTCAAAAAAAATAAAATTATTGGAATTGGAAAGTATGTCAAAAATCAAAATTTGAAGAGAATTTGAATGGCTGCTTTGTAATCAAATATAGAAAAATGGCTTCTTTAATTAATGAAACATCTTTTGTGTAATTTCTAACACAAGGCAAATCCTTTGTGCAATTTCATGACTAGTACGAAACCGAGTAGGTCGTATTCACTTAGCCTAAAGGCAAACAGGAAAACAACACAATTTACTCTAAGCCATAATAACGCTATTAAAACTGCACTATAGTGGTCTCGTTACAAATTGCTACTTCCTGTAATGTGCTTACATTTAAACAATAATTCAATTTGAAAGTGTGACAAAACATTTTCACCGAATATCACCAGCCAATTCTCCATTCCGCCTTCGAGACATTACCCACTCCAATTTGTCAGCCCGGGGGGTAAACTTTTCCTTTGCAAAGGTGAAAGTAGAAAGTATACAGATTTTATTTCATCCCTTTCAACATGCGACGAGAAGGAGATCCTTTCTCGCACTTGTTGATTGTTGTACAAAGTCGGGCTTTTAATTAAAAGGTCTTCCCTTCCATTCAGCCGCCGAAGTAATTTTCACAAATGCTATTAAAAACTAAGAGACCGCACAGAGTCTATACACCGCCCGAGTCTATGGATAACGAAAAATAATAATGTTTTCCATTAATTTCGACATTTTGTTGAAAATTTCAATTTTGATACCATCGTAGTCAGAGTCATCAATCTTGGGAGCTGGGTAGTGTATGACACTCTGGTTTGGCTTAAAAAATATTCTCGGTCTAGTTATGTCCTTAAACAACCTTATGTAGGTCAGACTTGATTGTTTTGTATTTTACGGACAGACGTGCGTAAATGTAGCCTCAAATAATAATAAAGACGATTATGACCTGAATTTAAATTTCGGGTTTTACATGTTTTTGAATAAGTGTGCTAATTGAGTGCTCAGTGTTTGTTATTTTGGGAAATTAATATATCCTTTGGAAATTATATTTGCCGAACTAAATAAATATGGGATGGGTGACAGATTTCATTATTTCTTTAAGGCTTTATTAAGGTTGATGAATCTTTGGTGATGTAGGTATATTTTTAATAAAGGAAGTTCTTTATATTCATAAAAAATAATGTCTATTCTTATGAAATAAATCCTCTATGAGAAAAAATTGTTCTAATCTTCTATCTGTTCTTCTGGGTAATTTTCGGTTTTAAGATAGGTACCTATCGGTTTCATGAAGCTGGATCTTTCTTAAGATTAGTTAATATATTATTCATGCGTAATATTAAAAAGAGTCTTATTCGCCGAACTCAAGCGCGTTTGAAGGCCCATATATCACAAACCCTTTGCGCTAATCATATAAAATTTTGTTGGTGGGTGGTCTCGATGGACCCCTTTAAGTTGTGATATTTTTGAAAGGGTGTGATGTGAGGGTGGAGGGGGGAGGTGATCGGGTGGAGGTGGGGTGATCGTCTTAGTCGAAAAAATTTTGTTTTTATATCTCAGGAACCAGTTATGGTAGGAAGTTGAAACTTGTAAATTATATAGGTATGTGATAGTGGATCCATTTGTGAAAAAATTGTCGATATCGGTCAAGCGTTGTGAGAGCGAAGGTGGGTAGGGGGGAAGCTGAGTTCGGTTTTTTCTAAAATCCATATCCCTTAAGAACCGTTGATGATAGTTACAGCTATATTGGTGGTACGTTCTAAAATATATTTTTTTATAGCGGCGGTATGGTACGGGAGTGGGAGTTGTTTTTCTATCTCTTGGATGGCTTATGCTTGAATCATGAAACTTGCTGGGTATATGTAAACTATTTCAGATAAACAAAAATTATGAATCCATTGGTGTACGGAGGTGGGGCAAATATATTCTATATATTTTAACGAATTTCGTCGTATTTCTCAGGTTTTCTGAAATATTGAACTACAGATTCTTTAGATAAATGACGTTTTAGGATTTTTTTAAGTAGGACTTATAAGAGATCGAATCGGTTTTTTCTTAATCATTTGCACGAAGATTTGACGAAATTCGAGACAATCGGCTAAAATTCGATATCTTCGATATTTTTACGCGTCCTGGAATATAACCGAATTACGTAATTCATGTGTTAAATATTTCAGTGGCGCAAGCATTCTATCGCACCCCAAGCTTGGCCCAGACTATTGACATATTAATTATCAAATACCATTAAAATAGTAAACAGTCGATATTGCATCCAGACTAGAGTATAATTATGAATAAAAATGATTATATAATTAAATAATTTCAATTTCATTAAAATAAATTGTTATTTATAATTTAATTTTTTAACCAGGACGGGGACGTGATGCGCCGCAATCACGTGCAATTGGCACAAATGTTAGATTCATCTGAGCATAACTTTTCCATTGGAGGTCAACAATTGACATTACAATCACAATTGTTCGCGAGAAATACGTCATATTAACCACGAATCTAGGTACCGCATGGATTGATAACGTGATCGGCTTAAACTGAACATAATTTCTGCATTTCGAATATTGAGAGCCACTGATTTACCTGCTTTTACATCAGTTTCTATCCCTCAAATTATTCTTGCAACTAAAACAATCTGTAGGCGATTCGAACATGTTATCACATTTCACTTCTAACTGATGTATTGCCATAAGATCAGCATTTTGTTTTTGTTATTGATATTTGTATAATAATCGCAATTTCAATGAATTTCTAATCCATTAAACAGATCTTTAGTGAAAATCTTTAGTAGCTTTGTAGGTACCTAGTCCAGTCCAATCATAAATTTTCTTAGGTGTTACTACACATCAGGCAGGTACGATCGTTATTCATGGTCGTCGCAGTATTGATGTACCTGGTAAGGCAGATCGGCGCTTATTCACCGATCATATAGTGGGTCTTAAGTGTTTGGGCGGAAAAGTGTCGGTTTTGTCAATGTGAAAATATGAGTATAATAAAAATTTATAAAATTATTCTCACTTTCTTCATAAATTTATTTAAAGTGTGCAATAATTTTATTTCGTTGTAAATTAGTGTTTATTAAATTCTTGCTACCTATTATTTTTGATGTTGCTGTTTATTTTCGTAAGTGAAACGTGAAAAAATTTCAATTTTACACAAATTGACACGTGCGCAGTTTTTCATGAGTGTTTAGTTCATTTAAGTGATGAAATTCTTTAAATGTTATATAATTTATTTTAATTATTCGCCTGGAAATTAACAAGTGTCTACAGTGATTAGTTTAAGAGAAAAAAACGCAGTTAATCAAATGGTGGTGATGAGAATGCTTTCAATTAAAATTTGCTCAGTTAACAACAATATAATCGAGTACAATGCATTTTTATTGGATATTCCATTAGACAGGTGATTCCATACTATCGTTATATTCATAATGAATCTCATATAGTGTAGTGAAATAAAATTGGAGGGACGAGACTAAGAAATTATTAAATAATTAAGGACAATTTAGTTCTTGCTTCAAGAACAATTATTCAATATAGAGAAAGCATAGAATAACTTAGAAACCATGCAGTGAAAATCAATGAAGTCATGTGGTACGTTAATCCGAAAACAATTAATTATTAAACACATATAAAGTGCACGCACTCAGTGTCAATGTGTTTGAATATAAGGTCTATCATATTATGCATTATGTTAAAATGAAATATCTGCTGTTGACATACTTATGAAAATATGCATGTTCGGTGTATGTACATTGAACCGATATATGAAATTATGAACCATAAATTTATTGTACTCGCATATTTGAATATAAACTTTTCTTCAAAGATGACATTTGATAATATGAACTGCTGTTCGCCAATTCAGGCAAAATCTGGGTAGCACCAACATGGAGTAACACTGTTGTGTCAGAAAAAATACAAAATCCCTGTATTGTGGAATTAGAGATCTAAACTTAGATTGTCGGTGTCCTATTTCAGGTATTTTATTGGCCACGTCTTCGGAGCGAATTCAGAGGATCTTTTCTTTAGTACAGACATGAGGTCAGTGGTAAGAAGCAATATCTGAAAAAATTCAAGTGCTAGGTGTTGTAGAATCAATGCTTGCTAGTTTACTTTCCACAATTTCACGGTGAATTCAGATCATCATTTTGGTAGTTGCTACATATATGGCCGCCACAGGTGAGCAGAAGTATCGACAACAATTCGTTGTTTGTATTCTCATTGGTGGAATCTCACTCCTAAAACTTCCGTTACTATCTTATTCGCCACACTTTAAAAAAGTTTGCGTAATTATTTTGGCTGTTCAGACATGTGATTTCATTTATCTGCTTACTATGGAAAATGAACGTGTATAGGAATTGAGCGGCCCAGGTAAAATGTTTAGGGAGCCCAACTAGCAAACTAACTTCCATAAGACCTTATCGAAGCTATTTTCCTACCTCGATAAAGCTTCGATAAGGTCTTACCGAACTAATTTGGCGCACATTTCCCCATGTTTCAACAGCAACAGCCAAGCGCCAACAGTTGGTATAAGGCCTTATGGAAGCTGTTCTTGCTTCCGTACGGAAGTTCACATTGCTTCCAAACGAAGGTTATGACTTTCACGGGAAGCAATACTTCGAATGGAAACTTGAAAAAAAAACGAAAAATAATATTCACAATTTTTTTACTTTTGCTTTTTAATAATTATTATTATTTGTTTGAAAAATGCGAATTGAATTTTACTTATACCTTGCTCACTCTCGGATTCGAACCACGGCCCCGTCACACATTAGTCCGCTACGCTACATACTAGGCCAATCTACAACATTCTCGTAATAGGGTTGAAGCCGAATTACTTGATATTTCCAATTGGACATGTCGAGCAAAGCTCGCTCGTAAACCTCCATAAGACTGTTGGTATTTACTTCTATAAGGCCTTATAGAGGTTATTACCTAAGCAATGGCTTCTGAAATGTCCAGCCTCTGCTCGCAAGTCTTACGGAAGCTTTAGCGAAGTTAAAAGTTTACAACCTGCGCTCAACAGTCTTACCGAAGCCATATCGAAGTTAAAAATCCACAACCTGCGCTCAACAGTCTTATCGAAGCCATATCGAAGTTATAGCCTCCGGAAAATCAAAATGCGAAGTTTGTTTGCTATAGTTAGGAGAAATGTCTGAAATTACGAGTATAGCGACTATCTCAATAGCCGGCTTCATAAATGTATAAGCGTATGTTGCCGTCACGTAAACTAATTTTGATAAAAAAAGTTTAGAAAAAACGGAGTCCAATTAGTTTCTTAATTTGTAACTAAAATGCGAAGGTTAGGTGAAAATATCTATCAAATGTCAAATTTCTCATTATTTACGGCTGTAAAATTTAAATTATGTCCATTTGTATCCAATATTTTTTTTATTTCTTCCATCTCTTTGACTTCATCAGTTGTCGTAAAACTAGTCAAGCTAATCCAAGAGACCAAACAAAATTTAATTGGAGCAAGATATTCTTTCACGTGAAGCCATGAACTGTTACAACTTGACTTTAGATATAGACGAAGCTGACTATTGGAACAGGTCCTTAGTATTGTCTCCACATATCAATTTATTTTTGATATTTTCTGCTTTCATTAGGTCCTTAGTAACTTTGAAATATTGGTCACCTACGACAGTATAGAACTATATGTCTTATACCATGGATACACTGCTTTATTGATATCATATAATATCGTCAATACCAGCAGTGTATCACCCAATACTAAGCATATACGAGATAAACGAACTGGTATATATCTAGTATTGAACGCGGTTTCATGGTATACAAATGCGATAATTTTAGCTAGTATACTATGCATTTTACTGCTAGTAATGTCATTCCCCAATTGTGTGGCGAGTACCGCACCTAAATGTCGTTGCTTGCTTATATCAGATACTGTCAAATCATACCATATCTACATACACTGCACATCATATATGTAGCTAGTTTCAATACTACGATTTCAACACCATGGTTTGTAGCTGTGAATCCATGGTATTATGCACTACATACATCAAACTTGCCGAATTTTCCATAAATTGCATTATCGTGCAATTAGCACGAACCCGCACAGTATGGATGGCAGTAATTTCCGAAAGATAGCGCTCTAATAGTAACCCAAAAATTGTCATAAATTTATTTTACATTCTCTTCCGTTTCATACGAAATATGCCGGTACCTAGGGCGAAAAACTGTTGAAAAAGTGAGAAAAGTTTTTTTGTCACGAATTTTTTTCTCGTTTTTCGGGTTAGAGTATGCAACTTTTCCTCAATATGATTCTGGATGGCTATAATTTTCTTCGAGAAGTAAAATGATTTTGCATTAAAGTCAAGATTGAAAGTTTTCAAGTGGTTTCTGGAATTTATGTATGGATTTTTTGAATGCAAACTACTGTAGCCTGATAAAATGGAAATTTTCTTGCATTATTATCAGTTTTGATAAGTAGAGTGGTATTCTTCTTTGCAGGCTCGTATAATAGTTGATTCTTGTTGTTTGGAAACAACTATTTAATGTTTTCGTTTGAAAAGTTTTTGAGTTGAATACATACCTCCAGAATGTTCTTTATGCTTCACTTTTAAATTTATAGAAATGTGTGGGAGCGGAAAACTTTATGATTCTTTTAAGATACTGAAAAAGATACTGAATAATTTATTTTTTTCATTCAAAAACTTGAACTCGAACAATCGTGACTGCGGTTGGTTTTTGTAATATAATTATTATTTTGATGCAATTTTGCTATATATATTATAATAATATATCAAAAATATTTACCGTGTGTTGAATACGGAATGGCTACAATCGATAAAGCTATGAATTTGAGAAAGTATATATTTAGTTTAATTTCGGCATGGGGCGAGTTTTTATTCAGAAATAATTATTATTATTGAAAAATTAAGTCTTATCTTAACATTTTTATTTTCCAAAAATAATAATATTAGTAGTAGACGGGGAACCCTGCTCATAGAAAATAATAGACAGTACTAAATGCGTGATATTTTTTTTCAATTTTCCCATATTTCTGCTGTAGTTATTGTTAGCAAGCAATTATGAATGCTTTTTAGTACGTCTCGGAACTAGTACTACATATTTGCCTTAGGTTAGTTTGAACTAAGGAGGCACTTTGAATAAAGTTTTATACGAATCAACTAGATCAGTCTCTATCCGTTCACTGTTCGAAGCCATCATAAAAGTATATTTTATTTATTCTCTAATGCCTACTCGTTATTAAATCAAAAATGCTTAGGGCGTTACATGATACCGTAACCGATGAGTGTTCATATGCTTGAAATGTACTGCTACTGATGTACAAACATTCTCTAGGACTACATATACACATCGCCCAACTATCTACAAAATAATGAAATTTAATCTAGTCGACAACAAAATTTCAGGTTACCGGCTAACGTTTATAGTTGCAATAGTCAAACTTATACGTTCCAAGTTATAGGCTCTTACCTTCGGGAGTTAATTTCTAGGTTCGTTAGTGTAAAGTAGGTTTATAGACAAATTATATGCTATTGAGGCGGAGTAGACAATTAATATGTGATGAAGTTAATAATTTTTAGATGTCTTTAATTACGTTTTGGTGACATTTTGTTCTGTCCTTGGGAAAATCTTAAATTCACTTTTCCAATTGAGCTAGATCAATAGCTAGATCTAACACAAGAAGAATATAAAATAGGATTTATATATCAAGCATTCACATTATTGACTTTATGTTAGATCCCAGTAGCATTGCACAAACTGTCCTTCACAAGTTTTATCTTCCTACGAAGATTAATTACAGTATGTTCATTTAAAAAACAAAAACCTTTATATAAAATGGTATGTATGCTCCGGTAAAATATTTGACCATAAAACATTTAACCAGAAATTTTAACAAAAAAATTCAGTCAAAAATTTTCAGCTGTAGTCATTCTCATAAAAATATACGATTAGTTTTTTTAATTTCTTAGTGAAAATGCCAAAATTTCGAATATTTGACCACAAAAATGTTATTAAGGGTTCATGCTACTTTGGACGCTCAAAAAAAGGCTATTTTTAGAATTTTTTTAGAGGTTGTTGGAACAAATATTGTTGGAATTCTACTCGAAAAGCAGTTGATTTATTTTATTTTCTTTTACTTTTTATAGTTTTTGTTATTAAAAATCCCCGTTAAACGCAACTGCCCGAAAAATACTTAAGTGACTTTCGGGATTGATTTAGTTCTGCAGATTCGTCTGAAACAAAAAAAATCAAGAAGTTTTAGATTCAGTACAACTGTTATTATGGTCGGAACTAGAAATTTAAATATTCACTCATAAATAACAAAATGGCGCACCTTTTTTCGAAAAAACACCAAAAAATGGTACATTTTTGACTGTTTATTGCAACAAAATAAAAAGTAAAAATGAAAATTTTGAGTTAGTTCTAGTTCCGACCAGAATTATGCATTTTAGGAATATATGGTTAAAATTTCATCAAGATCGGTTGAGTGGTTTCGAAAATTTCAGTCCCGCAGCATGACAAAATGTTGTTTCGAGAAAAACGCGTTTAAAGTTTTTTTTAAAGCTAACACAGAAGCTAGTTTTAAGAATTTTTTGGTAGTTTTTCGGCGTCGGAGAAGTGTGTGGAAATACCACCCGAAAATCCCTACTGGGATCGGTCGTTGCCCTGGTTACTGTCATTGAGAACATAACAGCTTAAATTCTTAAAATTAGCTTCTACGGTAACTTTACCATAAAAAAATTCAATTTTCACAAAAAAAAATCCTCTAATGCCGAAGAACAAGTCAAGATACTCATACATGAAGTAACATTTCAAAGCTGGTTGAAAATTTAAAAATGCGAATCTAATATGCTACTAGTTTTTCTTATTATCTTCGCGCTGCAGATTAAAGCTAATATTCGTTGATTTTCCTGTAATGATTTCTGTTGGGACATAAAGTTTGATGTGTAGTGGACTTGATCTGAAAACCAAATCTCTGATATGTCCATCAAAGATTTTTCCATTGTTGCCTGGACGGTGTTCTTCTTTTTGATATGAGGACCAGTTTCATCTTACGCCAAGATATGTGTATGTCACTCCATACATGACTTGTCCTGGATACATACTTGATAAAGTTGGTAAATGCTGAACTGGTGATTTAAATGATTTAAAACTGAATGAAATGCGTCTCTTAAACCTTCCGCACTTTTTCTCTTAGTAATCTTCTTACTCGGTATTGAGTGGATAAATTTAAATAATGTCGTATTCCATGCTATTTAAATTACCCTTGTGTTGCTGTTTCAGCAATTTTTATTATGCATGTCTGTACCCATAACAATTCTGCAGGCATTCACTAATGTCAAAGCATCATTTAAATTCTTCGACGCTTGCAATTATTCACGTACTTACTTATACTTCATACGCCTGTAACTTACGAAAATAATCAGTCAATCATATACTCGTGTACATTCTTAGGTTGGCCTAGCATTACATTGTTACATAATTTGATGTCTTTATTTGGAAAAGTTGTTGACCATATATGCGAAAGCCTCTCCGAAAACTCATTAGATACTTCAAGATTCTCTGGGTCAATGTAAGGAATAGCAAATCTTACTCATATTATTGGTCGGTAATACCAACTAATAAGTTGATCAGCTTACAACAGTAATTTGAAAAGTTGTTTGCATCATTAAATCATTAAAACCATTTTGACATAAAAGTGTGTTTGTATCTACGCGGTACGTAAACCTATTCGATGCTTCTTAGGCCAAGAACCCTTCGATCGCTTATAAAATTCAAATTTTATATCTAGGAACGCTTGTACTAGAAAGTTAAAGCATTTATAATGATAAGGAAGAGTTCTATATTTTTTCACTGACCATTAATTCTATAAACAAAATCATTCGAAAAGTTTTTATCAACACTAGAGACATTGTTCATATGGATGTTTTAATCAATATGATAAAAGTGTTGATCAAAATTTGTAATCAATGAATTCTTTTATTATTTGTCTATATTCCCATTGCATAGATTCGTAATATTAATTTTATTAATTAAATCTCATGAAAAATATTTCAATGACTTTTTAATGAAAGGCAATTCATTAATATTATGAACGTATTTCTTTCAGCGCAAATATAAAAATGCGTCTAGCCAGGAGCGTCGTCTCGAAAAGGATCTGAATTTTTTTAAATTAATTAATACATTAATTTTTTAAAACTATTAAGTGTAATGAACTATGCACTGCAACTGTAAAATATAATCGATTTTTTTTAAACTGTTCAGCTTTTACCATGCGACTCACACATACGTTCAGTTGATTGAAAAAAAGCGTCCTGACGAGTGTGGATCTTAACTGATTAGTTAATCGATAAAAAACGATAGGCTGCAGTGCGGATTGATAGAATGTGGATCGTAGGGTCAATTGATTTATCAATGGATACGATATTTTTGAAAGGCCTGTTTAATAGAAACGGTAAAGCTGTATAATGTTAGTAGCAAGTGTGTGATTTAAATATTAAGGATTTAATTGCAAATGTTGTAATAATTTGTTTTTTTAACATAGAATACCGCCGGAACGCTCAAAACAGTTTTTCATGGGGATAATATTCTATTTAAAACAATTTAAGAGCCAAAAAAGACCGATGATTCACAATGTCGCATTGTTCGTTTGACCATTACTTTTCCACTCCCCAAATAGACTAAATTCGGGCATTTGAATTGATGGGATCGAATCAATTTTCCGGCCATCTTCAATAAAACGGTCCGAGTCAAGTGATTTGTCGGTACTCGAAAGTTAAAAATAGCGAGCCGGGAAGCGGAAAATGAAATTTGAAAAAGACGACCACCACTCGTCTTCAAGTCTCTGTAGCTACGAATATGCAAATGTTTGACTCAGGTGAAAAATTGTCCGCATTTGCTAAGCGCTCAAAAAGAACACGAGACGAGGATTAAGGTAAGGTTTCGCGTTAATACGACCTCCTAGGAGTCTTAAGCACCCCCTGGTTTAACTGATAGCAAGGAAACGATTTTCGAACGTAAAACAACATTTCGCCCCCAATTACAGGGAATTCCCCTGTTAGTAAGCATACAACCCACACACAAATCATTGCACTCATGACTTCTGTGAAAAGGACTCCTGAAAGCTTTCGACGTCGCCGATTGTGGAGAAATGGAACTGTGCGTCGCCATCGGACCTGAAAGTTTCCCGTGATGCCCGTGCTTGTGACTCCTCAATGGAAAATGCGATTTTCATGGTTTTCCGTGGAGTCGGTTCGTGGACGGATTTTCATTGAGGAAAACTGCAAATTTTCTTCTATGCCGAAGTAGTCGAATTGTGGTCGCAGTTCGTTCGGGACGTTTTCTGTCCGGGTCTATCGAGAAGTTGGTTTACTTTGGAGTCCTTCCAGATACCATTGAGTAATTCTGCAGGATTGCATATTGTCCTGAAGGGAAGAAGGTGCCGAAGATGAAGGTGTAGCCTGTGATTTGCGGTTATCTTTCATATGGTTAGTAGTGTCTGAAGCGGTTTAAGTGAAATGTTTAGTACATAAGAGCTAGTGAGTTTAAATTTTGTGTGTGAGTGATCAGTTCTGCGATACAATCCTTTCTAAGGAAAGAGTTATTTTTGCCGGTGTAAATTTTTTTTGTGGGAAATAATAATATTTGTGATTGCCATCGTATAATCAGTTTCAGTGATCTTTAAGTTTTTCTGCTGTTTTTTTATGTTAAAGTTTGATGACTCATGAGTTGAGTTCCATTTAGTTTTTCATAAATTTTATCCAAAAAATTGTGCTGTTCCGGTGCAGCATTGCATTACTGATCCAGTACTAAGGAGGACCTTGCCGGTTCAGGATATGTAGCAAAAGGTATTTAGAGAAAGTTTTCAGGTTGAACTATTTTGAAACTTTTCCGTTTTGAAAAGCGTTCTGCAATAGAGGCACTTGTTATCAGGCAAATTTAATGCTTTTAATAAACTTTTTGCATAAAAAAGTGGATTATTGTCTTTGGGTTTTTGTTTTATCTGCCCCGTTTTTTTAGAGCAAATTTATATTTCTATCTGTTCAAAAGTTTCATAGATGGGACTCATGTGTTGAAGCTTCGCGTCCATATGTTAGGGATAATTCATTGGCATGATAATTATTTCGATCTGAATTTAACATGATCTGAAAATATGTAAGAATTTGATTACCTTGGTTAATATTTAACCGTACTTTTAATTATTTATTTTAATTTATGTACACTTCCAATTTTGTGATCTAAAACTAAGAATTCAATTCAATGGTTTCTTTTATTATTTTAACGAAAATGGAAAGTTTTATAGTACGGCTGCTGAAATAAATAAATAATAGTTTTTGACATAATTTCCTACATATTACTTTTGTTAATGATTAAATCAAGCCACGCCCAACATTTTGATATTTGAAGTGTACTACTAATAGAAAAAACATTAGTATCGAGTAGAATCATCATTGCTTAATCGTCAAATTTTTGTTTACCATATTATTTTATTTGCTCTAAGTACTAAGCCTATTTTGACAAAAACAATTTGACTGAATGATTTTTGATTTTTTTAGTCATATTTTTGACACCATGGCTTAAAGTGTAATATTAGCTTAAGAAAGGTTCTATGTATAATATTTTACGTTGATAGAAAATTTACAATCAAGAATCTTGAACGTACCATAAGTTTTCTAATAAATGGTACTGCGATCAATACGGTAGCGATCTTCGCTTATTTCTAGTCTGCAATTAGAGCGGAGGGAATCAATATTGAGAAGAATAAAGACTTTGAAAATGAAAAAATTTATGATAGTATTGCCTTTGGGTCGATTCCAAGAAAAATATAAAACTATTCTCTTTCTTGTCAAAGAAAATATTTCTCGAAAATATTTTGCGAGTACAGCTTCGATAATAATATCGAGTACCTACCAACTTGAAGTATAAAAGATTTTTACATCGACACCTTATTAATTTTTTGGTATGCCTACTATTACTTTACCTTATAGTTTCGGACAGAGTTTTAACTTTATAATGGTCAAATATTCTGTCTTGAAAAGCTACTCACAAAAGTCATGAAAATACATGGACACCTTATTTTCCAGATACCAAACTTTACTAGATTTGGCTTTACTTGATCGTATTAAAAAACAAGCGTTTCGACTAATTGAAAATGAAGCTGTTTCAGCTTCTATAGACTCCCTCGAGCATCGTTGAAATGTCGGGGTACTCTGTATGCAATATTGATATTTCCAAGGTAAATGAAATAAGAATTTAAAAAAAATTATACCACTCCTCTTACTGACCTCTCACGCATCCGAGTATTGTGTTAGTTCAGCCCCTTTCGTGGAGAAATTTTAGGAACTCTTTCATGCTTCAAATATTGGCAATATGGAACACACTGCCAGGCAATTTCTTTTCTGATACTCGTAAGTAAGACCTTCAACAATTCCAAAACTACGTCCACTGTCCCTTCGCACGCTCTCCGCTCTTTCTACCAAACTGAATTCCCTAAAACATCACTTTATCACCTATCTAAAGTATAATATGACTCTAGATTAAGGGGTAATCCGTAAAAAATGTAAAATCCAATGCCAAATCCACCTACTTCTGGCAGTGACCTTAAACTTCAAATCGAATGATTGTACGATGACTTCAAAATTCTTAAGCCAACTTTAAATTTTAAAAGAATATTTTTTTTACATTCAGTATAAAAAGGTTTTAAGTTATGATTCTTTAATAATCTCAAGTTAAATAAGTTACGAGAGTTTGCGAAAATATTGATGTTGTATAAATTGAAGTGAAATTTAAATACTTACATGCTTCTCAGTGATTTGACCCAGTAGATTTCATGTACCCAACTGATCAAAATAGTAATTAAAAAAATGTTAAAAGTGTCAATAAGTACACTAAAAACTAAAAGAGAAAATCGCGCAAAAAGACTATTAAAAAAGAGTGCAATAATTACAAAGTATGTTTTCAGAGGTAGAGAATGCTTTGAATTGAAATTGTATAATATTGCATTTATTTGGTGAAAGTAAGATGGAATAGATTTCAGTAAATTTTCTCCACTCTTTGAACACGCTACTGAACAAAACACAATAGCAAAACAAAACACAAAATTTATTTTATAGTCCTAATGTCTAAGCAATTTTTTAACTTTAAAGCTCTGTATTTCAAGAACGATTTTCAAATTACCTTTACTCTACCTCTTTGTTGAATAGCATAGTAGCTATATAAATACATATACCTACAGAAACTGCATGAAAATCTTTCTGAAAAATTGTATAAATATAAAAACAAAGATTTTCTTAGCATACATGTGGTAATCAAAATTCTGCATCTCTATCTAGAAAATTGACAAATTTATAATTATTGTTGAATAATAACTGAAAAAATAAAAACGTAAATAACATTTTTCTTTAAACCAATTAAAATCAAAATCATTTGATTAAAATTTATTTTGTTAATATTTACTTAGTATTAACTAAGTAAATCTCAACAAATTTAAAGGTCGACCATGCGTTTTTCGAAATGAGGTTGTTACAATATATTATAGAAATTTGAAAGTAATAAATCTATGTATAGAAAGGTTTTTAAGATATCGTGCACAATCAAAAATTATATTTTTAAAATATTCCTGGGCCCAAACTTAAAATTTTTGAAAGAAGTACAAGGGTGCACTTAGAAGGGTCAAAAAAGGTATTTGCCACCACCTCTGATAAGTACATATACTATAAAATTAGAAAAGGTACAATTTTCCAGCCAAATTTAATTGAACTAGCGTGCAATTCAGGTTTTCTATAAAATTTCTGCTTTCATGTTTTGGCTTTGATAGGTCACTAGTTCAAATCCGGCTCGACGGATCAAACAATTTTGAATTCTAACTTCAATGTTTTAAATTTTCAGCATTTACTTTACTCTCTGCGACCTAGGATTCCTACTGTGGAAATTGGCAAACATTTTTTGAAAGTTTCTTGAGTTAGAGAGTACTAAATCAACTGACTCTGCTGCAATGAAACGTTCGATTTCAATATCGCTCGTTTGGTTCATTGGGTTCAAATCTTGAAATCTAATCGACCAGTATGTTAGCTATCTTAAGCTTCTTGCTGGATCGGGTTAAGAACATTTTAGTCTTTATATAGTCCTTACGACATCGTCGAAAGGGAGTTTATTTCATATTTATTATTGTATACGTTGCAAGAAATTAAAAAGCACATGTTCTACGCGTTACAATTTTTTGAGAAAATGTCCTTCAGATACTTCCCTTTCCTAAATTTTAGTTTATTTCGGTGGCACGAATCTTTATAAATGTTCATCTAGCAATGAAAGAAACTTCCTTTTTCGAAATCCTTACTGTTTTTAAGAGGCAGTAGCTGTTCAATTACTCGCTTTAAGTATCTAATTAAACGGTCTCCATGTTTACTAGTTCTTAAATGGTTATAAAATATCGATTTCCACTTCGTGTAATTTAATCATAAAACTTAATGAATTGAAATTAATGAGAAATTCGTTGTTAATTTCAATTTAAATTCGTTTTTAGAAATTCAGCCACTAACTACCAATTGGATTTCGATTATTGCCAGGAAATAAATTTTACAATCTTTGAAAGCGATGCCGATAAATTTCTCGCTAGTTCCCCACGAAAAGGACTTAAGTTCCGATTTAAAACAACGGAAAAGTTCCTCCCACTCCTTGCTCCCACGATGACACACTTATTATCCGGTTGAAAATGTCGAATAGGAGGTTTAATATTCGAATTGATCCAATCACGCCTTATGCGGGCGTATCCTTTAAGTGTCAACGCATTACTTTAGTGAGATAGTCCAAAAAACAAGGTGTAGGTCGATGTTATAAAAAAATTCAAATGAGTATCATAAGACCTAAGTAAGCAAATAGTTATCGGGGTTACATCAAGACTATTTCCGCCTGGAACCTTAAGCTGTCATTTTGTGTCAACCTAGATAGCTGTTACAATGTACACGGAGTCGGAAAATTTAGGATGGTTTTTTATTCCCGGTTTTTGTATCCTTTTTTTTCCATGTCATTTTCCACGTGTATAAAATTATGCACGACAGTTTTCCACATTTCGGAACGAAGTGTGACCGAAGTAGAAGTATGAGAATATTTTGATATTCAGCCCCTTTAGCCTGGAGAAATTATTTTATTCAAGGGCCGTGGCTTGAGAGATGTCTACTTTGCCTTCGTGTTGTCAGTATTTCTGCTTCAACACTTTATGAGACGAAAAATTTAGATTTTTGTCTTCAAGTCCTTAGCATAATTTGTCAACATAAAATGATCAAAAAATGAGACGTGCTAAGAAGAAGCCTTTTATGCGGGTCGACAGGAGGCCGCATACTTTTTTGAGTGTTCTTCTTTTTTTTTTTTTTAAGTCAATGAATTTTGTTCCGAGAACTGGGATAATTTCATTGGGACAGTGAAATTGTCCTGGACTGCGGTTCTTAATTCATAGTCGGAATATCGCAAGAATAAGGAAACTTCGAATTCAAAGTTAAGATTTATAATTTTTACCAGTTAGCGGAATTCTTGAGAAATAAATTTTATGTAAGGAACGATAATATTTTTCAAGATATGTAAATTGAAACAAAAGAATTTCCTTTATGCAGAAGTCACTACTTAGAATAAATGGGCTTACTTTGTTTCTCGGTGCTACTGATTATTCATCGCTTTTAAACCAAATACTTGGCTTTTTTAAGGTTTGTTAAATTTTACACCCTTGTTCTGATTGTGCTTACGAGTATCATGAATCTTGATAATCTGTATACCACACAAAAATTTAAGTTTGAGCTATGACGATTTTTTAGAGAAATTATGAATTTATTGAAGACAGAAGGGTATACCTGTAGTAAGATCGCCTAGAAACTAAGGCCAAAGAGAAAATTTATTATCGCTTAGGTGTCTCATACATTTATGGACACATATTAGAAACATTTTTAAAAAATTAATAATATAAAATGATGAAACGATTATTTATAGCGCTCATAGATTTAAGACGAAAAGATTGCTTTAAGAAATTGAAAAAAATATTGTTTCGCTATATATATGAACATATATTTTGCTTACTCGACCTAATTAAATCGAAATGTGGAATTATAGTGAACGCGACGCGGCCGCGTTAACTTCTAAGAACTTTTTCATTTAAATTCCACCTTAATTCGAATAGCTACCATGCAAACTTCTTAAAAAAATATGTGCATGCATTTTTCAAAACCTAATTTAACTCAATTCGATGAATTTATTCCATACATAAGCTAAATAATTTCAAAGCTTGCCTCCGATCGTACATTTTCGCATTTGGCATACGAGGCTAAGAGTCGGTTTTGTGTGAATGGACTACAAGAGTAGTTACGGCGTCAGTAATCAGACAAAGTGGAAACCGCTAAGTAGCAATATCAATTAAATTATTTTCATTGTCTTGATTTTTCATTGGTGAACAAGTAAACAAGTTTTTCGTGTTTTAAATCTTATGAAGATAATGCAAATATGAATTGCATCTTTAATTTTACTTTTACTTTTACATTTATTTCTTTACTATTTTTAATAATAAAGTATTGTTATCGCCATGAAATTTCAAAAAAATTTGCTGCCCTGAAATTTTGTATTTTCACGTTTTAGGACTAGTAAACCCCAAAACAGCAAAAAAAATGTACGTCTGTCCGCCGTAGACGCCGTCCGTCGTCCGCCGTAGACGCCATTCGCCGTACGCCGTACGCAAAACCGTTTGAAGATGCGTAGCTCACAAACCCATTGATATATTAAGTTGAAATTTTTACAGTAGGTAGAATGGGTAAGCCCCTACGAGTGGTATCTTTTGGATGGGTGGGGGTATGAGGGAGGAGCGTTTTAGATGAAAAATTTGGGTTTCTATATATCAGGAACCGCTTATGCTAGGAGACTGAAAGTTGGAACTTATGTAGTACTGTGATAGTGGACCCATTCGCAAAAAATGGTCGATAGGGGTGGAGAGGTGTGCGAGTGGGGGGGTACTTGAAAGCTTGGATTGAAACATTCTAAAATCCATATCTCCTGAACGATTGATGTCAGATGGCTGAAACTTTGTATTTGTTTTAAGAGATACTAGGAGATTAGAAAATGGTTAACAATTTTAAGGAGGGTGGTGAGGTAAAAAAGGTGAAAAACTTTGAATTACAATATCTTCCGACTCAATTGTGCCAGGAAGATAAAATTTGGTTTCTGTATATAGAATTTACAGTGGAGTCTACTTAATGTAAAATTTTTGTGGTGGGAGGTGAAGTGTGGAAGTCGGGGGACAGTCATTTTTCAAAAAATTATATTTTTATATTTCAAGAACCGTATCAGATATGATCTTGCAAATTTTCCAGGAATTAGGGCCAGTAGATCTCTAGCGGACAAAAGAGGGTGTGGGTGTAGGGAGTGATGGTGGGAGGGGGTGGAAATGAAAAAAATCTGACCTTAATTTCTCGAAAGCCGCAGAGGATAGAAAGCTAAAAATTCAAAACTGTATACAGCTACTATAGAGATATCACAGAAATATACATTTTTGATAGGGGTAGCAAGGTACGGGGCGGGGGGTGGTTTTTCATATCTCAGAAACGGCTTACGCTAGAAAGTTGAAACTTAGTATCTACATATATGTAGATGTGCTACTAGAGTAATTAAAACTAAAAAAAAAATCGGCCAACAGTCTGGGCGCAGCTTTATTATTTTATGGGTAGAAGTCCGAAACGTGTTTAATGCTGAGATGCGCTGTAGGTGACTATGGGACTGACAACCTAAGGAATAACCACGAGGCTATTTGGAACGTTATTTTTTAGGTTGTCAGTCGCATAGTAACCTACACTGCATCTTAGCATTAAACACGTTTCGGACTTCTACCCATAAAATAATAAATTTGCGCCCAGACAGTTGGCCGATTTTTTAAATTAAGCAATGGAAGCTACGTGTAATATAGACCTTGTGCCACTATATGTAATGGTAATGGGTGGATTACTTTTTGGTAACATTGGAGAATCAGGACGAAGTTAATCCTATCGCAGACAGCTATCATCTAGTGATACTATTCCTTGCTTATGGTGTATAAATTTCCATCGGATAGAGCTACAATGGTTTTTCGTTTTTGGAGTCAGTTTTATATCTGATTCATTTCACCTCAGTACACTTAAGCTTAATATGTCATTATTGGTTTTTATTTCACAATCACTAATTGCTTCGGTATGTCTTTTCATTGTTTAAGGGTAAAACTCTGCTGCTTGATAAAAGTAGATGAATTCATAATGAACCTTTTCCAACGAATCCCATCCTTGTCCCTGAACTTTATAGCACTAAGTAGGTATCTCTTAATAGATTGCTTCCAATGGAATTAATGGTAGAAATTCTGTTCTTTCTGAGAGTGTTTCATTTTTCTAGTTTAACAAAAAGGTTGACCAAAATTAACTATATAACTGACTTGTATTGGAGGTCGTCTCTTCCTTTTTGGAGGTATCCATTTCTATTTTAATGAGCAATTTCCATGTTTTGCTCACCTTATAGATTTACGTATAAATTGTACCATTAGGTTTGTTCTTTTTGCATACATTACACTTTTCTGCACTCGCTCGAGAGAGAGTGCAGAAAAGTGTAGAACAGTGTAGAAAGTGTATGCAAAAAGAACAAACCTATTATAAAGTCGACTTGTTAGTAGCAATTAGATACTTTGAACTGACCGGTATGGCCTTTGTCCTGCCATCTAATTACACATCTACGTTGAAACGATGACTGGACGTCCTACTAGCTTTATCTACATTCCAGCCGACGTCAATTGCCACCCGAAATAGATCAATTTCTTTCTATTATTCTGGCCATTTCTAGTTCCAGTACCACCTGCTAGTTTATGCTTATTGGTCAGGTGTTCCTATAAAAATCCGATAAAAAGTGCTGTCCATAAAGCGAAGAGTAGATTCCACAATGCTGGCAGTCGTTTGGCACCCATTAAAATGATTTCATTGCGCAATTATGTCTCGAAATTCGAAATATAAACAGGTCTCACGTCATATCATGCGAAACACATTCTTCTTTGATTCTCCAATAAATCGCATTTATAAACAAAAGCTCATCAGAAACGATTTTGAAAATGCCGCAAATAGATCGCATCTCATATTGCCGTCTAATATACTCGTCTAATCCCGGAAAAGCCTGCATAAAAGTCAGAGGAATTGAACGGAAAAATGAAGTGCTAACAACTCTGAAGAACATTTTCGCCAAGGTTGAGGATTTTTAGATCAAACCACACGCTTATATTGAGTTAGGCGAAAGGTGAAGCAAAGGTACTACACGGCAGAGTTGCTTATATCCTTTTTCCAGAATACTGTCAGAGAAGAGAAGTTGCCCATTCCTCGAGCGTTTCTTCGATATTTTCCTTGACGTCTATAAACAACTACCGACGGCATATCGATTTCTTGGTTAGACTTTGATTGATGTAAACATCGCCAATATTGAGAAATGTTTGCTAAGATCCAATAGACGTGAGGAAGCAATGCAGTCATGCGAAACGAATTTAGTTCCGTTCCAAACCGACCTACTCGTCGTAAGTCCACATTAACGCAGTAGTTTATTGTTAATATTTGAGGAAGTATGCCGAATACGATCGTCTGGATAGCGACTGGTAGCTATCAGTTAGATCAACATGACATTTCTGGTGCGAGGTCTTTAATATCTATTTGTATTAGCTGTTTAGTGTTAATTGTGATACCGGTTACTTTGGCCTTTCAACCTTCAGCGCGGAATGGAAATTTGAAATGGACTAATGAAATTTATACAAAAGTTGACTAATAAGAAGCTATTTGAGACAACTCTAATGTGTCTGCTTAGTCTTTTCACCTTTCCACGACCTTAACTTCTTTTATCAAAAATTTGTTCATTAAGAATCTGTTTGTTTGTTTCTTTGCATGATACCTATAATGAATTTTGCACGTCTTGGTCTGATTGGAATTTCACGGTCTATACAAACTATTTTAACTCCTAATTACAAAATATAAAAATGGAAACGTCGCCGTCGATAGGTTTGCTAAACTTCGATGGGTGCATGGAAAAAAATAACCTCGTTGCAATTTACTCTCATCTCAGCATTAAACGCGTTCCTGACTTCTATCCAAAAAATAATAAAGGCGCACAGACTGTTCATACATACATTTTTTATTTACATACTTCAATTTCAATAATAACATAGGTGATAAAATAGCGACGTAGTCCTTAAGGGGTTGAATATCAAAATATTATAAAATGATTGAAGCACGTTAAAGTAAAACATACTGCAGTCACGATCGGCTGCAAGCCAATCGTATAATACTCTAGATGAATACTGAACTCCGATTTATATTGTAGTTGGGGATAAAGTAGAATTACGTGTGTGCATGTTGTATGTCCTTTATTAAGGACTGCTATTAGATTGCTACTCAAAACTAAAAAACAATATTCAGTGCTTAATTTCATACCTTGAACTGGGTAAGTCATCGAAAAAAAATGTCCTTTTTAAAGGACTTTCACATGGGAGGTGCAGGAAGGACTCATTCGATTTCTTACTTATTTGTCCTTTTCCTTGGAACCATTCAAAAATTCATGTGTACAAAATTTCAAATTCGTAGCTTGAAGCTTTCAAAAGTTATCGGAAAAAAATTGTTGAACACGTGTTTTAAGGATATTTTGTATGGCAGCTACCAGAAGGAGTAAAAGGATTTCGCTGATTAGTAAACTCGAACTTCCTTTTTACTCAAAACTAACTTGTACAAAATTCCGAATTCGTAGCTAAAAGATTACTTGAGTTATAGCGAGTTTCGTAAATTAAGTGAATACATTTTGACAGGATATTTGTATGGCAGCTACACGAAGGACTAACAGGATTTCCTTCATAATCATATATTTAGCTCCAACTATTAAAAAAATAATACTTACAAAATTTCAAAGACGTAGCTTAAACCCTTCTAAAGCTATCGACCAATATTCTTGAACACGTGTTTTAAGGACATTTTATATGGCAGCTACCAGAAGGAGTAAAAGGATTTCGCTGATTCGTAAACTTCGACTTCCTTTTCACTCAAAACTAATTTGTACAAAATTCCGAATTCGTAGCTAAAAGATTACTTGAGTTATTGTGAGTTTTGTAAATTAAGTGAATACATTTTGACAGGATATTTGTATGGCAGCTACACGAAGGACTAACAGGATTTTCTTTATAATCATATATTTAGCTCCAACTATTGGAAAAATAATACTTACAAAATTTCAAAGACGTAGCTTAAACCCTTCTAAAGTTATCGACCAATATTCTTGAACACGTGTTTTAAGGACATTTTGTATGGCAGCTACCCGAAGGAGTAGGACGATTTTGCCCGTTAACGAACTTAGCCTTACAAATTCAACCAAACATCCAGATTCAAAATTTCAAGATCCTAGGTGAAGGCGTTCTTGAGTTATCGTGTTCACGGACAGACGGACGGACGGACGGACGGACGGACGTCAGGCGGATTTGAAGTTTTTGGCCACAAATAAACAAAAAATAATATATAACTTTTTTTCGTCCGAGGCTTGTTTCTATGCGTTACAAACTTTTGGGCTGGATTAAACTTATAATACTCTATATGATTTCATCTAGAGTATAAAAATCTGCCAACAGTCTGGGCGCAACTTTATTATTTTATGGGTAGAAGTCCGAAACGTGTTTAATGATGAGATGCGGTGTAGGTTACTATGCGACTGACAACCTAAAAAATAACGTTCCAAATAGCCTCCTGGTTATTTCTTAGGTTGTCAGTCGCATAGTAAATAATAGAAATAACCAGGAGGCTATTTGGAACGTTATTTTTTAGGTTGTCAGTCGCATACTAAACTACACCGCATCTCATCATTAAACACGTTTCGGACTTCTACCCATAAAATAATAAAGTTGCGCCCAGACTGTTGGCAGATTTTTTTTATTTACTTGCGTATTTTTTTATCAATAGAATAATTAATAGTAGTAAAAGCGAATTCGATCACATTAGGGTTACTGTATACACACTCACACCAAAACAGCCTCTAAGAGGGGTTTGGCAGATGCGTACCAAGGTGAAAAACCAGTAAATTTAAATTTTTCCCATGTTTATGGGATTTCGCTTTATAAACATTCGAAATGATTGACTTTTCGCTGCAAAATTGTAAATTTCCATAGAAGAAATGAAAGAAATAGGGAAATTTTCCATTGAAAACCACAATTTCGCGAACACACACTTCCATATCAAAGAAAAACGCGTACTAGAATTGTGAAAGGGAACCGACAGCTCTTTTTCTGACTCTTCGACATATTCGCACTAACACACTTCAAAAACGCAATTTGATAGCAATTCTCAGTAGTACAAAAACAGGCGAACTAGTACATAAACAGGCGATTTTTGTGAGGTTAAATCACAATTTCTAGTACAGAAACGACCGAATTAGACGTATCTGCCAAACCCTAGGTAGAGAGTGTTGTGTATATAGTGACCCTAGATCACATTAAACCTATTTCGGAATCAGTGATTGAGAAAAATACTTAAATCGGTTTTTCCCCGACTACGTTTAAAGCTTATAGAAGTAAAAGTGAATTCCAAATCTCAATATACCTTAGAAGTATATCAGAATTCGTAAATATGTACACAACCACTTTACACCCCCTTAGGGGTTGGATATCAAAAAATTTTGAAGATCGTTACTAGGTGCTTATATAAATAGCCCGCAGAAGTAAACTTGCTTTGATAGCTCGACATGTCTAAAAGTTTTAACGAAGTTTGAGAAAATGTGGATTCACGGAAATTTTTTTTACTCATCCTTTGAACGCCAATAAAAATCTGAGCTTTTTTTTGCTTTAATTACTCTAATAGTACATCTACATATACGTACTAAGTTTCAACTTTCTAGCATAAGCCGTTTCTGAGATATAAAAAACCACCACTCTCCCCCGTACCTTGATACCCCTATCAAAAATTTTATTTTTCTAGGATGTCTCCATAGTGGCTCTATATAATCCTAAATTGTTAGCTTTCTATTCATTATGGTTTTCGAGAAATAAAAATCAGAATGTTTTCCTTTCTACCCCCTTTCACCATCACCCTTAACACCCACACCACCAAATTTTTTTTCCCTACTAGAAGTTTACCGACCCCAACTCCTGTAAAATTTTCAAGATCATATCTGATACGGTTTCTGAGATATAAAAATTACATTTTCTGCAAAATTGATGTCCCCCCACTTTCGTGCTCCACCTCCCCCCTCAAAAAATTTAGTTTCGATAGACTCCTCTTGTAATCCCATATACAGAAACTAAATTTTATCTTCCTGGTGTAATTGGTTCGGAAGATATTGTAATCCAAAGTTTCTCACCCCCCACCCCCACACCCCACCACCCCGCTTAAAAATTTTAGCCGTTGTCTAATTTTGAAGTATCCCTAAGGACAGCAACAAAGTTTCAATATTCTGGCATCAATTGTTCAGGAGATATCGATTTTAGAATGTTTCAATCCCGTCTTTCATGCGTTAAAGACTCATTGTTTTCCCCCCCACTTCCACACCCCTTAACCAATATCGACAATTTTTTTGCAATTGAGTCCATTATCATAGTACTACATAAGTTCCAAGTTTCAGCCTCCTAGCATAAGTGGTTCTTGAGATCTAGAAACCAAAATTTTTCGTCTAAAACGCACCCCTCTCCTCTCCTCTTGTACCCCCACCCCTCGAAAATATACCTGTCGTAGGGGTTCACCCAATCTCAACGGGTGTGGGAGCTACGCGCCTTCAAACGATTTTGCGTGACATTTTTTTTTTTTGCTTTTTTGGTGTTTACTAGTCCTAAAACGTGTAAATACAAAATTTCAGGGTAGCAAACTTTTTTGAAATTTCAGGTCGGTCACAATACTTTATTATTAAAAAATAATAAAGTAAAATCAATTCGATATCTTATCAGATCTAAGTAATATGTCGGAATGTGTAAAAACGTACACTGTACTAGGGGTTGAATATCGCAAAATTTCGAAATTAATTTATATATCATTACGTAAAAGCACATAGAAGTAAAAGTAAATTCGATCTTATCAAACTTGAACAATTCTTTACACCCCGTAATGGATGGAATATAGAAAAATGTTTAAATCGGTTTTCCCCTGATTATATTTAAAGCCTTTACAAGTGAATTTGACCTAAGAAATATAATGGAATGCGTAAAACTTTACACAACCATTTTAAACCCCTGTTTGTGAGATACAAAAACCAACCCACACCGCCGTAGGTACGGCGGTGTGGGTTGTACTCCAATCAACAATTTTATTTTTCTAGGATGGATCTATATAGTTATAAATTATAAGATTTCTATCCTTTACGGTTTTCGAGAAATTGAAATCAATGTTTTTTCCTTTCCACCCGCTCCCACTATCACCCTTTACACCCCGACCCCAAATATTTTTTCTCTGCAGGAGATCTACTGGGCCTAACTCCTGTACAATTCTTAAGATCATATCTGCTATGTTTTTTGAAATGAAATATAAATTTTTTTCAAATTTCTAATTTCCCATCTTCTGTGCTCCACCCCACACCTCAAAATTTTTTTATTAAGTAGACTTTACTATATTCACAAACCAGATTCTATGTTATTGATACAATTCGTTCGGAAAATATTTTAGTCCAAAGTTTTACACCCCTAACATTTTTTTTTGGAGATTCAGGTCGACCACAATTCCAAAGGTAAAAAAATATTAGTTGGCTGGAATTCACAAACGATTAATCTGGAATTAACAAACGATTAATCTACGTGTTTATTTTTCGTATGATGGTACGTAAATGTAAATTGCTAAAAGAACAAATAAACATTTTTTTCTTAAATTGTTTTTATTTCGAAAAGAAATTTAATTAGTTAAATATTTAAAAAATTTTTTGTCTCATTGTATTTCGTATTTTGAAAAATACATTACTTAAATATCTAAAATTAAGAGCTTGTAAATTATAAATGCAGAACCTTAAACTAAATGCGAGCCTGCAAAATTGCAAATATACTGCAAAACATTAATACATAAATTTTTAAGATAAACACTGAATGAAATGCATTATATTTCTGATTTTTTTGTTGGTAAAATATAGTTTAGAAATGAATATTTTATATGTAATATGTGATGTCTTAGCAAATTATTGTATTCTTATAAAAACATTAATAACTCAGATTCGTGTCCAGAAAAAAAAGCTACCACTGAGTTATATTTCCTTTTAGTTTAATTAAGTCTATATTATGTAATATTTTTTTGAGAACTATAATACTTATCTAGTGTTGAGACATAATATGTGCCAACATGTTCTAGCATAAGCCGTTACTACAATTTAGTCCGTCTTTGCCTATTTTTGCAAATTTCTTCACTGTCTCTATATAAATTCTAAGTTTTAACTTTCTAGCATAATCGATTTTTCAGCTATATAGTCTTATTAACTTCAAAACGAATTTAAAAAAATTGTATTATATTGGAACATATTAGTATAAATAGAAACATAAAATTGCGAAATATGAATTTAAAAGGAAATCATTAATACAAAATATGGACTGTCTTATCGGAAGTGGCGTGATAAAACGTAGAAATATCTCAATATATGATATATTAATTTTTTTATTTTTAATTTTTTTATTTTTTGTACATAACATTATATAACGTAGAAGTACTCTATTATATATTAATTTTTTTTACTGTTTGTACATAACATTGGAATTATTTATTAATTATCAGTAATGTCAATTACCTTGCCTGCAACTGGAACTAAAATGAATTTTTAATGATAAAATTGTAGAGACTCCTCACCCCTAACACAAGGATATATCCTTAGAAGGGGGAGTAGTGCATACGTAGACTAAGAATATTTGAATTTGAATAAATAAAGCATTTTTATATAAAAAAAAAAAAAAAAATCTATCCAGCGGCATTCGCAAGAATTAGTTAATGGGAGGCGAGCTTTTCGTAGAACTACTGCAGTTTGGGCCATTGTGCGTCTTCACCTTTGAACAATTGCGACTTTGGTAGTAAAACTATGAAAATTTGTTATTGCCTTAGGCTATTGGTGGAAATTTTCGATTAGATTAACGAATCCAAGCCAACAATTTAGTTACTTACTTGTTAATGGAGGGGAATCGAGGGGTTCGGACTACCCTTCTGCATACGTTTCTTCAAGTCAGATTTTTTAACTTATGAAATTATTAATACGTATTCTATTATCTCTTCATATTGCAGATATTAACTATTCCTTATTTTTTTATCGGAATATAGACTTACATAATATTATAATTTATAATATCAAAAGTCTCAAAAAGTCTTTTATTCCATTCAAACAATTCGTTAAGAATTTTTGATTATAATAACCCGTACATTTTATTAGCAATATTGCGAATAATATAGGTATCTTTGAAATAAATAGAATAAGGCTTGCCAGAAGTCCTTTTTCTTGGCTTTATTATAGTGTCACACACAGTTCCCTTATTTTCCTATTACTATATATCGATTTTCTATCACATCACTGTGTGAAAAATTGAAGGCACACAAAACTCAAGGTATTGTCAGAACGCTTGACATCGTAAGAAGGGAATTGCTTTATGCATTAGGCTTAGTATAGACGATAGACGTTCTAGACAGATTTACCACAAGCGGATCGATGGATTTAATAATGGGAGGGTTAGGGCATCATGGCACAGGGTTAGAGTTCAGAGAATTGTTCTTATTATGGCGCCGGTCCAGAGAAAAGATTCTTGCTGATCTGCACTCCTGGTATAAAAACGAGACTGAGTTTGAGAAGTGCGATGAATTTTTTACAAGCTTTACTCCAACATCTTGGATAGCGTATTACATCGTTCTTACTTCGATTTTGAACAATTTGATTATTAGACGACCCAAAACATACATCTGCCATCGGTTTTCTAGATTGTACAGCCAAATTGGTAATTCAGTCTGTTTTTGCAAGTAGTTAGTAAAGTTTTTTTTTTTGCGGCCACAACCACATGATATCTATTACAGCTTTGTGCAAAGGATTTTCATAATATACCTCGCAGTGTATTTATTTATTTGTTTATATTATACCGTAATTAAAAGTAAAATATCCGAGATATCTTTTGTTCGGTTAATTTAAAATTACGTACTTTAATTGTCGTAAAACTGTTTTTCCTCTCATTTGGCTTCAATAATTGTAGTGTAGTGTTACTGAGTTAAGTAGCTAATAACCAAAATTGGTTTAATCGTCATATTTAATCAACATCCTCGTTCATTTTTGATCGGCTCGAGAGATATAGGGGTGTCAATGGCGTGCGGGGGTGATGAAAAAATTTAGATTACGATATCTTATGAACCAATTACGCTAGAAAGATGAAAGCTGGTTTCTGTGTATAGGCTGGCAAGTGAAGTTTTCAGATGGCGGTGAAGTAAGGAAGAGCATTTCCTTTTAAAAGTCAACCACAATTCCTTATTATTAAAATAATAAAGTAATAATTTCTAAAGTTAAATTTAGTGATTTGCTAGGTAATAAAAATATATTTGAAATACAAAAATTAGCTTAGTAGTTCTTTTTCGAAAAATATCCGGTTTTTTTATGAGATTACTCTTCTCATAAACGAAAAACATATGTGTTCTTACAAGACTCTAATAAGTGGAAAATTGTAAGTTCGACCTAGTTTCGTTTTAACCCTCAGTTACAATGACTCCAATCCGATCCGGCAACCTCGGAGGAGAAAATTTTCTAGGCACAATGATTCCGTTCCGACATCCATCAAAGTGTCCACTATCAAGAATCTCAAGGGAATTTCGGAACGACTAGTCACTAGTCACAATCGTTCCGTTAATTAGCCAAGACACAAAACGGAGGGGTAAAGTAGGCCAACTTTCAACTTCCTATCCGTTCCGACGCTAAGAGGTGAATTATTGAATTTCACCACCTCTTTCGCCTCACTAAAAATCAAAATTACACCTCGATAGTGTCACTTTGACGAATGTTGGAGTGGAATCATTGTGCCTTGAAATTTTTCTCATCCGACGTTGCCTGGTCGGATCGGAACCATTCTGAGGCTTTAGGCGAAAGAGGTGGTGAAATTCAATAATTCACCTCTTTATCATCGGAACGGAAAGAAGTTGAAAGTTGGTCAACTTTACCCCTCCGTTTTGTGTCTCGGCTAATCAACGGAACGATTGTGACTAGTCGTTCCGAAATTCCTTTTAGATGTGTGTCGGATGGAGAAACTCGACACTGTCCGTTTTCCAGATCGGATCGCATCGCAACCATTGTAACTGAGGCTTAAGTGCCACCTTATTTCTATGCTCCGTTCGAAGGTATTCGTTGTGTTTAAAGGCAAATCTGAATTAAAAGTAATATATTTCTGAATGATGAAAGCTATTCGAACAGTAGGCAGAAACTATTTATATAGGCAGTTTCAATCGAGAAGGACATTGAACTCAGTTAAGTATAAAGTGTGATAATAAATGTGGTCGGAAACTTGAAACACTCTTAATTTTTTTTGTAAATATTTAGCTGAAATTAAAGCTTTAATTCTCTATCCCCGGAAATAATTAGCACCCAAGTCATTTCACAAAAAGTCATCCACCGTCTAGAAGGGCTTCATATTTCCCCACAGCTTATACATGACGGATACAATACAATCTCATCACGAACAAAAGTAGAGGAAACGGAGTAAACTTTTATAAATGAAAGTAGTCTGTCCAAGTAGTGAATGTATTGTGTAATATATAAAATTTGATATGCATGCATACAGGACTATCATTTTCAAAGAAACTTATTTTTAAACTCAAGGATTACGAGTGAACTTGCTGGAGGTGGTATCGTAGTTTCGCCTTTATTCTTTACTTACACATGAGTTGCATGTAACAAGGTCAAGGCTGATCATGTATTCGGTAATATAAGGGAATACACCAGCTAGGTATTCATATTGACCCTCTTTGCCTCGTGGCACTTTCATCCTGATTACAACTTTCTGGTGTATAATTTTCCATCACATGTTCGTGTAAACCTCATCTAACCCTTCCGGTATGTGGTGCAATACATCCGAATGAGAATAACCTTTTGTGTATATCTGAACTGCAAATTGCACTTACGGGATTAGGGGAGGAATTAAGAAACACACGCTGCTGCACACCAACCCTGTACTTTACGAGATTACTGGTGATACCCAGCTATTTACCCATTAAAATAATCCCAAAAGCGTTCGGAATTCTTTTGCTGGTTCTTCCGATGGTATCGGATAGCTTAAGTATACGAGTTATGTTTGCAGACGGGGTAATTAATATGTACGATATGAAGCATATAACCCGAAAATAAAGTGGTAATTGAAACTAATGATATCACTTCCGGTACCATAGTTTTTTATTGCAGAAAAAAAATATAGTAGCGTTTCCGTCGTGGCGAACAGCAAATAATGTGCGTCAATAACTGCGACATTTAATTAGAATGGAGGCTGCGTACAGATTCTATCTGGGTCATAAATGTTATTAGCGTAATAGAATTGGAGCCATACGTGAAGGGCGATACCAGTGGGATGGTACTGCAAACATGTGCGTACTCGTATGTGTAGTCTCATATTATTAATTTCCATTGTCTATAATCTACATCAGGAACCCATTAAGAATTGAAAGTTTTGGTACTGATCATATCAGAGACAGACGAGCTTTTAACACTTAATTTACATTTCAAAGAAGATAATTTCATTACTCGAGATTCTACGAACAGGAAACGGGCTGGATTACACTAGATTATTCAGCTGATTGATGTACAACGCGGCTAATTAATAAAGCAGCAGGAGGTCGTTCGGGAATATGACCTCCACTTAAGGAATAAAATCGGGAAATTTATAGAGCTGGCGGATTTAGTCTACACAGTAAAAAAAAATCCATTGGATTTGACATCTTTTGGATAGTAAGGAAATATGCCTCACCTTTTCAAGTAAATTCACATTGCGATGTGATAGTCAATTTGAATGTAATTTTAAATTTTCGGTCAGTAGATTTCAATTTGCAATCAGTAAATTTCAACTTCGAAAGCAGCAAATTCACTGGATATTCTCGTGAATTTACACTATAAAAAAAAGTACATAATTAGGACTCTTTAAGATACACTTATTTCTACTTCTATTATTATTTCTTACTTACTTACTCTTAATAAAATCCTTGGCTGTAGGTAAGAATCGAACCCGCGAATAATTCTGGTTTTGCTGCGTAGGTTTGGCGCGCGTAGCCACTGCACCACCGAAGGCGTTTCATTTTCATTTCAGTAGAAAACGAAGCGTCTAACTTCGTGAAAATTTTAAAAGATTGTAATTTTCAATTCATATATAAATTTAGTTAATTTTACACGAAATGTTGCGTAATTTTATCAGATTTTTCATGTAAATTGAACAGTTCAGTTGAAAATGTATGAATAATTTACTAATACCAGTAAATTCGTGTAAAAGGGCTTGAAATGAGTACTTTTACTTGAAAAAATGAAATATACCGGAAATTTCTAGTAAAAATTGGATTGAAAATTAATTTTTTTTAAAACAGTGTAGGTACGTCAAAGAAAATATTTGCAATAATCAGTATAAAATTGAAAAAATATCGTGCCTGGAGAATATGTATAACTGAGTGTTTGGGCAAATAGATTGTATTATATGATATCTTTCGGGATGCTTGTACACATCCCATATTTAATCCTTTTTTTCAGTATTACCTTTGAAATCAAACGGGTGTTTAAAATAATATACCTCATTGAATCTCAGGCCATTTCAGTGATTCTCCGTCAATCATTCATGTTTAGGGACATCGTCATCCCTTTAATCAATCTCAATTTTTTAATTTGCATTATTGTTCACTAGTTCTGAGAATGTCATACTGTTTAAAAGAATTCAGAAGAAATAGTGGTTCAAGTAAAATATTTGAACTATCAGTTTGATTCAGAAGTATTTGTTAGTAAAATACGATAAAGAATGATAGAAAAACTTATCTTGCAGAATATGATCTATTATTGAATATTACAAATTTTGGTTTAAGATTTGTAAATTGGAACGAATTTCCTGCATACACATGCATAGTACACATAATTGGCGAGAAGAGAATTCATGAACTGATGTTGTTACACGTTTTTATTTGCAATTGCTTATTTTAGTCAAGTTACAAATATTGAATAGTGTCATTTAAAACTTCAGATTCTTAACAAAGAAACGTATTTCATCGAAGTTGTTGATTAATCAGGAATACTGAATAACACTATTTAATTTCAGCAGAAATAATAAGTTTAATATACATACACACTTGTATTTGTCTATGGCCCTCATGCATAATGATAAGATCCTTCTCTAAGAGAAAAATCTTTTATTAATGCGCATATTTTATTTGAAGAACGTCTAGACAGACTCGACTGGAAGATGTTCCCCACATTGCAGTTTGGTGATTATGTTCCTTGTCGATTGTTCCTATCTGACATAGAAGAATTATAAGATATGTAGGCAGCTGGTAAATCTATCTATACAAGGTCTGCAATTCTTGACTTTGACTAAACCCTGTGATTGACAAGGATTAAGTAGTATCAATCGATATATTGTTCCGAAATAAATATAGGGATCTTGTAGAGTTCGGGCCATGACAATCCCATTTATCGACTTAATATCAATAACAATGTTGCTACGGTGGTCAAATCGGATGTAATTGATGGTAAGTAATTGAATGTGAAATGTGTCAATGATTAAGCAGTGCCGTAATTTGAGTCCTTTACTTTAAATTTATATCGGCAAGTGTCAGTTTCAATTACCCGTTAAACAACAGCTTCTCCTTTTTTATCGGAGGATTTTCGATTCGAAAGCTGTTCAAGGCATCCTTGACGAAAGAAAGCCAATTTCTATTTTTTTATGATTTTAATAAGATTCAAGTAATCTGAGAATAATGTTCGGATTATAATCGTTTTCAGTAACCATCTTTCGTGGGTAATGCAACAAGATTCCGGAAAAAAAAAATTAATTCTTGATTATTTTATTTATGCGAGTACTTTAATTGGGAGGGTTTCCGATGGGGTAAAGTGGGAGACAGGCATTGTTTCAAGAACAGACTGGATGGCAAGTAGAAATGGTCGATGGTACACAATTTTTAAGACGGTGTAGAGCGATTTTGTAAATGAAAATTTTCAAGTAGGTTTAAGGGCTTCCTTCATTCATATTGTGAGAGTGTGCAGCTTGTACTGGGAGCTTGCAGCTTGTCCACTGGAAACAAGGAGAAAGCCTTCGTTTACCGCATTACACTCGCATTTTACTTTTAATGCATCCTAAACTTAGAATACTTTTTTTTTGCGATTCGTCCTTTCAGCCTTCGAAAAGAAATTATTTTTTAAAATACTAAATTAAACTTAAATACTACGATTTATGTTTCCTAAAACGATTCCATTTATAAGACAGTAACTGACACAATGGTTTACCGTTGTCCGTCGTTTGTGAGAAAACTTTTTTCTATAACGCAGCCACACCGTTTATATATAGCAAAAGTTAAACTATTTATTTTTTAATTTAAATAACTCTTATTAATTCTTACAAGTCGTTGATAGCATACTCATAGTACTGTATCAAAATGAAATAATGAAAGCAGTATTCTCATAAACTTATTCTTTGTGCTCTCAAAGGATTTAGGTTGAGTTTTGTAAACTGCTGAATCATGTAGTGAATTAGTTATATCACAGCTACTGTGCTATATGGAAGCGGAGCATTTTACGTCAAACCAAATAAACTAAATTAAAAAAAGTGAGGATAAAGGATATTATTAGACAAATGAAGTATCCAAGATTGAAATAAGAGCCTTATTGCGTTGTAACGAGATGAAATAATGATTGATGCAAAAATAATCTCCCTTTTGTATATATAAAATGAAAATATTCCCAATTGTATTATGATATATTATTGTAATATTTCCATTCTGCTCTTCTAGAAATATTCCCAAGCCCTCTAAAAATTGCCAGATTACATCATTTTAATTAAGCAAGTACGGAAATACGGAGTAAGAAAAAAAGTGTACTATCGCTAAAAAAAATACCGAACTTTATTCTTAATTCCGAGTAATTTCTCAACAGTTCAGGCTTCCGGTTATAATCGTAACTCGAGTTCAACATGTCAAGTGCTATAATTTCGTTAAATAAATTTAAGAAAACTTGACGACTCGAGTATGCGACAGGTACTAAACACCTTCTTAAGTCCACTTGAAACAATTAGATATACTTGTACAACGTTTCCAAGTGGGAAAAAAGGGCATTTCCAGTGTTTATTTTTTTCAACCCTAATTTTCGGAATGGGCGTATTCAGTAGGCAAATAAAATTTCCATATCCGAGGATGAATTCAAGATAAAACTATTTTCGGTTGGGCTACTGGTACTGCCGTCATGTCAGGTATTGTCGGTTTCGTGACATGGGCTCATAACAACCAATTCACACCTTAATAATGTTCTCTGAATGTTCACCTTACTTTGAATGGGTTTTTGGTTCCTTCGGCTGCAGAAAAAATAAAAAATGGTTAGACAAAATACAAAAAAAAAAAGAAAAGTAATTTGGTAGGGTTCTTTTCGGAGCCTAGGCATAGATAGCTCTATGTAATTCAATATATCGCAGCAAACTTGTGCCATATTTTCCCTAGGTAACATTTACAGGATGTTTTCTTCAGTTTTTATTAGGTCTAAGATGGGACTCGATGGCACGTGATACAGTTTATTGAAAATCAATTTTTATTTTAGTGAGTACTTACATGATTTTCAACAATCATTGCCTATAAGTCCTACAAGGCCTCTGCAAGGTAGTCGAAGTAGAAGGACTCTTAAACGACAGTTAAGAATTGTATGGGAAAGGATTTTGCATTGAACCTTAGTCTTAGTCTATGGGGATGTTTAAATATTTCTGAAAGAAAAATTAATGGTGTAAACACCGCAAACAAGAAAAATAAATCTTTTGAACCCAAACCATCATGCAACACTCAGTAGGCGACGATCACTTTTCATACATTCCACCAGTTTCACCTACCGGTAAACAAAAAATGAACATTTCCAGGATCCCCAAAATTAGTAAAAATTTAGAAGGAGAAGTACAAGACTATCGGTCTACGAAAACACACTCACAGGGACATGGAGTACAAAAAGACCACAATATTCTTCATCAATAAATGTATGTAATATTATTATTATATTCTCAGTCCAACTGCGAAGAATCAACGAAGCATGATATTTGCTAATATGATTAGCTAGTTTGTGCTTCACTACCGCTAAGATATTTAAAAAAATTCACAGCTGAGTTTAAGGATATTATATTACTAACCACATCATTAGGTTTATCTATTACTGCGGCTATTCTCTTAAATAATTATTGTTTACTGAAATGTCGTATAAAACATTCATACCTATGAACTTGAACCATACCTTGCTTCAGCTTTTGTTTATTCTCAACAATTTCTCTGTGTACTGTGCAATAATTGATTTTTTTTGTATTTTCAGCATTTATTAATTAAATCAGAGTTATAATAAACTCTTAGATAGACTAAATAATGAGCTTATGATGATCTGATGAGACTGAACAAAAATTGATTGCATTCGAACTCTTGAATGGCTTACGACCGAGTGAGAGTTAAACTACAAAATGGATAAAAGCAGCGATTTTTTAACATCATATTTCGTCTTGCAGGTAAGTCCTTATATATTATATATTCTTGCATCTTTTAAGTTTTTGGATATTATAAGCTTTCTTTATGTAAACCATAGTGCTGGGAATCTTAAGAAGAAATAGTACCTAAAATTAAAAGAATTAGAACTTTATTTCGGTGACAATACACAGTGCTACAAATAAGTTTCGAGACTGGTCATGGAAAACATCATTAAAAGAAAAAATCTGGATATTTTTTATTCAAAATATTCTCCGCCAGTTTCAATACACTTATTACAGCGATTCAACAGTGATTCAAATGCGTATTCTAGCTCATTTTGTGGAATTGCCTCTAGTGCTCGTGTTGAAGCTGTTTTGATGGTCGAAATATCATTAAAAAAACATCCTTTCAACTTCATTTTTAATTTCGGGAATAGAGAGAAATCGCATGTGGCCAAATCAGGTGAATACGGTGGATGATTCAACACACAGACTTGATTCTGCGTCAAAAATTGACGAACAATGAGCGAGGTGTGATTCGGTGCATTATCCAGTTCTCTGGATCACGATATGCCGGTCGAATACGACGGATTCTGGTCATCACATGCTTCAAAACTTCGAGAAAAAATGCGCCAGTAATTGTTTGGCCAGTTGGAACGAATTCCCTGTGGACAATTCTTTTGCTATCGAAGAATGTAATGAGCATTGTTTGAGCAACATTTTAATATTTCAACATCGACAAAAAAGTTGTTTTGGGAGAACTGTCATAACTTTGGTATCTATCAACCGATTTAAACAAAATTGATATTACCGGGAAGAGGAGTGTCACAGCTTTCAAACGCCGTTCTGTACACATAGATGGTCCTACTAGTTACTCAGATATGGTTCGAGTCTCGTAACTTATTTGTCGCACTGTCTATTCATTTTAGAAAAAAAACTTTATTATACAAATTTGAAAAGCATTATCAAAATTCTATTAATAATATTCACTGATCGAATTGTAAAAAACAATCATAAGAATCGCATAATACGCAACCATAAAACATTATCATAATATACCTTTAGTAAACTACATTTTCACAAAAAAAGAATTGGGTGAAGATTTACTGCTGGTGAATTTTTACTAGCGAATCGTTTACAAGAAAAATTTATTACAATAGATCGCAAAAGCTCTATTTTTTGGACGAGCTATGAGATGCTTTCACTTGATTGATTCATCTACGGTTTACCTTTATGATTAACTTACGAGTAACAAAACGAAATGCTTAGTGATTCACAATAGAATCGTAATTGAATTCACCCGTTGACAAATAATTAACTGAGGTTATTAGCGATTTTCTTGCAATTGCTGGGTTCAATTAAGTCGCACAGTATTTTTACAATTGGGAGGGGTTGACTTTCGATTTTGGTGAAATTTTGTGCACTATTTATTTCGAAGTTATTGATCGTTGAGGAAATTTATGCTTGTCTCTTTCAAAGCTTCTTTCATAATAAACAATTGAAAATATTTTTATTTTTAATTCATCGAATCTTTCTTTCTCATTTTAATGTTTTTGTGAAATCTTCATCACCTTTTTTAGTGCAGTCACATTCTTAGATTGTTAAAATTTTACTATTTTTTCTTCCAATTCTCCGACCTAAATAGAAGATAGGTTTTTCATCAAACGTTGTCTTCATTCTGATAAATAATTTTATTATGAGAAGCTCTTAGCGTTGAATTTTATATATCATAGCCCACAACCAAAAATTCCACCAAATTGGTTGAAATATTGGGTGATCTTCAGTGCCACCTACCTTTAGTATAAGGATGCGATGGCAAGAATTTCGCTTCAGTATAATTCGCACATTATAAAATTTGTTTCGATATCGCTATATATAATAATCCTCAGCAATACCACCAGCTGTAAGGGTGTTTCGGATTTAGGCATGATACACCCTCTGACGAGTCTATGCCATCCGATGACGAAACAGCTCCTTCGGACCCAGTCCAACACAGTCTTATAAAAAACTGGCCTATCCAGTGAAGGTTTTCCAACTGTCATGCCCTTAGGGACAACGATTAATCAACAGTCGGGGATTTCGTGTTGGGGTTTCACACCAGAAACTCCACTGACGCCGGAAAACGACAAAATCTTAAACAATTTTATTACGTTTTAAATAAATTATTAAGTATAAAAGGTTGTTTCTTAATAATAAATATATTTTTTTTAATTTTTGATAATTTTTAATAATTTTTTTCTAAATTTTTTAAATATTTTTTTTAAGGAAGTCAAGATATCTCCATTAGTTTATTTATGGCATAAGATTAACATTTGTACACTTAGGAAATAACAATAAAACAACAATTTCCATTTTAATCAGTTCAAGCTTGATGTAATGAAATTTATAATTTTTTTCAAAGATTCAAGTAACTCTGATAATTTCGTCATAATTCTGAAATGTGCTTACAGCATCTACTCTATGAGAGTATAAAGTTATGGGAAAGGAAGTGCGTAAGGATGTTATTAGAGGAAATTTTTTTGTTTGTTGTTTTAGATAGCATTAAAAAAACAATTTGATGTTCCCCACCTCAACTCAATTTGGCCAAGAAGACAGAATATATTTCGACCAAAAAAATTAGTTGGGAAACTTATTAATATTAAAACTGAGATATTAAATTCAGTGTTAGAGTAGAGTTTCAACGATTTTTGTTTGCCAAATTTTTAACTTCAATTGGCTCTCCTGCAAAGTTTGTATTTTAAAACTTAATCCCTTTTCCATTTCGAACAGCGATATAAGCACACGCGTATACATTTTTCCATTTTCTTACATACAATCGTTCAAACAGAAATGCCGTATCCTGTGCCATCCGACCACCTACCCCCAATTAGCGAAATGACTTCCTACAAAAATAGCCTGACGACACCATTCCACATTCGCACAATGTAACCAAAAGCAGAATCAAAGGTCGTATTGTCTTGGCATATACGCTGTAGAGAAACCCACCACCGATCGAAGAATAACTTTTTTTTGCTGTAATCGCAAAGGCTAAATTTAAATTGAAAAATAGCTGAGCCAGTAGTGATGTCGTTTCGTTGAATGGTAGGCCAATCTATTATTGGTGCTTCACTTTAATTAACTTCTGACACAAGACGCTTCGTCCCTCGTATGCCGGATTGTCAGAGTTCTTGTTGGTTGCTGTTTGTTGTCCCTTTAAGTGAATTCCTTGTTAAATAAATCGAGATTTGCAGAATTCGAACTGGCACATGGGGACAGTTTTTCAAAATTGAAATTGTAGCCTTTCAATACGATCTCTTTCCAGCTCACAGAGTGGTTATTCAGATCGAGGACATTTAATGGTGCAGCTCCAGTGATCAAATGGAATTTCATCGACAAATTAAATTGAGAGCCATTAACAATTCGCAAATAGAAATAATGAATACATCGGTACCTATGCATACGAAATTGATTCCTTTATTTTGAGTTCAGTGGTCAAAAGGATTAAGTCCAATTGTGTGCAGGTGGTCAATTCAGTAATTTAGTAGATGAAATGGAAATTATTTATTGATAGAACACATTTCCAGCTATTGGGATGGAATCCATCACTAGAACTGTATTGACCCAGTCTTGCACCAAAAATTGCGTTGGTATTTTGCATGACATCAAGCAGAGAATTGGACCAAGGTTAGTAACATTTAATGCTACAAAGCGATTTTGATCCAATCGTGGAATCATAAATTCATCTCTTCCCTGGAGACAGAATGCTTACGAGCCAGGCACAAAATTTTTGAAGCATCAAAAAGCTTAATCCATAAATAATAAAAATGTAATCGATTTGAAGCTGCTCAAAGGAATCTTCAGAAAAGAAAAGATTTACAGGATTTTGGGGTATCGTCATGATGCTTGGCAGTCAATTCCAAATATATGGTCCTATAATACGATAAGAGCACTTTCCGGGACATTCCTAAATAATCAATGACTGAAATTAATTCAGTCTTCTTTAACCTTTAAAACTGCCAGTCCTTCTTTGGGTAGTTCTTCAACTTCTGACACACCCCACACATCATTCATTTTGAATCGAAAAGTACAATGCTAACAAATTGAACCCTAAAACTTGTCCCTTGTCAATTTTCATCAGTCACAAAAATATTTGTGCGTCTTTAAACTTTCCCTTTTGTTTTTTTTTGTCGAAACTTTTATTATTTTTAGGTAAGAATAACACCGCACTCTTGACTACTGAACCCAATTTAATTTTGTCATATCAGCAGGAAAATTATTCAACAAAATCGAGATAAAATTCTTGTTGAAGTTCTTATAGAGGATACGAAAAATAGACATAGAAATGAAGGATGCAGCCTCAGGGTATTTTAAAATTCAGTGATGTGAACGAATTAGTATAGAAAATAATAGTAATGATAGTAGGACTATGTCGTGAGATACTCTGCATAAAATGCGGAATTTAATCGGAGGTTAATAAAGGCGAATCTATTCAATGGCGTAGCCAAGCGAGGCTGGGTGAGGAGTCTGAAATGTTTGGATAATTTTAAATCACCTTAATACCTCAATATGTTAAGTGGGTAGTTTTTATTAATTGCTAAGCTTTATTGAATCCTGAGAGATACATATAGCATACAGTTGGTTGGTTATCACTGAGCCAAATGCTACTTTATTTCGCGTTACAAGTTTTTGGGCCAAAATAAACTTATACTGATCTAAGATGTTATCCTTGCTGTTACGTGTCAGATGTCTTAAGGTCATGTTTACTTTGTGAACGTGTTGGGAGAATATATGCAACAGTTGATAAAAAATACCCCTAACTCACTATCACATTTCGCAAGATTTATGAGCAACTATTTATTTCAATCGCAATCAAACACACGCTTAATAACACCTGCTATAGTATTTTCTATTTTGTACTGTGCTAACTAACTAGAAGCATAAAAGCATAAACATGAAGAAGAGTTGGATTAATCCCAGGTAATTTATTTTCTTGAACACAAAACTCTAATGAAATACAAAACGGGAAGAACCTTCTTCGATAATTAAATCTCACTCCCGGGCCGACCCGGATAAAAGTATCCATTGTTTGTTTAACATGTCTTCGGAAAGAAAGAGCTGGATAGAGAGTAAAGACCGAAACGAGTGCCGAAGAAAATGAGCGATAAAAACGAAAACAATTTTCGCACATGATGGCTTCGACAAGGTGATGTATTGGGGAAAACTCCTTGTATTTATGGCGGCTTTCAACTGCTAATCTCTTGAGTGGAGAAAGCCTTTCTCTAGGCGGATAATAATAATTACATTGAACTGTGTGGGACTAAGCATTTACTTTCATGACTTAATGCAGTGCTTTAATTCTTACGTAGGACTTCGAAGACAACCGTTTTAACAACGACTAAAGGGAATTATACTTAAAATGTTAGTGAAATATAAACCAGATGTTCCTGTATGTAGTCCACATCGTCGTATCCTCAGAGGAATTTCAAATCTCCATGTTATCCCAAAAGATAGTGACCAATTAATACCCCAATCCCCAATGAATTATCTGTATTTCACCTTCACCTTGTCTTCGATGAAGATGAAGTGAGAGCTCTTCTTGTGTGGAGATTAACCCAATGTAATCAAGCTGCCTGAGCGCTTCAGCATCAATCATACTGTTGCGAACTAGTGGTTCACCGTGATTTTAAGTAAAACAATTGGAAATCACAATAAAAAAAATATTAATCGCATTTGGCAACACTACCATTATTTAATTTACAGATTTACAAGCCGTTTTACTACCATCGCTTTGTTATTAATAAACACTCACACTCGTATCTCGGCTATCAAACCTGTTCATATGTGGAAGTTTGTGCTTCGTTTTATTCTGCATGTGGTGCATCGCAAAATTCCGAATATATTTGATGGCGAGTGTTAAATTTTTGAGAACTTTCTGAATCTAATTGAAATGTACTCAGTTTTCTCTTTCATTTCACTTAGCGACTTAGGACTAGCGCATACTTGATAATAAACAGTTCGGCAACTGTTTAATCACCTTAAGCCGCGCACACTCTTATCTGTTAAACTAAACTGTTTAGTCGATGTTGATCCCTACGTTATTCAACCACCGGCCGATAGTTACAGTCAATCGGTAATCTTATCAACCTACCACCACTGCTGACAGAACCGCCATGCATATAGAAGCATATGCGATTGTTTAGTCGCGCATCGTTCGAAAGGAATCTGACTTGCATATTAAACTATTTAGTTTGGACGAAACTAAACGATCGCAGGGCGCCCTTCCATATAGCCATTCAACTAAACTAGCGCGCGGTTAGAATCTCTAGTCTGTTGTACTCTTACGCCCGTTCCTACGATGTTCAGTTACGTTCTAACTGGAACTTAAACTGAGAGATTTTCATACAAATCTTCCAGTTAAAGTTCAAGTCAGAGTTTAACTGGAGATCGGAATAATGGCTCTTACATAATATAAGTATGTAGTATCTGTTTTGCATTTATAATGGTCAATACAAATCATACAAGCCGGGTAGTGATAGATCCTTTTATACTCGTACCTCGTTGTGTTCTCGGTTTTCAAGGGCTTGCCCTATTCTAAGGCTCACTTGCTGAAAGTAATCTAATGAAAATTTCCATTAGGGCTGGAGGTGTATTTACGTCCTGTAGTAGATCCTTCTTCCGGGGACTCCTACACTAAATCCTTTCGTTTTCTGTTCCGTATAACTTCGACCATAATTGCATTGTCCATTTTCGAGAGATGGAAAAAACGAAAACGTAGTGCATTTGTTATGGATTTTGCAATCGGATCGATAGTATATTGAAGAATTTTCTTTTTAAGTGGTCAATGTCATTCCTCTGATTTTTCTCGCTCTCCATACCTTCATCGCTTCTGGACAATCTCGATAAAAGCTTCGGACTACAACTAAACTGAACCAGCGACTTCATTTTAATTTTCTTTTCTCCGATTTGTATGACATTTGCTAGGAAGGGTACACGGTATCGAGGAGAAAACGTGCAACATAAAAATGAGTTCCTTGATTACTGCAATTAAACCGACGACGAGATTGTGAAAAAAATATACCAGATCTATTTCCAGCTGTGGAGAAAGTGAGTTACGTTTTGTGATCGAACACTAATTACTTTTCTTAATTATTGCGATTACTCTTGTCAAAATGGGTAAATCTAAATCTCGGTCAGTATTAAATGGAGGAGTGGGGAACTTCTGGATTCCCTTAAAAGAGTTTAACAATGTGTAGCTTGTCGGTAAAGGAGAGAATTCTAATTTTTCGATAAGCAACTTTTATTGGTGAAAATTTTTTTCGTGGTTTTTATAACGTTGATTGCCGGTGTAAAGATGACGAAAAACCATAACGCAGTCACGATCGGCTGCAAGCCAATCGTATGATAATCTAGATGAAATACTGAACTCCGATTTATATTTTAGTTGGTAATATATCGAAAGAATGAGGAAGTGCACATACAATTATTGCATGACCTTTTATTTACAGGTAGAAACTATTGTATAGTGGCTACTCGATCGATGGTTAAACGTTTCTTGAGTTATAGTAAGTTCCATAAATTAAGTTAGGACATTTTTACAAAAATTTTGTATGGCAACTACATGAAGGACTTATGGGATATTTTTCAGCTGCGACTATTATAAAATCAACGTATACAAAATTTCAAATTTGTAACTTAAAACGTTCTAAATTTGTAGTTCAATATTGGTGAACACGTGTTTTTATGACAGCTACCCGAAGGAGTCGATGGATGGCGCTAATTAATTAATGAACACACATTACAAACTTTAAGTTTGCAAAATTTCAAGTTCCTAACTTGAAGCATTCGAGCAATAATTGTGCATACGTGTTTTAAGGACTCTTGTACCCGAAGGGGTGGAAGGATATCGCCCACTATCGCCTTACTTTTTCCATTATACAGACCAAATTTCAACTTCCTAGGCCAACGCGTTCTTGAGTTAGTGCAAACGGACGGACGGACGGACGAAAAGCAATCAGATTTGGAGTTTTTGGCCACAACTGAACACAAAATAATACATAGCTTTTTTTCATCCGAGGCTCGGTTCTATGCGTTACAAACTTTTCGGGCTGGATTAAACTTATAATACTCTAAATGATTTCATCTAGAGTATAAAAAATGAATCTGTTTTTTGATGAGGATTCGGGTGAGAGTGGAAATTTTGCATACATTTTTGAAACTTTGTTTCCCGATGTACTTAATAATATAATAATGAAGAACATTTTTTTTTAATTGATTACGAGGGGAGGAGTCATCTTAAACTAAATTGTTATATCTCAAAACTCCTACATACCTTGATGCTTATTAGCGTTGTGAGTAATTCAAAGAAACTAGTCTTATTTTCATATATCCTAAACGGTTTATCCTAGAAATTTGAGTCTTGGGACTTACATATAAGAAATCAAAGGATTATGTTGAATATAATAAAAGTGTTATGTAGTACAAATTCTCTAGTTTATTGCGGTGTAATTTTGTTTATTGTTTATTGTTTGTTTATGAATGTATGTATACAATCAGACGGTTATCTCTACAATTTGTTTACATAATAATAATAAGTTTGCAAGAAAAAATAAAAAAGAATTACAAGAAATAAAAAAGAATAAATAAGTAAAAAAAAGGAAGGTTCAAGAGAGGAATGAGAAATGGTATCAAGCAATTAATGTTTAGCAAGTAATATGAGAATTAAAAGTATTAAAAAAAAGAAGATAAGTATATAAGAATTTGAATTTTTTATAGTTACATATGTATACACGGAAAGAGAAACAACAAAAAAAGTGAAGCCTCAGTCCAATCTCGCAAAATTCTCAAAACAATTCTTTGTAGATTTTAGATACATAGCATCGATTTTCTAAAGACCAATATGTATTTTGTTGATCTACGACAATTTGTTGATTCAACGTCGGTGAAGGTAGCAATAGTGAAAACCGGCGCCTCATCTATAAAATTTTTTATCATGAAATTTCAAGGAATCTCCTCTTCAATAATTCGTATTCAAGTACATAACACCCTGTATAATACATAATTCATCTTACATTTATCTCTCTTTTCAACGCGGAAATCTTAGAGCATGCTACGTCCAGCTTTAAAAATATTTGTCTAGTACATGAAACCACAAGGTTGCAAACAATTTCTTGTAAAGGAGGAATAATTTGCATCACTTAAACTGTAGTACACTTACTTGGTCTTATGGAGGTGCTAGCGTAAATCTTACTCGCAATATTATCAACTCTAGCGTCCTCATCTCGAGCGTAGCGAACCGCCTTGAAGCATCGCGTCGCGTTGTGGTAACCATCAGTTTAAATTGAGCGTACGTTTCGCAGTGTATTCGTGAAGTGCCGAAATAGCTGCTAAAGTCTTTAATTAGTCAAGGGATAGCTAAATATGTATATGTAGTAGTTCATCAAGGCGTTAAATAGCGAATGAACTTATAAGCGAAGACGGGTATTATGGTTCCCTAAACAATGGTGTTTATTACAAATTCTTACCGGGAAAAGAGGAAGGTATTCTACCGCTTAGATATATGTGAAATGTCATCAGCCAACAAGAGAAACCCTTAAAATTGTTCTTCCAGTCATTTAATTAGCGCCTTGGAATTCAATTCTCTTTTGCCAGCAGAAAAGCGTCGTCGAGGACATAAATTGACTTCACCGAGATAACGAATTTCTTGCGGATAATTCACTTATGCGCGCGAGAACATTCTTAAGGAAATTGAATTTGCGATTTTGGTTTAGACCATACCAAAATTTTCTCGACATTGTTTCTGATCCGGGAGTGCGCTAATTTTTAGACCTGATTGAATACAACAATGTAATTTATATTTTAGATACCTAGTCATAGAAACAAAATTAGAATGATGTTTTTTTTTTAAATCAAAGCTTATTTCGACGTAGGCTGAAACAGAACTTTGCACAGTTTATTTAGGTCGGAGTTTTTAGGTCAAAGCAACTGTATTCTACTTCTGCACAAAACTTTCGCCTACTGTAATTGAACTTCTCCACTATGTTAATTTTTTTCTTAAAAATGATTAATTTGATGAAGATAATAAATGAAAAGGCTTCGATAAAATATTGAATAGGGAAGGGACTACATCACATTTTCTGTGATCGATATTCTCTATCAAAACAGCAGATGGTCTGCCAATGGTCTGGGCGAAACTTTATTATTTTTCGGGTCAAAGTGGGAGTCGATTATAAGTCTTGGAAAGTTAATTTTTGTTCTTAAAATAAAAATATTTAAAAAAAAAATTTTTAGTCGATTAAACATTAAAAAAGCCCGTGTAGACTATTCGAATTTCGGTATATTATGTACACTAAAAGCCCATAGAAGTAAAAACGAATTTGCTGCCTTATCAGACTTAAGAGTTGTGACGAATTGTTAAAACGTATAAAAACTCATTTCATCCACTTGGGGTTTGAGTTTCGGAAAAATTGTGAAACATGTTTTTAAACGATTTCATAAGAAGCAACTTGATATCTCATGAGACACGAGGGATTTTGAAAAATTTGTGAAAACGTAAGCAAACTCTTTACAATCCCTTGGTTCTTGAAATTCGAAAAATCGTGAAATTGGTTTTTAGGTCATTACATCAAATGCCATAATAACCAATTTCATATCTCATCAGAATTAAGAGATGGAAAAAATTGTGAAAACATATGCAAACCCTTGGTGGTTGAATATCCAAAAATTGTAGGCGATTATATAAAAAATCTGTGGAAGTGAAAAGCGATGTAATATTTCATCAAACCTAAGAAATATGTCGAAGCTTTGAAAATCATACAACCCCTTCACCCCTTATGATTGAATATCTAAAAATACTGAAATTGACTTTTCGGCGCTTATATAGGAAACCTTAGGAAGTAAAAATGAATTCGATATATCATCAGATCTAAGCAATATGTAAGAATCTGTGAAAACATATGCAACCTCCTTACATACACTTGGGGGTTGAATATCCAAAAATCCTGAAAGGAGTTAATAAATAAATATGAAGACAGCACGAGAAAGTAAAAACCAATTCAATTTCTTTACACTTCTAAAAGATATGACGAAATTCTTGAAAACTTGTTCAACCCTTTTATACCTTCTTAGGGGCTGGAAAAGGAAAAAACTTAAAAACGAGTTTTAGGCGATTATTACGCAAGCCCATGAAAGTGAAAACATATTCGATATCGATCTGACCTGGGGGATACGCCAGAATTCGTGAAAAAGTATACAACCCCTTTACACCGTCTTAGGGGTCGAATTTCAAAAAATCCTGAAAACACTTTCTATGTAATTATATGAAGAAGCTGTAGAATAAAAATCAATTGAATATTTGGGAAGACCTACTAGATATGACGAAAATCGTGAAAATATATGCATTCCATTTTCACTGATCATTTTTTTCGCCCCCCTTCCAAACGCCAATAGATATTTGAAAATTTTTTTATTTAAACTAATTTTCTGGTGATTTACATATACCGAGTTTCAACTTTGTAGCATAAGCCGTTCTATAGATAGGAAAAACACCCTCCACCCCGTACCCCTAAAAAAAATTATATTTTTCCAACATTCTACTACTACATTTCTATCAAAATACCAAGTTTCAGTTTTATATCATTATTGGTTCTCGAGATATAAAAATCGAAACTTTTTCTTATTCACCCTTTCCCACCCTCACCCCCTACACCCCCGCCACCAAACTTTTTTTTCCAGATAGGGGTCTATTAGGCCTACTTGTGGTAAAAATTCTAAGCATCTATCTTACACTGTTCTTGAGATATGAGACGTGTTTTTTTTAAGAATTCTTATTCCCTCCACTTCCATGCTCCACCAACCCCTTAAAAAATTTTACTTTCATCAAACTTTATTGGTCAACCTTTATACAGAAACCGAATTTTATTATTCTAGTGCAATTGGTTTGTGAGATATCGTAATCTAAAGTTTTTTACCCCCCACCGTACGCCACTGCCCCCACTCAAAAATTTGTTTCTGATTTATTCTCCTAGTATACCCACAGATGTTCATTAAGTTTTAATTTCGTGACACTAACAGTTTAGGAGATATGGATTTTAGAATGTGTCTTTCGAGCGTCTCGGACGCATTATTTTTCTCCCCAATCCTTCACCCATATCGGCAATTTTTTTGCAAATGGGTCCACTATCAAAGCTCTATATAAGTTTGAAGTTTCAGCCTTCTAGCATGAGTGGTTGCTGAGATCTAGAAACCAAAATTTTCTAAAACGCTTCCCCCACCTTCCCCCTTACACCCCCACCCCTCACAATTTGGTCACTTCTAGGGGCCTACCCAGTCTATCTAGAAAAAAAAATTCAACTATATAGCTCAAAGGTTTTGGGTGCTACGAGCCTTCAAACAATTTTGCGTACATCGGTCGACGTACTGCGTACGGCGTACGGCGGACAGACGGACTGACATTTTTTTTTGCTTTTTTCGTGTCTACTAGTCAACGTCAACGTGAAAAAAAAAAATTTCAGGGTAGCAAATTTTTTTTTTTTTAAAAATCGATAACAATACTGTATTATTAAAATAGTAAAGTAATACTTTATTATTAAAAAATACTAAAGTACAGAATAGAAAGTAGATAAATAATAATGTAAGTCTTGACTTGTTTTTCGGCATGATTCATCCCAGTTAGGATGGATTCACAAGAAAAAAATATTTTGTCATATTTACAGCAGAAAAAATAAAATTTTGTCTTTCATATCTAATAAAATATATGGGTCTACTCCATCGTTGGCTTCGTCAGCTACCGTAAAATTTATAAGTAAACGCAGACGAAACTTACTCTTGGAAATACTTAAAAAGTTAGAAAGTAAGTTTTTACATTGTGTTATAGTTTAGTTTGCATTTTTAGAGACTCTTGTATGGGCCCTTTTATAAATATTATTGTGTAAATTTTTTTTTAATTATTTTTTTGCAGGTGGTGAAAACACGAATCCATCCAGCGTTACGACATCGCCATGAATGAAACATTGTGTGATACTTTAATAGAATCGGTAAAATGGACAGAACCAGGACGTCTTGTTTCACTAGCGGTACTCGAATTCATCAATGTGCTAGTGATTGTCGGAAATTGTTTAGTTATAGCTGCTGTTTTCTGTTCGAACAAATTACGTAGTGTTACGAATTATTTTATTGTTAATTTAGCTGTAGCTGACTTATTGGTTGGTTTAGCGGTGCTTCCATTTTCGGCAACCTGGGAAGTTTATAAGGTGAGTATATATACCTCGAATATTGCTTTTAATTACGTTTGTGCTATTTTTGTATTTTTGTCGTCTGATATAAAACGTGTCTGCACGTACGTAGAGCGTGATTCATTCTAGGCGAACTAAACTGTATTTGAATTAAAGCCCTTCTGCCTCAATTAATCTATGCATAAGTGGTTATAAATGATCTCAGTTTAATCAATTGAGTGACAAATGTAAACCAATTAACAGGCTTTTGTATACTATTGCGGTGTTTTGCAATGTAATCAGACTCACGTGTTTGCAGGTATACAGATTTGTATATCAGATAAATTCCAAGCAAATTGTTTCCTATGAGTCAGCACAAAGGGTCCTTTTCCCAGTTTGTGAATGCTCCAATTGTGACTTAAGTTGGGGTTAGTTGTTTTCATGTCACTGCGGAAAGGTATGTTTCTGGTACAAGTCCCCACTGAATAGATAGGGGTGTTTTCAATTCAACCCTCCTGTGTGTCCGAATCACAAAAATTTACGTTGGCGTAACAACAATACCTGAGTTTCTTTTATCGTTTTCCTCCAGGAATTTAATTTTTCTACCGGCAGTAGGTCAAATATTTTTCAAAACTCAAAACGATAATGGATGAAAATCTGTGCGTCAAGACAAAAATATGATTATGCTTGAGGTAAGTAAGTGAGCGAAAAATGTATGGAATGGAAATAACTCTATTGGTGGTGCTATTTACATACGGAGGTGGTATTTCAGTTTTTATTGCTTTTCCGAGTACAGGGGAGAAGTGTTCCAATATTATTCTTTCTTGGAGAAAGTTGTGTACAGCTTTCGAATAAAAAAGTAAGCCTACGCCTTTTTCAGATCCAGGGAATTATCTGAAATCTTCGTTTCATCGTAGGTAGCTGTAAGAATATCATTGTATGATGGTATAAATAAATCCTCGTCATTTAATAGCAACTACGCATATGATCCTTGTGCACACTCGTAGGGAAATGTGCCTAATGATGCGGCGAAACGTATAGAGTGCTGAACTTTACGAGAAATTCATAGCTAAATATGTTACGCATACTTACACACAACAATTTAATAATGTCTCACTCAGTCAACATTTGGTGAATGTTTATTAAGGCGTTTTTACTGTTCTAATATTCACTTCGTCTACACCATAATAATAAACCGGTGAACGCATTCACTTGGTGGACAAAACCAACTTCGATTCTGAATATTTTCCATTTGCGCTCGAAAAAAAAGACTATACGAGTACATCCATGGTTTAATTTATTGTAATATGTGCTGTTTAATTTAATGTGAACTGTTTTAAGAAATACTATGCGATTGTCAACCTAAAAAATAACGTTGGTTATTCCTTAGGTTGTCAGTCGCATAGTAACCTACACCGCATCTCAGCATTAAACACGTTTCAGACTTCAACCCATAAAATAATAAAGTTGCGCCCATACTGGTGGCCGATTTGTTTTTAGTTTTAATTACTGTAGTAGCACATCTACATATAGGTACTAAGTTTCAACTTTCTAGCATAAGCCGTTTCTGAGATATAAAAAACCACCCCCCACCCCCGTACCTTGCTACCCCTATTAAACATTTTTTCTGGGTTGTCTCTATAGTAGCTCTATACAGTTTTGAATTTTTAGCTTTCTATCCTTTGCGGCTTTCGAGAAATTAAAATCAGAACTTTTTCATTTCCACCCCCTCCCACTATCTCTCCCTACACCCACGCCCTCAAAAATTTTTTCCCCGCTAGAAGTCTACCGGTCCTAACTCCTGTAAAATTTGCAAGATCATATCTGATACGGTTCTTGAGATATAAAAATTTAATTTTTTGAAAAATGACTGTCCTCCAACTTCTGCGCTTCACCCCATCCCTTACCACCCCCCTTAAAATGTTTAACCCTTTTCTAATTTCATAGTATTTCTTAAGACAACTGCAAAGTTTCAGTTATCTGACTTCAATCGTTCAGGAGATATGGATTTTAGAATGTTTCAATCCCAGCTTTCAAGCATTTTGGACGCATTGTTTTCCCCCCACTCGCACACCCCTCCACCCCTATCGACCATTTTTTTGCAAATGAGTCCACTATCATAGTACGATATAAGTTCCAACTTTTAGCCTCCTAGCATAAGCGGTTCCTGATACCTAGAAACCAACATTTTTCATCTAAAACGCTCCTCCTTCCTCCCCCACACACCCCACCCCTACAAAAGGTACCACTCACAAATTTCAACTTAATATCTCAAGGGGTTTGAGAGCTACGCACCTTCAAACGGTTTTGCGTACGGCGTACGGCGTCTACGGCGGACAGACGGAAATGTTTTTTTTTTAATTTTTTGGGGTTTACTAGTCCTAAAACTTGAAAATGCAAAATTTTATGGTAGGACAATTTTTTGGAATTTCAGATCGATCACAATAATTTATTATAAAAAAATAATAAAGCAAAATGAAAAAAAAAGCTTAAACCTGAATTTTTATTGACATTGGTATAGGGGCTACTCAAAGAAGTGGCGCCATTACCTACTTTACTTAACGTTTAAAAATAAAATCAGTTGCGGATGAACAGACAAATTGAAAACGAATTTGAGTCTATTTAGCAGTAGTAGTACTTTAGGATTGCATTATTACTTTGATACTAGATCTGAATAGAAATGAGTACGTTATAGTATTGATATTATTATAGTCATAGATGAAGGGTTTCTAGAATATGACTATAATGACTATTATTCCTCCTATTGACGTATTTCCGCTTGTCACAAAATGTTACTGTAAATATGAATGAAACGTAAATAACTATGTACTTACCTATTTGAAAAATAAACATAACAATAGAAATGTTGCGATAAACTATCCTTGACCCCATCGAACTGTTGTACAAGGAGTATGTCACTGACGTAAATCCTGTTCGATGTTAAGGTGGTTGTTATTGAGCAAAACACGCGATGTTATATTTTCGGCTCTATCTACAAGTACGCAAATATAGGCAGCTATTAAAGCGTTTCCTTGTCAGCCCTTAATAACGGAACTTGATACAAGTAGCTTAGCTAGTTCACGTAACTTCGGAACAACCGAATATATAAGTCAAGATAGCAACGTTCTGCCTTAACAATAAGGTAAAGGTAGATATAGGATAAGTCAGTAGGCTAGTAACTAGTAAGACGTTAACTAAACAGCAATTCCAATTGGGCGGAAGTTAGTCCGAAATGTTTATATTGCATTGAACGCGACCACCGTAAACGTAAACAATCATATTATCAACCTATTTTAAAATAATAAAGTTTCTCCCAGATTGCTGCCAGATTTTTTTCCTTATTTCTTACCTATCGTTTTTATATTTGCTTCTTCATAAACATTATAATTACAGATTTTAAAAGTAAAGAAAATATTACATAAATTGCTAAACGTTCATTGAAATTATTTATTGATGTGTTAACGTTTCTAAGAAACGATCAAACATATAAATAAGAAGAAAGTATGAGCAAATTTGAAATATCGAAGAAGGATACAAATTAAAATTACGGACAAATTCTACCTTCGGAAAATTTAAATATTTTGTTTTTACTTGAAAATTGGGTTTTATTTGTAAATTTTCAAAGACGTCCACCAAGTTTCGCATTGTATAAATTTGAACTTCATATTTCAAAGAATTTGTGAGCTATAAACACGTCTGCATGCCGTTTATTAAATTTAAAAACAGTTACAATAATTTCTTAATGAAAAATAATAAAGAAAAAGTTAAACAATGTGATACTTAATATTCAGAATGCTACAAGAAGCTCTAAAGCAATAGAAACATGAATTGTTTTCGTTCGCTGATAAGTTCCTTGAAGTTATTTGAATGAGCTACTGTTCCATAAAGTTGTGAAAATATCAAAAGAAGTACTTGAATTTTTGTAATATCCGACTAAATTTATTCATATCTACGCTTCCAGTCTAGTCTTCATATCTACTCTCTGTAAATAAATAATATCATAACAAGCAAATCAATTATTTCAATATCAGCATTCACAATGAATAGTGAGTGGCCTGTCCTAAAAAATCCATTGCGGAGAAGTCAACATTCAATTCCTTTAAGTGCTTCCATTGACTCTATAAAGAGGCCAATAAATTAAATCTCTTGTTTTTAAGCTCTAGAAAATACGACAAAGAATATTTTCAAACTTCAAAATGAGATTCTGAAAATCGAAATAAGAATGAGCCGCGATGGAGACTGGATTTAAGGAGTAAGACGTCGAGTGTCATTTTCGGCGTATCGAGAGCAATAAAGCTGGAATTAATTTTGCAATCTAAGCAAAATCTGAAATACAGGTCGCGGGAACTTAGCTGAAGATAGAAAAGTATGGCAAATAAGAGTGGAATATGGTGTAGGTCCTGTCGCTACTCCTTCTACATCGCTCCGCTGTCTACATATCACGTAGGAAAATATCAACAATGGGCCTGTAGTGTAGTCACTGGTATGCCAAATTTGAAGATTAATTTCCAGATTCATTGCAGTAAGTACGTAGGGCGTATTGCCTCCCGGTTTAGCACCTCAGGTGGTTGCAATGGAGGAAGAGTTGGACCTGAACCTTCTATGTGTTCATCCCAGGAACTCTTTATATTTATTTTTCGGATGCCTAGAGACTTAATCCTGTTTTGATTACGCTAATGCGCTTATCATGGCCCATTTGCCTAACACTTTGCGGCAAAGTGGCATCCTCGCTATCCTTTCGTCCTTTCTACCTTAAAGTCTGTTTTTTGTTTTTTGCATAAAGCCGACTTTAATAAATAACATTTGGTTTTATTGGATTTCTTTTTTCTAACTCCACAGGTCTGGATCTTTGGTGATTTGTGGTGTCGAATATGGTTAGCGGTAGACGTCTGGATGTGTACAGCATCGATTCTAAACTTATGTGCCATCTCATTGGACCGATATGTGGCCGTCACGAGGCCAGTCACATATCCCAGCATAATGTCAACTAAAAAGGCCAAGTCACTTATTGCCGGTATTTGGGTCCTATCGTTCGTAATATGCTTTCCGCCTTTAGTTGGATGGAAGGATCAAAAGGTTTGTAGACACGATTTTCCTTGTTTTTTTTTTTCGAATCACTAAAACAGCGCGCAGTTATGAGTGTAATAAATTCGAAAAAAATTAAAGTCAGAATGTTACAATGTTTGAAAATAGTCACGTCGCTTTAATACGATGACTTTCGGTAGAAGATATTTCTCTTCACATGACATCTTGATTTTGTATTCGTTTCAGATTTTTAGGGGAGGTTTTTTTAACAAAAATTGCGGATTATCAGGTGATATCCTATAGAAATGACTGCTTAATTCTGTGCATGCATGCCCTACAAGTTTTCCGTAGGGGCGTTCTATACGATGCTCGCATCCGGATTGGTGTTCTGGATCAGTCGTCCCCATAAAAAGGTCAATATTGGGTTTATTAAATTCTGCAAATATTGATTGAGGGTAGGCGTATAGGTGATTTTTTTGAAAATCTTTTTTTTTAATATATTTTTCAATTTATCATTTCTGTGGTGGTCTATTTATGTCGATAATGAACAGTGAAGTCGTTATTGCTTTTTGCGTAGTAGGTTCGAAATGAATATTGAAATATTTATGGCAGTCTCTATGCGATAAGTATTGCGAAAATGGGTAGCTATTTAATGAAGGCATTTATGGCGGGATAAGGATTAACGTTTGGTATTATTTTATCTACATAGAATATTGCAGTAGTAATTCGTACGAAATCAATATGCTGCAAAAAATCATTTATACTACTGGTTTTCGTTATATGCGAGCCGTAAATTATAATTTATCAGTTATGGAGCATGAAGTTGGTTGGAAATCAATAGTTCTGATCAATTTATGTTATTTCTGCTAGAATTTATTCGTGGAAATTTTATTTCCTATAACAAACAGCCGTAGCAAATTATTATTAATTTTTTGTAGTTTCCACTTATTTAATTACATACCTACCTTTACTGCGCCAGTGAGGGAGGTATTAATGAATTGAATTATTAAAGATGAACTAAGTAGGCAAAAAATCACTAATGAGCTATAACAAGTCCGTTTTCATATTTAATTATTAATTAAATTAATAAATAAATGAATGCCCTTTTTAGAGGTAATATTTTTTTGAGCACCACGACGGAGTGCAATGATTGATGATTAGATATTGACCTATATTTTCGTCAGTAGAAAAACTTTGTTTTACACTTTCCCAGCGTAACGATAAAAATATTCAGAGACGGAGTAGTGCGGAATTTAACTAGACTTTGTAGGTAATTACTTTCAAAAGATATTTTTCGTCCGAACGCTAGTTCTTTATATTTAATTGTGTGGTGGCTAGGGATGTTGAACAAATATCGATATATCGAAATTGCGATATTTTTTAAACGATATATCGATAATATCGGCCGATTTTTTTTAGAGCGATATATCGATATTAAAATCCGACTATCGGACCCGATATTTTTTGTTAAGTATAGCATATTTTAGAACTCGAACGGCATTTTTTATTTCTGCTTATTTTTGTATATATATATGTACCTACTCATGCTTTGGCCGCAAATTTAGCTATTTCTAGTTGATATTTTACGTGGCAATCTAATAAGTTACTTATGCCGAAGCATTCGGAAAGCAGAACGTCTGAATATCTAAAATTAAGCAAACATCTGACCCGTAACCTAATGGGAGCTCTGACTGGACATTGTCACATGAGGAAGTATCTCCATAGGAGTAGTTAGTCTTTCTGAGAGTAAAATATGCAGAATTTGCGATGATGAAGACGAAACACCAGAGCACATTCTCTGTGAATGTGAGGAACTTGCTCATAAAAGACTTCATCACTTCGCTTAGGGTTTCATGAAACCATCGGAATTCCTGGATATTCTTCTTCGAAAAACAGTAAGTTTCATTGAAAGCGCAGGGATCGAAGGGGAACCATACCAGAGGGATGTCGCAATAGGCCCAATTGAGGCTTCAATGACAAAGGTGACCAAAGCAACCCCTACATGAAAATGTAATATAATAACGTATATGAGGGATGTCAGAAAGGTTGAAACTAGAAAACTGTTTTTCGATCACGTAAAATCTATTTCTGTCGAAACATAAAAATGCGGGACGCGTGGTTTCTGTAGCTGGGGGCAACCAGGCAACTATCCTGTGCACAGGGATCTATCCGCTCAGTACCTTCTTGTTGTTGGTTTTTAATCTTGCTCTTTCAAGTAGAAGGCCCTTCTACTTGAAAGAAGGGATTTAAAAAACCCGGAGGAAAGTAATATGTTTGTATACCATAACTATCCGTTGTTGCATCACATCCTTTTTTCGTATATTTTTATTATCACTTCGAAAGTGCATTTAACCTTTGTTTTTTGTTGTGAAAATTTAGTGAAGTGAAGAACAATTTTAAATTTCGAAATATCATTTATTTATTGGCTTTGGATTTGTTTTAAAAGCCGCCTACCGGCGTAATCTTTATTAAGGAGAGCATTCGCTTTTGGGGTAAAAAAAAACTTGTTTTTTTAATTCTTATTTTAGACTCAATTCTGGGTAAAAGAGTTTAAACCGCAAGACTTCACGAGATCAAGAAGTACCTCTCCTGAAAAGTTGTATTTTTTTACGTTTGATCCATTTTCTCAAAAACCACTCATGCCATTTCTGCTGTCAGATAGAGTAGAAGGAAATTTAAAATGTTTAATTATTTAATAATGTAATATGAGACTGACTTGACGCTTTCTGTTCGTCAAAATTAGATGTGCAATATAAACAACCTTCACAAAAATAATAAAATTTTACTCCACTATGCTTATGGCGATCAAGGAGGCCCTATCCTGGCTGAGGTGTTATGTAATATCTACTAGGGATATTAACATTTTCACAGACAGCCACGCGGCAATGAAATCCTTGGAATCGGCCTTTACAACATCAAAGGTCGCCGTAGAATGTAGATCATCTCTTAAGGAGATGGCAGAACAGTTCAATATTCTTCTGTGCTGGGTGCCAGGACACAGGGATATTCCAGGGAACTGTATGGCTGGCGCACTCGCTCGTCGCGGTACTACCCGTCAGATTATGCCGGAACATCGGAATCTCGGTGTGCCTCTCTCTACATGTAAACTGCTACTGGGATTGGACTCAGTTGAGAAAACCAACTCAAGATGGGCGGATGGTATACATGTCACACTGCGAGATAGATCTGGCCGAAGCTAGATCTAAACCACTCTAAAAGGCTGACTTTGCTCAAAAGGGCGAATATCAGCACCACAGTCGGTGTTCTGACCGGACACTGTCTAATAGGTCGACATGCTAAAAGACTCGGCCTCTTCTCGAAGGACTTCTGTAGAAGCTGTTTGGATGAGGAAGAGGAGGAGACAGTCCTTCATCTTCTCTGTACCTGTTCAACTATGTCCGCCAGAAGGAAAGCATATTGGAGCTTACTTTTTCAACATCTCAGTGACCTTGCCGAAACGGAGGTCGCGAGAATCCATCGCTTCATTGTAATCTCGAAATAGTTTGACGAGTAGGACATGATTTGATGATCCTGTGGTAACACAACAGACCTTCTTAGGTCTAAGTGTGTCCATGTTCTCACTGGCAACCACGCGTACCTACCTACCCTACTCCACTATGCTCGTTTTGCAATAAAGAATAATTGTCCAAAGTTTCATTCAAGTGGTTTCTGAGAAAATGGGTCATGAATTTTACACTGAGAAGCCTTTGCGATATGCTCCCCTTAACGTTAAATTTGATACGGAAAGGGAGATAAGAATTTATTTTTCATTGGAAAAAATATTCGATATATCAATATTTTTTTCGATATCAACATCCCTAGTGGTGGCTACTCGAAACAGTAAGACCTATTTGCAGTTGAGTACCTGATTAAGAAGTAAACTATCTTAAAGTTGTTCTGAAGATGTTTGCCGGTTATCCTTGGAACTTTTGTATCTAGGAAATCCTATACCACTTCAGGTGAATAGTGGTATAGGATTTCCTAGATTAAACCAAGAACAGTTTAAGAATCACAGTTCTATGAATTCTCGAGCTATAGCTATTTTCGACGTGTTGAACATTTTTATAAGAACCTTTGTACGTTAACTGCAAGAAGATTTATTTTTCTGCTGTTTTTGTGGAATTATAGTGTGCGGAACGCGCGCGCGTTAAGCCTTACGCGATGCGACTCGATGACATTTTGAATGCATGTTAGTGAGTGCAAAGCAACCGGTTCCAGTGATATTCTATTTTCTACTTTCGTCGCACGTGTAACACGATTTTTCGAATTTTTTATAAAAATGGACGGCAAATGGACTTTTATATGTAAGCCTCTCGAAGGACTTGATTTTATCCGAATTAATTTTGAACTCTAAAATATTACAAAATTAACGTACATCAAATTTCATATCCTTGAAGCTTCAAGCATTCTTCAGAGGTCTGCAAAATAAATTATATTCGATACAGTTTCAAATGTAATGATTCAATTCATACGGACACACACAGCAAACATGTTTACCACATTTAAAATCAAGACCTAATGTAATTTTACATGCCAATCACGATTTCAAATAAATTCGGTAAATAATTTTCACTTGACGAATATATTTTTACATAAATGAAAATTGTATAAGCGTAAATTTTAAGTCAACTCGGTGAACCAAAGAAATCCACAGATAGTGTGCACAATTTTACTTAAAAAACTCAATCTAAATTGGGCTCTGCCAATACACCTCTTCCGTACCTACAAAAAATAGACATTCCTTTCACCTGAACATTCTTCAGCAACTATACATCATTTATAATAAAAAAAATATATATATACGTATACATGTAATAGAGTTTCCATTCTTCTCGTTGTTGATATATTTCAGTCAGATTCTGACGACAACACGTACTACAATCGGGGAAATGTTACGCTTTATTTTGCAACATCCGAACCGCCAATGATACCACCGACACCGCCACCATGTCCATGGAAATGCGAGTTGACAAATGACCGAGGATATGTCCTTTATTCAGCACTTGGATCCTTTTACATTCCCATGTTTGTCATGCTATTTTTCTACTGGCGCATCTATAGAGCAGCTGTCAGGACGACCCGTGCCATTAATCAGGGATTCAAAACGACCAAGGGTAAGTTGAATCTATTTTAATTTTTTTTCGCTCCATTCTGTGTTTTATTTTATTTCTTAGTCCTTATTTCTATACTGTCCACTTAACCAATTTACATTTGTTCATCATTATACTCTGGATTTTAATTTTCGCTACACACCTACTGGCAATTCAATTAAAAAAATTTTAATGGTGTAAATTAAAATTTTTTCACAAATTTTGTTCAAAAAGGACTATACGTAGAATGAAAATACATTTACTGATAATTGTTAAAAAAAAATCTATCAATATCACACACTGACAAGGCATCATTACAGAGCGTTCAAGGCATAGACGCAATCATGGCATGACAATTTTTTCTTCTTTTTTTTAATTATCTTATATATGTATATCCTAACGAACAAGAATACGTATATGAATTTATTAATTCAATCTTACAATTTCACTTTTCCAACTTCTATAGAATATGCATGAGATCTTGTAAAATAAGGAATAATGAATTTGTAGATCCCTTACTTTCGTATCTTTTGTTTACATCAATGACTGAACCAAAAGTAAATTAATTTAGTGAATAATATTGAATATATTCTCAAACCGTCTTCTTCATTCGGGTTAAGAAGCTGAGTTTGAATTTGTAAATATGTTCTAAATATGTATGTTATCTGTTTTCTGGTTTTAATGGTATTTTAACTCTCCTAACCCAAGTACGCCACTGATTCAGATTAAAGAACAAAAATGGCAATCGATTCCTCATACTTTCAGAAAGCCTAAGTAAAACATCTCCGAATAGGCTCTGAATTCAAACCAATTGTAAGCTGGAATATCAAGGTAGGTGAATCAGAAAAAATGGTGAAAATAACCAATCAATCGAGTAGGAACTTTAAGAAGTGAAAAATTCCTGCTATCATAGAAAAGGCTGGAGCCCTAGGGTTGCATTGTATTGAGAACACAGAAACCAACGAACTGAACTGTCAAATTCCATATAAAAAAATTAATATTTCGCTTACTTTTCGCGACGAAATATTTTGTTTGTTTTTCAGTACTGTGTTCATGGGCGGAATGGAGATTTGTAGTAGTCACTAATAGATGGTGCTCGGTTTCGTTAAGGTTTATTTTCCAAGAGTAGCGTACCCTTTTCTGAAAAGCAAAATGTTTGCCAATTCAAAATTTTCAACCGAAAGAACTGAACTGACAGCGTTCAGTTCGTTCGTGCTTTTGTGTGAGTTATATTTTGTTGTGTTGTGTGCCGGGATTGTAATTTTTTGTCAATATTTTAATTTCTTTCAAATTTCGCGCTCTTTTATTTCACTGACATCTAGTAGCGAAATGTATAATTTATTTCACTCTACTTCGAAGGTACCTTTTCGTTCGTACTTTAAGGGGAGCAAACCCTTTAGACGCCCGAAAATGAGTAATTTTTCATGAATTTTTTTTATGGTGATAAAATAATCGCATAAATTTAAAATTTTTACATGATATTAAGTATAACAACTTTCAACCGTTAAAATAATTTTTTTTTGTTTTACAAAACAAAATGGCGTCTTTATAGGGTATTCCTTTACGCGTCTTTTGCGAGACATCGAAAAGTGCTCCATTTGTCATATTTTTTCTATTGATCTTAAACTGAAAACCAAAAATTTTTCAAATACTGATAGCTGAATGGGTTGGATATACCTATAAAATTATATAAAAAATATAAAACAAAAAAGATATGAGGCTTTTCAAGCAAATGTTAAATTTTCGACTATTTTTTTGACAGTTTTTACCCCAAAAAAGTAGTTTATTTACGCGATATCCTCAAAACTTTAGGTATATCCTTCCGATATTGATATAGACAGAAATCTCACAAAAAATCAGCTAAATCGATCCATAACTTTTTGAGCTACAACACGAGCAGTTTTTGAAAATGCAGTTTCGAGATAATTGCGTTTAAAGTTTCAATACCTCGCGTTCCTTGTGTATAATTTGGCATTTTAGCTTTGAAAAATCAACCGCACACGACATACTTTCGATCCAAACTGACCCAATTTCTTGGACAACGTACGTTACGCTTTATACTTTCGAAATATATAAAAAAAATGTTTTTTTTGAAAATCGTAAAGGGCTTACTCCCCTTAAGCGTGATCACGAGTAAAGTGTTGAGTCTTCCAACTTTATATCAATAATCTGGAGGCTATCTATAGTAATATTTGAAAATCTTTCCTTTTATAATTTATGTTTTTTACAACGTTTTTTGGTCAGCCCCGAATTTAGAAACCCTATGCCAAAAAAGTAGTAAAAGTAAAAGCTTAAAGTTCAAAGAACTATGCAGAGAATTGTTTGAATATTTATTTCCAGAAAGGTTCTAGCAAAAACACCATATTTTTTTCGGTTTATTTTAGTCGCTCCGAATTCCGAAAGTTTCGAAACGTGATCTTAATTTATGAAGCGTTCGGTATTATATCTATAATTTGTAAAAGAAAATATTATCTTTGAGAAATTATGGGTGTTCTGCGTTTAAAAACAAATTTATTTTGTTGCAAATATTTTTTTTTTGAAGAGAAATAAATATCATATGCAATACTAGTTTTCGAAAACTAGATATACTTTTTCTAAGAAAAAAATAATTTCTTCTATTGAAAATGTTATGATATCGCGCACGATAAATTTATTGTGGTCACGTAACCTTGATATCCGGATTGCAAAATCTCTATCGGCCGAGATATCATAATTGTACCATTTGCATTACAATTTTTGCACAAAATGTCCAGTCGTTAAGATAATATCTTTGCAATAAAATCAAATATCAAAATGATATCTTTCAAATAAACATACGACTGATTATCTTTATTATTTCTTGTAAGCGATAGAAGGTGATATCGCTGGGATATCGCTTGTAAGACTATTAAAAAGTATGCGAAGTATTGCTAGGGTAGATATTTTTTTTGTAAATACTGTCGCCTGACGTTGCTAATAGGGCTTCTGTAATAACGAAAATTATATCAAATGTTTGCAAAATATGTACACATAAATAATTTATATTCTTCGATGTAATCAAAAAATTTCTGATACAGTATTTAGATAACACTTATGAGTTAATTTCTGGAAAACTTATAAAGTAGGGTAGGCATTATAATAGTGTTGCGAGCTAGGGGTTCGCCGGGATTTCAAGTAAAACACAATTCGGTTAAAATAAAAATAAGTGATTATTTATTAATCGCACTTTAAATTCTATTCGCACAATAATTCGCACTGTATGGCAATACTGCCCGCTTATACCATATATCGCTTGACTCGTTCACTTTCGTTCTCTCTCAACACGGTCGCGCATACACGCTGGCTGTCGCAGTCGAGGTAATCAAAATTACTGTGTGTGCGCTGAACGCTTCACCTGCTTATATACTAGGCGGTTGCAGTCTTGAATGTTCACCGGTGTACTTGAACGTTCGTTCAGTTGTGGAATCTTCTCGAAAGCTTCAGAGCCTTCGATTTCGATCTTCTTTCAGTGGTGTGCGCAGAGGATTCTAGTATATTGGAGAGCATTCGATAAGAAGAGAGATACAATCGTGTGGTTTCGGCTTATCTTCAGCTAGGTTTCTGATTGGGCTATTTTGCAACTAGGTATTCGGTTGTTGTTGTTTTCATTATGTGAAACGATCGAGTTGCACGGTTGCGTGGTTGCCAGGCTTACATGTAACAATAGTAATAATAAGTAGTGTAGGCATTATTTCTTATGAAAATGTATATGCACCTTCATCAGGTTCATCTCCTGTGTACATTTAATTTGTCTTCAATATTATTGTGGAGTATTCTTTTTGGAAAATTGAAATGTCTCTTACTTAAAAGAATATGCTTTGTGATTTCGATTTTCGATTTCAATTCAATTAAAAAAATCTTATTAATGAGTTTGATCTTTTTATTTGAAAGCCAATAACTTGCAATTTAATACACGTTGTTCCGGTAATTTCTTCAAAATTCAGAAAGATATCATTAAAAGATTTCTTTTTAAGGATTTTTTTAAGCTTTCAGAATTTTTGCTGTTGACATTTTCCTGATCATACGATTGCATAGTCTTTGTACATCAGACTAGATATTATGCGCTAATGTGAGTACTTTATCTATCCAACTCCGATCAGGCCGAAAGGTATATTGTAAGTGCGGATTGACTGATAATTCGGAAATTATGTTTCTCGTATAAGTAGAACGATTTTACCAGACATGCTATTTTTTTCAAAAGGTGCTCCTACGTAAAAATGGTTTCAATCGCATATGAAGATAAATAAATTCGGTAATATTATGGTTTAAAAAATACCGATAACTTTTTATGAGAATATGGGTTAGTTTAGACGTTCGATGTTATTCTTAAATTATTGTTGACTTTTTCATCGAACAAAATATCATAGCCCAAAGCATCAGGCTAGAAGGAGGTCACTAGGGCCAATTATAGTTGACAATACACTTAAAATGCGGTAAACTCAGACTGAACTGAACTGTAAAGTGGAAATAAATTTCTCGTCACTTTGATATCGGTTCACGTAGCCGGCAATAGGTTGCTGCACGTATATATCGCATACGCGGCCAACATCGTTTTCCACAAAGTGTTTACAGCGAGTGAAGCTGAAGATAAAAGAACTTTTGTATTTCTTCCTGTAATGCCTTTTTACGGCAGATTGAAAGAAGTTCTAACGATATTTTGCAGTACACTAGGTACGCAACATTCCTATTACTTCTACAGTTTGCTAACAACATGACAGAAGGAAAAACGAGTAACGAATCAATAAGAATTGAAAGAAAATAAATTTCCTTCTGCAAACATTGTACGTATCCAAATAATCGCATATATTGGTTCTATTTCTCTTCTCATCCAAAAGGCATGCGGCTAGAAAATTGCTTTTGTATTGGCAAAAGTATATCTTCTTAAGATGAAGAGTCGAAAAATTCAACAGAATCGCGTGAATTTATTATGGAAAGAGTCGGTATTTATCTTACATGGTTTGCTTTAGTGTCTGTTACAAGATAATGGATTTGTCGATGAACAGGTCTTGAAAGAGTGATGTTCTCAAAGCTGACTCCCTTTAGTCCTTGGGAGCTATGTGTACTGGTCGTATATTTCATGGACGTGGCTACATTAGCTCGAACTATTCGAGCAGCATTGCGGATATAAGGACAAATTTACAACAATTACGTGCGAGTGCTTGGTAGCTACGTTAAAAATTGATCGCTAGACTTTAAGCTTCTTCTGATGGTGTCTTTTCCGATGAATTAAGATAATGGCATTGGTTCCTTAAGTTATCGGCACGTTTCTAAAGTTCAAACGAACAATTTTAATTATCGAATTTTCGTGATACAGAACGGCACTGAAAAACCATTTTTCAAAAGAACCTCTCTATTTTAAGGGGGTACATAGAAATTAAAGTTTGCAGTCTTAAGAATATTGTGTGTAAATTTCATATTGAAATTCCAAGAATTGTGAAAGTTATGGGCAGTTAACCGGAATGGGACCTTTATGAATTCTCTATATAGAGCGGCATTCAAACGCGATTATCTCGAAACGTACTTTTCAAAGACGGTCCCCAAAATCTTCGGAAAACGGCTTGACCGATTGCTTCCAAAATTTCACATAATATTTTTGGATAGGTTTTCTACTTCGCTACGTAAGATTTTTTTTTTAACTTATTTACTTTTTTTTTATCAAGCCAGAAAGGTCGATAATTGAGGTTTAAAACTGAAAATCAAGTTCAATCGGCCGCCATTTTGTGAAAATTTTTTTTTTTCAAAAACCCCTACGTAGCGAAGAGCATCATACTTTACATTTTCAGAATCTTTTTGAAATTTTTGTTTTGAATCAACCGCCTGAATGTAATCTTGCGAACCGCAGAGCGTGCGAGCGACGGACTTTCTTTACGCCGGCCCTGACAGCAGCCCCCTGATTGATATATATTTATAAAAAAAAATTATGAGCGTACCTCAACATATATACTTTCGAATAAAACCAACCTGGATAAAATCGAGCAAATAGTTATCGAGATAATAATTTCTAAAATTCACCTATTTTTTCTGCTTTCTACTCGGATGTACCCCCTTAACTTAATATAAATTCAAAATTTAAACTTTATATAATAAGCTGTTTCAGAAAGAGAAAAACCGTACTCCCGTAGTATGCCTTTATCTTTTTAGTTTGAAGCGTTTACAGGACGTACAAATTCACATGTCTTCATACCGGTCCATATATATATATATTTTGTGTCGTTCCCACTTCCGATAAATTTATTTATTAATTTCATTTCAAGGATGATTTTTCCCTACTTGGAACCAGATTTTTTTTAATGCATATCACTTATTACTATTGTCGGTAAAACTAATTATTAATATAACCATTAGTTCTGTAGGTTTCAAAATATCGAACATAATTACACACTTCGTGGAATACACATAAAGTTATCGGATCCATTCGCCATATGAATGCACTTCGTTAGCATCAGACAGGCTGTCTCATTAGATGAAATTTCTGCCTAATTTGATTTTCGAAACTGTGGTTTATTGACTATTGAGTATCTATGAAATTGGTTGTAGCCATACAATGGCACATAATTTATTCAGTGTTGATAAGTGACGTCTAAATTCGATTTAGAAAGGCTAATGTAGAATGTCAATTCGTCGCTAGCCAGGAAAAAGATTTTGAGAAGTGGAATCGATAAGGACTCTCAGAGGTAGAGAGTGGAGTTCAAACCCTTTCTTATCTCCCCTCTTACAAAACTAGTCTTACAGATATTATTGCATTGTAAGGAAAATAAATCTGAAAACTGTTTTTTTTTGGGATGCAGTCATAGTCGGAATACGACAAAGCATGTTACATCGAGCTTATTATCAAAATTTACACCTTTAAATGTTCACAAGTTGGGTAAGTAAGAAGAAACCAGTGACGAAACATTTCAAATTTCGGAACAAGTACGACACAAAACGATTTTTTGCCTTTTTTATACTCAATGTTTTAAAATCGCACCTATAGTAATGACTGCCTGCAGTCAAAGATAAAGTTACACTTGTTCGTTGACCTAAAGTCTACAAGAAAAAATGTGAAAAAATGTGAAAAAAAGTGAAAAAGGTTGGACATAATTCTCAGCATATTCGAGTTTTACTCACCTTTGGCAATCCCCAGCCAAAATTCTTTCTCCCAGTTTTTCTCGCAACATTCTCATTTTGCATCACCCAGGTGAATCGCCACGAAAATATTTGCTTAGAAGCATACGCCTTTTCATTGGATTATGAAAAAAATAACAGTCGCTTATGTTTTTGTTCGCAATACATATTCGATTTTTCTTCACTTTTAACGAACCTACGCCAAAATGATTAAGCACAGAAACAGAAGTGAATTAACTAGGTGGTTCGTACGAGATGTATATCGATGCGCGTTATACAATCTTCATAGCATTTTGAATTTTTCTTCAGCCAGCAAGGCATGTGAATCACTAACGATTCTCTCGGGTGAACTATATGTATGTTAACAGGTGAAACTAGTATCAATTCTTAGGTCTATAATCGTCATGTTCTGTTACTTGTAAATGTATTATTCAACCAACGATTGCCTTCATAGTGTTTGCTAAAGGATTTGTTATATGTTTTTTAATGATTCTGAAAATTATTTCTGAGTGAATTATTCATTACAACATCGATGTTTGGCGAATAATTTGTATTCATTCTCCTTTTTATTGTTTCGTTTTGAAAGCCTGGTGGATACAAAATAGTCATATTACTATTGATTGGGGATTGCGGAAGACCAGTACAATTAAACCATTATTGCACCCCCATTATATTTCAGAGTTTTGACTCACCATACCATGCGGCTGAAGTTCACAGTTTTGCTTTTTTTCAAATGTATCTTTTTGTACAAAGTGCTTCTCTCAAATAATTGTTTTTTTATTACCACTAATTATTCACTTAACATTCTATTGTCGGCACTCGGCAATACCATTTATTGTAATTAAGCTTGTGATTAAAAAATAATGCAAATAATTTCTGTAATATTACTTGAAACCCGTATTATAATAAAATAGTTAAATAGTTGTTATAAATTCCCTTTCCAGTAAATTGGTACCCAATTATATCCAATCAATTTTGAAATTCGCAAGTAGTTCGGCATGATAAAAACAAGAATTAAGTTTCACTCAATCGGCTTAAATTGTTATTATTTTAAAATTCAATTCATTCGTATGCAATATTATTATAAATTTTCCAGTCTAAAAATTTTTTAAAATGTTCCTCGCATCACAAGAATGCCCGCCTGAATAGTGTTGTGTTGTGTAAACGAGTTGTGTAAAAAGAAAGTTAAGTGAAATTTCGAATTTTCATTCCGGATCTTTTGGAAAATTTTTAAAAAAAAAATTAGTTAGATTTTTTTTTATCTATTTTTCATTTTGAAGCCAACTCTCTGAATGACGTTCAACTTTCAGGATGCAAAGGAAAGCTGGGCAATCGATTCGAGGAGACGAGTTTCACGTTGCGTATTCATCGCGGACGGGCTGGTAAAAACGATAAAAATAAGAAAACTGATTCTGGAATGACGGAAAGCCCCTGCAACACTGGCAGCAATATAAGTAGAAAATCATCGACTAAGAGCGTTGCATTTTGCAAACCGAAACGACATAATGGCGACGAGGACTCCATAGTCGTAACGTATCCGTTTGTTCCCAGGCCCAAGGTGAATGCTTCGTCGTCCTATATTCTAAGCGAGAACTCTACAACAAATATCCGTTCCTCACTTCTCGTTAACGGCGAGAACGGACAAAATTCCGAATTATCTACGCACATGACTACCACTTGTGGAACCTCAACGCTGACGGGAAAATTGAAAAAAGAATCCTCAACAAAACGCGGCCTAAAATTCCAGGCACGACGTTTTCGTATGGAAACCAAAGCTGCAAAAACTCTAGCTATAATAGTCGGTGGATTTATCTTTTGCTGGCTTCCATTTTTTAGCATGTACTTGGTGCGGGCATTTTGTCAAGACTGCATTCAGCCGCTCCTTTTCTCGATCCTGTTCTGGCTAGGCTACTGCAATTCGGCCATAAATCCCGTCATTTATGCGCTATTTTCGAACGAGTTTCGTATAGCGTTCAAGCGTATCTTATTTCGTTGCGTTTGTACTCGGTCCGCTTATCGGGCTGCTGAAAATTTTCAAATGGTAGCCGCTCGAGCCTGCTTAGTTCCCATAAATTTCCATCAGACTTTATCGGATTTCAATGAACAGGAGACTGATGACTTCGATTGGCAACTATTGCCACCGTCGCCGCTCAACAATCTGCGCAATATGCCAAAGAATCATGGAAATGGTGCCAGAAATCCTTAAGTTGCCTTGAAGTAAAAAGTTAAAAAATAATTTAAGAATAAAATGAAATAAATAAATCCAAATACGAATTATATTTATGGTATTTGAATTTGAACAAAATGTTAACTTCATCTGTGCTAAATTGTAAATAAATATTAAGTAAATCAGAAAATTGCTGACTTTCGAAAAAGTTTTGAACAATAAAAACATTCTTTAGACTGTAAGTTTAAAAAATTTTGGAACTGTTGTATTAAATAATTTTCTTTTTAATTAGTCTTTATATAAAACTGTGTTTCTTTTTAAATTAAGATATTAAAACGTATGTCCTCATCAACTTAACAGTGTTACAGGCAAGTATGCCCTTTTACCTAATGGGTAAGTACACATTTAAGTGAAATACAGGTAAAAACGTAGGTCCCGATCCATATGTGTAAAACTGGTATCAACATACTAAATTTGAAAGCCTTAAATCTTTTCCACAATTTTAACCATTAACTCCTCGAAACTTATCACATCTGTGCAAAAATTATATTCACCACGTAATTCATCAGAACAGTGAACCATGAAATGAACTGTGGCCTGACAGATAATTTTTCTTATAGCTAAACAGCTCAGTACTATCACTGGATAGCCATTTTTATATCATTTTAGAGAAAATTTTTTGTTCACGGAAATTTATATGGAAAACAGAAACATTGATTCCCCCCTCCCCACCGATAGATTATAAACGCCTATTTTCTTACTTCTCATACGAGGGTAAATTTGTTGTGCTTGCTTAATATATTTCCACGTTATTCTAAACCATTTTCGTGATTGAGCAATTCTTTTTTTCTATGAAAGTGTTACTAAGTAGGAACACTTTGACCAACAAATCGGAGACTTCCTTTTTCTTAACAAAAATTTGACAGGCTATGCAAAAGAAATGCAAGCAGATGGACACCTCTTCTCTGGAAACTACAGGGAGTTTGAGTCGCTAGTAGCCTTAATTTTTGCCTGGCTTCGCGTGAATTGACATTTTGGCAAACTGAGTGTATTATTTAAAGAAAAATCCTGGGCATGAGATTTTCTTAGGCCATCTACTAATTATATATTCAAAAAACCTTCGTTTGAACCAGTCAATTGCTTTTAATTTTGTAATTTTGAATACAGATGCAAATTGTAATGGAAAATAGTAAAGCGAAATGAGTAATTAACTATTTATTGGTTGTTCACAGCTAAGGTTAATAGAACAATGTTATGGAACTTAATTATACTTCATTATAAAAAAGAGTTACTGAAGTGATGAAATCCTTAAATTATTACTTTACAATGACACGGATCAAAAGAGAGGTAAAGTGGAATTTATATCATTCGTCCTTAAAATTGCTGTAAGTCCTTAAAGGGGCAATATAGGGATTATGTCTTCAAAACTTTTTTGATCACAATGAACCTCCCAACCACTTTGTGTACAGCTATACAGTGGCAGCCTAAGCCTCACATAGACCCGCGAGGGTCCATAGCTATGTATAAAACTATAAGCAAATATCTTTTGTTTAATAATAAAGTGGTTGACACGAAATTGATTAATCATGAAACTCCAAGGCATAAAAATACAAAAGCTGCTTCTACTTAAATATCAGAAATCCTTAGACTTATTATCTAATAAGTAAGTATATTTTCGAAATTTAACGATAGTGTTAACGAATCACTACTCTATCCCTATAAAAATCAGTTATATTTGTACTCATAAGGGTACATAAATCTTATAGTAAAGCAATAGACCATCAGTCATCCGGGACTCATATTCTTTTACAACCGCGAAGAATAATTTAATTTTTAACGCCGTCAAAAGCTCAGAACATTATTTTTTATAGCTCATACTTAGCACGGTTATAGTAATAAATTTTATAAGTCGGACCTATCACAGACTTTTTTATGAAGACTCAATTTTTATTAGTGTCTATAATGGGGTGCAAGTTACTTACGGTGCCGAACGCCAATATCGATTGCACGTTACAACGAGCCTTGATGTGAGGTAATAAATTGTCGAATGTCCATCTTTTCGTCCTGGATGTTATCAAGTCCTTGCAAGGTGTGGTTCCACTAATTTAATTATATCTGGACTTGATGCGTCCTTGATTTATGAAGATAATTTTAAATTTTTTCGATTAGATCTAGTGCAGTCTGAATATTCGGCGTTACAGTGGGACGAAATAGTCGAAGTTTCCTTTTCCCTTTATTGCCATCAACTGCTATGGCACCTAATTATTTTAACGCTGAGTAATAAATTACACAGTTCTAGCACACCTTTCGTAAAAGAAAAGGTACATGGCTGCGTTCCAGGACTAGAACTGAACTAGGAAGTAAAAAGTTTTAATTCAGCAAAAGTTTTCCTGAGGTCTGGAACAGCGTAGCACTTTTTCTTCTTTCTGTTTTTTTTTTATTTCTGGTAATAGCAGTCAGGTTGCGAGTTGATAATATCGCCCTGTTGCAAGAAATGGAAATTTTAACTCATTACGAGATGATGTCCTAATGATTTATGGCCCTGTTTTATGAAAATTTGTAAACTGGTAATTTTTGGGCTAGAAAGGAAAATTTCAATTTAGGACTACATCATGCTTTGGCCCTTTTAATCTTAGCTGCTTGCTTTGAAAAATGTTCTTGTGTCTCCATTGACTCTCTATAGAAGTTATTTTTATTAATAAATCACTGTGACCACCTAATTATGTCCAAGTACAAAATGGGCGAAAAAACAGACACATAAAACTGTTCGATTAAATCTCACTCCGATTAATGGCATGACTATCTTAAGCACACACTTGTTACTCGACAAAACATAGCCATCATGCTGGATTTACACCGAACTTTATCCCCACAGCAAAAATCAACCAATCAGGCACCGAAAAAGTCCAACAGTACTCGACTTTCTCGAACGAAAAACCGATTTGTGATGGGCTTGTGGGGGTAATGTCGCGCCGAAACAGTTCAGTGTAAATTCAGTATCATCAGTTGCTCGATCCACTAACCCGAAGAAATTCAGTACAATATAGGGCATGATCCAATCAATGAAGCAATTATCGTTGGTCTAATCCATTCAGTGTTTCTCTAAGATTACTATAATTTTCCTGTTCTAAAACTTTCAAAATTCAAATTTTCAAATCTCCAGTAAAATTCGATTAGTTTAGTACGTTTTTTATTTGCTATACAAAATTTACACACAATGCAAAATTTGAGTTAATGCAAGCCGGGACCTTTACTGTGCAATGCAAATCGCTTGTAATCAAAGCATGCAGCGCTGCTTTGGTTGGTTTATGGGCCTATGTAACGTAACCGGTTTAGCGGTGTATAAAATTATGGACGATTTGTACATGTATTCCACCACTGCCAAATGTTGCAACTTGAATGGAACAAACGAGAGTATTATTTAAATGAAAGGTTTAGTTGAATAATCTTCTCCCTCCGTTTCCTTGTTGCGTAAGATAATACCGTGCTGAAATATAAAAATACCCGCTCTTAACGCGCTACTCCCCAAGTAAATCTATAACAAAAACGGTTTATATTCGCAAGATAACATAATTCCCTTTTCGCCTGTAGCATTTACCTTTCTGTCGTCGTTTTTATCCGTGGTCTTTATTTTCATGAAAAACGCTAGCTTAATGAAAATGCGGTCACGAAGTAGCGAAGAAAAATGAGCCAGCATCCGGTGAAAATGTGCATAAAAGAAGGATATGGGAAAAATCTGGGTCGTACGAAACCTTGTAAAGACACCCGTGAAATATCTTAATATCCTCGACTTTATGTTTATTATCGCAGGTCACAGGTACACAGAGTGAAGTATTTATCCTGTATTTAATTTACATACCATTATATGGGGAATCAAACAGAAGAGTTTTGGGGCCCCATTCACGAAAGGAGCGTGTGCAATATTTTTATACTCTAGATGAAATCATATAGAGTATTATAAGTTTAATCCAGCCCAAAAGTTTGTAACGCATAGAACCAAGCCTCGGACGAAAAAAAGTTATATATTATTTTTTGTTTTTTTGAGGCCAAAAATCTCAAATCCGCTTGACGTCCGTCCGTCCGTCTGTCCGTGAACACGATAACTCAAGAACGCCTTCACCTAGGATCTTGAAATTTTGAATCTGGATGTTTGGTTAAATTTGTAAGGCTAGTTTCGTTAACGGGAAAAAATCGTCCTACTATTTCGGGTAGCAGCAATACAAAATGTCCTTAAAACACGTGTTCAAGAATATTGGCCGATAACTTCAGAAGGGTTTAAGCTACGACTTTTGTATGCGCTATTTTTGCAATAGTTGGAGCTAAATATATGCTTATGAAGAAAATCCTGTTAGTCCTTCGTGTAGCTGCCATACAAATATCCTGTCAAAACGTCTTCACTTAATTTACGGAACTTACTATAACTCAAGTAATCTTTTAGCTATGAATTGGGAATTTTGAGCAAATTAAAAGTTCGAGTTTACTAATCAGCGAAATCTTTTTACTCCTTCTGGTAGCTGCCATACAAAATGTCCTTAAAACTCGTGTTCAAGAATATTGGCCGATAACTTCTGAAGGGTTTAAGCTACGTCTTTGAAATTTCGTATGTGTTATTTTTTCAATAGTTGAAGCTCAATTTATGATTATGAAGAAAATCCTATTAGTCCTTCGTATAGCTGCCATACAAATATCCTGTCAAAATGCATTCACTTAATTTAAATAACTCACTATAACTCAAGTAATCTTTTAGCTATGAATTCGGAATTTTCTACATATTAGTTTTGAATGAAAACGAAGTTCGAGTTTACTAGTCAGCGAAATCCTTTTACTCCTTCTGGTACCTTCCATACAAAAAATCCTTAAGACACGTGTTCAACAATATTTTTCGATAACTTTTGAACGCTTCAAGCTACGAATTCGAAATTTTGTACACATTAATTTTTGAATGGTGCCCAGGAAAAGCATAAATATGTAGGGAATTGTGTGAGTCCTTCCTGCACCTCTCATGTGAAAGTCCTTCAAAAAGAAAATTTTTTTTCGATGGCTTACCCAGTTCAAGATATGAAATTAAACACTGAATATTGTCTTTTAGTTTTGAGTAGCAATCTAATGGCAGTCCTTAATAAAGGACATACAACCTGTACACACGTAATTCTACTTTATCCCCAACTACAATATAAATCGGAGTTCAGTATTCATCTAGAGTATTCTACGATTGGCTTGCAGCCGATCGTGACTGCAGTATGTTTAGTTATTTAAATCGAAATTAACTTATGAAGTTTGGAGATAATTAAAATGTAATTCGAATCTCTTTGAACGGAGCTACCACATTGGATAGATAGTTGAAAACAACAGGATTTCTTTGCTTATATTTCTACTTATTAAGAAATGTTTACCTTTTCTTTTAATTAAATGTTGTTTTATGAGTACTAAGCTGAGATTAAACCAACCACAACCCGCTCCTTAATAGGCATCCTTAACTGCTTCTATATTGTATGCAATGAATGCTACATGAACGCTTCCGGTAGCAAGGAGTGGTAAGATATAATATAGTACAGCAATAACTCTCTAATTGGCATAATGCTCATAAAACTGTGCATCGTTAAAAGTAAGCACTTTATGTTCCCCGAAATAAAGCCCCATGGGTTTTGATAGCTTTAAACCATCGGAAGTGAAAATCATTTCCATCTTCAATTTAGCGCGGCTATGTAAATTCTCGAAATCAATTATTCACAATCCGTGCTTCTTCCTAAATAAATATTTCCGCCCTAACACTTTAAGAAAAGACTGTCCTGCTTGCTAGAATTGTGTTTTTATTAATTGTGTCTGCAGTTAATTTGTTTATTATTTGCATTGTGAGATACCGATATTAATTTGCAATTAAGAATTAATTAGAACATAATTGTTTGTGGTAATGTTGACCTCGAAGGTCTTACTCTAAATCAAAAGAATGAGTAAAAACAAGGTTGGAATGGAAATTAAAAAATCTCAAAACTCCGAACAGAAAAATACGGAGTCCCGAAATATTAAATCCTGAATAATTAAATCCAGAACAAAGATCGAAATAAAAAAAATAAATTCTCTGAAAATAAAAATTTGAAATCAAATTTGGATCATAAAAAGGAAAAAATTGATAAAAGTGGGTTAGGCATTAAAATTCCAAACCGCAAAATTCTTAAATACCGAAAACCGAAGTGGTGAAATGTAAAATTCCGAAAATTAAAGGTCCAAAATATGAAATACCGAAATCACACGATACCGAAATCTCAAAAATAAATCAAATTTGCGAAAAAAGGCTTGTCGTAAAAGGACAAACCATCAAAATATAACGTCTTACAAAATTTATTTAGGATTCAAATATTTTTTGAGTATTTTAGTTCAAACTTATTTTGTAATATTTTATTACTATTAATTTCGATTTCTTCATTATAAACACATTTGAGATTTTATGATTTTGGTTTTCATTCTTCGATATTTTGTTTTTCGCAAATTTCTTGTTATTGTTTTCGGGATTTGGGGTTTTTGCCATTTTCGGAATTTTTTTAAAAATATAGTCTCAACTTGATGGACTTAATCTTTTAACTGTGATCAAGAAAGGATTTTGGAGAGATCCCAGTGTGGAATTAGAGCTTGCCACATCCCTTATGACGACATAGAATAATTGTTCACAATTTTTTTTTTATTCGCAGGATCCAAAGGAATTGGCAGCCGGTTCGAGGAGCAGCGTCTCACGTTACGAATCCATCGAGGTCGAGGCTCGTCGAATCAGAACGAATCGATGCACAGCAATGGCAGCACCCAAAGCACAACTACAACTCTGGGTACTCCATCGCCCGAACGGTTGTCTCGCTACGCTACTCGCAAACATGAGAAAATCAAAATTTCTGTTTCGTATCCTTCCTCCGAGAACGTTCACGATTTATCGCAAAACGATTCAACGAATGTCCTCTACTCCGTTCACTATACTTCGAACGGCAAGGATACAACTTCCTCGCAACTTTTTCGCCATCATCACAAAGAAGGATATCTGCAAGTTGGAAAAAGTCTTCAGGAAATGTCGAAAACTGGAAACTCGCCGCGTCCGAGTAAGAAAATGGGCAAACGGAACATCAAAGCGCAGGTCAAGCGCTTCCGTATGGAAACAAAGGCAGCGAAAACCCTGGCGATAATCGTTGGTCTGTTTATCCTTTGCTGGTTGCCATTTTTCACTATGTACGTGGTGCGTGGTTTCTGCGAAAAGTGCATCGATCCGCTCCTTTTTTCGATCCTTTTCTGGCTCGGCTACTGTAATTCGGCGGTAAATCCGATGATCTATGCGCTCTTCTCGAAGGACTTCCGCTTTGCTTTCAAGCGGATCATCTGCAGGTGCTTCTGCTCGAATCAGGGCTTTTCGCAGAAGACATCGAGACGCGGCTCGGACATGTCCCAAATGAAGCATGGCGGTGGACGGACACCGAGTATATCGCCCAGCGCGGCTGCCCATTCTTTGGGTGAGGAAAGCGATCACGTCGGCGACATGTCCGACTCCAGATGACGTTCGTTCGGGCCCAGTATTAGTTCACAGTCTAGTTCAGGGGCCCGCAAGCCAAACGTAAAGGCACCGGTATACGAAATATGCCATCCGCTCGTCATGGAATCGCCTGCATACTCGTACTTAGATTGCGGCAATAACAGCAATCGACTTTTGACCGACAAACTTTAGTTCCCTTTTTGTATATTGATATTTCCTTTTCTTATTTCTAACCTAACTTGTATTTAAAATAATTATTATAAGATAATATTTATAATAAAAATTGTACATAATTTGGTCTATCGCAAGTATACCAAGAGGATAAAAGCGCTAATCGCTTCTTAGTAACGTAACAAATGGAAATTATGAAACATGCATGATGTGTAGCTTTTGTTCAAAGATAGAAATATTTATTTTTAATCCAGCCCGAATGTATAACTTAAAGTTAAATTTCTTTATAATCGGATAATATTATGCATAGCATGTCAGGTTTTTATGTTTATATGTTTTTTTTACATTTTGTATAGTAAGCATGATTTGTATTGTTTTGTTGTATTTGTATTAAAATTATAAAACATTTTTCCGGAAACTTTTTAATTTTGTTAATTCAATGAATTTTTTACGAAAAGCTAAAGTTTGATGAAATTTCAAAGTAAGAGATTAGATTGCTTCATAATAAATACTTTATTATTATGAACAATTTGAAGTGGTTATTTCGATCTTCTAAGGATTTTTTTGGGTGAAGATATGGAAACGAGAAAATAAAAGCCACACGTTCTAAATGAAATAGGATGCTGAGGAAAAAATTATTGGATATCACAAATTATGGTCATAAGTTCAAAAAGTTACACCAAAAAAATATTTTTTTATATTTTTATTAAATATAATAGCTCAAAAATCATATATCTCAATTAATCGCAATTAAAAAATATTTTACAAATTTCATCTGTATTAATTAAGTTTGGATAAGTTAAAAATTACTCAAAATTCCACCTCCAAAAACATTAAAACTATTCGTAAAAGAAAAATATAGTTATTACCTACGTTTCTTTAGAGGAATGGAAAAATTTATAAGACAAGTTCGAGAGCATTAATTTACATTTTTTTTTTCAAGAACATAGAACAAAGAATACACAAATTTGGAGGTACATTAAACAAGTGTACTGTTTGGTTGAGAACTTCGTAAGGCTTAAGAATTTAACTAACCGAAATGAAAAATTGCAACGGGTCCAATTTGAACACCTGTCTAAGACTATTTTTCTTATTTTACATACTTGCTGTATAAAGGCCGGTTTACATGTCGAATGCAAGTAATTTTTACTGAGATTGTGAGGGAGAAGGAAATCTCTAATGAGAAACTGATCAGGAGTGAAACGAACAGAGATATTTCCAGTAAAAAATATTGACGATATTTCTATCAATGTGTGCGTGCCAACATTTTTTTGTAGTGGTTGCTTCTACTCCATTGAAAATTCGATAAGCTAGCTCCCTCACAATCTCAGTAAAAATTACTTGCAACCGACATGTAAACCGGCCTTTAGTTTGTCTTATCGACTAATTTACTAAGCTTCAAATTTCCATCATGAAGTTTACATGAGATTCCAAAATCAGAATGTCTGGGTTCTAGTGCGGTATCTTTAGGTTGCTTCTTCAAAGTTGTTTATTTATCTCCTAATACATTAATATCAATTTTTTTAGGCAAAACTGTTTTTTTTTTAAATTACAGGTCGAATTTAATTTGAACTTATTGTAATCAAAAACTAACAACTGGAATACCGTGTACTATACTGTATGTCACCCCGCTCAATATTTTACAATATACATAATATAGTACATTCAGGGTCATTATTACGATCTTCAGTTAAACTCTAACTGGAACTTTAACTGAATGTTTTGTATGAAAATCTGTCAGTTAAAGTTTCGGTTAGAAGGTAACTGTACATAGTAGGAATGGCCCTCAATGTGTCTAAATATTTGTACAACACAAGGCTTATTTTTGCTTGTGTTAGTCTGCATGCAATGTAGTCAAAAAGTAGAGTGTCAAAATTTGCAAAAAATTATATCAAATTTCAATGAGGTGAGGCTTTGTGAAGGACTTTCGTTTTGACAAACACAAATTTGACGATTACTCTATGTGAGTGAATTTGGCAGCGAATTATTTTTTTTATATTATACATGGTGGCAAACTGTTAAAAAATTTCTATTTTTTTTATTTTTTCATGGTTTATTTACATGGGAGATTTAAGTTCATATAGTTTTACACAATGTATCTGCCAAATGGCGGCCCTCACGACCCAAACATTTTGTAAGCCTTTTTCTGAAGTTTTCGTTCACTCTTTCAAGCATTGCAACAGGAATTTGAAGGATGCGGGTGCGAATTTTGTCTTTGAGGGCTGTTAGGGTTGTGGGACGATCGTTGTAAACAAGAGATTTTAGGTATCCCCACAGGAAATAATCGCAGGACGCCAAATCAGGAGAGCCCGCTGGCCAGTTCATATCGCCTCTTAGAGAAATGAGGCGCCCGGGGAATCTGTTTCAATTCTTGGACGACAACTATCTTGTAGAGGTGTAAATGAAGATGTTCTTTAACGATTCGTTGAATAGAACGTCTCAAAATGCCAAGGGCATCTGCCTGTTTACGAATTGGACGCGTTGGAGATTGTTTAATTGCAGCTCGAATCCTCTCGATGTTTTCTGGGGTAGGGACAGTTCTCTGAGGCCCCCTTCTTATCGTGGACACATTTCCGCTATCCTGGAAGGCATTAACGCACGCAAGAATTCGATTTCGATCGGGAACTCGACCGCAGGGGCGATATTGAACTGCAAACGAAAGGTACGCTGCACACAGACGATCGAGAGGTTGTTTGAAAAATAGGCTTGCACACAAAAAACACGATTTGAACAGGCCAGTCCATCTTGCCGACTGAAACCAAGTGCTAACAAACTTCCCCTCTTTAGAACCACCAGACTATCAACCCTCTACGACCGCTAGGAAGGGACCAATGAGCTTTTCAAATCCATGTGTCTGCCGCGCGCCACCCTGTATATACATCAAGTAGAGGAATGTTAACTTAGTTAATTATTTATATAAATGTTTGTTTCGTTCCTTTCCTTAAGTAAATCGTCACTATTTTTTTAATAGTGTAATACTATAAAGAAGACGTTTCAACTGTACAGCAGACTCTATTCTAGAAATTAAGAATTTCTTATGATCCCTTCTAATCCTCCTGTTCGGTTTTTTTTCGAATACATTACACAATTATGTAATTTGTTATGGGTATGTAACAAATTTAAACTTTTTATTATTTATGGGTCTTGAGATAAAGAACTAGATTGTTTTCATTTATGTCCTCCTTTCTCACACAGGTATTATAATTATCATTTTTTTACATTATTTAATTTCGATCAGGATAATAACCCAATCAATCTAATAATACTATCCACACAGTGATTATACCTAGTCTAGATAGTCTACGACTGTATATAAATTGTAAATGCTATTTCGATGAAAATTTGATACTCCAATAATTTATTAAGAAGTTAGTTATTAACAAAATAGATTGCATATTTCTTGGCTTTTCAGAGATAATTTGGTAGGCTTACAATGTCTATTCATACTCAATACAGTAACGTTATTACAGTTGTATAAAATCAGATCGTTGTAAATTTCCTAATAACAATACGTATTTGAAATAATGAGGAACACATTAGTCTAGATTTCGTTATTTAACTTTACATTTTTTTACAGTGAATAATCATGGTGTTACCTGATCTTTAGATTAAATATCAGCTTAAAGAAAAACATTCTGATTTCCATATCTCAAGAATTGCTTATGGTAGATAGTAAAAACATTTTACAATAATTTTAAAAACATAATTTTTGAGGCACATCATTGTGCTGGAGTAAAATTGAAAACTTTAAAATCAAGGCGATTATCGTAGTTATGAGCAACCAGTTAGCTCTCGCTTCATTCTTCTTTGCGGATGTCAGGCAGTGCATTTTGGTGGCCTCGAACATAGTCTTGAGAAAATGATTGAAATAAATGATGTTCCTTTTGAGTTCTACAGGATGCAACTTAATGAGCTCTTCCACTTCGGACCTTTTGAATTGAAATCCAGCTTAATTAGAAGTCAAGCCAATTTTGGTCATATCTCGATGCCGCGCACCAATGTTTTTGTATTTCATAGCAAGCGAAATTGAAGGAGCTCGAATTAAATGGGAATTCGCTTTGGCGAAATGTGCGCGGATATTATTTTTGAATATTGGACTTTAATTGAAAAGTGTACTACCATCGCGTTGTAAATATTCGATAAACTAACGTGAGTACTATTTTGTAATTGTGACTTTTATAAGCAAATTAGATATATATAGATTAATTATTTATAAAGTTTTAAAATTTGGAATAAATTATAGTAAATTTTTGTTTTTATTTCATTCTGAATAATGATTTTATAAATTCGGCCTGGCAAATAATTTCTTTCGTTAGGCACTAATCCCAACTTTTACTTTTTACTACTTTTTTTTTTATACAATTTTAAAACTATATAATTAGAGGCCGTAAATAAAACGTTCAACTGTCGTGCCCTCAATAACAACAGCCAGGGCAGTGATCGGTTCCAGTAGTGATTTTCGTATTGGTGTTTCAGACAAGAAACAAGACACTCTTAACAAACAGTTTCTTAAAAAAATTCCTAATTTTAAAATCAAAATTAAAATCTTCGAACAAGCTACATATTCTTGTATATACAGGTACTTACCAGTTTCGTAATAAATCCTAATAATTTTAAGTGTTCGAAAATATTATAATATTACATGTTCCAGACTAAACAATAAAAGAACAATATTTCGATTATCTTTTTATAGATTTTCTAACGAAATAAAACGAGAGCAATGTATAAAATATCTGAAAATAATAAACCATAAAATAATAGCAAAGAAATATTATTAAAAAGAAACATTAATACCTTATTATAATAATTTTCTGTATTATAACAACAACAATGTACAATGTAAAATAATTAAAACTAAGTAAGTATAATGTATAAAAGAAAAGCGGAGTTTTTATGAATAAAGAAAATAAAAAATTTAAAAAAGAAAAGAACCTAAAAGCAAAGTTAAATGCTCAGTCTTATAATTTATCCCAACGCGGGGAATCGGCACTTTTCTAGGACTGCTGTTCGCACACATGTTGCATTTGATCATCGTCGTCTAGAATATACTTTGTCGAAAGGCTGTCCAGATCGGGGATGAAAATTGTAGTGAAAATGGTAAGTAGAACGCAGGACATTGCCATAAAGGAGTACATCCAGCCAACTCCCACGGATTCAATAACTTCTGGATAAGTTCGCGAGAAAATCGTAATCAGAAGCCAGGTTAAGGTTGTACATAAGGACCTCACGGCAAAATAACGACGTCTCGGCGTCAATATCCTGATGTACTTAGACGATATACGGCAAAGTCCTATGCCGTAGAAGAAAACAAAGGTTCCGTAGCATATGAGCGGAAGTTGACGATAGTCTCCGCCGTCACCGTGTGAGCCTCGTTCATGTAAGTAAAAGCTCAGAATGACAAGAGAAATTGACATTATAACTCCGGTAGCAATGAGGGTCTTCCTGTCACTTAGGGACACCCCCAGGAATTTCATAGATGAGATACTCAAAAGGAAAATTCCGGCTATGATAATGCTTGTCAGCTCCTGGGAGTATTCGCCGCCTGAAAAGAAAAAATATGAAAGGAACAATTTAGGCGGTTTTATTCATCTGATTTTAAAATAAATTGCAGAACCATGGATTGTAAATTGAATTTGTCATACTATGCCTAGGGGATTTGAATTCTTTCATTGAATAACAATGACAACTTAGTCCGGCCGACTGAAGAACTACGTCCTTGCGGGTTGGTAAATTGTTTTGTTTGATTCTTTAGTTTTCTATTATGGAGACTTTTTATTAAAAAATTGTACTGTGCTCATTAATATTTTTGTTTATATGACTTTTACTTGAAGGAAACGGGTAAATGAAATGTCTTTACATACATACATTCATTTATTGACCGTATTATAATTTTATTACAATGATTATATTTTATATAATTGGAGGAGATCAGATAAGAAATCTTTATAACCTGGAAAAAGTAAGTGGCACAAAGCCGTTTGATATGATTTAGTAATTAAAATAGCTGAATTAAGGAAAATGGTCAGAAAAACCTTCTAACATTTCACTAAAACTTCGGAAAGGTCTTTAATAAATTTTCGAATTGTCTGTCTTGAAAGTCATTTAAGTCCAACGAAATTATATTGCACATGTTTCTTTTCTGTGATTTAAGCCGGGGTCTTATTTATATTTTTGCTTACAACGGCAGATTCTACAATATTTTGCGAATGCAACAATAAACTTGCGGATGTTGACGAGCTGGCTCATGGTGGACCAGAATAACTAATTTTGACTTTAACAAAATTTCCATAATTTTCGACATATTAGCACTTTTTGAAATTCGTAAAAATCCTAAACTTTTTTACTTATAATATTGTCATATTTTGTAGTTCTGCTTTCTTTAAAATATTAATTACTAATCTATCTTGTAATCTATTTTAAATTTTTTTAGTATTTTTAGAGTAATTCACGAATTTTAAAAAAATGTTGCAGTGTATATGCATATGCAGCCGAACCTCAATAATTTGATTCTTTATAAGTCAAACATTCTATAGCTCGCATTGATGCTATAAAATTTAGCACAAATAGGATCTTAGTATAATTATTCTGTAAGTCGAACTTTTTAGAATTCAAATATTTTGGAACGAACCGTGACAATTAAAGGTTCGGTTGTATCTCGAAAGTTGACATTTTAAGCTAGGCCAAATTCACTTGTTGTAGTCCCTGCAAGCTATTGTTGAATACAGTGTCTATATAAAACATCAAAAATCAATTCAAATAATTCTTAGAAGAATATTTCAATGATAATGCAGAATGAGACCATAATGTTCGCGTATATTTCGCCAAAACGAATTCGCGTTCGCTGGATTTCACCATAATGGTTCACTAAGAAGAAATGAATTTGAACGCTTCAATTATAAATTTTATCGGAAACGATACTATTACTGTTTTGGGAAATGCTCAAGATTTATATTTATGTCTGCCACAGATTTTTTTAACCATGTTACATGTAATAATAATTGTAATCAAGTTTCAATTTCATAACATAAGCCGATTGCAGCTCTCGAGATCTCTCTAAATGATGATTCAGAGTCGATGTGTTTGGTCAATTCGTGATAATGTTGTTAAAGAATTTGTTGGCTTGTCATAATTTATGGTATGTAAGCAGCATTAATAATTCATCATATTTTTTTCGACTTGGTACCCAAATGTATGTATGTAAAATTCGTAAAGAACCTCGACCATGCAATTTATTGTTGAAATTTTTCTTTCATCCGTCACTCTTAAATCAACTGAACAATTTATTGACGGTTACTGCTTACACTACGAAAATTGCAACTAAACTTGAAAACGAATCGAAATAAGCAGACTCTGAACCAAGTGGATAAATAAAACAAGTTTTTTTTCTCACCTGTCGAATTAAGGTAATGCTGTATCGAACGCTCCGAGCTCCGTTTGGTATTCTATTGCTTTGTGACGAATCGGTTGACATAAATTACATCTGGCAGCAATTGACGTACGCTGGTATGCATATAGGTGCATGGCTTTAAAAAGTTTATCCCGGACTCCAAAGAGTTATTTGGGTTTTATTTCGATACAAGATTTGAACGACCTTGAGATTAATACGAGTGTATGTTAAGCGCCGAAATTGTGTACGCACTTAATCACAGAGTCAAAATGCTTTCGAAATTCTGTTGTCAAATCAATCGATCTAATCGCTAGGGGTTAGTTGGGGTAATAAAAACACAATTGTTTTTTTTTCTCCGGAAATAAGACGGCGACTGATAGATAATCGCTTCGGTATCTTAAGATATTTTAATCCGTGGTCAACTTAGCGTGAGAGAATTGATTCGGAGTAGAGCTGTCCAATTCTATTGAATTTATGAAAAGAAATCAAAGAAATATTGACATTGCTCAGTGGGAGACTTTTACCTGAGGACATTCGAGATTGACCGCTTTATTATTGCTGTGGTGCCGGTGCGTATGGGCGTACTTGAAATATTTTGTTTTGATTGTTAAATATTTGATTCGGATTAGATTACATTTGGTAGATGGCTTCCGCAATCGCTCCAAATATTATCTCAAATTTTATTAGGCGATTTACAATTTAAGAGTAACAAGGTTTGATTAATTGCTGGAAATTTGATCTGCTATTTATGATAAGTGGAACAATTTAATTATATTAATTAGTTGGTATAACGATTGAACGGTCAGAGATTCTAAACTCGAAACAGAGATTTTACTTTAAATTTGAAGAAGATATCAATCCGGCTTGTTTCATAAGAAGCGTAATATCTGGTATTGTTGTAGGAATATTTCTTAAAATAACATTTAAAAGTTGCTTGTCTATCAGTTCGAAGATCAGTTAAAGACGGCTGGAAGGAGTTTTAAGAATTTTATTTTTTTTTCGCACTAACATATCTATTATCTAGAGTGAAGTCAGTTCACTAAATAATACTTCAGGACATTTGGGAGGAAGCTGCCAAGAACGTACGTTCGAAAACATTTATTTCTATTTTAAAGTAGTTACTGAAGTAATTTCTTAATAATGTACATAGGCACGTTTTTCAAGGTCTTCTCTATGGTACGTGCCCCAAATTTACCAAATATAATTCCAACATCTTCGTTCATGATGTTATTAAGGTATCGAAAGTTTTAATAGAGAGACGGACAGAATAGGCAAGGAGAGGGGCTTATATGTGCGGAGACAACAATTGCACTTAAAGATTTTTGGCATCATACAACAAATAATAATCGCCCGAAGTAACTTTACTTACTCAGCAATGAAAATATCAAGCACTTCAACTAAAGTTATAATCACTAAGAACCTAAAACAGCTCAAAATAATTTCCACTTACCTGTTATCCGGAAAATCCAACTCATATAAATAAACGCCACCCAAGCTCCAACCAACTGGTCCAGAGCAACAAGTGCAAAAGTTGGCAGCAATCGTCTCATGTTCGAGGCACTCTTAAAGATGTGGCGAAAACTTCGGTCCTCAAGCTTCTTATTGCACCATATGTGGATATCCAGTTCCGTTTCGTCGCCCATTTCTCTGAACTTCCTGAGAACTTCCTTGGCTGCATTCGTTTGGCCTTTAGCACATAAGTATCGCGGCGACTCAGGAAGAAATACGAAGGCCAAAAATAAGATTATCGGAACTGATCCGGAAACGATGTTAATCCATTGCATATCTCCCAGATAAACTAAAAATCGAAATACGAACAAAAATACATCGGAAGTTAGTAACTTAGCGTTAAGTACAAAAACAAAACTTTGTTAACAACTATAGGTACTCGCTACTCGTATGTAGTGTTCTGGTGGAAACTCGAAACTATAGAACTTTTCCCACTTTACAAGAGAATTATCATACAATTGACCTACATACCGAATAGAACCCTTGCAAGGACACGCCATTCTAAAGGGATTCTGGATGAAAGCTAGACACGAAGGCAAATGGAAGCGGTCGCGGTAGCGTTTACCTGAAAGCTTCTTCTATTTCTTGTTGAGTGATAATGGTTTCGGAAAAATATCAAGTTCAGTACTCGTTGTAAAATGCGGGTATGTCCTAGCTAGAGCAGGAGCATTATGGATGTATGGATTGCGAAATACCTGGCTACATGTCGCGTCTAGAAGTTGCTTTATCCAAGATGTGGAAATTCCATTCCTCGCTACAACAAACATCTGATGGAAATGCGCGAAGGCAGGAAAGGTGTTCACCAGAAACTGGAGGAAATGAAAAATGAGCTTCTTTTCTTCTATAATACCACTCTTCCGATCGATGTCGGTATTAAATTGCGTACAAAAATAAACAAGGTTGTGATATTGCTCTCTAGCTTCTAACCTAAGATTTCGGCTAATTTAAATTTACAGCTTCTCCTACTTTTCGTACAGGAATTGGCTTTTTTCTCTCCTTTTCCTTTATTATTCTAATAATGGACCGAAAATGTCAAAAAATTAGTCCGCCCGCCGTACGTAAACGTTTGAAGTCTAGTAGCTGCCCAATTGTTTGAGATAATAAGTTTTAATTTTTTTCCGTGGGAAGATTATGTGGACCACGATCGTGGATTATTAGGCAACAAATTTTGATTCTATATCTCTGACGTGATCCAAACGGCTTGTATACATTTTTACGGATTCCGCCATTTCTCTTATTTTCTAGGATAATTCCTAGGGTAAGCCATTCCAAAGAAAGAAACCACACCACCAGATAGAACCTGGCTGTGCCTGTCTATTTTCAGAGAAGCTTCCAAATTTCATTCAAATTTTAACTTTATGGCATTCCTGAGATAAGAAAAGCACTTGTAGACATTATTCAAATTACCAGAATGGCAATTGTTGAAGAGTTGATGCTCAAGTCCATCTATTTGTTGCGCTCGTTGAGCAGTTGAAAGTCCGGATCTCAAGTGAAATATATTTTTTTATCGGCAATTGTTCAACCAAGAAACTGTATTCAAACATATCCATTATACGTAATCTTATCTTTTTCACAAAAATAACACATCCCTGGATCTAATGTAAACATCGCTTCCATGGAAATAAGATTATATTGTAGCTTCTACGTTCTCAGTAAGAATCTTACCTGAAATAAATTGGAAGAAAACCCCAGCTGCTAGGAAACTATGCCATATATAGTCAATGGTGGTCCTTAGCTCAGGTGAAGCGATGTCTTCGACATAAACAGGAATAATAAAATGTAAACAGCCTACAGCAAGTCCTGCCAGAAGTCTAGCGCAAAGAATCGTGATGAGATTTTGACTGTCAACAAAAAGATACGATGAAGAAATATTAACAATGTTTCAAAGGTATTTAAGAGAGACACGAATGACCCTCTTTCCCTGGCTCGCATAAATAAAAATACTACTATATTCATATACATACTAAAGTGTAAGAAGGATCCAGGACGTAAGCAGGAATCCACATCCTGTTAATATAAAAAATTTGCTGCCTATAAAACGCCAACTTTTAAACGCTAAGATTGGTGATAATGTGGCGCCCAATGCAAATATCGACACTATCCGGGACACATCTGTCGTTGACATATCCTGGAACTGTAACAAAACAAATAAAATAAATAAAATAAAAATAAATGAAGTCAAATATCCTTTCGACTGAAATTCATTGCGCTATTAATTCGGAGAAATTACCGTCAGTGGAAATGCTTCCGATGACAAAATGTTAATTGCGTTTGAGCTCCATGCGATGCAGGATCCTATACAGAATGCGCCCAAGGATGCTGTAAAATGAAATGAAAATAAACTTTTAGATTGTTGATGTTGTTCTTCATAAAGTGGAAATTTATTGTGATCGTTGTTATTATAAATTTTTGTTATTGTCCTCGGGAACACATACATATGTATGTATAGTCACTCCTCCGCTTCTTAACAAAGTCCACAATTCCATCCTTACTCTGACATCCTTGACAATCTAGTCCCTGCCTTTACAACTGACTTGGGAATGGAGCGGTATTTTATCTGGAGGAAATTTGCAATCAAAGTGATTGAATTGTTATCGACATCTTTGTGGTATGAGTGCACGTTAAAGGGACGAGAGAATTTTCGCCCGAACGTCAACCGATGTGAAAAGGACATGAGGTAGTTGTATGTATACAGGCTCTTATTCGACAAATGGATACAGTGGTTATCTATAGATACTGTGGCTATATTAGAAACTCGTATGGGTTGCTTTAAGGTCTGTTTCTAATTGAGTTAGGGCTTATCTTATGCGGCACTATTAAGTACGACCAATGGGTATTTCCAAGTTTTGATGAGATTCAGAATATTGTCATCAACTCATTATTTTCTCGACCAGTGCTAGGCAAAGTAGAGAATAAATGGGAAAAGTTTGCGACTTTCAAATTTTGTAGATAATACAATTTTGGTATTATTTCGTTTCGGGAAGGTAGCGTAGTCGGAAGATATTAATTTCCCCTTCGTTGGTATCGAATATTACTACCAGTATATATGGTTGGTCTGGTTAGTCTGTATGAGTATGTGTATAATTTTAGATCAAATTTGAATATAAAATCAATGAATTATTCAAATTCTCTCCTGGTTTGTTTCAAGTTTCTTTCAAGTAGGTCATAGAAAAAAACAATTAGTATCAAATTTGGGTAACTGCGTCTTTAGGTCAAAGTTTGATATACAAAGAACACCTTATTTATTTAGTGTTTGAATAATTCATTAATATTAAATTTTTTATACTACTACTTTTTTATTACGCATGATGGTACAAAACCCTGTTCTCATTAGACATTAGACACTAGAAGATAAATCCTATACAAAATTGAGAGAGAAAAAGTAATGATGAATGGTTCACTTAAATTGATGCAAATTATATTCATAATTTCAGTGTACGTCCGAAAAAAAATTTAAGAATACTCGTGAACGTGCAGCTTTGTGGGTATCGTGGATAAATTGTTACCATGAAAGAATTAAGTTAGCGAGTTCTTTCAAACCGATATCGTGAATATGCTCTAGAGAATCAATAGTAACTGTGAAGGAATCATTACCAATCCATATAAAATCTAGGTCCAAATAAAATAGAGTGGACTTAGATGCTCCGGCCCCGATAAGAGAATTATGTTCGAAACGAATGTGGGTTTTCTAAATGTTAACCTGTTCAGATAGAGAGTAAAGCATCATCTGTAAGGCAATCCCAAGTTTCTGATGACGCAATGATTTTAGGCCGTACTTGTGTATACTGCTCGGCGAATATATCGGGGTTCAATTCCAGAGGAATCAAAGCCCTCGATTGTCAATCTTCAAAAGAGTGATAGTCCACTTGAAAACTACAGCAAGATTTGTTTTTAAGAGCACCTGTTAAAATTGCGGGCACCTGCCAAAATTGCGATTTCTTTGGGTATCCGGTAAAAATATTTTTTTTTTAAATTTTAAAGTTTTTGATGTTTGGCAGGATTTAACATAATGCAGAATAGTTCTTATTTTCAATTTAATTGAATCGCTCTATTTTACTGGGGCTAGGTGTTCTGATAATTCCCTCGTTCCCCTTAGATTCACATCATACATAGTACTTACTCTGCCAAATCAGACAGATATGATCTTCATACCTTTTGTTGAAAAAGATATTGTAAGACTTCACTTTCTGATTTATTCAATTCGACTTTATTTTGCACGAATATTCAGTAATTTATTTTTTTTTTCATAAAAAAATCGATATGTCGAAACCAAAATTTTTTATTTAATCCTTCTGATATAATCGATTTATCAAACTCCCTGCGGGCATACTCTTATCTCTTATGAAATTCTATAAAATCCCATAATAATCAGTTGAAATGTTATGTCGGTATTATGTCAAAAAATTTCAACCGTAATCAAGTAATTTATATTTTAAAATACTACTCTTTCATATGCAAAAAAAAGGTATATATTACGATTTAGCGCTTCATAACGAAATTTTATTGAGTTGAAAACACGATTTGCTTTTTAAATGTAACCTGAAGCATTGTTTTCTCGGTAATTGCCTTTAATTAATCCCATAATGTCAAAGTATATGACGCGCTAAATACACTTTTATTCTGCAGAGAATCCGTAAAATTTGCTTGAGGGGCCCGCAAATGTGTTTCAACTAATTTCCATAATCTTTTGGTATTATCCGGTGTATTTCGTCGTTATTTATTCCACAAATTTTCCTTTGGTCATCCGATACACAATGTATAGTCATGGATAATAGGCCGATGAATTTTAAAAAGGACTCCAATTATGTTAAATCAAAAAATTTCAGGTCCCTTTTATCTGCTGCTGACATAAAGAAAAAACATTTAATTTTCATGTACAACTTTTTATACATTTTAATTTGCTCCTTGTATTTATTAATTTTAAATGTTTAAATGATTTTTAGATAGGTACTTTTCTAATCTGCAGTCTAGGCTATTTTCACACATAAATGCAAAATCTAAAAAACTCTAATTCCACTTTTGTGTAACATATACGTCAAAATTTAGACTCAATGCGTTTTGGTGCTGTCGGTTTAACAAGACAAAAAATGTACATCATCATCAATGGCGCGACAACCCAAATCGGGCCCTAGCCACATAGTGCATCTCTTTTTTAATCCAGTCTTCATTTAATTCGTTGAGCGTAGAATAATTTTAAATCAAATAAATTTAGACTGAAGGTTCTTAATAGAAAATTCTTTACTGTGCTGTCTTATATATTATTTAATATTTGATCAAAAAATGCAGTTAAATTTTTTGGAACTTTGTGAAAAATATGGCACCATTGCCCAAAACTTGGTGTCTTTGATATTTCTTTCAACAATCGAATTCAGGACATAACTGGGACGACGATCTGAGTTTTTGAAATTTTTTCAAATAATAAAATAATTTGACAATAAAAATTAGTTGATTACCGACATTGTCTGAATGCATTAGCTATAGGAAATAGTAAAATATTTGTCAATTTTCAGAATCGAATGAAAAGGGAGCCTTGTTTAATGTAAGTATCTTGTACGACTTAAATTTTCCTTTTCTTGTTTCAAATAAGAATAAAGTATGGTAAGTTCAGCAGTTAATTAAATACGAAAAGTCAATTGTCAACATAAGTTTTTAAAGGTCTCAAATTTTTTAAAAGTTAAAGATTTAATACATCTGGAAAGGGAGAAGATAAATTGAAACACATTAACTTCAACGATAAATTTCGATTGGACGATCGTAAAGGATTTCTCTTGATATCGAAAGATTAACTCTGTTTTATATATGCCTACTAGAATATTGAAACTTCTATCTGTAATAAATTTTTATTTAGACTAGATAGGTATTCCTGAAAAAATTATTTATAAAATTTCATTTCATTTCATTAATTTAAAATCGCGTCTTTTCGCATCCCAAACTAAGGGATATTTCACATGTTTTCTATTTCAAAAATATATCACCGACTAATGTGAAAATAATTACTTAAATTCATGGCAGAGCTATGCGAAACCACAGAAAAAAAATTATTAATCTTAATCAAATAGTTCTCTAAGGTCACGTTTGTTTTCTTATGTTGGACTGACGTCAATTGAATCACCCCATACCCGAAATTTCCCTGAATATTTGTCAACATTATATTCATGTGTATATAGTAAAAAGTATTTTATTGAAAATGAAAACCCTCTCGACAGAAATATATGCTAGATTGATTCCCTTGAGTAATTAGAAGACGTACTTGGGGAACAATAATAACTTTCTTATCAGCATATCCGGCGTACTGTCTAGACTGAGCACATTATAATAATATTATTACTTAGGTTATGAAATCTACTAACCAACAATTGCCGTTAAAATTGCATAATTCCGTTCGAAAAACTTCACTGATTTCGTATAATCCTTTGGAAGCATCGACTTCCTTGAATTGTTGTATGTTAGCTCCCGCATTTTGATCCGTTCCGCCAGTTTTTCACGATTTCTAGAAATACACCAAAAACACTGGCACTCAGAGTAACTATGACTAATAAACTTTTTAAAATTTTAATTCACAGTTTTTTTCTTTTAATTAAAAACTGATGCTGCGATTTCAAAACGTTCTCGTAAATCGGTCGGTTTAGAACTGATCGTGGTATTCTGTAAAACGCCCGGCGTCCAAACGAATTTCAATTCCTGATAAACCAAATCTCTGTAAGGCTAAAGTGTTATTCGGGAAAAAAATAAATAAAATGGTCCGACATGAAATTGACCTTTTGTTTCATAGTAGAGATATCTTTGGAGATTACTAAAGATTTGTTTTTTACAGAATAGATTGGCTTTGTATTGCTATGTGTATGCTTCGACTTTTAATATTACTTTTACGAGACGCCGCACGATTAGAATAATTTTTTTAGCCAACAATATTTTTTTGGGAATTTATATTTTTGTACTAAACAACGGAGTGAGATACAAATGCTTGCTTTATTTTTTTTTTAAATTCCTGATTAGTTCCCGAGGCAAATAAAAACATTTTAGAATTTATGTATTTATGAGATGATCAATTCAATTTTATTTCGAGCGATATATGTACAGATGAGTAATTTGATTACTTTAAGTAACGAGTAAGTACTGATTACTTCAGCTTTAGTATTCAGTATTTCGTAGTCGAAATTTAATTCAAGTAATTAAATAATTAGCTATTATCTGTTCAGTTGTTCAAAGGTCAATTATTACTTCACTGAAATCTCAATAGTAATCATAATCATATTGTTCGGAAGTCCCATCTCATCTGCAAATATTCATTATTCAGTCAGGTAGAATACAGAGTTAAAAATTGTGTGACTCTTTGGTAAGATAATTGTATCATATAATACCCGAGCCGAGTGACTATCATTGCCAAGACTGATATTTGTTACTAATACTTGTTTCAAGTAACGAACACTAAATACCGAATATTTAATTTTTTCACATCATTAATTGAGCGAGCTGTTAGCTAAGTTTGGATTCCTTAAACTTCAGGAGCTGCTGACAATATAGTTTTCTTCCATTTTCCGCCTTTTACTTATCGTTGATGTGAAATTTAAAAAATTTGCTACCCTGAAACTTTGTACTTCCAAAAAAAGTGGCAAAAAACGTTTGAGCCAACTGTTCACTACCGAGAAGTCCTGTGTTTACTAGTAGCTCCGGAATGTTTTGACTACTAATTTAAAATTTATAAAGAGTGTAATCCTTTGAGCCATAACTAGTGGTTGAGGAGCGGTGAATTTAGAATGAAATGAAATTTAGAATTTAGACGAAAATGTTTGGTTTCTGAATCTTTGAAACCGTTTATATTAGGAATTTGAAACTTCAAATTTATATATAATACATATAAACATAAAAGTGAAGTTATTTTTATTTTGTCTGAACCAATAGTGGAATTCATGAATGTGACTGGAAAATTCGCAGGACAGTTTACAAACTTTAAACGTGGTGATTGCTTGTGGTCATACCAGAGAAGTTTACTGAAAATGTGTATAATTTTGGTAGGAGTTAGTGGCATGCAGGGTCAAAAATGAAAAGGGGAATAATTTGGTTTTTATACTCTAGATGAAATCATATAGAGTATTATAAGTTTAATCCAGCCCAAAAGTTTGTAACGCATAGAAACAAGCCTCGGACGAAAAAAAGTTATATATTATTTTTTGTTTATTTGTGGCTAAAAACCTCAAATCCGCTTGACGTCCGTCCGTCCGTCCGTCCGTCCGTCTGTCCGTGAACACGATAACTCAAGAACGCCTGCACCTAGGATCTTGAAATTTTGAATCTGGATGTTTGGTTGAATTTGTAAGGCTAAGTTCGTTAACGGGCAAAATCGTCCTACTCCTTCGGGTAGCTGCCATACAAAATGTCCTTAAAACACGTTTTGAAAAATATTAGCCGATAACTTCGGAAGGGTTTAAGCTACAACTTTGAAAATTTGTATGTGTTACTTTTTCAATAGTTGAAACTAAATGTAGAATTATGAAAGAAATCCTGATAGTCCTTCGTGTAGCTGCCATACAAATATCCTGTCAAAATGTATTCACTTAATTTACGAAACTCACTGTAACCCAAGTAATCTTTTAGCTACGAATTCGGAATTTTGTACAAATTAGTTTTGAGTGAAAAGAAAGTTCGACTTTACTAGTCAGCGAAATTCTTTTACTCCTTCTGGTAGCTGCCATACAAAATGTCCTTAAAACACGTGTTCAAGAATATTGGCCGATAACTTCAGAAGGGTTCAAGCTACGTCTTTGAAATTTTGTGTGTTATTTTTCCAATAGTTGGAGCTAAACGCATGAATACGAAGAAAATCCTATTAGTCCTTCATGTAGCTGCCATACAAATATCCTGTCAAAACGTCTTCACTTAATTTACGGAACTTACTACAACTCAAGTATTGTTTTAGCTATGAATTGGAAATTTTGTACAAATTAGTTTTGAGTAAAAACGAAGTTTGAGTTTACTAATCAGCGAAATCCTTTCACTCCTTCTGGTAGCTGCCATACAAAATGTCCTTAAGACACGTGTTCAACAATATTTTTCGATAACTTTTGAACGCTTCAAGCTACGAATTTGAAATTTTGTACATGTTCATTTTTAAATGGTTCCAAGGAAAAGGATAAATATGTAAGAAATCGAGTTAGTCCTTCCTGCACCTCCTATGTGAAAGTCCTTCAAAAAGGACTTTTTTTTCGATGACTTACCCAGTTCAAGATATGAAATTAAACACTGAATATTGTCTTTTAGTTTTGAGTAGCAATCTAATGGCAGTCCTTAAGAAAGGACATGCAACATGCACACACGTAATTCTACTTAATCCCCAACTACAATATAAATCGGAGTTCAGTATTCATCTAGAGTATTATACGATTGGCTTGCAGCCGATCGTGACTGCAGTATGTTTTCAATTACATTTTTCTCCTCCACTCTGATCAGCTAATTTCTCACTGCAAGTATGTTTCAGTCTTGGAATATAAATAAAATACATAAATTTAGCAATATAATTTTATCCATTTATTCTTTTACGAAACTACGTTAGACGCATTTTCTCTAGTTTCTGTCGCTTGTTCTAAATTAGATTGCGCTAATCGATCAAGTGCCTCCTTTTGTGCCCTAAAATGATTCTCTTTGGCAGCACGAATTTCTTCAGAGTCCGCAATTTCTACTGGTTTTGGTTGTTTGGGAAGGTTCGTAGCTGCTACTCGGAATCCCAAAGAGTCTGACACGTAGTCTACAGTTTGCAGTTTATCGTTACTATCAACATAAGAATATGATCCACGCGTAATGCCATCCAAAGTTCTTATTTCTTGTTTGGCACTTAGATCGTTGGCATATCCGTAGTGGTACTGGCCAAGTTCATCCTGCCGATGAAATTGTGTTGCTTTAGGCCACGACAATGGCGTTGGAATTGTATAGACAACTGGGTAGCTACAAGAGGACAAAGTATGTTGAGATTTACTATTTAATTCTTAACAATAATTCAATTGGTAAATTTTGTTGGTATTAAAAAAACTTAAAATAATATCAAATTAAATTTTTACCTGAAAACCTTTTTTTTATTTATTTAATGTAATAATGGTTTAATGCTTTTAGTTAAATCAAAACTTAAATGTTGGATAATTGGTTCAAAAATGTAATACAACAAATTTCTCCGGTGAAATTGCATTTACACTTACATATTTTTAATTTTTCTAAATTTAAATGTTGGTCAGATCCTTTTCAGAAATTTTCAAAAAATAAAATAGTCAGAGAATGAGATATTAATTTAGTTAAATAGTCAGAGTGTGAGATATTAAGTTCCTAATGAAAGTCTAGCTAGATTTTTAATAATAAGTCAGTTCTAATTTATTGATTAATGTTGTACCTGAATCTGAAGACAGGTTTTTCTTGGGGATATGTTGTAAGTTTATCGTGTAACCTCAAGGTGGTTTATTTTCGAAAAACTGGTCATGTTAATAAAAATTTATTTTATTTTCGCACTATTTTATATTACTGAGTAAAAACCGACGATATTTGATCAACACTTTTCCAGCCGTTTTCATATTATAACCGCACGAACATGGAGACACACCGAAAATCGTTAACAAATTTTTAAAACTTTATAAGTCACTTTCAGATTTTAAACACAGTAAAAAAATTGCAAGTAAAAAAAAAGTTAATTCCAACAAATACTACTCGCCAATACCATAGAAATCAATCGAATTTATTTTCGTGTATTCAGTAAATCCATAAATCCGAGAAGATCTCTAAGGTATCTCATATTGAAATATGAAGAATGAATGCTATAAGATATACAATATTTTATTATCTATATGAACTTATGACACTCTGAGGTCCAGACAAAATTTATCTGATACTCGTAACTTCATGTTTTGTTACGATATTTATACGATATCACCACAAAGTTGTATCATAAAGTACGTACCTGCTTCGATACATAAAAGTACATAAATATCCATTTAATCTATTCTCGATATTTATTAGTTCTATAACGCAAACATCGACTCTCTATCAGATTAATTGCAAGTCTTTCACAACTCGATTTAATCAATAGTATAACAATTGATCGAAATATATTTGGTCTATCGTGCAGAGGAAGGATCGGGAATTAGTGTAGGTACATACACCTACTACCTATTACTTTTTCAACTCGATTAAGAATTGTATTCATCGACCCTAGAGCAATATCTCGTCGTTTAGTGTAATCAAGGAATTGTAAAGATTCCGAAATATTTACGGTTCCGGTTTACTTCTATAGTTAGGAAAATGGTAGATATAATGATGATAAGAGATTTTAGTTATAGGAAGAAGGAACTACTATTTGTGGTGTTACTTTAGATTGAGTTCGATAAAATAGTATCAACACGAAGATTTATAAATAATCTTGAAACATTTCTTTAGATCCATCCAATTGTATTCGACAGACTTGCTGTTCATGCTCGAGAGAACAAACTTTGGGCATGTCACTAAAAATTCCACTCCTAATAAATGTCTAGCTCATTTATGTAAAAGAACTAAATTCTTACTTGATAATAATAGTTGATAATATCCCTACTTACCTGAAAGTATACTGCTTTAAAGCCGCCGTATTTTCTGGAACATTTGCTGGGATGATAGTTGTCGGTGTCTCCAACTCTGCGGGTTGTTTAGAATTAGAGTCTGGTTGTTTTTCGTCCTCGGTACCATCACCCTTATGATCCGGATGATGATGTCTCAGCGGCAATCCATACGCGTAGGGATGAACAACTGGCGTATTAAAGTATGAATAGCCCAGAGCGTAGGGGTTGTAATATGTATATGGCAAGTTGTGGGTGAAGAGAACGTGGGCTTCTGAAGCAGCTAAAAACAAAGCCAAAACAAAAACCACCTATAAAAAACAAATTTTCAGTATGTATCCTTTTCGGTCTAGTGAAATATATCTTACCGAAATTCTCATTATGAAGCTGTTAGGCGAATCACTATACAAAAATCACCTTGTGAGGACAGAAATCTTGAGAAGTAACTAACATCCTCGAGTGTTCGGTAAACAGCTTTTATAGGTTTTTTACTTGAGAATCCAGAACCGTCCCTAGAACTGTCCACTTATTTCAGATCGAATATTCCATGCAATTAGAGGTAACCAGTTAAAGGTATGACCATTTATAAATTGATGGAAAACAGGACTGGTGAGTTTCTTAAGCAGTTGATGGTAAAGTGATTCAACAATTTAAATTCCAAGATATTTTTTACCTTTGTGCTAAGCCGGCAGGTTCTAGTATGTAGGCGTACCGAAATAGCGTTGAAGTTTTAATGCAATTATCATATTCTTTAGGCAAGCACTTGCCAATACGAGGAATGAATAGGAGAAGAGCTACATAACATAAATATGCAATCTTATCACATAAAAGAAGATGATCTGGTATTACAGTTTATCGGAAACACGAAAGGTGGATATTTGCGTGCAGGTTTAGGACGGACACTGTGGTCTGGTTTAGTTCAGCTCAATTATTTACACAGTCTCTTCTACAAGTTTCCTTCAAGTTCTTTATTCATATGTTGGATTGGGGTAAGCAGAGTTCGTCTTATGTTCGGATAAGTGGAAATCTTCTGGATATTCTTATTGTTTGTGAAATTATTCATACACTTCCTCATTGGGCTTACTACGTTCTTGGTCAAACTTCTAAATCTATCGTAATAAATAATTCCTTGACAAATCTAACAAGCTTTAAGTTTACAATGAAATCATATTAAAGTTTGTAATCTTTCTTCGGCGTTCCGAAACATTAAATCTCAGCGGTCCTATTACAACGACAGACAATAATAATCAATGATTCGTTTAAACACAGTTTACACTCCTAAACGAACCCAATAACTAATACACTCCTTGACTATTAGGTTGAATTTTCCAATTATTCTTAAGTCGTAGTCTGTATCCTTATTTCGGGGAGAATATTAAATGTCAGGAGCCTGGGTTCATTGTGGTATTGAATCTGTGCGAATCTTTAGTTCATCGGGCCAGAAATCATGGGAAATTTTGTGGGATCAAGTCAAATACTTTACATCGTTTGGGTTCATGTGGGCAGACATATTTCGTTGTAGATTTAATGTAAGACGAAGTAATCCTAATGATCAAAAGTGGCAACGTTTTTTGTATTTTACTTTATTATTTTTTAATAATAAAGTATTTGTATTTGGGGACTGTACATATTCTTTTTTTTTCTTAGATCGCTGATTTCCGAAATTTTAAAATGCCTTATTTTACAAATGTTGGTCATAAATAAAAATTTTAGAAAATTCTTGATGATGTTGATATTCACGCAACGTTGCTGAAACACAGACTTGCCGTGTTTCAGCAACGTTGCGTGAATATCAACATCATCAAGAATTTTCTAAAATTTTTATTTATGACCAACATTTGTAAAATAAGGCATTTTAAAATTTCGGAAATTAGAATTCGGGACCATATAAATCTGAAGACAATACCTTACACTGTAAGCTATGCAGCACTGAGTATTTTATTGGATGTAATATACAAATTATACTTACGTGCAAAGTTTTAATTTTTATTAGTGCTGTTACAGTACTGACATTAAGAATTCGAAAACGTCAGCTGTAAAAAAACCATTTTCTTTACTCTTAACACGAACAGTTTCTACCGAAAAACAGAACTACTAAATTTCTAAAGTTATTGAGTTCAGATATTTACAAGAAAAACGGTAATGCCTCATTTTTAAAGTCAAGTACAAATAACATATGATTACTTGATAATACTTTCATATTGAAGCTCTTGAGTCATTATTTCATTTAAACTATCCTTTTAATACTTTTATCTTAACCATAATATTAATAATATATATATAGCATAAAATTATCATCTATAAAACGTTTTAAATGTCATGAATTCAGTGATAATGCACCGCTATTCAGGGTGCCCTAGCTAAACAATAAACATTCAGGCAGGGACAGTACATGTGCCAAGGGATAAGAATTTTTGCAAAAGTTCACGTAGATTCTGTTTTCGCATCAGCACGCAGCAATAATAAGTTCTCAAGTAGTTAGTATCAATATTTACAGTTCTCTTTCAATACTGAAGCACCGAATTGCTTCAGAATTTTGCTTCACTGAAAATGATAAGAAATAAATACGGAAATTCTAGTTTCTTCCATTCATTATTAAGTACTGAAAATAAAATGTGGTTTGATGGTAATCATTCTGTTCTTTTTCAGAACCTAATGTGTAAATCTTGTAGTTTGCCTACAAAGAAGAACGAAGCCGTCAATGGCTGCAATGGCTATGTTATATGCAAATTACTAGGCTATTCTATATGTATGTACGAGGGCGGATTGATAATGACGTGCAAAAATTGAGAAAACATAATTTTATCCGGAAAAATTTATTTTATTTTTCAACGTAGTCTCCTTTCAGCTCGATACACTTAGTCCAGCGTTTTTCCAATTTTTTGATCCCTTCCAAATAATATGATTTGTCCAACCCTTCCAAATAGGCGTTGGTTTCACTTATGACGTCAGTATTCGTGGTAAATCTCTTTCCAGCAAGCCATTTTTTCAAGTCTGGAAATAATAAAAAGTCGCAGGGTGCCAAATCTGGAGAATACGGTGGGTGAGGAAGCAATTCGTACCGTAATTCAAACGGTTTTGCCGTTGCAACAACGGACGTGTGAAACAACACTTTTTTCTTCGCGAAATGAAGCCGTTTTGCCTTGATTTCAACATCCAATGGAACCAATAACTCAGAATAATATGCTCCCGTCATTGTTTTTCCTTTCTCCAAGTAGTCGGTGAATATCATTCCATTGGAATCCCAAAAAACTGTCGCCATAACCTTTCCAGCCGATAGAACGGTTTTGCCTCCTTGAACCGACATCCTTCCATTGTTTTGACTGTTGTTTGGTTTCTGGGGTGTAGTGGTGAATCCATGCTTCATCAACAGTTACGAATCAACGAAAAAATTCATTTGTATTACGTTAAAACAGTTGCAAACCGTGCTGCGAAGTTGTCACACGATTGCGTTTTTAGTCGATTGTGAGCAAACGCGGCAGCCATCTTGCGGATAGCTTTCTCATGTCCAAACGGTTTTTTAAAATATTCCAAACACGTTCAAATGAGATGCTTACTACGTTAACTATCTAACGCACTTTTACTCGACGTTCTTCTATCACGATATCATGGATTTTATCGATCATTTCTGGCGTGGTGACCTCATTTGGACGACCTGGACTTGGTATGGTTTGTGTGCTCGTACGACCACACTTGAATTCAGAAAACCATTTGTAAATCATTCGGATCGATGGTGCAGAGTCCCCATAATGCTTATCTAATGTTTCTTTGGTTACTTTAGCTGTTTTCCCTTTTAAAAAATTGTGTTTAATCAACACACGAAATTCACTTTTATCCATTTTCAACAATTTTTGTAAGTCGACTTGCTTAGACGGCTGCTTCTCGAAAACTAAACGAGGTATCAGGCTTAAACTTTGCAGGTAATCTATTTAAGGATGGTCCAGGTAAAAAAAATAACGAATTCCTTACCTGCCCACTCCTTCTTGATTTTTGCACGTCATTATCAATCCGCCCTCGTATGTATGTATATAAATTCCAAATTTCAATTTCGTAGCATAAGTGATTTCTGAGATATACCCAAAATTTTTCATCTAACACTTTGAATACGCAAAACTAATTCATGACCTCACATCTAGCAGGAGTTAAACTGCAGTACATATTCGGATTTCTAAAATGCGATACTAGTTCGATACTTAATTGATGCAGTTCCACCATTTGTAAGCTTCATAAGCTAGTGAAAATGATTGTATTATATTTTGTGTAAAAATATAATCCGACTCCCTGTAGTTTCTTTCAATGTCAACCAATGGATAGATGTTGGTAATTTCATTAATTGCTATGCAAATTTGTTGCAATCAACTGCCTATCATCATCATTCATACCGATATGGAAGTACCGTCTTTACAGTGGCAATTTCGATCATACGAGAAAAAAATCACCCGTGAGAGAAACTGGTTCAACCACGCCAAGGTTACCACAGACCACGCTATAACTGCGCACTGTTATTTGCATAAGATCATGCTAAGTTCATCGATTGAATGAGAATTAAATCGTGACCAATTTCAGGTCGGACGGCGTGAAGTGGTTCACGTCTAAGGTACTATAGTCCAGAAGAAAGTTCTCTAAGGTCGGAAGTTGTCACGCTACGTCAAGGAAAGGGGTGAACAGAACGAAAGTGCACTCGTAGGTTATGCCTTTAGGAATGATGTGGTGGCCTGGTTCTGTTTATCAGCTACTACGAGTCCTCTAGGCACGAAGCTATGATATTGTTTAACCGCTACGAATAAAAGTCGCATGTTTGCCATCATGTTCGTACGTAGTTCCAAGTACTGACACTTACAAGTAGTATCAGCTTTACATTAGATACAAGTACGAGTATGGGACCACAATTAATTCATGTTGCATTGATTTTGATATCATGAAGTCAGCGTAATTGTAGACATGCAATGCGTCTGAAGTACAGAAGCCTCAAATCGATTTGTAAGGGCCGCCTGCTCCAATGTTTGGTCCAAACCACAGAAAAGGTAAATTTCATACAAAACGTTCGAGGGTGGTGTCCCCAATCTAATTTTTAATACATCGGTGTTTTTGTTATAGGTGTAGGTTCATGCATCATTTGTTATTCCATTAGACTTTGATTGCCAGGGATGGTTCAAAAAGAGCCTTGACATTACTATCTCGAACGATTGAAAACAGATTTGAAATTATAATTTTTATTTTATTATTTTTTTAATAGTAGTTAAAAGTATTGTGATCGACCTGAAAAAAAATGGCTACTCTGAAAGTTTGTATTTTCACGTTTGAGGACTAGAGGACAAACCTCTTTATGTATAGACTTAATGCGTGGGAGAAGCGTTTTAGACGAGAAATTTTGGTTTCCAGACCGCTTACGCTAGGAGGCTAAAACTTTGAATTTTATCAAGCTATGAAAGTGTACTCATTTGTAAAAAAATGGTCGAAAACAAACAACGAGGAGGTGAGGTGTGTTTATACTCTAGATGAAATCATATGGAGTATTATAAGTTTAATCCAGCCCAAAAGTTTGTAACGCATAGAACCAAGCCTCGGACGAAAAAAAGTTATATATTATTTTTTGTTTATTTGTGGCCAAAAACCTCAAATCCGCTTGACGTCCGTCCGTCCGGCCGTCCGTCCGTCTGTCCGTGAACACGATAACTCAAGAACGCCTTCACCTAGGATCTTGAAATTTTGAATCTGGATGTTTGGTTGAATTTATAAGGCTAAGTTCGTTAACGGGTAAAATCGTCCTACTCCTTCGGGTAGCTGCCATACAAAATGTCCTTAAAACACGTTTTGAAAAATATTGGCCGATAACTTCAGAAGGGTTTCAGCTACAACTTTGAAAATTTGTATGTGTTACTTTTTCAATAGTTGAAACTAAATGTAGATTTATGAAAGAAATCCTGTTAGTCCTTCGTGTAGCTGCCATACAAATATCCTGTCAAAATGTATTCACTTAATTTACGAAACTCACTATAACTCAAGTAATCTTTTAGCTATGAATTGGAAATTTTGTACAAATAAGTTTTGAGTTAAGACAAAGTTCGGGTTTACTAATCAGCGAAATCCTTTTACTCCTTCTGGTAGCTGCCATACAAAATGTCCTTAAGACACGTGTTCAACAATATTTTTCGATATCTTTTGAACGCTTCAAGCTACGAATTTGAAACTTTGTACACGTTAATTTTTAAATGGTTCCAAGGAAAGGGATAAATATGTAAGAAATTGAGTGAGTCCTTTCTGCACCTCCTTCAAAAAGGACATTTTTTTTCGATGACTTACCCAGTTCAAGATGTGAAATTAAACACTGAATATTGTCTTTTAGTTTTGAGTAGCAATCTAATGGGAGTCCTTAATAAAGGACATACAACATGTACACACGTAATTCTACTTTATCCCCAACTACAATATAAATCGGAATTCAGTATTCATCTAGAGTATTATACGATTGGCTTGCAGCCGATCGTGACTGCAGTATGTTTTTGTTTTCCAAACACCGCAAAGGATGGAAAGCTAAAGAGGCTTCCTAGAAAAATAAAATTTTAGAAGTGGAAGCTTATGGTAGAAAGTTGAAACTGAGTATTTATGGAAATGTATTACAGAAGTAATTAAGGATAAATAAAATTTTTCCATGAAAAAGTTTTTCCCACATTATCACGAATTTCATCATATCTTTTATGACTGATACCTTTTAGGTCTGAGGATATATCGACGAATTTGGAAGTAACTTTATAATTTTTTTGGGTAGAAATCCGAAATGGGTTTAATGCTGAGATGGGGTGTTGCTTACTATACGACTGACAATCTAAAGAATAACGAGGATGCTGTTAGGAACGTTCTTTTAATAGGTTGTCAGTCGTATAATAACCGACATCAGAGCATCAATTACATATATTTAGGGCCTGTTCTAAGAGTCAGTCAGCATCGTCAACGTCTAGTTGTAACAGTTTACGATGCCAAGCATAGGGCATTCATGTACCAATTAAATTTTGGTTTGGATGAAATGGGATCCAAGATTGTCCCCTGTGGAATTTCACAACACAACCTAGTAAGTATGGCTGGCTTAACGCATCAAACATCAGGTTACATCATTCTCATAATGTAAATATTTTCAAAACAGTGAAATATTTATTTGTAATTTTTTCCTGCATCCTCCGAAACCACTACTATCACTTCTTCCAAAACCTTATTTTTTATTGAAGCGTATTTGTCTTCGTCAACCGGAAAGTACGCATCTACTCGACGGTCTATGAGTCGAAAATATCAAGTCAAAAATATCAAATACAGTATCAAGATCAAAATATTGAGCGCGTGACGTGTATAAGCTATTGATTGGCAGTAGCCACTTAAGACATGCCACCTGACAGGTTAAGTAGGAGCAGAAAAAATGCAGTTCGAGTTTTTTTAATAGAAATTCCGAATGCTTTTCAAGTTCCCCCTAAGTACGCCCAATTCAAGGTTATTCCCAATTTGAACTCGATTTGAACTACATTGCAACGGTTCAGATTATCGTTACATAAACGAGAGTTAACGCAAGCATAATTACAGAAAACCGGAAATAAAAACCTTCAAATTTCGAATCATAATCAAGTCATACGAGGTGCACTATGAAAAGCAATCTCATTCATAACTTGCCAAAGCGAGCGTAATTATATTGACAGTAACTTTTTTTTGCCTACTTTGAATAATTTTTCCAGTCCCCCCGGTGTGACAAATCGATCATACTTTTGTCAGCTTAAGAGATTAAATCGAGTATGCTCGACTCGATAGATTTACATATGCAGGTACAATGTGTAGTGTAAGTGCGATCACTGAAATTATGAATTTGAACAATAGATCTTGCGACCTACGAGCAATTCCGTAGAGAGCAGATCAAAACAAATCAAACGCTCCTCCCAACCTGATCATATTAAGCAAGAAGGTAGGCTGGTAGCCAATTGTTTAAGACGTATGTGCAGATCACCGATCACAAAGCTCTAATTAACATTGATCTTGAGTAATTAATTACCTTCTTTTGATCGCTATATATTATTATTCGTGTGATCATTCGAGAATACATGGCCCAAGATCTGGAATTGCGGACAAAAGCTGGTGCGCAAATTATTGGAGGTTGAAAATCAGGAGTGGCAGATCTTGTTATTTTGTGATGGATCGTGTAACTCAATACCATAAATATTTGCATTGATATTTTAATTACCCCGGGAGCATACAGGAAAATGCGTAGCTATGTACATATAAGACCACATTGTGCGATTATAAATTAAACGATCGATCGATACTATTATTGGTAATTGATGTGATGTGGAATGCCCAGACGACCTTGTACATATATTTTACTGCTCGGCCAAAACAATTACTCATGATTTCCGTTAAATACAATTTATTTGCTCTTGCTTTTCTTATATTTACATGTTTTAAATTTTTTTTTGATATTTTAATTTATTTGTAAATTACTTATACTCGTATGAGACGGTTTATCACCTGGATAATGTGGTTCAGAATGTTCTGTACACTGGTATCTTTTCCGTTAAAACATTGCCGGGTCGTTGTAGTTCGTTCCAGATTGGGTGATGAATGAATAGAGAGTGCGGAAAATGAGGTTATGGGAGGCATGCCAAAATGTTCGGCATTTCCTCTCGGCAGTATTATTTGAGAGAAGTACTTAGAACGAAATGAGAGGCTTACCAGCCATGGTGAGCGTATTGGCCATCATCGTTCCAGTGACCATCGTCGTGTCCGTGACTGCGTGATGAAGCTTCTGCGAGAGCGGCCAAATGAGCAGCCTTGGCATGTTGAACTTCCGGAGTTTCTACAGGGACTCCATTGTGGATGACTGGAATATGGATTGGTCCGTGATGGCCTGCAGCGTAAGCTGGAGCTGGAGCGTAGTGGCTGTGGACTGAAGCTTTAGCTACAGCGGCGAAATGAGCGGCCTTGGCGTGCTGTACTTCGGGTGTGTCTACTGGCACTCCGTTATGAATGACTGGAACATGATAGGCACCGTGAGAAGCAACTGCATGTCCACCAGCGGCAGCGTGGGCTGCAAAGTGAGCGGCCTTAGCATGAGCGACTTCAGGAGTATCAGCTGGAGCACCATTATAGTGAACGGCGTATGGAGCGGCATATGGAGTTGCGTATGCAGCGGCAGCGTGACTTCCTGCTAGAGCCTTGGCATGAGCAGCGTAATGGGCAGCTTTAGCGTGTTGAACTTCAGGTGTATCTACTGGAACTCCATTGTGAATGACGGGAGCTGGTGCCCATGGAGCAGCATAACCATGACCTCCCCAAAGAGAGCGTTTGTACAAATGGTGTCCAGATCGAGCAGCAGCGTGTGCAGCAAAATGAGCAACCTTAGCAGCAGCGACTTCAGGAGTATCAGCTGGAACTCCATGAGGTGTTAAGATGGCGGCATGATGATATGGTGTAGCATAAGCCCATGGAGCAACAGCGTGAGCTACGGCAACAGGATGAACTGGAGCTGGGGCTTGTGGGAAGTTGGTACCGGAAGCACGGAATCCATGATGAGGATCAGCGACATATGACACGGATTGCAAAAGTCCATTTCCATCAACGTACGAATATCCACCATGTGTCACACCATCTGCGGAGCGTGCTTCGTGCTTTTGCGAGTTGGGGTCGGCATATCCATATGAGTATTGTCCTAAATGATCTTGTGTGTGATATTGGCTGGACAAGGCATTGTATATGCTCGCAGAGCAGGTCGACGCCAAAAGTAATGTTGCAACTACCACCTATAAAAAATCAAAAAAAAATTCACTATCGCAACAAACAAATCTTAACTAAACGAGTGAAGCGTATCAAATATAATGCAACCAACGGAACATATCCCATAATCAGTGACTTAAATCATCCAGCTCGTCCGGTTCACAAACATGCAATTATGCAGTCGAACCACTTCCTGATATTTGGTTACAGTTCACTTCAAAAACTGCTTCTTCTAATCCAATTTTATGTTTTGATATACTTACGAAAGCTCTCATTATTCCTGATTTGAATTTAGTGAAATGAAGTATATCCTTCTGTGCTGTGAACCTCCTAGAACTGACTAGGACTGTTAGCTAACTGTGCCGATTGATTGAGAGGGGCCCCAATTTATACCCGATTCGATATCGAGCGCCCATCCTACACTACAACAACAAAAGTGCACCCAATGCGCACTTTGGCTATTGTAAAATCGTAGCCACAGCTCGACAAGGGAGGGATTTCGCGATCAAATTCTAAAACCCATGACCTTGCTTTCGCTGCCGCCGCCACCAACCACCTGAATTGATCGCATTAATTTCCATGCACAAGTGCCAATACCATTGTAAGTATTATGCCAAAGGTAACCACCAATGATCGCGGGGCGTTGTAATCTTGAGCCGGTACAACAAAATATTTATCCGGTAACTATACCTCCCACCTTGGGCTGATCAGTGTTCAGTGATCATATGATGTACGAGGAGAGTATGTAGTGTAGGAACTAGTATACTAGTGCATAGTGTAGCAGTATTACGAAAATCCGATCGAGCCAATTGATCAGAAATGGGCAGTAATTGTGCCAGAGCGCCTGCCTGACTGCTCGAATTTTTTTTTCTCGCATGTTTCATTGTTTGGGAAAATTTACGAAAGGAAAAACTGAAAATTATTTTCCATGCGAAGCTTAGAGCCGCGGGCTTGTCGTCGACGGTTTTCCTTCAACGATCTCAGGTGATCATGCAATCAAATTGGTTATTAACATTCTTTGGACTATAGTCGTTGCACATTCCATTCATTGGCGTTGCCAAAGATTACGTTTCACATGTGACATAGAACCTGCATCCATGTGCCTAGTAGCTAAAATATAAAAGGTAAAATGTGGTTTTATTCGTAGATGAATTATTTTGAAAGTGAATCGCAATCGTAACCATGTGGTACCGTGGGTAAATTATGAAACGAAGGTGCTCTCAGTTTACTGGCCTAGACATTGAGGAATAGATCATGTTCGAGTGAATGACAGGTAACCGCCTGAAATTAAATGGAAATTGAATCAACGATCATAAGTACGTTTGTCAAGCACAAGGTCGAGAATATTTTGGTGTTTTTTCTTGTAAGCGAGAAATGCTACAGTTGGCCTGTGGCAGTACGGGTATGTATCTTACTCGTACCCATGTATCATACCTATCTTATGCAAAATTAAACATAAATGGTTTTGATTGATGGAATGACATGCAGAATTTATGGAATTTATTGTAATTGTAGTGAATTATTTTTCACGCAAAACATCAATGACATTGTTTTCATACTGGTATTTCCTTGCTAAAAAATATTGCATTCCACGTATGAAACTAAACCAGAAAAAGTTTGAAATTTACTGATAAGACTGCGAAGGTAAAATTCAAAAAGCACGTTGTTTAGGTGCATAGTAAGTACGTCATTAAAATTGTATATAAGCTGGAATTCTTTTTACCATGCCTTTAGATAAACATGTGACAAATAAAATTTTGTCATGAATTTACGCATTTATCAAATTGATGTAAATTCAAGATTAAATGAATGTTTTGATTTGGAACTTAAGATTTACATTATCTATTATAATAAATCTGTACGATCCGAACTTACACAAAATATCTTCCAGATAGACATAAACCTGTATTAGACCACAATACCAAATATTTGAATATGTTTGCTAGAAAATGCAGCGTGTAGTGTTATCACTCAATTTTTGTTTGCCAAATCGTTCTATTTGCCCTACAAATGGACTATATTTTCTGAAAAAATTATTCAATTTTATTTTATTATTTTTTAATAAAATATTATATTTTATATAAAAAATAAAATTTAATAATATTTTTTTTTAAAAGTGATCGACATGAAATTTCCAAAAAATTTGCCACCCTGAAATTTTGTATTTTCACGTTTTTTTTTTATACGTTTTTCTGAGACTTGGTTTTGTAACTGGGTCATTCCCATCAAGAAATGTCAAAGTTGTGACCTTACCATCGCCAATTCTTTTGAAAATTTTTGTACTTGAAGAACTAGTGAAAAATAATGATTTAATTTTTTTGATTCTATCTAATTTTTTTTCTTAGTATAGTATGTTAAAGTATGTTAAAGTTTTCGCAAAAATAGAGTCCGAGTCCTTTTTGAAAATTCATATCTCTGGTAATTTTTATCCTAAAATAATAAAATAGGGCTAATTTTAAAGAAGGAGGTATAGATATAGATATAAAAAAATACGAATAAAAAATATCCTTGAAATTTTTTTCAAGAATAACGATTTTGAATATTTCAAAATAAGGTTTTTTTTTATTTTTTTACTTTTTATAGGTTATACTGTTTTACAAAGCATACTAAAAAATTAACTTGGGATCTGAATGGGATCGGGGTAAAAAAAATTGAAGAACATCAGTGCTTCTCAATTACTTTATAGAAAAAGGGTCATTCCATCTAGAATCGCCAAAAGTGTGACCTTACCATTGCCGATTCTTTTGAAAATTTATATACTCAAAGAATTAGTGAAAAAAGAATATAATTTCAATTTCTTGTTTCTATCTCATTTTTTTTGTTAGTTATAGTATTTTAAAGATTTCGCAAAAAAGGTGTCCGAGTCCTCTTTGAAAATTCATATCTCTGGTAATTTGTATCCTAGAATAATAAAGTAGGACTTATTTTAAAGATTGTTGTTTAAAAAATGTCGCAATATAAAAAAATACGAATAAAAATTATCAAGAATAACGATTTGTCCCTTATCCTTGAATATCTCAAAATCAGTTTTTTTTTATTTTTTATTTTAGGACATTTTTTATTTTTCGATCTTCAGTTAAACTTTAACTGGATCTTCAGTTAAACTTTAACTGGAAGTTTTGTATGAAAATCTGTTAGTTAAAGTTTCTGTTAAAACGTTACTGAACATCGTAGAAATAGTCTTTAATAATTTTAAAACTAGTTTCCAAATTTTTTCAATTTATTTTCGGAAATGTTCCGATAAAGATCGATACAAAAAAAATAATAATTGTTTTCTATACTATCAACATACAGAAATATAACAGAGCAGAGCCTTACATTACGTTCAATGAACAGCAGTTAATTTTGTCAATTGGAAGTTTTTTGCGATATGAGGTTAGTTAATATTGAGCTACCTATTATAAAACCCACTTACAGCTTTCTAACTACAACATTAGCGATGTCGTAACGCCTAACAAGGTTTATTTACTTGGATGCTCGAAGTCTGTTCTTGTTTTTATTACTTTTAAGTTAGGCAGGCTACGTTCTTATTTAAATTAAAATAAATTTTTTAAGTTTAACTTTTATTTAAAGTTTGAATTCTATTCTTCGTTTTAATATTAAAATTTTAGTTAGTCATAAATTTTATTTAGTTTCTTACATTAATTTATTAAACGTAATTTTCATATAATTTTTTTTCATTTTCATTTTTATATAGTTGAAGCTGATCAGTATTTAGCTTTTAATTTTAATATGAATAATACTACGAAAAATATGAGGGTGCATTGTTTTTACTGGCTATTTTAATTACTAAACTTTTTTTTGATAATATTCAGCGCTATTTACCTTTTTTTTTGTTTATTTTATGATTACATTTAATATTTTATAAAGTTCTTATGTTCATATTAAATTTTAAGTTTTATTTAGTTGCATAATGCAGTGAAGTACGAAAATGGGGTGCAGGATAATGCTATTCGAGATCTGGACATTTTTTGAACGCTTAAGATTTGGACGAGAGGTAAATAAATGTTGCCGGAAATTACGTCACATGCTCATCATTTTCCTAAATCGACCATATCAGAACGGTTCATCTCCATCACGAACTCAAAATCAATATTTAGAGAACGAAAATATAAACAGGACGAACGCTTCAGAAATTTAATAGGACGAATTCGAAAGTTTTGAGCAAACAAATAGTAACCAAATCTACAAATGAAATTCGGTCTTAATTAAACTTCACATGTAAATACCATCCGATTGGCTAATAATTGATTTAGATGCTACCTTAAAATTTGCGCTCTAGTAATCTACCGAACTGTACAGATTCTCGAAGTTTGTGAAATAAATTTCACGTTTGACTTAGATAATTTGAAAGTGATTAAAGGAATTTTAATCCAAGATGACCGAATCCCTGTAAATATAATAAAAACTATTCAAGTTGTATGAAACCAAAGAGTACGCTGGATATTCAAACCAAATCGGGACATTATTAATGACTTCAAATCATAATCATTGTAAAATCAACTATAAATCTCAAGGAGTATTAATTTCGAAAAGTACTTCAGATACCGACCGGTGTTTAATACAATTTTACGACAATATTAAAATGATAGCCAATTGTTCCATTATCACTTCCTAATATCATTAATCACGAAATTACGGTAGCAATTAATTTTAATTCATTCCCACGTCGTCAACGGGTACGTGGCATACTTCACTCGAAATAACTGGCAGCCTTCATTTGAAGCGCTGAATACACAGGCACCAAGGCACCCAGGCACCCAGGCACCCATGCTTTGTATTAAACACTTAAATGTTCCCGACAAGCTTCCTCCTATGGCCAGGAGGTACGGCACACCTGGAGAAATCCGACAGCACATATTTTTCCTGCGGCACAAAATCAATCACAAAGGTGTACTCTTCTGGTTAGTGTAACAGGTACTCAATATGCAGATTAAAACTAGTAATGGTGACCCGCGGAATAATTAATGTCCTTTAGAATTCGGGTATCTTGGGTAGGAGTAAAACGTCGTGTTGGTGTGGGAAGCTACACAAAGTTGATGCTAACAACTTTTCGCGAATGTATCGTGAGAATTTTCCCACACGGTGCTCATTTTCACGAAAATTTTAATTTAAATTCTTGTGAAATGGCCATAATTTTGTAATTAGTTTTTAATCAATAAGTTTAACATAGTGATCACAGGCAGGAGCTACTGGCATTTCTATGCATTGACCAAATATTTATTTAATCCTTCCGGAGCCGTGACAGCGTGCGTGACTAAAATGTATATAGTTTAAATTTACGTAAGCAATTTTCTGACCAGTGCGGTATGCATTTTTAATATTGTCACGAAATATATACATAATTAAAATTTTAAAATTTACGATGTTTTTTCTACTAAATTATATGGTAACTCAAAAAAACTTCCGTCTGTGTTAATTACAAATCGTAATGGGAAGCACAGAATCGAAAAACTGAATTAATCGCTACAAACTCTAAAGTCCATAATCGACTCTTTTGTGACCCGACATGAAACATTAGCGATAGTAACGCTTTACAAATTCCAAGTTCAAAGTTTTTGCTAGCCCAGTCGGTCTGGGTTCTAATTACAGGAAAAACTTTCAAAATATGTTCGACTTTTTCTTGAATTATCATACAAAAAAGCCATTCGTTAAAATTTGTCTTCGATATCGATTGGATGACTGGATCTTATCACATTTGTGACATTTGCCATATAAAAGATAAAAATTGTGTCAAGCAACTTACTAGCCAATTGTGATGACGAAAATGCTTATAGGGCTCCTCGAGGCTACCGTGGCACACATTGGTTCGGGAAAAAAAAACTTCTCGTAAAACTGTAGAACACTTTTTCATCCATCGATAAATAACAACTTTTAAGGGAAACTTTCTTTCAACACAAATATAGACCCAAACTCCGAATATTTTCGAGTGCGGAAACGGAAATCTGCCATACATACGACAACTTTTCGATTTTCTAGGCACGTAAAGGTCGACCAGCAGTCGGACACTTCCTTTTGTCCTGAAACCTTAATTCAGTTTGTCAAGACTTCAGAATAGCTCAAGACTATAATCAATAAGTCAGACCCTGTAAATTGGTTCTGTGGTGTTTCAGGCTTTTCGGACGTACTTCTTGTTAATATCAATGAAGCTAGATTGTCCTCGAGATTTTGGTCACCGCTTATATCCAGGACTAGGGAGGAACACTATGCTCTTCCCAATAATCTTAATTACATAAATTCCAATGTAATGATTAGGTAGGTGGGTTTAAAAACTTAATTTTTTTCACTGGTATCTAATTTGGAGCCATTCTCGCTGATAGCTTGGAAGAAGGTAGGTATTGCAAATTTTTGTCTTTCTGGTGAATACAGAGCTACCAAAAGCCGACAGAGTTTTACTTTACAAAAAAGTTTAGTTTGCTTTACGAAATATAATTTCAAACGTAAATGAACCTATTTTGGTGCGCGTAACGACGTTAATGGGGGATTTGTCATCGAATCGAGACCATGATACGATAGAAATTAATGACCCAGAGCCGTTTCGATGGGCTTTTATTGATCATTTGTTTTCCGAATAACGAGAAGAAATGGAAGGTTAAGGAACGTGATATTCAATACTAAACTGCGCTCTTTTACTTTACTTTAGTAGGCTCTATGATTTGAGAGTACTTAGGAGCTAAATTAAAATTGATGAAACATTTATTAAAATTGCAAATACTGCCTCTAGCGATAAACAGAGAAAGAGAGAGGGATCGAAGTTACAGAAATAATATTATGTCTTAAGAATGAAAATAAAACTTATTAATAAATGTCGAGTTGAAATGTAAACAGACGAATGTTGATGCCCCTAACAAGTGATTACCAATGGATTTATAACAAATTAATTTTTCTTAGACATTCGGGACTGATAGATTTCACTTTGATACTTCATTACAGCATTTGTCCATATGGGTGGATATGATGTGAATTTATTCCCTATGTCGTGAGAGACTAGTTAGTTTTTACCTTACACTCTAAGGAATATTGGGGTAGTTTTACCAAATACCATATTACAAATGTCATTTGAAAACCTCGTATTGTAAGGGTAAAATTACATTGGGGTGTATAACTGCAGGAGTAGTGTAATGTATTATAAAACACCTAAATATTGTTGTAAACATCTATATGTAAATCATATATGCATGAAGCATTATTCCTTAAAAATTAGTTTAATTTGGGGTAAGGATGGTGTATCCGTTTTTACTTTATTATTTTAATAATAAAGTATTGTTATCGACTTAAAAAAAAAAAATGTGCTATCCTGAACATTTTTTTCCACGTTTCATGATTAATAGACACCAAAAAAGCAAAAAAAAATTCACTCCGTCTGTACGCCGCCGCCGTCCGCCGTACGCACGCGTGAGGGCGTATAGCTCTCAAAACCCTTTGAGCTATTAAGTTGAATTTTTTTTCATTGGTAGACTGAGCGGCCCCCTTCAAGGGACCACCTTTTGAGTGGTGGTGGTGTGAGGGGGGAGGTGGGGGAAGTGGTTTAGAAGAAAAATATTGGTTTCTAGATCTCAGTAACCGCTTACGTCTTTCCAAATATTAAATTCATTTTTATTCCGCGGATTCTTCATATAAATATCTAGAAAGTGTTTTCAGAATTTTTTCAAATTCGACCACCAAGGTGGTGTAAATGGGTTGTATACATTTTCACGAATTCAGCCGTATCCCTTAGGCTTGATTATATATCAAATAACTTTTCACTTCCACGGGCTTGTTTAATAATCACCTAAAACTCGTTTTCAAGCTTTTTTCTTTTTCAACCCCTAAACGGGCTGAACACGTTTTCACGAATTTCGTCAAATCTCTTAGGACTGATAAGACATCGGAATGGTTTTCATTTCCTTGGGCTTTCTTTATATAGATATATAATTCATTTCAGGATTTTTGGATATTCAACCCCAAAGTGGGTGCAAGGGGGTTGCATATGTTTTCACAAATTCCTACATATTTCTTGGTTCTAATGAGATATCGAATTCATTTTTACTTCTTATAATCGTCAAAAAGTTGATTTTAGGATTTTTTGATGTTCAACTCCAATAGGACGTAAGGCTTTCGACATATTTCTTAGGATTGATGAGATATTGGATTGGCTTTCACCTCCTAATCAGTAAGTAAAAGTAAATATGAAAATATCTTGAAAAATGTCTGTGCCTTATCTGTGAAGCTCGAGGAAGTAAAATTAAATCTAAATCTCAGAAGACTTAAGATAATTGACAAAAATCGTGAAAATATATGTACCCCGTTTCTACAATCATTTTCTTACACCATCTTCGTACACCAATAATTTAGTAAATCTACACACATATTGAGCCTTAACTTTATAGAAAAGCCGTTCTGGACATAAAAACTTTAGCACAGCACTACCTCCGTAAAAAACATATTTTTAGAACGTGCCACTTTGCAAATATACCTCCACTATTGTAGATCTATATAAATTACAAATTTCAACTTATTAGCTTAATCGGCTCCAAAGACAAAGAAAACAAAATTGTTCCTCCCAATCCCCAACACTTAATCTACCCACAAAAAAGAAATGAGAACTTAATAGCTCCAAGGGTTATAACGTTACGAGTCTTCAAATACGCTCGGTTATGGCGCACGGCAGTCAGACGGACAGACTTTTTTTCTTCTTTTTTGGTGTCTATAAGTCATAAAACGGTTACACTATTGATTATTAATATAAAAAATCTGCCAACAGTCTGGGCGCAACTTTATTATTTTTTCGGTAGAAGTTCGGAACGAGTTTAATTCTGATATGCGGTGTAGGTTACTATGTGACTGAAAACCCAAAAAAAAATTCGGGAAGCGGTTAAAATGGGGTCGCGCTAGAATACTTACGCCGCTGCCTCATATAACATATGAATTACATAATTGGGTCATACACCGGGACGAGATCTAGTCCTAGTATAATATCAGTTGTTACGCCATTAGAAGGTTTTTCGTGATTTGGTTTCGGGCCATTACATGAAATCGGAAATGCGTTTGAAGACGGTTATATAAAAAGTCTGTGGAAGTGCAAACCAATCTAATATCTCATCAATCCTGAGATATATGTCGAAAGCCTTACGTCCTATTGGAGTTGAATAACAAACATCCCGAAATCAACTTTTTGACGATTATGTAGGAACCCTTTGGAAGTAAAAATGGTTTCGATATCTCATTAGAACTAGAAAAATGTAAGAATTTGTGAAAATATATGCAACCCCCTTGCACCCACTTTGAGGTTGAATATCCAAAAATCCTGAAATGAGTTTTTAGATATATATAAAGAAAGCCCGAGGAAGTGGAAACCAATCCGATGTCTTATCACTCCTAAGAGATATGACGGAATTCGTGAAAACGTGTTCAACCCGTTTTTACACTCTTAGGGGTTGAAAAAGGAAAAACCTTGAAAACAAGTTTTAGGTGATTATTAAATAAGCCCGTGGAAGTGAAAAGTTATTCGATATCTAATCAGACCTGAGGGATACGGCTGAATTCGTGAAAATGTATAATCCCTTTTACACCACCTCGGGGGTCCAATTTTAAAAAATCCTGAAAACACTTTTTAGGTATTTACATGAAGAACCCGTAGAAAAAAAATGAATTCAATATTTGGAAAGACCTAATAGATATGACGAAAATCGTGAAAATATATGCATTCCATTTTCACTGATCATTTTTTTTGCCCCACTTCCGAACGCCAATAGATATTTAAATTTTTTTTAATCAAAATTACTTTTCTAGTTAATTTACATATACGTACCGAATTTCAACTTTCTAGCATAAGCCGTTCTATAGTTAAAAAAAACAGCCCCTACCCCCGTACCATACTACCCCTATAAAAAATTATATTTTTACAATATGCTACTAATATAGTTCTATCTAAATACTAAGTTTCAGCTTTATATCATTATAGGTTCTCGAGATATAAAAATCAGAACTTTTTCCTTTTCACCCTCCCCCAGCCTCACCCTCTACACCCTCACCTTCAAAATTTTTTTTTCTGCCGGGGGTCTATTAGGCCTACGTCTGGTAAAAATTTTAAGCATCTATCTTACATTGTTCTTGAGATATAAGACGTGATTTTTTTAAAAAATGCTTACCCCCTCCACTTCCATGCTCCACCGCCCCCTTAAGAATTTTACTTTCAGCAAACTTTATTTGTCAACATTTATACAGAAACCAAATTTTATTTCTCTAGTGCAATTGGTTCGTGAGATATCGTAATCTAAAGTTTTTCATCCCCCACCCCCGTACGTCACTGCCCCCTCTCAAAAATTTGTTTCGAATCTATTCTCCTAGTATATCTACAGATGTTCATTAAGTTTTAATTTCGTGACATTAACCGATTAGGAGATTTGGATTTTAGAAAATGGGTCCACTATCGATGTTCTATATAAATTCCAAGTTTCAGCCTCCTAGCCTATGCGGTTGCTGAGATCTAGAAACCAAAATTTTTCGTCTAAAACGCTTCCCCCACCTCCCCCCTCATACTCCCACCACCCAAAAAGTGGTCACTTCAAGGAACCTACCCAGTCTATTAATAAAAAAAATTTCAATTTAATAGCTCATAGGGTTTAGGAGTTATAAGCCTTCAAACGTTTTGCGTACGGCGGACGGCGGACGGCGCACAGACGGACTGAAAATTTTTTTTGCTTTTTTGGTGCTTATTAGTCATAAAACGTATAAAAAAAAATTTCAGGGCAGCAAATTTTTTTTTTTTAAAAATCGCTAACAATACTTTACTATTAAAATAATAAAGTAAAATATAAAAATGGCGAAAAATTATGTTGTTCAAAATTTTAAAAAAACCTATGTTAAATTATCGGTTGATATTTGTGAACACATTTTTAATGACTGTTGTATGGGAACCCGAAGGAGATGGGACACTTAGGCAAACTCGACCTTCTTTTTTATCGTTTTCGATTTACGAGATCAACGAATTCTTGAGTTATCACAGGTACCGGAAGATAAATGCATAAATTTTCCAAAGATTTTTACTTGGTGGCTATGTTAAATACTCACTCAACTTTCATAATATTCATTGTTTTTGCTACACCTATTGAAAAACTTTATTATTAAAAAATAATAATGTAAAATTCGTTCGGGTTGTGTGACCGTCTTTAACCTTCTTTCTTGAATGGAAAAAGGATTATGTTGAAGCTTATACACATAGTACTAGAACATGTTATATACTTGCAATTTCTTTGTTCACCATAAAAATAATTGACAAGGTGAAGCGGTTACAATAAGCTGGTAAAGCTCATTCTCTCAATTGTCTTAACTCTGTTATGACATGATTCGCTGGGAACGACTTATAAAACTTTGAATTCAGAAAAGAAAAAACTACCTACGCTTTCCTTAGATATCCTTCTGCCTTACCTCATCGTAATTAAGATTCAAGGAAAAGGTGTACGACGTCTTACCCGGATAATTACGTCCTGGCAGTCACAGAATAGAATTTATTCTTGGAATCATGTCGCTCCAGGCACTCAAAGGTAAAACTAATGGCATATTTTTTTTACTTTTAGGTGAAGGATCTTCTCTCCTTTATTCGGGATTATTGAATAATAGCGAGCCATATTTCAAAGCAGGTTAATTTGCAATCAAGACATGACTGATTCTATCATTGAAGGAAGATAATGGAAAAATCTAAGAAAATCTCCTTGTCATAAATTGTATTAACTATTAAAAATAAGCGAATCAGCGATAAGTTAAGTAATAAATTCTCAGCAAAATAAAAACGAAGAAATTAATTTGGAAAGGATTTAATGTTAGCTGTGGCTGTTTATATCCTTAACATCTTCCTTTTAACAAATTCACCGTGATCAAATCACATCGAGTAAGTTAAATTTGAAGGTTTTGGAATTTAATGTTCCTCGTAGTGAACTTCTATTTCACTTTGATTGCAAAGAAAGATAAATCATTCTCACATCTGAGTAGAAAGAAGTCTACACCTACCCAGGGGTGCTATAAAAATTGTTTCCATTAAAGAGAGATGATATATCTTCTGGATATCGTGCCGAAAAGCAAGGAAGAAGAAAAAAAATACTATCTTACATACGACATAAGATGTCTGAAGAAGTCATGTCCTATGACTTTGGTATGTATGTAAGGCCGAGAAAAATTTCCATCAGACGTACTCCAACCAAACATCCTGCCTATATCGAATTCTACAATTGTAAGAAGGTTACGATTGAATTTTAAGACTTGCAAAAAAGAAAAAAATTGCAAATTACGTAAGAAAACTGCTTGGCATATTCATCTCGAAATATGAAGCACACAGAAGCGTCTTTTTTTAAAGGCAATATGAGAATCGAATCAGGCTTTGATTGAACATCGATCTCTACTGAAATTGGCGAATTGATGAAATTACATTGAATTTGATTTTTTTTTATCGCAATATGGAACTTGCAGGTATGAAAGCAAAATTCATCTTCGAGGTGATGATTTTATTGAGCTGTAGTTTGGCAGAGACTGGTTTGCTATAATGGATTCCGGAATTTTGCGATTTTGGTTTTATGAAAAAAAATGTGTCAATACTCAACTGGTCTGTCCAGTATGGTCGTACTGTAAGAAGAAGTTGTGAGCCCCACCTTCGTTCAGGAACATTACGTGAATGATCAAAAATAGAGTAGCATTTTGCCAAAGGAGCCTGCCAGCCTAGATTATGATAATAAGCAACAGGAGCCAGTACTTTGACGTATGTTTGAGTGAGATCTATTCAATTACGAGGATGCTTCAAAAAGTTTTCAAATTGAAACCCGAAATTTTCTTTTTCAAAATTAGTTTCCGTCCAGCTCAATATACTTGGACCAACAGGATTGAAACTTATTTATAGTCAGTAAAATATGATTTATCCCTGCAGCGCTTAGATACTGGATGTGTGGCTTAAGAGCTTTCGAGCACCTTCGATGGTTTTTGTAGAATACTTGTGAAGTATGAAGAGCTTTCTATGCTATTCTAATTGAATATTAGAAGTTTCTTTAAAAAAAAAATTGGATGTCATTGATAAGTCATTCGGGTTGCATTAAATTACTAATGAACTTTTAACGTGAATTTTGCCTCTAGAACAGTTTCTTTTCAGTCGTGTGTTGAATTGCACGCGTGTTTTTGTTCATATGAAAATTTACACCATTTTTCTGTTTTCATTGCACCAACCTATAATTTATCTAGCGATTCAGTATTTCAGTCTTGTTTCATTAATTTTTCATCCATATATGTTGATTGTTTTCGCCTAAATGAAATCGAATGTACACGTTGGGTGGTTAGGCGTTACCCCAGAAAAGAACGTTTCCTATAAACAACAAACTTGTGATTTTTTCCACGTTATACCACACACTTAATTCCGAATGTTCGCACAAAGTTAAACTGATGAACACGGGAAAGTGAGTAAAATAAGACCCTCATTTGTTGATAAATTAGGAGACAGTACGGTGCTAATAATCCAGAATACGCAAGGAAAGGAATTTCTGAAACGAGCAATTTATCTTCCACCATGTGCAGCTAATTAGCTTCTCTTGAAACTATTTCTGTAGGAAAAGCCTTCCTACATACTTCCAAGCGCGCTTAGTCCTATTTGTTACTATGTGCCGCAGACATTTCATTTGAACGTCATTCCGACGACGTAACACAGACGAACGAGACGTTGTTATCATTTTGCCAGTCCTGGCTCGATTGCAAGAAAACTCAAAAGTTCAAAATTAAATCCAGCATTGCAGTGAGCGACATTAAATTTAAACCTGCACCCACTATAACGACACTAAGGAACATGCTGCACAATTTGCTCTGTGTAGAAGTCTTTCAGATGGTTCAAGTGTGCTTAAGAACAGGCACTTATTCTTATAAAATTATTTCTCTGCTTAGCACGGATATGAGTTATCACTCTCTAATTTCCGATGCTTTGTACATACGACATAAAAGCGGCTGTATTTGATGGCAACGGAATGGTTTTAAGTCCCTTTTCAGATAAATCTTTCGTGTCGATCCCGTCTTTTTATTAGAAACAGTGTCATGTGTAAAGGACATCTACAAATTGGCACGTCTCTTCGTAACAAGTCTTTCACATCCTAACCCTTTCAGTAATCATTCATACAGAACTGTGATTATTACTCACAACATAATCAATTCATTCTTTTGACGAAAGTATGATTTGATGTTCATAATACAAATGAAATCAGAATATCGGATTCCGTTTGTCGAACGTAAAGGACTCCAAAGGGTATCTTCAGAAGAAGTAAAAAAAACCTCCCAGCCTTTCAACTAGCCTGCTGGGTTTTGGCATGCTCCCATGCTCTTTAACAAAATGCATTTGACTGGTAAATTACTTTTTTATATTTGAATAAAAGCCTTCCTTTTTAAGGATACCAGTTCAAATCTAAAGAGATTCCTCTTAGCGAACGAGATGTGGTCAATGTAAAAGATATGCTTTTACTATTTGAATAGGTTTCCGAAAGGGAGCCATTGAATTGGATTTATCAGAGCAAAAAAAATTTGGAGGTATTACGAAGTGAAAAGTAGTTAAAATGTAAAACTTTTTGGAAAAGTAATACTGACATTACAGTTTCCTCAAAGATTGTGCTAGTTTCAAAGTATCGATATTTTATGTAGCATGTCGTGCACAGTTCTTCTTGTGATTCTAAAGGTGGAATTATAGTCAACGCGAAGCGTGAGTGTTAAGAGATGCGACGCGATGACAGCTGATTAGAATGGGTGTTAGTGAACGCAATCAGTTACAGTGCTTTCGCATCGCTCTAATCGCGTCGCTTTTGTAGTCTATTTTCTATAATCGTTGCGCGATTGTTACATATCGGTGACCTTTTGCAGTCAGATTTTTTAAAGATTTTCTTTTAAATCCTATGTTTTCCTTTCGATAATTTCTTTTTCTGAATTTTGTGTTTCGGTACTATTCAACCAACTACGTCGGCGAGCTTGGAGGAGCAATGGCGAATCTATGTGACTCAAGTAATCGAAATACGGCTCTATTATTGTGTAAATGTTTTATTTAATTTTGAACAGTTAATTAAAATAAATAAAAAAAGTGTTTTTTTACTGATAATGATAGGGAATTTGCTGGAGGAGGAGCAGAGGAAATTTGCATTCCTGTTGAAACTATCAAAGAATCAAGATAAGAGCAATTCGAAGGGTTGATTCTAAAATTCCAAACAAGTACCAAAACTACTAAGGAAATAAATTAAAATAAAAATCATGAATTTCAAAATCCTGAAATTTATCATACATAATTCCGAAAATCCGAAATTTTGAACATAACATCCTTAAACTTAAAAACTCTAACTCGAAAATCTTTTTATTAATGCGAATGTGCATAAAGTGCCAACAGACAATTATCAAATAAAAATTTCATATCCATGAAGATCGCATATATTTTTAATATAACATAATTTACAAGTTATTCAAGGATTGAGAAAGTGTTAGCACATTTTTTTAAGATAAATTTGTATGGTAGGTACAGGAAGGTGTACCTGTCGCCCAAAGAGTGGGCGAACATATTAATATAACGAATTTTCTTTTTGGATTTTAACTTTTTCATTTTCTGTGTAACCCCGATGGTAGCTGCAAAATACGAAAAAAACACTTGCAAGCTCAAAATTTAAGTGATGCTAACGGTCAACATATTTTAACCTTATTTAAATGAATAGATATGTGTTTTTAGGACTTTTGTGTGTAGGTAATCGAAGGATTAGAAGGATTTTACCTGTGAACGAACAAATGTCAACTTCTTCTTCTTTGATCAATTCTTTCTAGTGCTGCCGTGCATTCGCATAGACGGACGGAGGGACAGATAAAAGCGGATTTAAAATTTTTGACAACAAAGGTCGAAAATACAAAAATAATTAAAATCGGTGGAACACATAAATGTGAAGAAAATACCGAAACTTTGTATTAAATAATGTTTTTCTTATGATCTACATAGAAACGTTCGTTTTACATGAAAGAACCTTTTGAATCAAGAACTTAAGCCACATAAAATTATCCAAATCCTTTGAAGGTTCTTATATTCCAGTCCAAGAGAATCGTCAAAAATTCTGCCAGAAGCGGCTTACTAAACTGATTACAAGTATCATCCACGCTCACACAAAACTTCTTATTGTTTTTCCTTTGGTACTACAACCCTGGCGATCTAATCAACTCCAATGTTCTGTTTCTGGTCCTCGACTACTCCGTCCAAACTTATTCATTTATAATTAGGAAACCTGAGGAAAATATTTTTCTTTTCATATAAAATTCGCTCGACCTTTTTGCTGGTATGGCGCTACAAAGCGATTCGCTATACCGAGCAACTTTATTTTAATTTTTGTTACCAATTACAAGCCCCGGCATGGAAGCCGCCGTAAACGATTCTATGGCGCCCAACCTTCGGGTAATACTGAATTTTCGGAATATCGTTTGTGAATTAAAACAATAACTCGCAAGAGATAATTAGATTTTGTGCCCGGAGCAGCTAAGATTAATTCAATGCAAAATCGCAGAAATTATTTTAATCGACAGTTGAATTTTAACGGGCGCGTAACAGGTATGTAGCGAAATGGGCTGGCGGAAATATTGCTATCGATTTTCTGCTATGAAATGGAAGTGACTTGATCTTAAAACATAAAAGGTAAATATTAGCCGCAGAAAACTTTAATTGAGTTTGAAAGATCCGTAATCAGTGTATTTGCAAGAATTTTGGAAAGTTAGTTTTAGGCGGTTATTCCACTAGAAAGATGTAAGATAAGAAAGACTAGTGCTATCTGACAAACCAGAATTTTGAATTATAGTCAGGAAACATAAAACTTATTGTTTCAAGTTTAATTCGAATGAAATTTATATTTAACATAAAGAAAATAAAACAGGTGTTTGCATATCTTGCGAGAGTCTTAGCCAACTAATAAGACATATTAAGTGGCGAAAACATCCTTAACTGCGGAAGTACGCAGCGGACAACTAGCAACAAAAATGTTCAAATCTTTAGTCATGGCATTCCTATTGCATACACAGTACAACATTTTTACTACTTTTAGAGTATGCAATTTAGTGCCTACTCTGAGAGCAGAAAAATTACTATTGTCAAATTTAATTACGATGATATTTTTACTAATAATGCGGAAATTCACTCACAAGTGTGGAAATCAATCGCTAAAAATGTGCGTAAGATTACACACGGTGTGGAAAAACTAATATGTACTACATACGTATATGAATGGGTCCATGCTAAAAGGTCATCAGTCCATTTTTGTAAACTGTTGGACAAACAAAAAAACCGCCTGTAGACAACAGTTAAGTTAAATTCATAACAATACTCTACCGAATCAATAAAAGAAGTTATTTAGAACTCATATAATTATATTTTACAAATTTATCTATGCCGCGCGAATTTTGGCGAATTTTCGAAACCCGTGGACTGATGCCCTTTTAGCATGGATCGAGTTAGCCAGAATAACTTGGTAGGTTTACTCATCATTCTAAAATCCATATCTCTGAACGATTAATGTCAGACGATCGACACTTTGTGGTTAACTTAAGAAATACTAGGAGATTAGAAAAGAGTTAAAATTTTTAAGGGGAGTGGTAAGGTGTGGGGGTGGGTGGTGAAAAACTTTGAATTACAATATCTTCAGATTCAATTGTACTAGGAAGATAAAAATTGGTTTGTGTATATAGAATTATAAGTCGAGTCTACTGAATATAAAATTTTTGAGAGGGGAGGTGAAGAGCGGAAGTGGGAGGAGAGCCATTTTTCAAAAAATACAATTTTTATATCTCAAGAACCGTACTAGATATAATCTTGAAAATTTTACAGGAGTTAGTACTAGTAGACCTCTACCGGTGTGGGTGTATGGTGGGTGTGGGTGTATGGTGGGCGGGGCTAGAAATGAAAAAAAAATCTGATTTTTATTTCTCGAAAGTCGCAAAAGATAGAGAGCTAAAAATTGCCATCTATATAGAGCTACTATAGAGACATCCCAGAAAAAAATTGTTGATAGCGGTAGGTGGTTTTTTATATCTCAGAAACGGCTTATGCTAGAAAGTTGTAACTTAATACCTATATGTAGATGTACTACTGTATAAATTAATGATAAGATGTGACATACCTCCAAGACTTCAAAACTAGTGAAATCGCAATTTCGATAAAAATTGGACTGATGACCTTTTAGCATGTATCCATTCATATGTACGAGTACTACGAAAATGTGATATGTTTATGTTTGCTTATTATTATTATTAATTTATTGATAATATAAATGAATAAGCTTCAAGCGAATGATCGGCAGATAAATTTCCAGACGAATTTTGAAGGACAAAGGACACAGCAATCGACAATTGGAAAAATTCAAAGAGATCAATCAACACATGATAATTGGGAAAAAACCAGGGTATAGGTCAAAAAGGTTAGAAAGCATAAAACACTATACATGTTTATTAAATAAATTTCATTTATTTGTTTTAAAGTCAGAAACTTCACACTTTATAAACATTTCATAGTTCATAGTTCATTTATTTCAATAATACTTAAATATATATAGACACAGTTTATGATTATTTTAGAGAGTAGGCTGGAGCCTTTGCAGCTACAATATTGAGTTTAGTACAAGACAAGAAAATAATGTGAAACTTGCACACTTTATAAACATTATTTTCTTTTTAAATTTTAAATTACGCCTTACATAAAACCACGAAACAAGTGAATTAAACAACGAATCGGTGAAGTTAATACATATCATAAAAAAAACTAATTACTACGCGTGAAGTATTAAAATTACATGCAAAATGCGTAATTTTATGCACAATGACAAATTACTACGCATAGAGTATCAAAATTATATGCAAAATGCGTAATTTTAAACACAATGATCAATTTTACAAATTAAATGTGGAAAATTTCATGCTGTGTTGCAATATTACTACCCAGTCAGTAAATTTATGAATTCAATGTGTAAACACGCAGTTCTAAGAATTACTCTCAATTTTGTTAAATTTAATGAAAATTCGTAAATTTACTACATCAATGCGGAATATTTTACTGCTTTAAGAATATTTATTGTGCAGTTTTAGATTGAAATATAATTGATAAAGTGTAAAGTCGTAGATTATGCCTTTTCAGTGTTTCTTGCTGCACCACAAAAATCACAAATGTTGTCGTATAAGGGCCATTATTACGATCTTCAGTTAAACTCTAACTGGAACTTAAAGCAGTGGTTTATTATGAAAATCTGTCAGTTCTAGTTTTAGGAAGAACATAACTGAAGGTCGTAAGACCCCATTGGCCATATCTAAGCATAAATTTCTGAAAGGTTCTTAGTTCAAACTTGAGAACTTGATCTTACTCTACCATTAAATGGAGTAGAGTTATCGCAGAAATATTGCGTTTTATGTAGTGTAGTGTACAATATTAAATTCTATGCCATGATATTGCGATCTAAATTGAACCAAATAAGACAAATTCATCTTTTAATTCAGATCGGTCACACTGAAACTGCACTCTTAAAATTTTTTTAGTAAATTTACTACTAAAATAATAGAAAATTAAATTCCTAATGTAGTGCATGTAATATTACACCTGTTTGATTTTACTACTTTTAAGAACGTAAGTAAAGTTACTATATGTAGTTGGTATTTTTGCATCCAGTTGGTTGTAAGTTTGATGTAAATAATGTAAACATACATATATATTAATGCGATTTTACTTATTTCTGTGGTAATGTTACATGCTACATCATGCAATTTTGCCCAAAATATGACGTACATTTATTACATTTTTGTAGTAATAATACTCACGTTAAATTTTCATCCATTAAACACATTGTTTCTACAGAGCTTCCTTTTCAGTTCCTCCTTTTCTTTCACACAATTTAATAGCAAGTCGTATACATAAGTTTTATAATACAGTAAAACCTGTCTAAAACGGAATGCTGTGGTACCCAACTTTCTGTTCCGTTTTAGCAGGTTTCCGTTTTATACAGTTTTGTTCAAAAATCTTGATTTAAAGTACAGTATACAGTACATATATAATATGTTTTTTTTGGGTACTTTAAAAATAATGAACAAACAAAAAATAAAAATATATACAGTTCAAATAAAGGGTGTTACAATAACGCGTTCCGAAGTTAAATCAAAATTGAAAACAAGGGGATGATGGAGTTAATGAAATTTTATTAAAAAATATTATTTGGTCCATGGCAATTAAGTATGGGAAAGAATATTACTCAAATGCTCCTACGGCACACCTCGATCCGTTTGATGACATCACGGCATAACTTCTCCTTAATTTGACCAATAGATCCTTCAGTTATTGAATGGTGTTGAGTTTATTGGGGTAAACCATGCTTTTGAGGTAACCCCAAAGAAAGAAGTGCAACGGAGTCAAATCGCACGATCTCGATGGCCAATTGATTTCTCTGTTTCTGGAGATTATTAGCCCGGGGAACTTCAGCTGTGTGGCACATCGCACCATCTTGCTGGAACCACATCGATGTCATAATCATACAATATTGGCCACAAGAAGTCGGTGATCATGACACGGTACATTTCCCCGTTCACTCTGACAGAGTTGCCAGGTGCATTTGCAAAGAAAAATGAACCAATCACTCCACCAGCAAAAAATGCACACTACAAAGTAAGATTTTCTGGATGCATTTGTTTTTCAAAGGTGCCCCTGTATTTTCATCAGCCCATATTCTGCAACTCTGCTCGTTGGAAACTTGGTTTTGCTTTTTGCTTTTGCTTTTTGCTTTTGGTTTTTTTTTTACACCTTACCAACAATTTGCCAAAGACTGAACTACCAAAATTTCAAAACAGATGTCCAAAATTATTTTAAAAGTTTTTGTAACACTCTAGTTCCATAATAAATTAAAAGCATTTTTCCGTCTTTCACTTGCAGTCAGTCATAGTTAAATCCACTCATGTCACATTTCAACTGTTTTCCGTTTTGCGAAAAATTTCTTTCCGCGAATCACGTTCCGTTTCCGCGTTAGACAAGTTTTCGGTTTATACAGGGTGTTTTGCATTGGAAAATGCTCCGTTCCCAGTTTTTTTTTCCGTTATAGCAGGTTTCCGTTTTATACAGGGTCCGTTTTAGACAGGTTTCACTGTATTTATTTTAGTTTAATATGAAAATAGATTGCCAATTTCGTTCTGGTCTTAAATGTTAATGAACTAAACATATACGTAGTGAATATTTAAATTAATTTTCAGTGTTGTTGATTTTTATTATTAAAGTGTTAATTTTGTTAACATTATTAATGTGTGTTTTATTTCCTCTAAGGCATTTAGGATAATATTGAAAAAAGTATCTAAATATAAATTCAATTGATTTTGAAATTGGCTTAGGATATATCATATTCAAAGTATAAAAAAAGCATATTATTTGCAAAATCAGGTGAATAAAGTCTTTTACAAAAATAGATTTTTCAATAAATATGTATGCAATCTTCTTGTCACCTTCCAGTGTTAAATCTGAAATAGAACATACCTATTAGGTTGAAAATTATTTAATTCAATATTATATTAGAAGCTGTAACAATACCTGTAATGGCTAACCAAGGTGGAATCTCGGCTCTTATTTCGTCCAATGTTGTTCCATACTGCATATAAGTTAGATATACAAATATATTAATATTAATTAGTTATAAAAGATATTGAACTTTTCAATATAGTAAACATACCGTAAAATGCTTGTAGACGAAATTTGAGTTCTCTCTAAAGTATTTAAATATACATTCAACGATGTACACATCATCTCCTTTATCCCAAAGGCAATTCTCTATGTCACTTCTTTTGATTTTAAATTTATTTGTAACCTTTTTTTTATCTGCTACAAACTTTGTAATGAAATTTTTTACTTACACAGAAAATTTAAAATTGCGAAGTAATTTCAAATGTGACTTCCCGAGAAACTGGTGGTAAAAAAAAATTATATATAAATATTATAAACTTATATATTATAAACTATTTATCACCTCACACTTACTTACTTCGAAAGATAAATCACCAAAAAATTAAGCAAAGTACAACTAAGAGACGACGACGCACCGGCATCAATTTCAAACACCAAATGAACAGGAACGATTCTGTTCGTTAATTGATGCGATTTTGTTTTTCTACAACTACGCGATTCATTATTGTGACATGCGACGTACTTTTACGCAAAATATTGCGTAACTTCGATATATTGACGTAAAATTAAATTAAAACTGTTCATATTTGCATAATCTGAAATAAAATTATACAAAACATATGTAAATTTACATAATATTTGTGTGAATACGAAAAATGCATCTTTTTCAAGTAAATATCAACTTAAGTTTAAATTTTGTGACGAAAAATGCGTGATTTTACATCTTTCAAAGTTGTGTATTCACTTTCAGTTTTTAGAGTGTGGATAATTGGGCCGGTCCCATTAAAAAGGTTTATGCTACCTGGACCACCTAATATAAGTATACGTTTTTTTTCGGTTTCGACGTGGTGCGTCCAAGGTAAGGAAGAAAAAAGAAAAAAAAAACAGATTCTCGATCTAGAAAGAAATACCCATAGGTGTACAATGTCTGATTAAATTTTACATTATTTTTTATGTATTTTGCACCGATTAACCTGATTGTAGTTAATTTTTTTCGTTTTTCGCAAAACTTGCTAAAATAATCTCTTGATGCCAAAGAACTAAATTATCACATTACAATAAAATTGAATTAAGGAAAAAGGAAATTGTTCATAACTTAATTATATAACAAGACCCTATTATTTGAATAACAAAGAAGAAATACATTTTCATCGAACTCATCAAGGTTAAGGTTTTGACCTTTTTGCGAGCTAAAAGACTCGCAAATTGCAATTATCACGACAGCCTAATTTGATTACCGCAGCAGCTTTCGTGTCTGTTTCCATGTAAACGACACTTTCGCTCTAAGATGAAATATCTTTCTTAGACTTTGACGTATATCTTTAGATGTTTTTTTTTGCCGACAAAGTAAAAGGGCGGGTGTATCCAACCACTTCGTGATATCGTTCGGTATCTTTGCTTCTCGGCCAAATTAGGACTCCTTCACTCGGCACAGAGTATTTAATTCGATTTCCGTGCCTGATTTACGCTTCGTTCACCCCAATAGAAGCTAATTGAGGATATTTTTAAACCTTTTTTTTATATAGGTATTCATTTCTACGCCTTTGTAATGTCCAGCGCCAGGTTAAAATCGAGGTCCAAATCCTGATAATAGCCGGCCAGGCCGTACTCGAAAAACCACTTCTTTTGATCATCTGCACCAGAAATATCTGGGATAAGGATCAATTCACTAGGCAATTAGAGACAAGGACTAACCAGTTGAAGTACTTGTACGACCGGCACGTGTATCTGCTCCTCAATTACCAAGTACCTCCGTAGTTTATCGTGATGCAATTTATTGCAAATACCCTGGAGAGGTGTGCCTCTAATTGCCAGCATTTTTTAACTGCAATTTATCTAACTATCTCAAACGAACTGTGCGATATCATTGAATTGGCGAGCGGGAGATAATTATAGGAATGCCCCATTGGATACGAGCGGTATGCGGCGTCTTACTTGAGCAAGTTGAAGTGCAGTTTTCGCTCGGGTAATGAAGTGGTTTAGATTCTCGATTTTATTGTTGTGAAGTAATCTCAGTACGAGTATGAAAATTTCGAGTTATGAAATCAATTATGTGCGAAAGCACTGATCTAAAAAAATTCAAGTTTTTTTTTTTTAAAGAAAAACGGGAAAACAATTTAATTCGATTTTTTAATAATTAAGAACAAATTAATTAAATTAAAAAAAAAACATTAATTATAGTTCTCGAAATTCGAATTTCTTGTTCGCTTCGTTAGTTCACTGTACAAATCAACTTTTAGAGATTTTTATATTTCAACAACGGCTTAAGCTAGAAAATTGAAATTTGATCGTCTACAGCTGCTGTACTGCAATACACAAATCTGTTTCTGTATATCGAGAAAATGTTGGAATTTGTTATTCTAATTTTCACATTAAGACTTCACTTTCATTATTGGATTCAAATTTGTATGCCTCATCGTTTCATAAAAACACAATCCATAATTTTGGCAAATTTCCGCACCTGAAATCGTGTCGAACCTTTAAATTCGTCTTAAAATTGGTAATTTGTAAATCAGTAAGAAACTTTTCCTTATTATTTATGCCATTATGCAATAAACCATATATATAAATAATTATTCTAAAACATATCATGACAAAACTCCGAAAACAAAATCCTGGGTATACAAAATCTAGCAAATTTGGAAAATCCAAAAATCGAAACATAAAAAATTCAGTTAAATAAAATTCGAAGAAGATTAAAACACTTTATTACTAAATTTTCTAGAATTTCTCTTTCTCAATTTAGTTGTGATACCGTAGAAACTGCAAAAACGAGAAATAATTTGAACCTGTCGACAATATTTGAATTACCTACCTAGTTTCATTACGTACAAGAATTATTAATACGTAGTAGGAACAATACCAATCCTATCATTAACGCACTGATTAGCACCCCTCTATGAGGAATAGAGTGGAAGTGTTATTAGCCTTAACTTAGCTTTAAGTAGGTTAATTAATCATTAATCGTAGAAGGTTTTTATCGAAATTTTTCCTTCAGTATAAATTTTAGTTAAATCATACAACATTTGAAATTGCTGCATGTCATAAACTATACTGAAGCTGTAAAGATATAGAAACATGTCTAATCACTTAAGCATTTTATAGTATCTAAACATAAATGAATTTTGCGGATGTATAAATGATTATGATTATGATACTACGTAATGTTTGCAATTGGTTTTGATAAGTGTTACAAATTTTTTTCTTTTCCTAGGCACTTGTGATTCTTTTCGGGAATTTATCTGCTTTGAACAATACTTATTAAAGTTTTTATTGTTGTTTGTACTTCTGAAAAAAGGGAATTATGCTTCTATCAATACTGTTCACTAGAACTTCCTCTTTCTGAATGATAAATAGTACCATCCATTCAACAAAATTTCGAAAGGATATCCTTCGCCGTTTAATTTGTCGAAAATTGTAATCCTTTTTCAACGAAAATTTTGAAGGCATTATGATTCAAGAACAAAGACTGGAATACCTTCAGGAAGCTAGAGCATAATATTGCCAAATCGACTCGAGAATAGAATTCATGAGGAACATGGAAAGGAACAATTGAGTATCACCCTCAAGGAATGAATAAGTTCTGGTTGGTTGGCATCTTCCAAGGATCTTCTGGAAAACTTCGGGACTAGTGTGGAAATTATGCTGGACTTCTCCGCACTGAATGGATATCCCACTAGCTCAACTGCACTTCATTCTCATTCAGTTTAACGTAAAACATAATACTGTAGTGAAGTTATTAGTTACTGCTTTTCTTAGGGGTACAAACATATCCTTTTTCGGTAAGCAAACGAATAGTCCAATTTTTCCTTAATCCATGGTACCAAATCTCATCAGTTTAGTTTGCTGTTACTTTTTATTGTTTATCTGATGACTTAAATTTCGCAAAATGTACGTTAAGACCCCAAACGCTCTGCAGCGGCAGTAAATACTTTCATATCTCACGGAATCATTGGAATCGAATGGCAAAGTTATGTTCGTGTGTGTGTTGGATAAAACCGTTTAAGACAAATGCCCAACATCAATTTTGCAAGTGAACAAAGTAAAACGATTTTCAGGACACATAATTTATTGCCAGGCCAGGCAGTAAACTAGTCAGAAAATGTGCGTCTCCGATAAGATCTTCATAAAATACTAGAACACGATTTATGCCACCATTGTGATCCTATTGGTGTCGCCTCAGCTTCTAGGATCCGGGAATCATGGTGTCTAACTCATATCTCACTTTGGAAAAGTCGACAAGGGCGTCAGTCCGTCGTGTGTGAACCAAAGTCGAGCATTTATTTTTATGGGGACAATAATGGAACACGATGGGCAAACGACTTGGCCCAAAACTCAATCCCCAATGACACGATAATAACCAGCGAAAGTGTCATAAAAGTTGTCGCACAAGGAAGCCTGGCGTTTAATTCTCCAGCCAAGACTTTCCGAGATGTCGTTTTCTTCTAACATTCTGTTTTCTAGGAGGCTCAAGTCCAATCTGTCCAATCTCCGCAGGCTGGAAACCAATAAAAGTGAGCTTTGATGCCAATTGAATTTATGAGCGACATTAGCTCATTGGCGAGAGTGGAATTAATCAATCAAACGTCGAACGCGAACGCGAACGCGAACGACCTCCACTCTTGTTGCTTCGAGTGTTGCTAATTATGAAGTATTACCGCTTACTGGATAAATTATGGGGCCTAGCATCAGGCGCCTTTCTTGATAAATGCGACAAATGGGCTTGGCTACGCCCGGACTTGACAGCCTCAGTGACGTTCGCCTAATTAAGAGTTAAATGCTAAAATTTAATTAATTTGATTAGTCGCCGCCTATTAACTGTGTGACAGGAAGTGATCTGCAGAATGGACTCTCCATGATGGTGTAGTGGTACTCTGAGCTCTTATCATCCACGTCGCGCTGGCATGACTACATCAGATCCTTACTCCAAAGCTGATGCTGCTTAGTTTGGTTCAGGGGAAGTCACCCGCTTGGTCAAGGTCGTTATTCAAGTGCACACACAACCTTTGAGTCGATTTTTTTGTCGGCAGACGCTTTATGCAGATTAGGTCCAATACCAATAGTAAATCTTTTCGGAATTTACACAGGATTTATGCCAATCGTATGGCCAAAGGCAGTATTTACTGGGACGACGTAGAAAATGCCAAGCTATCAACGAACGGAACAAACTCATTTATGGTTCATTTGATATATTGCTTGACTTCGCCGTTGTCATTGCTGTGTGTGTTATTAAAAGGATATAAATCTGCCTCCAACACAAATCATGCAAATCTAGATACGTAAATATTAAATGAAGAGATTAAATAGATTTTAGCTTGATGAGCAAAGTATGTCAGCAAGAGATCCTATTAACATTGAATATCTCAGGTATAAGAAGGATTACGACACAAATTGTATTAAAAGTTTATTTGACGTTTAAAACATTCCAACCAAAAAACACTAAAAGAGGTTCATCTATCAAGCCATTGTAATAATTTTGGAACTTAAAAACTCAAAGGGTTCTTGGGGTACGAGTCATCAATGAAATTTGGGTACTGCGGACAGACGAACAAAGATTTTTAAATAATAAAGTAAACTGCATATCAGATTTTAACTCTATAGCTATTTTAAATTCCCTATGATCTTAAAACAAGTTTATTATTCTTGCAACTGATTACACTATAGCGTGGTTAGCCTTTTATGTATCCAGTGGTCTGTAGACGAAAAATTAAGTAAATACTCCGAATAGTAGTTATCTGAATGACCAAAATCAAAATATCAACTTCATGCAATTGCAATGTAACATTTAACTACTTATTGATTGAAAGTTGTCAACAGTAGTCACGACAAGGTTATTTCCATCGTAAGGTTTCATGGGCCTTTAAGAAATAAGGCTATTTATAAATTTTGAAAATAATACCCTCAATGGAGTAAGTAGAGCAGTTTCTACCCAGTTATTGTAAATTACCCCCACTTTTCGTCAATTATACCAAATATTAACGTACTCATTACAATCAAATTAATTGCAATCATTTGAACTTTTTTGAAGGACATGTTTGCACTTTCACACTTGCCAGATTAATTATTATAATTTTGTCATCAAACATTTTTTAAATTCACATTTCATTATTTTCTTTGCATTTGATTTTATTTATTTTGTCTGAAACATGATTTGTTGTTGATCTCGTAAGCAGATTAAATCGAACGCTAGACAATAATCGAACTTTGTGGCAGTGAATTAGAACCCATTCGATTTGTTTGCGGAACTTCCTTCATTAATTCACGTTTGATAACCTTCGGATCGTTATGTGCCGAATAGTTAATCCATCTTGACTTTACTTAAAAAAAAATATGTTTTCGGTATTAACATTTCCATGTGAGCATTACTAAATTGTTATTTTTACGCGGCTAATTTGTTTTGATAATATTTAAGTAATAAATTCATAAATGCAATCTGTTGTAGTTCTGTAATAGTTCGGAGTACGTAATTCATTATACAATAAATTCGGATGAAATATCTTTAATGAAAATATTTTTTTTTGCTAGGAATGAACCATCATAATCTAGATAATTTTTAATATTTTTAATCGATCTACATATACATATTATGAACAATTTTATTAGCAAAACTTATATCTACGACGGATAGTAACTCAAAACTGCGAGCATTCTCGAGCACCGAATATTGTACACAGCGCAGCGTAAGCTTTTTCTAGCTTAGAATGTTTGGTGATTTTATTATTTTAAAGAAATAGCAGTTCACACGTACTCATCGACCGTAATTTGTTCAGATTAAAATATTAAACGATAGATTGCCGAGCGATGAATTTTGCATGCCGTCAGCTAATTGTCTTGTCGTTTTTTTCAGTTTAAATTGGAGGGAGGAAGTCTAACGAACTACTAAATATGGCTCATGTGTCACATCTATGGTCTAACAAGAATATTTCACTTCATCTTGTATTTTTTGTGTAGAATTTTGAAAAAAAAAATTCTTTTTGGTTTTGGAAAATGAAGAAAAATTGTGTAATTGTGTTCAAAATTTTGTTTATAAAATTTGAAAAAAGTTGACTCCATTATTTTTTTTTTCAAATTTTAGTAAACATTTGAGAACAAAGCATACAGTGTAACACAGACTGTTTCAAGGACAGAATAACAAACTTGAAGCTTCCGGTAATATTCTTATTTCCACCATCTGGCACCAGAAAATAAGTACGAATTAGTATGTAACGAGCTCGCGTGACCATTGTATTGTTAAAACTTTTAACCTTTTAATCTCAACGTTTATGAAATCACAACAAATTTCAGTTAAATCTCAACAATAATATACCGAACTGTTCAATTGTCGTCATAACAAGTTATCAAAATTAAGAATGGAATTTTTTCCTGGTAAGCTACCATAGAAGCAAATTTGATTTAAATGTTGGTTGTTTTCCGGCGTCAGTAGGGTTTCTGGTGAGAAACCCCAACACGAAATCCTCGACTGCTGATTAATCGTTGTCCTAGAGGACATGACCGTTGGAGAACCTTCACTGGATACGCCAGTTTCATAAGATTGTGTTGGACTAGGTCCGAAGGAGCTGTTTCGTCATCGGAGGGCATAGACTCGTCAGAGGGTGTATCATGCCTACTATCCGAAACACCCTTACAGCTGGTGGAATTGCTGAGCATAATTTCTATATATTGCACTCGAAATCAAATTTACGATCCGAGACTTATAAACTTAGCTAAATTTCCGCCATAGCAATCCTATACTAAAGGAAGGTGGCGCTGAAGATTACATAATATTTGATCATCAAATATATATATTTGATTACATAATATTTGATGATCAAATATTATGTAATCTTCAGCGCCACCTTCCTTTAGTATAGGATTGCTATGGCGGAAATTTAGCTAAGTTTATAAGTCTCGGATCGTAAATTTGATTTCGAGTGCAATATATAGAAATTATGCTCAGCAATTCCACCAGCTGTAAGGGTGTTTCGGATAGTAGGCATGATACACCCTCTGACGAGTCTATGCCCTCCGATGACGAAACAGCTCCTTCGGACCTAGTCCAACACAATCTTATGAAACTGGCGTATCCAGTGAAGGTTCTCCAACGGTCATGTCCTCTAGGACAACGATTAATCAGCAGTCGAGGATTTCGTGTTGGGGTTTCTCACCAGAAACCCTTATCAAAATTAATTTGACGGTAATTCATTGAATTTTAGGATCACGCCATTATGTTTAATTTCGTTTATTTATTTCAAAAATATTTCGATAACCTGTGACAGAGTCGGGGCGATTAAAACAAGAAGAATATTAATTTTTTTTACAATGTTTCCTACGTCAATGTCGGATCCATCGCAAATATTAACAATATCGCACTGTCATTGTCATCTAGTGCCAATCAATAATCAATTCTGCGGGGGCTGCTATTTTATTAATTTCTATTTTTGGACCAGCCTCTCCCATTTTGGCATTAATCGGCAATCTAAGGTTTAATTGACGGGAGAATACTTTTTGTTTGTCGCAGTTAATTATACGCTAGGTCGGGTTAGCTGGAGCGCACCCTCCTTGTATCAAGTTCTACTCAGGTCTATTGTGTGATTAGTTCTTTTTAATAACAATAAATTTTACGTTGATTTTTTGTAGCCCGAACGCATAATCTCCTAGCCTTTAATACTGGCAGCCAAATGTGTTTAAATCTGAATTGCTTTCGTATCAAAGCAGCACCGATAGCAATGTTTTGACTAATAACATGATTAATTCAAAGCGTAGCAACTGTCTAACTTTATTTTTAGTGTTGGGAGTGCCAATATTTTTACATATGTTTTTCCGATTCCCAATTAAATCTAACTATTGAGTAATGAGGTAGCTAAATCCGGTTTGATAGCTAGCCGCCAGTAATTGGACACAATTTTTTACCATCCTGATTATGGTATGTATCAAGCTCAGTACAAGGACATAAGTTTCAAAGTACATATATAAAAAAAAGTAAAAATTAGAATAAAATCTTGAATTTTAAGCTGAACCTTTGAACTTTTGGTAGATATAGGAAATTATTCGTTCCAATGGCTGTCTAGCGCCATGCCTTTATCAGTTAACTTATTAAATGTTCAACGAACAAATGATGTTATGTAAAAAGACCTAACAATTTTAAATTTTTCAGTAATTTTACGAACCTTTTTTAATGGAAGTTCAGATCTGTAAAATCTGCACTGTCGGAGAACACGAACAACATTTGATACCCTGACATTTTGTTTTTTGCAATTTTTTGGTAAGTAGTAACTACACAACTATTAAATTACAATTAAATATCTTGCTACTTGGTTCGATTTTCTTCCGGTCCGTAAAGAATCGGCCAAGCCTTCTGAGACGAATGGGAACCATGTGCCATTAAAATGGCAAACCAAGTTTCAACTTTCTAGAAGTTCCACCCAGCCACTCTCACAAGCATTAAGAATATAAATAATCGAAAATGGATTGACCCGGTGCACCAAATATAATGCAATAGCTAAGAAAGCTACGTCTCGATCGATTTATCCGTGAGTGAAGATTGTGAATACAAATTGCAGTCATCGTGTATAACTTGCACAAGTGTTCTGTAGTAGTCGACACCTGTTTTCTTCTTGGCCAGAAAGTTGTTAACACATCATTTGATGTTAATTTTAAATTAATAGAACATGAAATTATAGCGTTCAAGTGCAATAAAAACTTGCACGATCGCCACAGCTATATACCTGTATCACCCGCAATACCGCCTCGCAACCAGTGCGTAATAAGTTAGACAAAATGGGCTTAGCTAAGCACTGAGCACAAAAAGTTTAATGAAATTCAAGAAACTGCTGATCCGTAACGTTTCGAAGATTTATGCTACATTATGTTGGCGAATATTATGCTCGTACAATTGAACACTTTTGTCGAACATTGGCTATAATCCTATGTATACGATATGATCGAGCGTGCGCCCAACCTGATCACCCACAATAATCCCCGACTTAATCGGATTATCTGGTGGCTGGTGGCTCTATGATCGATCGTGCAATTGCCCATTGTAAGTATTTGCAGGACTTCAGGGGTCTCTAAATGGCTCTAGGCACTCCATGAATGTGGCGATTTCGACATAAGTTTAGCCTGGCTCTGCACTCACTGTACACATGGGGGCACCCTGCCATTAGATTTTATTGTTAAATTGTAATAAGCCTGGAAAATGCCCATAAACAATTTCGAGTTTGTGCAGCGGCCTGGTGCTTGCAACATGTCAGAAATCGCGGACAGATCATGTACCTGTGTTTCTACCGATGAAGACTTTTCACCTGGCTAAATAAGTATGATATGCGATCGCTTAGCGACATCGTGCATCTTAGAAATCACTTGCGACTACGGTACATCGTTTTCTTTAAATCTCAAGTGAATGTTGGCAACTACGAGTAACTACTTACAAATTGATACACGATTACAGCTTCTTGATGCAATGTCCAAGATTGCCTTCAGAATATGATCTCGTAATTCATTTCCTTGCTCGATACGGGAGATAAATGAAAGCAATTAAATAATGGATACTCGTAAATTAGTGCACTTAATGGCTTTAGTAGTGATGTGATTGTTAATTATTGTCATTATAACGGTAAATATATTAACTATAAATTATTCTCGCATGAGGTGCTATCAATTAGATCCGTGTTTGGAATTTTGTCTTCATGGTAGTCGATTATCATTTGAAAAAAAAAATATACCGATAGGTAAAATTATCGTTTAGATTTTTTTAGTGAGTTTCTGTAAATTTATTGGACACGTTTGGCAAGTACCTATGACAGTATGCATAAAGCAATTGATGCATTTTTACCGTATGATCAGTGAGGAGATGAGGAGTTTAAGGTCAGAATCAAATACCACCCGCCATATACGCAAACGAAAAGTGAAAGTGAAATCATGCATATTTTCCAAATTTTTCAATTATGATTTTGATACACTAATTTTGTGGCAGGAAATTATTTTCATTCTATGAAACATACTTATTATTATGTAATTATCTAATTTTTCCAAAATTACAATAATTTCTCTTTTTTCCAAGTATTTCATTTCAATTATAAATAAATAGCTAAAAAAACAACTCGTAACTTAAAGCGTTCTAAAGTTATCGTTCAATATTGGTGAATACGTGTTTTAAGAACTTTTGTATGACAGCTACCCGAAGGAGTTGATGGATTGCGCTAATTAATGAACTCAGTCTTGCTTTTGATATAAAACTAATTCCTGTAAAATTTTGAATCCCTGCTTTAACTCGTACTAAGGTTATAGTGGATTCTGTAACTTGCATAAATTTTTGAAGAACTTTTGTAGGCTGCTACACGAAGGACTCATTCGATTTGCATCATATTCGGAATTTTCGTTTCAAACATTGTAAACTTTAAGTATTCAAAATTTCAAGCTCCTAACTTGAAGCATTCGAGCAATAATTGTGAATACGTGTTTTAAGGACTCTTGTATGGGAGGTACTCGAAGGAGTGGAAGGATATCGCCCATTAACGAACTTAGCCTTATTTTTTCCATTTTACAGGTGGTGACCAAATTTCAACTTACTAGGCCAACGCGTTCTTGAGTTATCGTGCAAACGGACGGACGGACGGACGGACAGCAAACGGATTTGGGGTTTTTGGCCACAACTAAACACAAAATAATATAAAACTTTTTTTCGTCCGAGGCTCGGTTCTATGCGTTACAAACTTTTCGGGCTGGATTAAACTTATAATACTCTATATGATTTCATCTAGAGTATAAATATCAACTATCAACCATGGGCGCGGACATCACTAGTCGGAATCCATATTTTCTCTCCAATCTCGTTTGTAATATTCCCTGAGAACTGGAACTTTACGAGGGGAAATCCAAAACTTCCTATTCAGAGTAACAAAAAAACTTATTTAAAATTTAAACAAGGCTTTAGTTTTCAATATATTTAAGTCGTATAAACTTAGTGGTTTTTCATGAAGTAACACTATGCCCCTTCTCAAGTAATGTTCCTCCTTGCCATCAAAATGTGCCTTTACCTCGTGCTTGACCGATTCGTCACTCTTAAAACGACAACCTCTGAGATCCCGCCTGAGGTTGATAAACAGGTAGTAGCAGTGACTGGGGGCTAGGAATACGCTGTAGGGTGAGGATTGATCTCCTGTCTGAACACTTTTTTGAACTGCTGAAAGATTTCGGAAGACCCATTTTTCGCTCACTTTTGACATGGCAAAATGTTCATGTAAAATTTTTTTCTTTTTTTTTAGACGACCATTATTCAGCACCAGCTGTTCCACCCGTTCAAATGAATTTCTGGCGAAGTGGCTTCAATTGGTCATCCACTTCGCGAATCGTCTTCCAATTAACTCTAACTAATAATTAACTCGTATCTCCTGAATGTGCCCTACATTATCAGAGTGAGAGCTTTTGGACCTCCCCTCGTATATATGAGCCAAATTTCAACTGTCTAGCTTGAGCAGTGAAAAAAAGTATTTTTTTTGCCTTAAATCTTCTTAATGCCTTCTTAATACTTACATATATGTAAGATTGTATTCGTATTCAATAAGAACGGACCACAATATTCTCCACTCAAAATTAAATCAATAACAATGAAACTGTAAATTCGTTCTACGGGCCATTGCTAATAGTCCTAATATACAGGAAAAATATATTCTCGAATCAATTAATTAAACTGTAATCAAATTTCTTTTATTTGTTGCTCAGCCATCGTGAAATATTCGTTTGAAAGCACGTGTTGAAATATTCTCCATTTTCGAAATTATTTTCACGTTAGAGCCAAAAACAACATTGTGGATTTGTGCTCGCGTAATTCCCGGTCCCAGTCCCCCTTTTCGCAACAACCGGGATCGACTTTATTTCGCCTGTCAGAAGCCACCAGTTCTATTTTGTTGTATCGTGCCGGTTAATGTTTTTTTGATGACTTCTGCACCGTTGCGAGACTTCGCAATGGACTAACGACTAATTTCATCAATCAATGACTGATTAAAATTATTTATCGAACTGACCCTCAGGTGTGTTTTTTTATGCTTCACCATTGCGGTGGAAATATGTATCTAGTAAAAATTTGGAAATTTATAAATTTATTGATGACATGTGAAATTCCCTCATTCCTTAGAGGACACAGCTGCTCATATACAAAGGTCCTCAAGAAAAACAGAACGATTTAAAACTTCAATATTGAACCGAGTTGATAATTGAAAAAAATATATTTTAACAAAATATAGGTACTATAAATTTGATGGTTTGGAAATTGGAAAGTTGTCGTCATTACAGTTAGTGATCTCTTTAGACTCTATAAAGTTAGTAACAACAATGCAACCAGTTATAATTGGTATCGCATTGCTTTGAGCGCGTCGATTCGAAAGCCCCTTTACTAACTTCGTAGCGCGCGTAACGCTTTTTGACATTGCGTATGCGTACCACCTTAACTCTACAAATAATTTTCTGTGCATAAAAAAATTACAACATTGGAAAGTGGAATTCCTCTTCAAGAGATAAACAGAGTAATTAGACTGTATTCCAGTTTGTAATATATTTGACTTTTTTCGGAGCCAAATGAGGTTAGATTTTTATTTGTTTTGTCAAACCTCTCAAACCTTTTGGGAAATATTTGATAGTATGGCATACCATATGCAGTTCAACACATAAGTTAGATTTGCAATGGGACACATTGAAAGCTCCTCTGATTTATTTCCATAAATTAAATTCACACACCCTCTTAATTGATATTTTGACTTCCACCGTACTTATTATATAGTTTCGTTCCAGTGAATTCAAAGTATTGTTGTTCAAGTTTAATGCAACAATCATCATTCAGAAAAAAAAATATTTTTTCTCAGAACATTGAAACTCAAGGCCGTACTAAAATTCCGTAAAAACAATGGCGCAAAGACTTGGTTGCGCCTATTTCAAAATCAGTGCAATTATTGTGAAATTAACAACTGAATACCACTAACTAACTTATGATAATAAGTTAACTGCACTGCCATAATAATTCGCAAGGCACCCAATTGTCCGGCAGTTGCCTCATGGTCAGCTGCTAAGGAACCTTTGAAATGTGGTCTTTTGTTGCCGGTATAATGTAAAACGGATTTGTAACAAATTTTCGTGGTTAATTGAGCGACAAGTGCAGCGAAACGGCATGCAAATATCGAGGGTCGATACCGTCATACCTCCGCATATTTCACACCCATCTATCAATTGTGCAAACGGAATTACACAAGTAAATCCGTACAAATGGCTTAATCCGTCTGGAAATCGGAAGGTCCATGGCTCGTTGATTCGCTGATTTCGCACAGGAATTTCTAGAGTCAAACACTAGCTCTGCTCTGAACTATTTTGATTTCTATTTACTACGACATTGGTGTAGTTGCAGCCGCCATATACCATCGGTGGTATTGTGCTCGGTAGCATAAGCTTATTGCAGCCATGCAGCTTGCACTGAGTTCTAGTGTAAAACTAGACCGTGCACTGACTATGCACTGTCTACCTGTTTAGCACAGGTACACCGTACATTGATAGATCCCAGAGGTAGTTAAAGCGTTTAGGAGCGTGATGCGATCGCGGACTCCTTCAACCGTGACGGGAAATGTGGATGGCGATTCTAATGGGAATTATTAGGCAACTTCATGTGTGTATCGGGACGGGATTGAAGTTTTGGCGGACTTGGGCGAGTCGAGCACAGTATTTGGCATTTTAATCGGCGCTTACTGAACCTTAGCGTGGAATTCGTTTCAACCTGAGTATAAGTTCATATCTCTTGGGGACTCATACATTTTTGCACAGCGTCGTTGTCTAACTGTCTCTGAAGTAACACGATACCTACCTGTAAATTCAGTTCAATTTTGAATGCGTTTCTAGACGTAATGAATGCTTCAAAGAAAGTGTAATAGAATTAGAAAGAATAAGGAAAGTTCACGTCCACCGCCAGTTCAGATGATATCCCCCCGGGTGCTTAATTTTCATTGTGAAGGATTACTGCGCTAATACTGTAAAGGTAGGCGTCCACTAGAGGCGGGCCGCATCGCAACGGTGCGGCGAGCATTTTTTTTTCTACGTACTTCGTTCCGTCGCGAGTGTCGTTCAGTGGACGCACTTCCATAACAATGTATGGCAGGCGGATTTTTGCGATGCGGCCAGTCCGCCCTAGTGGACGCCTGCCTTAACATGTAAACAGTACCAAAACCGGCTAATGTTTGTTTGCACCTACGTTAATAGCAACACAATCTACATACGCCGAAAATATCTCGAACCCAACCTGCTTATCATCTTCAAAAATGAAATATTCCCATGTAAAATGAGTAATGTGTACGCGTGGCATTTAACCATTCACTGTTTACTTCCAATCAAAGAAATGTGTATTTTATTGGCAATACTTCCGTCTTTATTGAGCAAAAGGTCGGAAAAACTTTTGAAGATTTTTTTTTTATAAAGAACCGAAAGCGAAGACGAGAACAAGCCCTAATATTTTCCTTAGCATTTAACTTTACCTTCACACGACGAGTTTACTTTGATGTTTCGCAGCTATTATCGCATATCCTACGCATTACATAGATTACACTCTGTCATACCATTAAACAATTTGCCACAATTTGCCACAATTTCCCACAATTTACAAGGTGTTTCACGACTTTTTCAGAGACTTAGGGGAGATCAAAAGTTGGGCAATCCTGCGAAGTATATGACTCCTGCTGAATGCTTACGAAGGATACATGTCATTTTGAGCGGTATTGCCTGCGAGGGACTTCGACTGGGAACATACTCGAATCTTCTGTATTTGATAAGGGAAGAAAACAGATCGAGATCTAATTATATTTTGATTTGATCTGACATGATGACTTTACCAACTGACAGAAGAAAGGACAGCATACTTCAAGTGATAGGTGTTTTTCCTTCAGGCACATGTTCGAAATTTTAGTTTCCGTCTCAGGGATTAGCTTGTGTCATGGATGAAATCGAGGCAGAATTAACAGAACCTGCTTGCCTTGGCGTCACTCGCATATTCCTCTTTTGAGTTATGATGGGCCAATTTTTCAAACCGATTATTTATAGACGCTCAATGTCAACCTAATTGGTTTTTAATGGACACATAATTTCCCTGGACGATGCCTGCAGGAAATCAACCTACAATTCGTGCAAATGGTGACCCCGGAGGATGTGAACGGCGAAGGTTTGCTATTGACTTTCTCTTCGCCAGTTAATCACAGGAACGAGTTCGCTTTTAGCCTGAAGGTATCAACTTTTCGGTTTTATGGCTTAGTTTCGCATACCGAAGTGAGTTCGTCTCTGAATTTATTCGCGGAATGATATCGACCGTTGTAGCACCAGGCAGGACGAAATTGAGTGACCGGTCGTAACCTCCTCTGTCCAAACTATAATTGTCCTGAAATAGTCACACGAATTTATTAAATAGGAAGGTACCGGTCATTAGGTTGAGCTGGATTGTACTCTGGATGGATGATTACAATTGTCGAATTATAGCGCCATATACTACAATCAAGCGGCATCGATTCCAATGAACCACGTAATTTTCATGTCAATGCACTTCGATTGCATTAATCGTTCCATTGCTGCATTATTTTATGCTAATACGGGATGTAAAATAATTCAAACCATCCACGTAGTGTCGAAAACGATAAGCTCAGTTCGTAAGTATGTAGATAAGCATGTATTGGATTTAATCATGTGAACGTAGTATGAATTCATATTTGGAATGGAATGGGGATCGAAGTTGTTCTTTAATATCTTAAACAAAAGCTATTTTCGTCGGTGAATTGCATACTGGATTAACTCAAAAACTGATTAAACAATAAAAAAATGTCATAAGTGAAACGATTTTAATTTCTTCTTTTTTTAAACATCGAATTACATTTTTAACGGTTTTTCAAAATTTTTGATTTGATTTATTTAATGAACACGAATTGTAAGAACTTTTGTATGGAAGCTGCTGGCAGAGTAATGAAATTTTGTTCCTGAATGAACTCTTCTAAAAAAAAACAAAATATACTAAATTTTAACTCTATATAAAAGCATTTTGAGTTACCGCAATTCAGTGGTTTCGAGCATCACTAAATAAATATAAAACTATTTTATATCCAAGCGCATGTGTTTATAATATAATATATTAAAGGATTTTATTATATTATGTACTCAGTATTTGTGAGGCCATACCTTCATCGCTGAAATTTGTGGTTTTATTATTTATTAATTACGGTATCATTTTCGATATTATACAAAATTTCTCTGTAACTGTAATTGACTAAATCAAAATACATTATTAAGGATCAAAAACGGCCTCGATTTTTGCAATATAAACACAAATCGAAATCCTATTAAGGATCAATGGGGACTATATCAAAGGAATTTTTTTATAATTAGCACCATAATTAAAATTCTGCAATTTACCGGTCTAAAAAAACTTCGATCGAATTTTATTCTCTAACCCGTTTCAAGATAGCGGGTTGAGGGTTCTTTACATAATTGATCCATGGCGGTTTTATTTATTGAGTCCTTTATAGATTGAGTTCAAATTTATAAATTACGTCTGCAGTTTATCGACATATCGGTTACGTACATTGAAAACAACTCACCTGTGAACAAGAGTTTTTAAATAGGATGATGGATCGTTTACAGGCGGGTCGTTTATCAAGCTCTAAGGTGCCAATAAAAATCATTGAAGCTTGATTGGTTTCACATAAAAACAACCTCAGGCGAAAAAGAAGTCTTGAGAAAATCACCCAAAAGATGGTAATTCCGCTGAGTCAGTTTTCTAATTAGCATTCTATTTCATCGTAGAAGAATGTCGGTAAGTCAACCTGTTCGGAGGAGGTGTCCTTCGATTGGTGGTTACATAACGAATGCACTTGTCGTTGATTTATGGCATACACAAGATTATAATTAATTCACCTGATTGGCGACTACATAGTTTGATTCAGGTGGAGCTTATCGATGAGTCTTATCGAAGAAAATTGTTCGGTGTTCAGTGGTAGATTGGATACTAACTTTGGCAGAAATTAATTCTAGAAGTGAAGCACTACCATTCTCGTATTAACATGTGTGCAGCAGCGCAATTTGCATACCAAATTAATTACTTAATAATTAGTAGTGCAGCGGTGTGTATTTTGCTATCTTTTCAATGCAGGCGGGTTTAATTAGGCATATTTATAGAGGTGTAGTGATTTATTAATTTGAGCCAGGCGTTAGCAATATCGACTGGGGTGGACCAATCGAGCCTGAGTAAAATTCCAACGAGGAGATGAAATATATTACACCAACTAAACCTTTTCTATGAAAAATTTCAGTCCTTCAATTAATTTTTTACTGGGTACTTCCGTGTAACCCTTTATGGATGGACATACATAATTCAATAACAGCGAGGTGAAAAATATGTAGGTAGCAATATTTCTCTCAGCGGAATAAATCATAGACTCATAGAGTATGAAGTAAAAGCTTTTCACTGTTCACCAATTTATTGCCCTGTAAAACAAAATTATTTCGCACCAAGAAGTTTATGAGTTTCATTCTGTTTTCTTCGCAAATAAAATTGTAATAGGAAATTTACTTTGTACCAATCGCTCGATTAATTAAAAGTAATTACTTGTGAACGAGTTGAAACTGCATTATTAGGTTTATTAGGTTTAATGCCTGATTCTGGACAGTAGCACATCAAAAATGAAAAGTTTAATAGAATGTGGAGGCTCGCTTGATAATTCCTCACCTTTCTGAAGGATTAAAATGAGCACACCAAATTTTGATTGTTCGTGTATTTCGCAATACTCGCTTATTGATTAAAGCGTAACCGTTACCCGTAACCCTCTATTCCCGAGTCTTCATTCTTCGAGTCGCTTAAATTTCGCTCGCCACTCCAAATCTTGCGAATTTCTTGAACAAATTTTGGATCCAATATGGACTGAAACGCTTTTGATGTGTATTAAATTCCATACGAAAGCCGGGTCGGGTCTCCGTGAATTGGCAGTGGATTTTGAAACGCTAAGAACTGCGTCCAATCATGTGCATGAAATCTGTCTCACCTTAAGAATAACAAAATAGTATGTAGCTTAGCCATTTGAGTTCTTGCTTTTGTATTCTTCGGTATGAGAGCAATCTATGGATACCTGCATGTAATTCCCGGCTGAAAAACAAATCCAAGCCAATGCGAATATGACAGGTGAAAGTTGCACTGGAAAGACTTAGACCCACAGGTACACAATACTTTTACAGTAACAAATTCTGGAAAAGCTACATTACAATTAAGATTCTATTTCAGCAATTCTCTTCAGAGTTCTAATTCATTAATTACTGGGCATCAAGAAACTTTTCAACTGCTCCATCGAAAAAGTTTCACATATCCTCCGAATGAATCCTGTTCCTAATTAAGTGAACGGCAGCCGATCTCAACAAGCATTTTTATTACAAATCTCCTTCTATTTCATTCCGCTACCGCCATCACATGAATTACAAGAAATTCTTTACGAATTTTTGCTCACAATCTCACCGTAGGCGTAAGCATAGGTAATTGACGGTGAAATAAGTTCCAAAAGAAAAAGGTAACGTAAAATAAGTATCTATACATACTAAAAATATTCCGCATAAAATAAAATAGAAATAAACTTTCCAAATCCCCATAGGTATCTTTCAAGAAAATTACAAAAAAAAACTAACTTGTCTGATAGAACGGACGAAGTTTATTACCTTTCTTTTTTATTAATAGGTTTTTAAAAAGAATTTTCCTAAATGAAGTATAACTTTAATTAATAACATAATTTGTCAAGAAAATGAAATACTACACTATAGTTGTAAAGACAATAATTTTTTCCCCGTCTGATCTCTACAAAAATTGTATAAACTGTAAATATCCTATAGAATAACTGTAATAATTAAATAAATAAGTAAGTAAATTAGTAAGTAAGTAAGTACGTAATTACCTTTCTATTTGAAACGAAATTTTTGTACCAATCAGCGTTATTATGTAAAAAATACAATTTCTTGGCCGTAAATTCAAATAATAAAAATATTTGCTTGAATCACCCTGGCGAGATTTTTCAGTGAGGAAGTCACGCCTCTCAATATTCAACGGGGAAACTTCTGTATAATTCTCGAATACTCTTCTACTCGCTCTTTCCTTGCATGTTCTCCAGCCCTCTCGAATATTCCACACACACCACAGAGTATTCGGGAAAGCTCTCGACTCAACACATGCAGTTTATAAGCAAGACCGAGACGATCGTCAGTTCTACCCGAAAGTATTGGTAAAGCGGTTTGGATTAGTAGCAGTAATGGAGCAGTGGTCAAGTAGTACATAAAATCGGGCAGCATTGCCAGTAGTGCGATTATTGAATGCAAATAATGAATCAGTGTTATTTCTATTGATTTTAATCGAATTGTGTTTAACTTAAAATCTCTATCTCGCAAAAAATCTTAAATTATCTATTATAATGCAGTGTGCCGGGGTGGGGAGAAATACAGAAATGTCTTAGAAAAAAATCTTTTTATCTTTTTCGGTCAAATCGAAGCTATTATTCAACAAATTGTTAACAAATACAAGCCTGCTCTTACGTCCCTTTGATCCTGGAAATGATACGAATTTATTTTTTAACCACGACCTCTATTCACACGAAATTGAAATACAACCCACACAAAATTCATTTTACGGTGTTTAAATTCCGCACCAGTTCAACCATAACGAGATGTCCTTCAGGCTACAAGCCACATCAGTTTCTCTGCCAAAGAGAAAACTTCACCACAGGAATCTTAAACACTTTCCGTCGAAATGTTGCATCTTTTTGAACACGATGTTTCTTTCGATAAGACAATTATCGATCAATGCGAAGAAGAAATAAAGTAAAATAGAAACAAAAAAATATATTTGAAATGGTTTTTCATGGTGTAAATGTACTTTTCGCTTTCGAAATCCGAACACAATTTTCCTTGTCCTATTGGATTTATTCGTCCTTTTTTATATTTTTCTTCTTTCAATAGATGGTAAGGTCCCCCCGGTGTAAACTGTTATCCGCTCTGGCTAACATAAGAACAAGGAAAAATGCTTATCCAACGTAAAAAGTAGTCGAAACGAATTTTATTCTTCTTTTCAATAATGTGAACATTGGAGGCTGTGTGATGTAAATACAAAAGAAAAATTCTGATCGTTCAGTTCCATCCTTCATATGAGCACCGTGGGAATAGAGTGCTTCCTTCTTATTGTAATAAGTTTGGTAGTAAAAGTGGCTAAACTATTTCTCCAAGGACATTATTCATTTTTGCAACGTATTTGCTGAAAGTTTAAAGTTTCGTTTTGTAAAGTTGAAACTTGGAACTTATGTGGATCCAGTTAACACGGGCGTATTGTAGTGGAGGGGCATAGAAAAATTTGGAAAGTCGGGGGCTGGGATTAAGAACTTATAGTTTTTATATATTCTAGTTAACATGTTATTCTGGGCAGTTACTGTTTTGTTACGAGTATTATATAAAAATGGCAGTACATCCAAAGTCATGAGAAGTGCAGTGGCGTACGACAAAGAGGTATCAATATCTCTAGAACGAGTTATACTAGAAAGTTGAACTTGGTTTCTATGGATTGCGAGCAAAGTGAATAGGCCTAGCTAAAGCACGAAAATGTAGGTAATTTTTTTTAGAGACCTTCTGAAAAATCGTTCGAGGTATGACCGTAGAATTACAGTAGAGGTCTATTTATCTTGATTACCTTTAGTTAGGAAGTGTGATGGGGAGGGTGTAAGGCAAAATTTTAGTTTTTTTATTTTCTTGTCCTAAGAACCGCATTGATAGAATGGTGGAATTGGTATTCTTGCGGACTCCAAACATTAATTAATAACTGCTTGGTACTTACATACGTTTTAATTTATTAATTTAAAACTTATTAAATTTTTTTATTTTATTATTTTTTTTTAAGGAGAAAACGAATGATGAATAACACTGCAAAAATGTGAATCCATATTTCAAGAGCTATAAGTAAAACAGTGCAAGCACACTAAGTACAAGAAATAAAAGGTAAACAAAAAACAAAATGAAGACAAAACCAAAAAATATAAAAAATACAAATAAGACAAAATAAAGGGCAAATATTATGTATGAAAAAGCCAAAAAGACAAAAGTAAGACAAAATGTAGTAGAAAAAATAAAACAAAAAGGACAAAAAAAGAGATTAGTAAAACGAAAAGAAAAAACCACAAATAAATGTAAAAAAAAAGATGAGAAGAGTAAAGAAATAAAGGGGAAAAAATAAAACGCAATAACATTAAAATAAAAGAAAAAAAAGCAAAGCAAAAAAAAAAAAATTAAAAAGAAAAAAAAATGTAAAGGGAAAAAAATTAAAAAAAAAAAAAATTTAAAGGAAAAAAAAATTAAAAAGAAAAAAAAAATTAAAAAGAACACACAAAGAAAAAAAAATTAAAAAGAAAAAAAAAATTGAGGAAAAAAACATAAATTAAAAAGAAAAAAAAAATAAACAAAAGAAGCAAAAGAGGAAAAAAATGAATAAACAAAAAGAACAAAAGGAGAAAAAAATAAATTCTAAAAACTAAAGGAAAAAATTACAAAAGAAAAACGTTTAAAAAATTAAGAAAAACATTAGATTGATAGACAGATAAATAGAATAATTAAAATTTAAAATTCGTTCAGAAATTAGATGTTACAGCTGCAATTGATAAATTTGCAAAAACTTACGTTTATTACATGTTCAAAGAAAAATCTTACCTTCGAAAAACCTTGCTTGAATAAAACTTAATGACTAATAATTTTTTTTAATAATTATTTCTGGAATGTGTAACACACTGCCTTCGACTATACGACTTGCAGTCCTTTAAATGCACTATCCACCAACTATTTTATTCCGATCCCTTCTACTTTTAAATCCTATTTTTCTTTAATTTTTTCCCCATCCTAAACTGACTGAACTGTACATGACTGTATTAAAGATTGACCCTTAAGTCTAGTTCGGTGCTTATTTAAGATAATTTTTAGCAGGTGTCGTTCGCGAATACTGTACAGAGTCGGGCTTGAACGGGAGCCTTGAGGGACACTTGCAGTGATGGTTGAAGTGCTTGAGATCTTCGGTCTTACTGAAAAAAAATTTGTTTATTCTTACAAGATAGTTTGGGAAAGCGACGGTACATCAATCCTTCGTGCCCAATTGGGGTCGAATGCCTTTTTAATGTCTTAGGAAAGCAGGTCTACTGTTTTTTAGCACGTAAAGAATCTTTTATGTAACCGGTTACTCTGTGCAGTTAGTGATTTGAAGAGTGACCTGGTCTAAAGCCAAATAATTGGAAGTCGGGTATGATTCTGATTTTTGAAAACGATTTAATTGCAGAATTTTTTTAAAAACTTTGCTTTTGGTGTAGAGAGCAAAAGTATTGGCTTGTATTTATTAGGATAATTGGCACCTTTTCCGGTTTTGGAATTGGGGTGTAAATCGTCATGGGAAAATAAAATTTATTAAAGCTTTACTTTGCTAGGTTTTTTAGAGTATGTTTGGATGGATTTCTATCCCTGGCGATTTTTCGGTCTTCATCGTTTTAAATGCGCAGATAATTTCACGAGGCTTACAACAATCATTAGACGGTAAGTCTGTGGCAAATACATTTAAAAAAAAATTAGTATACAAAAAAAGGGATGAAGAAGAAAAAATGGTTGTTATGTACTAAACCCGACATTATCTGGCAGCACTGTAGCCATTACAATTAAGTTAGCTTTAAGTATTGAGCATTCAATAAAGTGACCTCATAGAGAACAGACGTCTTGTTTCCTTACAACAGTTTCATTAAACGCAGCTCGAAGATACAACAATTTGGCGACGAGGATGGCGCAGCAGGAATTAAAAGCTACGGCGAGTTTTTCACCTGCAACAGGACTGTTGGCGAACATCGAACCTTTCTTGATCGAGGACGACTTCGAGCAGTATGCAGAGCGCATGGAACACGTTTTAATTTTAAATAATGTTCCGGAGAACTTAAAAGTTTCGCTATTCGTCAGTTCAGCCGGTAGTGAAGTGTACAAAATACTACGATCACTAATTTCACCAAAATCTCCAAAGGAATGTACGTATGAATTTTTAATTAAAACATTACAAAGCCATTTTAAGCCGAAGAAAAATGTCCGCATGGAGAGGTACAAATTCCTTTCAAGAACGCTACAAGATGGCAAACCCTTGACAGACTTTATAGTGGAGCTAAAGACATTAGCGGAATCATGCGATTATGGTGCATATTTAGAGCAATCGCTATGTGATAAATTCATATTATCACAACGGGATGAAAGCATCCAAAGAAAACTGTTAGACGAGCCGCTAACAAAATCGTTTGAAAAAATTTGCGAAACGGCTTTAATTATGGAAATGACGCTGAAAGCGGTCAAGGGCATGCACGAAACCAGTTCACCTTTTATTGCATCGATAAGGCACAACAAGAAATCACAACAGCACAAGCAATCTCGACAAAGAAGCAAATTTAGTTGCAGATCTCCACAACAAAGCAGCAGCAAAGGGCCGGAAAAAAAGAAGAAAGCCGAAATTAAATGTTATCGCTGTCAAGGCTTTGGCCACTACGCCCGCAACTGTAGCAGCAAACGGAGCAATACCGAAAGTAAACAGAAGATAGACAGTATGGATTTATCAAATCTTAAAATAGGTAACGTTTATACAAATATTAAAAGTAATTTCCCATTATTAATATTATTAAATGTAAATGATGTAGATTTGAAAATGGAGATTGACACTGGTGCATGTATGTCGGTAATATCTATTAAGACGTACAAAAATTTGAAAAAAATTTAAAAGTTGTGACAGGAGAAACAGTTGTGGTTGTCGGGTTATTACCTGTAAAAGTGAGATATTTTGATAGGATTTTTAATTTGCAATTGGCAGTTGTGCACGCCGAGACAGATTTCGTGCCATTATTTGGCCGAGATTGGTTGGACGCCGTTTTTGAGGGATGGAAAAATAATCTCACGCTCAATAAAATTACTGAAGAAAGTAGTGAATATTTCGTTGAACAGTGTAAACAAAGTTTTCCAAAGGTTTTCGATTGTGACTTTCACGGTGTGATATCGTGCCACGAAGCACAAATTGTGATGAAACCGGATTCTAACCCAATTTTCCATAGGGCTTATACAGTTCCGTTCGGTCTTCGCGAAAAGGTTGACGGGGAGTTAGACAGGTTAGTGAAGGAAGAGATATTAATACCCGTGAGGTACAGCGAGTGGGCTTCACCTATCGTAGTGGTAGAAAAAAAAGATGGTTCAATTAGAATCTGCATTGATTGCAAGGCGACAATCTATCGCTTTGTTGAGACAGAGCATTATCCTATACCCAGCCTCGATGATATTTTGGCTACTTTATGTGGATGTAAATATTTTACCATTCTGGACTTAGCCGGAGCCTTTCAGCAAATATCCGTTGCAGTGTCGTCTAGAAAATTCTTGACCATCAATACCCAAAAAGGATTATTTCAATATACTAGACTTCCTTTTGATACCAAAATAGCTCCTTCTATGTTTCAGTCGGTTATTGATAATATTTTACAGGGAATGACAAATGCCAAGGGGTATATAGACGACATAATCATCGGTGGGAAAGATAAAGAAATAAAGCAAAGTAATTATTATAACCTTGAAATATTTCACTAAATATTAAACTATTAATATGTTAAACTTTGAATTAAGAAATTGAAATACCTATGTATGACTTTTGAAATTAAAATGAATTCTAATTATTGAGCAGTTAATTATAAGTCTTAGTTGGGGGAAAGTGTTATGTACTAAACCCGACATCATCTGGCAGCACTGTAGCCATTACAATTAAGTTGGCTTTAAGTATTGAGCATTCAATAAAGTGACCTCATAGAGAACAGATGTCTTGTTTCCTTACAACAGTTTCATTAAACGCAGCTCGAAGATACAACAATGGTGAGGAAAGAAAATAGAAAATGGGGAAAAATTAAGTAGAAAATAAAAAAGTGTAATATCGGTACCACAGAAATCTGTGAGGACATTTTAATCGAACGCTGTACCACCTATCGTCATCGAGGGAATAACAGTTTAAAAATACCTTTGCTGGAAAGCCTAGATTTTTACAAGGGATTGGGCTTTATCGGAGAATACTTTTTTCAATAATAGTATATGAAAGCAAACAAAATAAAATTCCAAGTTTAGCAATAAATAAAACTTTTTTCATAGTTTAATTTACTTTCAATACAACTAAAATTATTGTCTTAATTTTTCTAAATATCTAAAGTGTAGGTATAGATTTGATATAATGCTACACACAGCTGGAACTATCTTATCTTTTTTTATAATACTTCCCAGCCAAACACTATTTAACAAAATTTTACTACTACTTTTATAAAATATAATATATTAAGTATTATAGTAAGCATTTTTCTTAAAACCTCTTAAGTTGGTCTGAACCAAGAACAATACTATGATTTATTAACGTAAATTAAACATTAAGGCCTAGTTAGGTAGACACTACTCCGAACTGACTTTGAGCCAGAGGCGGAGGCTTAAAGCTACACCCGAATCGTCGTGCAGTTGCGATTTTTCACTATGGAAAATTCACGACTGCGCACGGTTTCATCTTAAAATCATGAGTAAGTAAGCGTAATCACAGTTAATTGTAATTTCCATTACTTTCTGTAACGTCTATTAAATTAATTTCATTCAATTTTTTTAACTAGTGTAAGAGAGATGTACTCTTACTAATAAACAAGGTAATTGTTTCGCGAAACACACTTCGAACGGCAGACTCGTATGCCATTTACGAAAAAAAACTGGAAATTGTTAAGTTATTGATCAATTGTAGATCAGGATTAATTAAATTATTTGTCTGATTGGTTTTTTTTTATATTAAATTATTGTCAGTTACTCGGCTGCAGCTTCGTTGTGTGTTTCCGCTTAAAACTAGATTTACTTCACTTAATTTCCTAAGTACATAGTTGTAATCGTGTAGACGTAGATTACAGTTTAATCAGTCTGTCTGTCACATTTATTAACTAATTTTGCCTAAAAACAAAAAAAAGTATAAAAGAACGTGCATCAAAAAGCACATAAAATTCGCACCTGCTGAGAGTGCGACCCCCACCGGTACGGTTTCTTAAAAATTTCGAAATATCGGGGAATCCCCGAGAGAATTTGAATGGACGCCGGTGAATTAGTCGTTACTCAAAACGGATTAAAGTTCATAAATTTGGTGGATATCTTGGTTTCTATAATGGAATGTGCATCGACTAAATTAGACCAATTCATTTTCGTTCATTTTCCGGTAGTTGCCGTTCTGACTATCCCAGTGTTTGCATTCGATAATGTCGGGGTGTTGAACTGTGCTAGTCGGCGGGTGCACCTGAACTTCTTGTATCGATGGGTTGGAAGATGGCACTGCTGTCGAGTTGGTGTTGTCATCGATAGAATCTTCGAAGGCCGCGTTATCTTGTTCTAGAACCGTTTTGGATGTGTCCTCTACTGAGACACTTCGTACATAGTACGGCTTTTCACCTTTGAACCTTTGACTGTACTTGAATATCAAGGGGTGCAGCAATTTCGAGTCGTAGGAGTCATCTTTCGTTTGGGTGAGGTAGCTAACGACTACGCCCACTCCCACAGTGATGGCTGTTCCAATTAGACTGTAGTACATGTAGGATATGGCGTACATTGATTCCAACGGTGTCCTAAAAATAGACAAATGACAGAAAATAAATAAAATTGAATTGGTGTTGTCATCGATATATTCGTCGAATCCTCAATTTTCTTGTTCCACAACCGTTTACTAGGTGTCCTTTATTGACAGTTAGTAAGGCTTTTGCATCTTTTCTATTCCTTCAATATGTTTCTTGTACTATTTGGAAGTAGCAAAAAATTAAGTTAAGAATCGAATCGAAAAAAATAATAATAAAAAAAATTTACGTTTTTTGGACCTAGGTATGCAATAATGGTTTGCAAATTATATTAAGTCTTTTGTATGGAAGCTACATGTACACGAAGGTTTTGAAGGATTTTTCTTACAACGGTAACTAACAAAAATTAACTTAAAATTTCAAGTACAGCTACGTGTTCTAGAGCCACTGACCGATTTTTATAGATGACCTAATTTCCCAAGCAATTGTATGGACACTAAACACTCGAACGAAAAGAATTAGATGGATTTTCAAGATTTATCTTGTACAATTGTAAAAATGGTTAGATTAATGTAAGTAGATTTTAGATTCATAGCTTAACTTCACAAATTTTGTATGGTAAACAGGAGAAGTGAATGGTTTTTTTTCCTCGTAATCCTACCCTTATAAGTCATTATGCAATATACGATTTCAAGTAGATTCATAATGTCTAGATGTTACCGACCGATTAGTTGGACGAATACACTAATTTTTCAAGGAAATGTGTGTGGTACGTACTCGAAGGAGTTGTTGTAAATGTAGATTCCCCCATTTTATACTGGCAAATTTAATTTTGTTGTTCAACGCAGTGCCAATTATATAGTAATAATAACATCTTTTTTTGATTTAGCTCTTGTATAGAGGAAGAGCAAAGAAGTGAAGCTATTTCGCCTTGGTTTTACAAATTTGACCTAGCAACTTTCAAATTTTAACTTCCTAGATTCATTCACTGAAGTTGCTAATTTATTGTGAAGCCTGCTTTTGAGAAGGGGCGCAAATCATTCAACCCCGCCTCCATACAATCCTTATTTTCCTGCAAACTCAAACTTAGCCAGAATTGCAAGCGTTGATTGCTGAAATCAGTACTGACAATTAAAACTCCACATGGATTCCATATGATCTTTTCTGTTCAATTAAAGTCGGGATGACCATATCAACAACTTCATCAGATGAGTAATGGGAAAGATAACATTATATTATTTTTTAACAACCTCTATGCAAATTTGTAGGTGTGCACTTTATCACTGCATTTACAGTATATGCTTTAGGGAAGCTGTTATTTTGTCCATTACGCAAATAATGTAATAACTATTAGTTCTAGAAGTTGGAAGGGCTTAAGTAATCGATATTATAGGTGTTATGCGTGATAAACTTTGCTGTTCACATTTGAATTTTTTTCGAACCATTAACAGAGAATCTTATCTCACATCAACAGCTTCCTAAATAGCCCGGATTCATCAACCTTGACCCAGATATGCAGACGTTGTCCTTGCCAATCCGAAGTCGCTTTAACTGAAATTATCGAACTTCTTACGCGAAAGAATGGAGTTGTTGTGCATATTCGAAAGACTTAAACATATTTCTTCAAGTTCAGCAACAATGAAACGCGGGAAATACTGCAAATAGTTGCATACAGTTTTACTGCTCCCGAGAGCTTTACATATAATTTGAAACTTTTCCTTCGGCAGTAGAATTGGAACGGCATTTCTCTATTTTCCTTTTAATGACAAGAACTGGCTCGTTAAAAATAATCACATAATAACAATTATACCTGATTATAACAATTATTTTCGCGAGAAGTTTGATGAAATTTCTTTGTTTGTGTGTAGAATACGGGGGCAAGGTTCGCTAAGATTGTTGGAGGCAACGCCATCTACACATGCTCACATACTCGAATTGAGAACTCATTACAATTAAAAATAATAAAATATAATAATAATTACGTACCTCTCGTGAACTGGTGCTTCTGTCGGTGTAATCGAACTGCCTATCGACCAGAGGGCTTCCTTCGGCGTATTCGATATGAGCCATGAAGTTTCTGGTTTCGATATGGACGATGAGAAATTAAAGTTTGCACATCCCTGTGAAAAGTATTTAAAAAAAATGTAAATCAAACCGAAGTTAGTAATTTCCCAAAAGGAATCTGTCCGTAATTCGGAGCCCGCCAAAGAAATTGTGCCACTTTGTTAACTGCCAAGAGCGCCCTTTAAAGTTAATTTAAACGCTGATTTCTGCATTAATTAACCGACAAACAAGAGAACAAACAACAAACAGTCGTGGCAACTTGGCATAGTGACGAGGCTCCCACTCGGGGACGAAGATTCGTTATAAGGATAACGCCGGTATTCACCACTTTCGATTCAAATTTAAATAATTACCTCCGTTGATGTTGCCAAGTCAGAAGTTGGTGGCTTGTCCAACGTGAATCCGCCGAATGTTATCCAAATTATTAAAATATGCGAAATTATCATGCCGGCTGACGCTCCCTATGTAAATTTAAATTTTGGCAAATCAAAGGAACAAATTTCGGCGTTTTCCAGGAGTTTGGGCGCCATACGGGCACAAGGTAATTTCGCCGGAAAAGGTACCGGAGCAGGCCAGTTGTTGAGTTGGGCCATTTCCATTCGAGTTCGGTTTTAATTGTTGTAAAGGACGTGCAGTAATTGTCGGTGACGAACAAGGACGGAAGCGAACGACGACGTCATCATCATCGAGCGAGGCGCAAAAGATTAAGTTGAAAGTAAACAAAACGAGCACTTTATTGTAATAACAATTATTGGATTAAAGGAAAACAATTACCTTCCAATTAGCGATGGGAATTAGCATTGCTAATATGAAAACGCCCAGTAGCGGTCCAGATGTTGCTGAGAAGGCAAGCATCGACGATTCTATTACGCCCGACAGTAGACCAACGCAAAACGCTATGCCCATAGTTAAGATCCCGAAGACTACAGCTACCGTCTTAATTATACCCAATTGTTGCTTATCGTTCATACCCTTGAATTGCGGCATTTGGGAAAGGAAGTCCTCCCAAACGACGGTGGCCAACGATTGAAGATTCGACACGTTTAAGCTATTTAGTTCCGGGAAGAAAGGAAAAGATTGAATTCGAATTGAATCGACCAATAACCATAAGTCCTGGCAAGGATTTCGGAAATATCGGCGACAATTTCCTTTCATACATACCTTAGCGCTCCGTTGAACAATGTCGCCATGAAAATGCCAAGAAAGCCGGGAATGTAGGAGAGTCGGTCCTCGAAAAAGAAGGGAAGAATTTCATCGGGCTTGGTAATATATCCGGCAGCCAATGGGTCACAGCTCACGTATGTGGAGTAAATAACCATTCCAGAGATCCACGATAGCGAGAAGAAGACGATAATTAAGGGGATGTTGGACATTAGAACTCTGAAAAAAAAAAAATTACAATTGAATCGATTTGAACATCTCCGAGGAATTAAGAGTCCTGAGTCGTAATTTTTAATAGTTATTTTATATAGTATCGTTACTCCCTAAGGAGTAATAATGGCTAGGCGATATGAAACTCGAAACAACGATAAAAAAAATGGTCATCGGATGAATCCTTTTTCCAAACCGACTCTGACCATAGGTGCCCCCGGTTGCAAAATTACGTGCTTAACTAGGGAGCAAAACTTAAGGGCTAATCAATCTGCTGATAGCTTGAATAAGATTTGCAGTAGATCATAAACTTATCAAGGAATTTTGTAGAACAACGCGAATACAACACCATTTTAAGCGAGAAGTTATTTTATCATAGGCCGAGAACTGCTCACACGTGATATCAAATGAAATGACATACTAAAATCCTATTTATGTTGTAGTCAAAGATAATAAATAAGTGAGGATTAGGTGCCTGTTGTGATCGAACTGAAATTTCTTAAAAATAACCCACAGGTAAATATCACGGGTGCAGTGTGTGGTCTTCTATTGGGGATACACTTTTACGGGTTGGGGTGTTAGGGAGAAAGGAGTAGGGATTAAAGTGAAAATTGAATTTCACATATCTGGGACAGTAGGAATTTGAGACTTTGTAGATATATATCGATAAGCTAAGACTTCCAGTTCCAGTGTGATCCCACAGGGTAGCTCGGCTCCCAGCTATTTTTGGATATAAATTTTTGTTGGTGAAACAGTGCACTCTTTATTTTTGGAACCGTTTTATCTAAATTAAGTTTTATTCTTGGTAAATTATGTTGATCTCGAGGAGTAGTACACATTTTGATAAATGTTTCCATTACAAAAGAGAGGTGAGTTGAGTGCGTAAAGTAGTGGCTGTCATAGAGGGTGGCCATTGGGGCCATGCACCCCCCCCTCCCCCCCAAAAAAAATTTGTCAGCCAACGTTGATTTATGTTATCTCATCTGCTTAAAAGAAAAATTATATTAGACTATTAGATACAGTTAACATATTAAAGTATACTCGTATTGTGTCCACTATGTAAGTAAATCTGATTTCCCCTAATTAATCCTCCTTTTGTCTGCTAATCGAAAATAAGACTACTAATTTAAAATATTTCAATGTAAAAATAATTAAATTTCGAATATAAATATTCTTCAATTGATTTGATTTAACAAAACAAACACTTCTGATAAGGAGGTATGTAAGTGCCCAATATTGAATTTAAGGTATTTAAGACTTGGATAGAGTAACGAACACGATCCTATTGGAAAGGCAGCATTGATTTGGCACAGGTAGCACCTTTATTTTAAAAAAAATGGTCCCGGAGTAGATTTCAAATTTATTCATATGTATATCTTAATAGTTTTGTCGAAATCACTAGATTTCTGCAAATTCAGTATGAAATATTGTCTTGTAACTTAGCTATGAGATAATTAAGAGTATTTTCAGTAACTACTACTACTCAACATATTAATTTTTTGAATACTGATTAACATCCAAAGATTTAAAACTCGATTTGGTGCAATTTCAAGATTTCGATAAGATTCTATTAAATACCCAAATTTGAATGAATCTTAAATCTAATCGTGTAAAAAGGGTAGTTCAAAAGCTAATCAAAGCAATCTGAACAGTAGGATAGGACAATTTTTTCGGAATAATTTTTAATTTTTTAACGACCTTATCTGATCGGGATAAAATTTAAAATATATAGTTTTTACACTAATTAGGACCATTACAGGAGTTGGAATCGCGAAAGAAATCTTTGGGGACAGATTCACCATACAAATAATAGCCACCCTAGTTTACATCCCTGAAATTGTCTTTCATTCATCACAATTACCTGTACAAAATATTAAAATATTTGAAATTACTTGAAATTAATGCTAGCTTTAAAAAATCTTTAAAAATCTTACAAAGTAAATTAAAAAATTGAACATCATAGTCATGATCAAACAAATGTTTCAGAGCGTTGTACACGCTTTTCGTGGTTTTCAAAATCTACTTGCCAAAACCTTGCGATGTAAATCAGCTGTAAGAGACTGCTCGTGAAGTTATTATAATTTTAAATAGTATTAGAGAATTTTCAGGCTTTTTTAAGTTTTGAATAAGGAGAGTAGGCTAGGTAAGGGTATGGTGGAAGTCATCTAAACTCAATAAGGAGACTAATTCAATATGTATATATTAATAAATTACGTTGATGAAAAATATGCTTTTCGTAGATTTTAACTATTTTAGGATAACTGAATAACTGGGGTGATCATTTCTTCGTAGTCGGCCTGAAGTCTGTGGATTTTACAATACAGGCTTTGGATTGCAATGCCAAATCTTCAGTTTCATCAAATATGTATGAAAGTTAAACTATTAAAAATTGAATACACTACTTTTTTAGTGGTCTTAAAAACTGCTGGTTTACATTGATTAAATATATAACAGAATTGACGAAATTACGAGATTTTGATAAAACAAAATATTCTAGATTTCTTAATGTTTCAGAGCAAGAGATTTTAAAGTATTTTTGGACAGAAATCTAGGTACCTAAATCTGGCGATGTAAATTAGTTATTAGATGCGGAAATGAAAAAGTTGATATTTTCAAGCAGTAAGAACTGCAGCGACCATAACATTTGTACAATTTACATCCTCACTGTACTAGCGGCTAACCACCACACCTAGTCTCGCTACTGTACTTACAGAATGTCAGTGGCACCCCTCTTGGAAAAGCAATATGACCACCACTGGCGTAAAGCGACAATTTCGGATTTGTATATTACAGAAACGACTAATCCTGGAGCGGCATTCTAAATTTTGGAGTTATATTACACGACTTATGTGGTTTCGGTAGCCTGAAGTGAGCGTGTTAGTCTATTAACCCAGAGGTCATGAATTCGAATCACCCATGACATTGTTTTACACTTTTTCCTTTACCCAATTTTCCTTAGTTTTCAACAATTCATTCCCAAAAATTCGATTCCCAATTATCTTTTCATCCTGTTACACACATTTTCCTTTTCTCACGATTGTCGAGCTATAGGTTGACAATCTACCGCCAGACAAAATTGCGTTTCTAAAGAAAAGTCGGATCGGACTTAAAGACGACCGAACTCTCCTAAGTCCTATCGGACAAAATATAATCGAACAGATTACACGGAAGGATTTTCCCATTTTCCCACCCCCATTACTACACCACTGAAATAAGGATGTCAACAAAATAATTACTAAGAAAGAAACAACAATATAAAAAAAAGGTGATCAACATGTTATAATCGAAATAAACAACATGTAAATATTCAATTACAACAATATTTAATAAAGCTGACTTGAACTGCGACGAACTACGATTAAAATCAATTTGGATTAAAAAAATGGCTAAAAAGATGTGATTGGTTCGTTCTGTCTATAATTTGCAAAACGACTTCAGCTGATAATCACCAAATCCTTGCATATTTAAATCATATTTTTATTAGTACATCTAGAGTTATTACTGCAGTTAAGCTTTATTGCAATTTTCCTATTTAATATTTTTTTTTGAATAATAAAGTATTTATTACTCAGTCCTGCTTGTCCCGCTTGCATGCAATTACACGCCATTAGTACACCAATGGAAGTTACACTTATAATTTTTACGACAAGGACATTATCGATAAACACTGTTGAGATTTTTTCCATTAAAAAAACCACCTCAATTCCGTCAAACCGTTGATTTTATGAGAACCCATTCGTTAGATACACGATACTCTTCGAATCTCCTTACCATAAAATATTTATTTCCTTAGATTGTAAACTGATTTAGTGCCACGCGAGGTACTCACCTGTTAACATCCCTCAAGGACTTCATACTGGCATAGCGTTGCATAAAATTCTGCTGGCATCCAAACTGCGACAATGACATAAAAAGTTGTCCCAGCCAGGCTGACATTGTATCTACTCGAACGGTCATGTCACCGGTAAAATTCATAAACTTTAATCGTCCTGTAAAACAAAGACAAAAACTGTAAGGACTTTTGAAAAATGAGAAAACACGAGAAGGGAGAACGCACCCTGGCATAATGCTAAAAGTCCTTGTAAAAAGGCTATCAATTCTCAAGAAGCAGCAGTACTTGAACAGTAATTTATCATGCAATAAATTTCTTAAGGACATACAAGACAGGATGCCATACGTACAATATGACTGTCGGGATGGGGATGACTAGATTTACTCCGAGCTACTATTTATCTTTTTATCCAAAAACGGGGGACGAAATTTTAGTTTCCCTAATAATAAACCGAGCTTCCAATACCAATCGCAGGATATCGTGTAAGGATTGGCGAACGAGCAGATAATGCGAAGAAGAGCCACTTGTGCAGTTTAAGGACGATGATGGAACGGCGTCGAGCAAAAAAGTTGCAAGTTGTGAACATTAAGTGTTCAATTACGGTCACAAGAACGATGAAAGGATGTGAAAAGAAATGAATTTCGACGGATCATTAATAACATGAACGAGAATTCAAATAAAATCATTTCTAAGCGAATTAATCACGATTCGCCGAACAACATGAAAACATTTTTTAAACGAGTTTCTCTTGACACCGAAATACTTATACAAATGGAGTAACGAGTAAGACGCTAAAAGGATCTCAAGTAACAAAAAAAAGAAAGAATATCGCAAAAGTACTTACCGTTGTCCCTGTTTCGATTGAAAACTGTTGCTGGCCCACCGGAGTCGACAGTTCCTTGAATTATAACAGCGATTGTAACGAAAATCACTGTCACGCTCTGGATAACATCAGCATTAATGGCCGCCTTTAGTCCGCCCTGTATGTCGATAAAAAGATAAAAGGATATGTTCATACAATTAGTACAGAGAGACAACTAACTCGTAAATCTTAATGGCATCTACCAACGACTAAAAGGACGACCTTGCTGGAAAAAGAAGCTGCTCTGGCCAGTACTGGCTGTTATTATCATTACGATGTGGAATTCATTAAATAATCATATTCGGCCACATATGGTAAAATAGATGGGTTCGGATTTAAATACCACCCTTTAGTCGGTCAGGGCACCCTGTTTTACTGTGCGTTATATCATTAAAATTGATTTATGTCGCTTTTATGTTGCTGCTCTTTGCCGCTATTGGAGCCATTTGAAACAGGATCACAACTTGTGGAATATAAAGGAGCAGTGTTATAATTTATAGTCCGATGGCTATTTTGAAATTACATCGGCTTGCACAAGTAGAGGATATATATAAGCAAAATAGCAGTAACGAACGATACGGCTGGAGCCTTTTGTGAGATAAAGTTGATAAAGTGATTAATTCGTTTTTAATTTTTAACGCGCACAACAGGGTTAAAGTAAAAAGTCAGGCAGATACTCGAAAAGTTATTTCTTTACACAAACTATCAACAGTAGAAGTTCAAAGGAAATAGACGTGAATGAGTTCCGTTCCTAAGATGTGGGTGTAGTTTCCAAAATACTGGTTTTCTCACCACTCCCGGAGGTATAAAAACTACAAGCTTTTCATTGAACTCCTTTTTGGGTTTCTCCACGTAACTGCATGATTTAACCAAAGGTCTTAAATTCACGTTACCCATTTCCACAACCCTCAACTCGAGTAGGCCACGGTTCCCTTCCAAATTTTATTATCACATTGGCTATGAGTTCTTCCAGTTCAAAATGTGAAAATACAAAATTTAATGGTAGCAAATTTTTTTTTTGATTTCCGGTCAATCACAACACTTTAATATTAAAAAATAATAAAGTAAAATTGTCCGTCTGTACGCCGCACACAAACGTGTTTTCTGAAATATGATCTCAAGAACAAGTGACGTTCTATCATGACATTTTCGCAGTAGGGTACTAAATTGGATTCTATAAAATGTAGACTTATTAAGGGTGGCGATATGGGTAGGAGGTGGGGGGGTATTCTAGCAAAAAAGTTGAATAAGTTGGTGGAAAGCAAAATATTCACAATCAGGTTTTTTAATGGTGGTATTAAAGAACGAACCAACCACGTACCCTGCTATCGCTATAGTTTTTATGTTATTGACTAAAAATTAATTTTAGAAATTTTTGTTCCTCAAAAACAAAAAAAATTTTTGTACCAACTAAACTTTTTGGCAGATGTTATAATTTTGTTGGTTAACAAACTTAGAAAGACAATCATGAAAAAAAATTGTCCAAAATCGTTGTATAAAAGTGACTGACCAGAGAGGACGGAGTTCTATTTTTGTTATCGCGCCATTAATCTTATATTTCAAGTAATTTGTTAAATATTTGGACTTGTACTTACCATGACGGTAAAAAAAATACAAATTGCCGACATTCCCACAATTGACGCCCAATATGGAATTCCAATAACAGTAGCCAGTGCCACACTTGGTGTATACACGGTAACGCCTAGAGAACAAATCTGTCTCACAATGTAAGTTGCGGATGCAAGACATCTAACCAATCGGCTCTTAAACCTGAAAATCAAACAAAATATTATATTAGTATACATATGTAGTTAGTTTAATTTCTTGTACACCTAATATCATTTTCTTAAGGAACTAACGAGGCTAATGCGAAAGTCGATTCACATTTATACATGGATCATAGCCAAGTACCCAACGGGCATTTAAGTGAACATTCATAACTGTGATATCACATTGAATTCAGTCGCTGAAGCAAAGGATCATCTTGACTTCAGAATGTGAAGCGTATGTGATTTTTTGAGTACGTATCAGAATGTGACTATGAACTGAATCAAAAAGTCAATCCGGAGAATAGTTAGTTTTGATTTATGACACCGATCGGTTCTGTTGTGTTCGTGTTGTTTTAAATTATTAAAGTAGAAAAAAGGAAAAAAAGGAAGATAACGAAAAAAGGGATAAGGTAAGTTAAATTTTTTTTATTTTACTAAGGACCTATTACAGTAAAAGTTTTGTAATTAAGATCGGTCAGGCCCGTGGTTTCTTACCCAAAGCTCTGCACAATAAACAGACGACAGTCAACACTAAGTACCATATGTCTCAGAACTTACAGACTACTTTCCTATAAAAATACGTTACTATTAAAATTATAAAGTAAAAGTTATTCCATTTTTGGTCAACTTAACTTAAAGTTAAATTCATGAGAAATTTTTTTAATAATAAAAAATAACGCTTAAAATAACGCAATTAACATTATAAAATATTTAATTTTTCTCATCATTAATGTTCAAACATAATCCTTCCAACTTTGCATTTGATGTATATATTCTACTTGGCATCTCATAAGGAACATGGGTTTTGAAGGAAAGCGGGGATTTAATAAGATTATAAACTTTTAAAAATCCATAGCAGAATATATCGAAAAATTAATATTTTGGTGTCATTTCGTAATATAAAAACAATATTGGTAAATTTACAATAACTTTCTTTTGAACAGAAAAATGAATTTTTACGCATCGGAGGGCAGGACGCATACCATTTCATAAATTTTTTTAAATAAGTTGCTAATAGATGAAATTGTAGTGAATTTTTCAAGGTCCGGAAAAAGCAAAAAAAGCAGCATAAGAAAATTTCAATTTTTCAGGCATTAAAAATTAAGAAACTTTTTGTTATAATTTAACTCATTTCGTTCTTTTAATTTAATTATTTCATTAAAGGTGCTTGCTTAAATAAGGTGCCTATGGCAACCGAGAGAGCCATTGAAAGGATTATTATTCGCCACTTTCTATATGCCCATGAGCGAATTAAGTAAAAAAATAAAACAGTCAAGTAACTTTTTTTCAATTTGTTTTTATATTGAATTTTTTTTTGATAACTAAACGAATAATGTTTTTTCTTTTAATATAATAAAATTATGTTTATTTACAAGTGTGGTGTTTAATATATTTTTTGTACTCGCCTTTTCCTTACATTTGTACTTATAACCTAAATTTACATTTTTTTAGCCCAGAAGTGTTCCAGATTTATAGTGCGGTAAAAGTTGGGAAGAGTCTGAAGTTTCAATGTCTAATTTATATGAACATTGCTTGATGAATATTTTTTGCTTGCTTTATTATTGGAATAATAATGTACTATAAAAACACATTTTTTATGGACTCAAGTGTAACTTTTTTGACCGAGGGCATAATTCTGTATCATGTTCACATTCGTCTCATTAGTGAATCCGGACTGAAGTACTAACTAACTGAACTGACTCCATATTCAATTACAAATTTGAATTCACAGTGATTGCTCTTACCGGGCATGGTTTGACTTCATTAACTGATTTCAGAAATCGGTCAAAGGTTTCTTACCAGGGACGTCATTTGTGGGGGGGGGGGGCAAGGGGGGCATTATCCCCCCCTGAATTATGTATTTTTATAGATTATATATAACATATGTATATTTATATGTAAAAATATATACAAACATAACATCTTGCCCCCCCCCTAGAAAAAACTGAAATGACGTCCCTGTTTCTTACGTAAGCGGATCCGAAATGGATCGTATTTGAAGTCATTCTGAAGGCTCAGTTCACTAAAAAAATTCAATGCGAATTCACTCTGAATTCAGTTTGCCTGTTGGGGTAGCTTCCTTAGAACCAAGACAAATTCGCCAAAACATAAAATGAAATTTGGAATTTTATCTCGATTTTCCTAGCACAATCCATAACACATTTTCCAACTGACATCTTAAAAATTGAAACATCACTGAAGCGGTAACAATCCATCAAGTTGGTAGTAATGCTTTCTAATAGACATCATTAGTCATTTGGTGTGGGGGTGGAAACGACGGACTATATCCTCCACAGTAGGTACCTAAATATTTTCAACAAATTCCCTGTCAGTAAATGACAGCCATTTGACCATTATTAACGACCCTCAAAAGCCTCCTTTGAACCCATTTTGTTTTATTTTCAGTTCCTATTTTTTTTATCATGTTTTTCCTTTTCGCTTAACAAATTTTTACAACCATTTAACTACGAACATCCCCCATCAACATGATTGTACATTTTTGTTAGACATTACCCGCAGAGGCAAATCCCATTTCAATTTAAAGATATGTAGAATGTAGGCATCCGGGGATAAACAACAAATAACAAAACATTATCAACAATTCGGTGAACTCTTTAGCCGTAGCGTAGCGTGTTGTATAAATGTTTTGCGGGGGAGTAGTTTTGTTTATAGAGAGATGTGCTTACCTGTTTGATTTATGCTCAATGTTTACTCGGAAAACAATCGGCTTGGATAGTGCGAAATACTATCAGCAACATGTTGTAACGACATCGGTGAGTATAAGTAGATTATTGATTTCTAGGGTGTTACTTGAAGCGTCAGACCTTCGATTATCGAGAAACTATTTTCAGATTGAGTGCAGTTGCATTGGAACTATACCAAAGGTTTTGTCAGAATAGAAAATTAAATTTAGGCTATATTAGGTGTAATAACGATAGGTCTATAATTAGTAGGATCGCTAGAAAGGCTCGACTAATCAATTTTAATAAGACTAAACATTGAACTACTTTGTATCATACAAAGGCTCTTTATAACTATGTTATGGTTCTAACTTATGCCTATAGAACAGTAATAATAAAACATTTTAGAGTTTTACCACACAAAACAACTCGAATTTTAATTTATATCAAGTATATTTCCTGTGTTGTGGAACTCCTTGGTTGAGAAGCAGAACAGTAGGTTTAGGCTGATTTTCAAACATTTATTTTGAACTATTTGAAATTTATAAAAGAATAATTTTTATAATTTTTTTATTCGACAATAGAATTTTGGAAATACACAAGATCGGTATAGGAAATTAAGGATTGTATCACTTCTTCAAAAATAACTACCTTGTTGTTCGTTGAGAGCTAAGATTTTCTTTTAATTATTGGGTATAGGCAGACGCGAACGCATAAAATATTTTAACGGGCTTAGATTTCAGAAAAAATATGCTAAAATTATAATGTTCGATGGTTAAGCGAATGCTTTTACAGTACATTTTTTTTGAAAGTCAAAAAACAAGTTTTCCGCAAAAATATTGCATTGAATTTTATTTTTACCACGACGGAGTCTTTAATCAAAACCTGGAATGCGGCAATTTGTAAGGCTAATTAATTTAAAACTCGGCAGATTATAATTTGTCACTATTGACAAATACAATCCAGAACAAAGGAAATCAAAGAACTTCTTAGACAAAAATCTTTAAAACATAAATGCCTGTATGCGCCCAAGAACACTAGTATTAATTTAGAAGACAAAAAGACAGAGTGTATGAATCAAAAAGGATTTTTTTCATAATGTATTAAGACTATACAGACACTATATTTACCCAAAAAATCATTATTGCATCTACTGTGTTATCGTATTTCTGGTTTCATATCTCCTGTTATCAACATATGAAAAATATTCCTAGAGCAAAATTCTGGCTGCGCCCCTGTGTAAACTTAATGCAGAATATCGTAACGACATTTTTTAAGCGAGACACTGGCAACATTTTACGAACCAAAATTCAAACTTATTTGTGTGCACATGTACATAGGTTATATTGTTTTGCGTATAAGAATATAACAGCCTACTCTGAGTGTATTTCAATGTGAAACCAAAAATTAAAACCAATTAATAACTTCTTTTTGCACAATATAAATCTGGTTCACATTAATTTCCTTTTCTAGCCCCATCCAGAACACAGATTTACTCAAAATCCGGCAAAAAACAAGCTGTTAAATTTAGCTTGGTCTGAAAGGCCTACGGCTGTTTGTACATTCGAATTAAATTAATTGCCGACATAACAAACAAACATTTCTTTTTGGCTGCTTTATTGCAAGGCACTGGCTTAAGTTTTTTTTCAGTTCCAAACACTCAGATTACATCTCGAGAAGTCTGCCATATGCCGAAAGAAAGTGTTATAAGGTCGAGCAACAACTTGCTTATGTCGGGGCAGCACATTGTCTCGCCAGGCCTAATAAAAATCACTTCGATTGGAGCCTGAATTCCTAATCGAAATCATTGTATACCACCCACAAACATGCCCTGGAAAATTTCGGCGAAGGTTGGAATTATCGTGAAAAGCAAAGAAAAAAAACTTAATCAGTGTCGAACAAAAGGTAAGAAATTTCCAAAATGCTTTTATACCAAACCTGCCTGTACAGCGACTAAAGATAAATTTCTCAGTCGGAGAGAAGAAGTTATGAAAGGTATTCGGCCCTGTAAGATGGCAATTTAAAGTTTACGCTTGAATGTCGAAAATATCGTTTTTTGGATGCTGTGTCGTTCGAAAGGGTTAAAAAGGGCTTAACCTTTAATAGAAAGATCTGTTTTTGTTGAAGACTACGGCCGCTATAGTAATGTCTGCTTTTTACGGAAAATGTTTGATGGACAGGTACCTTATGCGCGAATTAAGATCTAAAAACTTTTATTGAGATTCCTTTTATTTCAAATTATTTAAGGTTGCGCTGTAATCCTCCGTTCCAGAAAGTAGGCAGTCTTCAAATTGTTCGCCTGCTGACGGATGATACCTTCAGATTTTTTAACGACTACAATTTAGTTGGAGAAGTACAAAATTAAATGTAGTCCTAGTATAGTCCTGACATTGGCATTCATGTCAAAAGATCAAACTTTTCTGCTCTGTTAGCAACTTTTCCAACAGAATAGAGTGTAATCCTCTGTACGGAAAAGTTTCTTTGACTTTTTCCTCACTATAGCTTCATATTTTCCAAGAATCTCTATTAAAAATCACATAATGCCTTATGTTGCACATTTTAGACATTGCCAATACACGAGATATTCTAAAGCACCAGTCATCGTTCTTTGTGGCTTTATCATCAACTGCACCGTATTAATAATTATGTGATTGTTATTTTTCTGGAAGAGTTTCAAATGGGTAGTTGTCGCGTCAAGTGAATAAAACAATTTTTTTTTCTGAAAACAAAAAAACAATAGAGATAATAACGCCGTTTTTCGTTGATTGTAATGATTGCTTCCTCGCCATAGAGGGTAGATTTATAGTCGCTGAACTTTGTCAAAAACCACTGGCTTCTTAGACCGTCTTTTATAAACCCGAACGTTTATTTTGTATGTAATTGGTAATTGGATAATTTTCAATATTCTCTCCAACCTTTGCTGGAAATGGCACTAATGTATTAAACCCAAGTAAATATTGAGTTTTGGAACTAGACTTCTCAAATGGCATTTCAGCACTGATTTTGAATAAACAAGTATTTTTTATGGACAGAGTTGCAAGTGTAAAACGGAGTTTTGTCGCATAGTAACTTACATCGCATCTCAGCATAAAACCTGTTCTGGACTTCTACCCAAAAATAATAAAGATGCGTCCAAACCGCGCACTTCTGTGGACCAAATCGGTTAATTTGGCAACAAAAATTTTACGACTGCATTTGACAGCGAAAGTAGTCAAATATTTGACAATGGTATACAGTGTAATACAGGCTTTAGAAACTACATATGAAAGTATTTATCTTTTTTTATACTTTTGAGCACGTGTAGATTGATGAGTGATACCCTGGTATAAAAAGTAATTCCCTTGCACGTGTTCCTTTCCGTTTGAGAATGAAATTCACCTGAATTCTCAAATATGGACGATACAACAAAAATTTATCTGGTTCGGTGGGACCGATCAGTTCCCAGTATTTGTTGTAAAAAGTTACGTTTAATTGCAGAAAACCTATTAAGGACGCATACATATGGAAATGAATATGTGTAAAAAATTATTTATACAATAAAGAATTGAATACGCTGGATTAACTATATTAAAGTTTACTATTGCTGTCTTATATCTCCTATGTTGCCACTGGTACCCTAATGCAGTGGCCGTTTTTCGAATCTCTACCAAGTTATGATTTCATCACGAGATACTGGAAACAAGAAATTACTTCAGTCACTTATTAAAGAGATTTTTCAACTACAAGTACTTTGAGAGTCGCACTAACTAAATTTAAGCTTGTTAAACAATTTTTAAAGGCCTATGTACATAAATAAATTCACTACCCTGATTTATTATATCTCTAACCGCTGTCATATCAGGGATAAAACGATTTATTTACGCTGTTAAGGCATGAAACTTATGACTATAAAATTCATATACTCACCTAAGGTCTATGTACTGGTAAACCGATGTGATCCCCAAATTGAAATAGACTGGCACGAAAATAAAGCAGACAATAGGATACGCGTTCACCATGCCATAAATCACTTCCCACATTGCTGAACCTCTATAAAACAATTCGCTAGGATAACCTGAAAATAAGAAAAAATAAAGTCTGTAGGAGATGGCAACTCGCTTGTAGAATAGAAAAACACAACAATAAATTTAATTTTAAATATACGAACATAAAAATGAAAACTTATAATACCAAGGATGCAGTCTTTCAACCCAATGAAAGCGAAAATTAATACCGACAATTTTTGCGGTTTTCGTAAAACTTTAAAGCTATACTCTGCGAAATGTTTACGATTGATAAAATAAAATGCATGCCAACCGTTTTAAGTTGTGCAAGCAAATAATTCAAATAAAAGAATTTCCGAAAATTTTACGAAATCCTTTTTCATTTCAGCTCTGCGTCCTGTCTACCTTTCATAAACAATAAAAGTTCAAGGCAAACATTGCTAGCCTATTTGAGCTCTTTCTCTCTGTATAAAGAGAATTGAACATATCCTTGGTGGAAAAAGCGGACCAAGTTGGTTAGCTATAAATACTGAAATTTTCTGTATGGGATTCCGAGAGATTTTTGTTCTAGACAGTTAAGCGTGATAAAATTTAATATTACGATCTTAGAAAAAAATTTGAAAAAAATCACATAAAAGGAATCAGGAGTGGTTAACTCTTTGAGTCGAATACAAAATATAAGCGTCAACTTTTGATTTATGGATGAAGGCAACGAGAAGAAAAAGTGGACAACATTTTTTTTAAGACTCCTCAATCAAATTTATTTTATGTAGGAAAGTTCAACTTTCAAGGATTTTTTACGACGGCACATAAAATCGCAATTACTAAAAAAAAAAAGAAATTATTCGCGACCGTTATTGAACAAATTTATTATTTTGAAATTTTAGAAGTTTAGTTATTGAAAAAATTTATTATTTAGGGATTTTAGAAGCTGTTAGTATTGCGAGAAGGATTTTAAACAAATTCATAAATAGGTTTCGTTTCAGTTCAATATGAAAGCTTTAAAAACTTTTTTTTTTAGTTTCAGCATATACGATTTCGGTGTTCAGGAGCGCCATTGAAATGAATCAGTATATTTTCCTATTTTATCGAGGTTTATTAGTTCATTGATATCGCGGTACAACGAACTAATTTCTTCCGCATTTATTGTTAATAGCATTTAAAATCGCATATGGCATAAGTCGTCACAGCAGTACACACGAACATACTAACAGAAACTCAATTCTTAATTTTTTGCTCTTAATACGCAACGAACAGTGCTGAAGATCGAGTGAAGATGGTTGTAAAAATCATCACAAGTGAAGAGAAATAAGGAAAAAAGACGAGTTAGTCGTAGTATAAAAATTAAAATTTTTGTTTACGAAAAGTTTGAGGAAATTAGAATTATTGTCACGGCTTATTAATATTGCAAGAACCGAACACCGGTTGCTCACTGGATGAGTCGTGAAACTCAGTGTGCAGAAGGAGGAAAACCAGAATTTAGAATCATCGGATGAAATATACTCGAGAGTCCTTCATAATTTTTCTAATAATTGCTGTCTCCACCCACGAAAAAAGGCCATCCAAAACTCAAATTTTGTCGATTATCATATATAATAAAATAATTACATTATTCAAAGTCTCAATTGAGCCAATTTTAATTACCAATTAAGGTCAACTCTCTCTCTTATCCAAAACAAAAAGGGAGTTCCCATAAATAATATAGGGTGCATATCATGTTTGCAGTAATTCTGTGAATAACAAATTTTAATGACCACTCTGATATTATCCAGGTAGTAGAAAGGTTGTAAATTTTGCAAGGTGAGCTGTCACGGGAAATGGATTTGTTAGTAATCTACATAAAGACTCAGAGTCCCTCATGTCGTGTATCATTTATCTCCTATCCTGAATTTAAATCTTTCAAAGCTTGGGTAAAATTATGAAGCACCGAACTCCTTCCTATTCTAGATTATTATTGCATTAAAGCATATGCCATGGAAAATGAAGCACAAGCTCCGGGGTGTAGTTTTCCAGTACACTTTTCTTCGAGCTTATCCAATTTGATGAAAATCCTCAAAACGATTTTCTATGAAAATTGCAGTTTGCCAATGTGCACAGAAGGATCGTGCAGGTGGAGCGTTCTAGAGCTTAAGATTTTGACATTTATTCAGGTGGTTGAACATCAAATTTAAACTTATTGTTTTTGCATGCGGACTATATAAGCGAACTTGGAGTTCGGTCGATGTCTTTGCGGACTGGAAAAACTTTCATGATAAACGCGTAGTACGAATATAGAGTAGAGTATGGTTAATGTGAAATGAAAAAGAAAATGGTTTTCACTTACCTAAAACCGATCGAATGCCTAGAGTGCCACGGGCAATGGATAACATCATGGCCAGAATTGACACACCTCCAGTGGCAAAAACGTAATCGGCTTTACTGCCAGCTTTTTTCTTTCCACGAATTCGACTCCAGAGAGGAACAACCGTCGAAAATGCTATAAATGCCACGAACAGGACATAGTCCCATCCTAATGTGCTGTAATCCTTGGCCATCTGAAAAATAACGTCCAGAAAAAACATATTGAAATTCAATGCGATAAAAAAAAAGTTTTATATGTTCAATTACTTTATATTCTATAGTCACTAGAAAATATCGTTCGTATACACGAGTGTCATTATTTATAGTCCGAAATGAATTGTTAGTATGGAAATTGAAGAAAAAAATACTATAGAAACATTTAGGTAATTATTTCGATTTAATAGAGATATTCGTAATAAGAAAGCATACGTATTCAGAATACAGTAAGCGTTAATTCGCTTTATTTAGAAAATGACAATAGGGTATATAATCATTCACGGTAAAAGGAATTCATTCGCGTCTTAACGTCTATAGAATTTACAAGTAAGTTTCCGCTAAAGGATAGGCTCCAAAAATTTCAAAATTGAGTTCGGTCTTTAACCAGTTTCAAAACAAAAATAATTTCATTTCAGAATAGTTCTCTAGCCTATTGTGGAAAAGCTATGTATTTCAGAAAATGATAAAATTAATATATCTTGTTTTAAAAACTGGTTAAAGGACCTACCTAATGAAATTTTTGGTTTCTCAGGACTTTTCATTACCAACAACTTTTTTTTTATTAAAAATAGGAGAGACTAAAAGTATGGAAAGTACAATAAGCTATAGAATATTCGGGATGAAAATGCATTGTGATTTTATTAACAATAACAGATGCTAAACCTATATGCAATATTACTTGTGTAAGTGAATATTCGTCAAAATGCAGTTGATTACTGAAAATGATTTACAGATAATAATTTAAAAAACCAACGTTCTACAATAATATCACTTTTAGAATAAAGACTATTTTTTTTTAAATAAAACCATTTTTTAAAATTTCTTGTAAGAAATTTTGATTAGAGCTTTAATTGAGAGCTAAAACAAATATTTAAGTTTTTCTGATAAATTTTTCTTAGATACTAGATCTTGTATAATAGTGTATGAAACTTTGTCAAATATTTTCAGATACTTTTGCTAGGTGTATTGATTTTTGTTTCTCAAATAATTTTATTTGTCTTCCACAAGCTACGTTTTGCTTGAAAAATTTTACTTAAGATGTTGTAAAAATTTTTCGATCAGATATTTGCCATCTAATATAATCTTCAGGGTCTGTACTAATAGGCTTCTTCGTCTACGTCTAGTTATACCAGTTTATAACGTGTTGTACAGGAAATTTCTCTTACAATCATATTTTAGTTGATAATTCGTTCGGTTTTCGTAAAATTGTTTACATAATATTTGACAAAGCAGCGTACAGTTTAAAGCATATATTTCACTGTATGTCACTATGTCAAATATTTTACTTTTTTCTCTGGAAAATGCAGTCGGATAGTGTAATAGTAAAATTTTTGTTTGTCTATATGCTACACAAGGTCTATTTTGATGAAAAAAAATCCACTAAACTTTTCGTAATTTTTTTTAATAAACTAAATAATAAAACAATAACCATGAAACTATTTAGTACCTACTTTATTTTTTTTAGCTTGTTGGCCATAGAACTACCCGAAAAAAATCCATTTCTAATAGATGAGACCAGCTATAGTCAACCAACTGTGAAAAATCTTATCTCACTAAGTGTTCTTAAGTTATGACACGTCAAACATTTCAAAACACCTAGCAAGTTTTTTTTGTGAAACACGAAATCCCCGTTTCACACCAGAAACTCCACTGACGCCGGAAAACAACAAAACAACTTCTTAACAATTAAAAAAAAAAAAATTTAAAATTTGCTTCTATGGTAGCTTCTCTCTCATGAAAAAATTCTAATCTCGCCTAGTAAGTTCTTTTTACAATTTTTTAAAGGGGTGCTTAATTAAAAATTTCCTACAATTCTCCCACCTGAGAAAATCTTGTATTTCGGATTTATAATATTTATTTTTGATAGCTGAGTACAAAATCTGCCAACAGTCTGGGCGAAACTTTATTATTTTTCGGGTTAAAGTTCGGAAAGCGGTTAAAAATAGGTCGCGCTAGAATACTTACGCAACTACAACTTATAACATGTGAATTACATAATTGGCTCATACTCCGGGACGCGGTCGAAGTCGTAATATAATATCAGTTGTTACGAGATAAGAAGGTTTTTCGAAAAGTTGAAAAAAGTAAAAATAAAAAGTAATGATATAAAAAAGCCATGTAGACGACTCGAATTTCTTTATGTTATTTACACTAAAAGCGTATAGAGCGTATGGTTCTTACAATTTGCTGCCTCATCAGACTTAAGAGATATGACGAATTGTGAAAACCTATACAAATCCATTAGGAAATATATAGCAATTTGTGAAAATATATGCAACGCCCTTACTTTGGCGTTGAATATCCAAAAATTGTGAAAGAAATTTTTAGATAAATACAAAGAAAGCATGAGGAAGTGAAAACCAATTCGATGTCTTATCACTCCTAAGAGATATGACGGAATTCGTGAAAACGTGTTCAACTCTTTTATATCCTCTTAGGGGTTGAAAAGGCAAACACTTTAAAACCAGTTTTAGATAATTATAAAACAAACCCGTGGAAGTGAAAAGTTATTCGATATCAAATCAGAACTGAGGGGTCCGGCTGAATTCGTGAAAATGTATGTAACACCTTTACACCCCCTTCGGGGTCGAATTTCAAATCCTGAAAACACTTTCTAGGCATTTAAGGATCCGCAGAATGAAAATTAATTCAGAAATATGACGATGTTTATGAAAAACATGAATTCCATTTTCACTGATTATTTGTTTGTCTGTACGCTAATGGTTATTTCAAATTTTTTTTATGTAATTTACTTTTCCAGTAGATCTACATATACTCACCAAGTTTCAATTTTCTAGCAGAAACCGTTCTATAGATGGGGCAAACACCTCACATCCCCGTACCATACTATCCCTACAACACGTCACTACAATAAGTATAGACCTCTATATAAATCCCAAGTTTCAGCAATACATCATTATGGGTTCGCGAGATATAAAAATTGGAACCTTTTCCTTTTCATCCTCTCGGTCGTTCACCATAGTGTCACTTTTCCATCTTTTTGATTGATTTACGAGTACATTCAATCAACGTGAGGACAATTGTAGCGCTATGGTAATAACAAACAATTTTGGGACCCCTTTTTGACAGCATTCTTGTAGTTTATCTACTGGTTAGGTCGACTCCTTTTAATTTATTTTTCTAGGAATGATTGGCAGAATGGTTGAAAATGAGATGATTAGTTTCCAATTTTTTTAAATAAAATTTTGGAGTAAGGTGACTTCAAAATACATTTCCAAAACTACAATTTAGCATTTGGCTTCTTACATGTAATTTGTAATTTTTTTATTCATTATTTTTATTCGAATAGAAATAATCATCCAGTTGGTAGTCGAACATATGCAGCTAGAACCTACGAGCTATGTCAATGGATTTTGATATGAAAATCCTTTAAGTAAGGGCGAAAGACAGAATATTACAGTCTGCAATCGATTTCTGTTCGTTCGCTCTTTGCCCGGTGGCTATCTTAAGGTAATGACAGAATTAATTTTCGCCCTTCTCCAATATATGTAAGTGGCAGCAAATGTCGTTTTATATGACGTTTGAAGTATGCGCTGTAGTACGAGAGTTTTAAACTTTACCAGAGCTGACAACGCTGGTGAAGGGATGGATGAATTTTTCACAGTTTTTCTTCTGTCCGTATTTGGTCACATTTCTGATCTTCTGGTCTGAAGGTGGAGTTGTTACATCATTATCAGCGTCCTAAGCGATTGCCAGCCTTCAACATAAAAATCTTAAATGCACGTTTAATTCCAAGTTGTAAAGTTTCATTGATTTTCGAACAGGTGACACTATGCATTAGTGTTCGAAGTTAGCGGGCTACCTTCTCTTGCCTTGTGACCTCCGCAGGGTAATGCAAGATGCTTTTAAAGTATACACCCAATGAACGTCATCGTTATTGGACGGACTGTAAGGTTGAACAGGAACTGGTTCGAAATGACTACGGAAAGTTGTGAAACCTAATTGAAATACGTAATGACGGTTGAACTTGATGCTGGAGTACTTGCGACTTGCGAATAAGATTAGTGACGATAATCTTGAAGATGTGTTCAAAACGAGGGCTTAAGGCTTTGAGCGAAAATGTTTCGAAATGATTACATCTAGTCTAAATTATTAGACTAATGAAGGATACGATTACACTTTATCTCGTCCTTCATTAGGCACATTAGAATATTGTTATCTATTGACTTAAGTACATAACTTTAGGCATAATCATGACCGCTATTGTAATTAAGTTTTGTCTTTCACTGAAGCATTATCGTAAAACTGGAAGGGGCTTTCTAAAATTAGCATAAGTAATTGCAAAATAACTATGCATATGTACGTAGGCGTTTCAAACTTCAGATTAAAATACCCTAGGCAGAGGCCATAGTGAAAATAGAGATAAAATAGATGCAGAATTTGAAGCAGTGTTAAGCCCTGAATGCGTATAACTAGGAAGGAAGAGGCAATCGACAAATATTATAACACTGGCATGTGTGTCCTTATTTTCAGGATTCGTCTTAAAAGGACTATCTTGGCTGTGCATATACTACTCGGGTTATGTTTGAGTTTGAGAATGTCAATTGAAATTAGAGGTATTTTACGTTTCTGCATCCACCTAGTTTTTAAAGTTTTTACAAAATAGTTTATTACTCGTAAGTATGCTTAGTACTATTACATCTTGAATGGTCATATTTCTTCCGATATTACACGTAATTTTTGGATAAATTTTTAAACGTTTGATACAAGAAAAGCGATTGCGCCCCATTCTTCCGTAAAAGCAGCTTTATTTTTTTTAATATTTTTAATTATAGTTCTTTCACAGTGAAATTGTTTATGCTTTTATCGGCAATAGAACTTCTTTATAAGTCATTCGGTTTTCGTAAAAATTTTTTTACATAATATTGGTGCAATTTTCAAACCTCTGTTCTTAAAAACAGCTCAATATTTCACACTATTAGATGTTTTCAAAGACCAGCGTATTATCGTTCAATAATATTTATTTTTATATTTGTTGATATTTACCTTACAGAACTTCAATAAATACATTGTATACCATATCAGATTTGTAATCTGATAAATCACATAACACTTGTTTATAAATTAAATTAATTTAGTGTATCTTGTAAAGTTCAGAAGTTTCAAAGCTAAACTTGCTCGTATAATTACTTCAGTCATCTCAAAAAAATCTATTCTATAAGCTTTACAAATTCCACAAATTTCATGTCATGTTATGTTAGCTTGAACCAAGAAACTAACGTACCGCACACGCACGGTACGTAGCCCGTATACGCCATCATCCGTAAAACTTAACTTTCCATTAAACGCACAAACTTAGTTGCTTCAGCGTTAAGAACTAAAATGATCCTAAATTGTTCATGAACTCTTACGGTTATAAGTAAAACTCGACGAAGGTTATCAAAAAAAAGAAGCCTAATGGAGTTCTAGTCCAAAGATAGACAGGTCTGATATAAAGTTTCATCTTAGTTAAGTGCTCGTTGAAGAAAATCCCATTGACTGCTAAATCCAGTTAAATTGAACGCGATAAGACTTTTGTGTGTGATACTAGTCTAAGTTCCTATAATTCCACATTCAGCGAACTACGTATAATAGGAAAAACGGATCGAAACTAAGGCTAAGAGCCCTTCTAAAAAAGCACTCGAACCCGTCCGTTTACACACAACATAAAAGCGACCAAATTAGGCCGGTATTAGTTTCCATGAATACACAGATCCTTGTCGCTCGTCAGGAATACCAAATCAACTAAGTTTAAAGACGAACATGAAAGGCTCAAATCGGGCCAATCCTTATCAATAGCAGACTGCTCATTGTTTATTATTGTATTATAAAAGTTCTTATCCTCGACGGTACTACTGCGAAAGGTGTAACTCGACCGTATTATGGTAAGTACCATCATTCAACCCGTCCATCTCGTACCGCTACCGCCACCCCCAATCCTGCCACTTATCTTTATTCGATTCACCCATATGCTGCTTACCTGGACCTTATTGGTATTTTAATCCGAACCTAAGCTTTCAGGCTCCTTGGGATTTCGCTACAGCCTTTGTGGCAAGGATTTCGGAATTAGTTCAACTACAAAGTTCTGTTTGACTTATTTGCATTAGCATATCCTTTGCTCAAAGTTTCGAAGAGTCAGGTCAGCGTTAGGGCAAGGACTAACAGCCGGGAAAAGGGCGACTTTACTAGGAAAACAATTTTCCTGTAGGTGATGGGGTGAAAGCACCTTTATTCTTTGGCCGCTCTCCAAGCACACAAAAGGTAACATTGCAGTTTTTATTTTATTTATTTCGTTCGTTCGTTTTTTTTGTCCGTGTTCGTGCAAGAACCAACACTAAAGTTGGGAAAAGAAAGACACCCGCTCAGTTTCTGCTGTTTGGCATTCCAAACTTACTAGCGAGTTTGCAATGAGACGACGACAACGACGACGGCAAGAAGGAAACAAGTTTCCACATTAAGATGAACTAATGAAGATATATCCGATGTACCTACACAGAATACCGAACAACTTTTCCAGGGGTATACTACACATTTTTCATTGTACTCGTAGAATGGTGGATCTAATTAAACATCTTCATTGGAACTTTATCTTTCGCGATTGTTATATAGTTTTTTGGGAATTTAACACTAACGGCCAAAGTCTGTTATGATGGAGAAGAACAAGAAAAGGAACTTTGTAGGGATCTATAAGGAGAAACGTTGAGCTTTGAGTATAAAATTTAATTAGTGTTTACCTTGATTATTATAGCCTTCAAGGCATTTTCAAAACAAAATGCATAGCAAACGACTAGTTTGAAACAATAAATTGAGTTTATGCAAGATTTATCGCAACGAATAACAATTTCCGAGGACAACAGTTGGAGCTTTCCAGAAAATTCCACTCGTTGCGAATTTAATGTTATTTGTAATTATGGTATTTTTAAGATTGTTGCAGTGTTTTTAATTTCATTAAAAAAATGTTAATAGCGTAAACTTAGACCTTTATAAAAGGTCAACAGTTAAATAAACTTATATCTTTACATTTTTATATTTACATATTTTATAATTTTTTTCGATATCAGTAGCTTCTGAACAAAACTTTATGATTATTATTATATTTAATGACATGAATAGAGCAACTGGTGATGACAGTATTCGACTGGTATCCAAGCGATTCTAAGTCATTAAGTGGAACAGGTTAAAAAATTCACTGGAAAGACCAGTTTGATGAAGTGTATCGGACTTAGTCCAAAAGAAAGCCTAAGAAGTTTCGATAAGTCGTCGGGTTGCATGATAACATCAGACAGGTTTTTATCTATTTACTACTATCTAAAGATTAATGATATAAAAGAAAAATTAAATTAAATAACGACTGGATTAGAAAAATAGCAGAAATTAAAACAGCAAATAACCGGTTAAGACTTAGATAAAAATATGGAAATATAGAAAATAAAAATAATGAGGGTAAGATGAACACAAAATAGAGTCAGTAGTAGGCAGAATGGAAATTAGCGGTTCTCGTCAATTGATTCGGATTATTATAACTAAAACAGTTTTTAAAGGAACATGTCGTAGAAGGTTTTTGTCGAAATTTTTCCTTAAGTATAAATTTTAGTTAAATCATACAACATTCTTGCATGCCATAAACTATACTAAAGCTGTAAAGATATAGAAACATGTATAATCACTTAAGCGTTTTATTGTATCTAAACATAAATGAATTTTACGGATGAAATAAATGATGATGATTATGATAAAGGAACATGCGTTGGAGCTTGAAAGTCAATAAACTCAAGAAACTATTTTATTATTTCAACATTATAGAATTATTTGAAATCCTTCATTTCTTATATGACCCCTTTTGGAGCATAGTACAATATTAGCACTAGCAGAGAACTGCGACACAGGGACTAGAGGATTTAGATTTTCCCTGTCAATACTTAAATTAGATCGTTTTTTGATAGTATCAATATAATACCTCATGCTAATAATGTTCATTTAGTTGGATGTTTATAGTCTAAAATTAAAACTATAACCCTATATATTAAAATATTTAATTTAAACAGTATAAAAACATACTTCTTTAAGAAAGTGTATATTTATTACCATCTCCGCTTGCACTCTAACCCCATGACTTGAAGTTTATAGCTCAGTAATTAAAATCAAATATGGTATACCGCAAGGCTCACTATTGGCCCTTTATTATTTTCTCACTTCATTAATGATCTGCCAGAATGCAAAACATGAAACACTAAAATTAAAATTGAATTGAAAAACATTAACATATTTACAAACTTCAACATTCATGACATAAATCCAGCGCAAAATCAGGGACTGGGAGGAAAAAATGGGATACTAAATCTTACTCTTTTCCATTGTTGAAACTGACAGCCATAAAATCTAGTTATACTTCTTAAAGATTTGTTCTAATATCGAATATATACGAGTATACATGACAACCAAAACTCTACACCTAACAACTATCTGATATCATTTAATCCACTTCCTGTACGATTGCTTCTTTAATTAAATCGCGTATTTACCAGAAGCAGTAGCTCAAATCGCCAAATCAAGGGGTTCATTCCATCAAACTCCATAATAAAGAGCATATCGAAATCGTACTCGTCAACTTTCAAAAATTCGACTTGGAAACTTAATATCCAATGTTGCAATATATGAGCTTCTCGTGAAGGATAGAACCATGATAATGAACTAACAGAGCCATAGAACGTAGAACAGCTTCATTGCATCATAGGGATATGGCCGACATATGTCGGTATCATACAGAGCTAGTCGATTGCAGTATAGGTACTTTTATGCACCAAGAGGAGGCTTTCATATAGCTGGTATATTGCAACTACTTCTTTCCCGTGTAGGATCCGAACTATATCTCTTCGGGGCTTTGGTCCATCGATGAGTTAATTTCATTCCTGTCAAATCCATAAATTGATCCCAAAGGATTTAGTAGTAGTTGTTGGCAATATGGGTGCTCTCGCCGTACTGAGTGGATTTGGTCTATTGAGTTTCAATTACAGTCATGAAAGCAATCTTTTATTCGGCAGATTATAATCTAGCTTTCTTCCTTTCTATCTACTAGAAGTGATGCTTTGGTTATTCAAAAATAAGAAAAATATTTTTTATGGTTAATCTTTTTTTGGGATAAGTCTAGATGAAATTTGTAGAGTTTGAATTCAATTCAAAATTTTAAAGTAATGCTTTAGGTGGAATTATAGTGAAGCCGATGCGTGCAACTCGAGTCGTGGGAGCCATATCGCGCGCGACACCATAGTTATATTATACGCATTGAATCACTTGCAACAACTGTCAAATAATAATCACCTACACTCAATTCTGTTTTACACGATAGATACGTTCCAAAGAAAACCGTGTAAAAAAAAGACATGCTACTCATAGTAAAATAGAAGATGTGTTCCACAATTTGAAAAAAACCGCGTAAGATGAAAAAATAACTAACTACATGGTGTTTAAAAAGCCGTGCAAAAATATAATGTAAACTAATATTGTGTTATTTGTTCGTTTATCCGTCTATCTTCCGGAATGCGCGAAAACACAAAAAAGCACACTCTAGCCAAATTTTATCTTCGTTCGTTGAAGCAAATTTGGTAGCCTTTAGGCAGTCATATTTGGAGAAGGGTCCCGGACCTCACTAATACTATGTTCAGACTACGAGATTAATGCGTTTAAATCGAGTTAAACGCGTTGAAAACACTTTCCGAACGCGTTTACGAAAACACGTATGTAGCTACAACGCGTTTAACCGAAAACATGTACTGCGACCCTCGCAGAAATCGAAGTAAACTTTGGAAGAAACTATTTAATGGTGTAGAAACTCAATTGTGTGCTTGTGGAACGACAGCATTAGCTAATAAATTCACTATCCATTACTGCTATACAAACATTTTACTTTCAAATGATTTAGAAAGAATAAATTTCGTAATGAAACACAGCTGAATATTTATTTGTCAAAACAAATCACGTCAAGCTTCATTTTGCCCACTTAAACGCGTTTAAAACGTATAGTATGTACAGGGTATAAGCATTACAATTTATAAACTAGAGAAAACATTTTTTTTTTTGAGAAGCAGTCTATGAAAAATATAGAAAACGGATTAGGGAATAAAATCAAAACCTTTGTAGATTTTTAATTACATGTAAATTGATAAACAAAAATAGTACCAAAACACTAACTAATGACTTATCCCCGAATACGTTGAAAAATATAAGTTTTTCATCGAAATTAGGAGAGGAGCATTTCATAAATCCCTGGAATCCCCAACAAAAGGAATCCTTCAGGATCAGAGACTTTCTTTCTTGTTGGAGGTGATCCAACAACAAAACCAAATCCTGGATATGTGCTTATTTTCATTTCACTACTTTCCTTGAGAATTAGTTTCACCATGATGTTTTATTTGATGGAAAGTAGTCCACACCAATTATTGCAATCTTTAATGTGCTCTTCTTCAGGATATTACAATGAATATACCATACAAGCATATATTAGCTACTCACATTTCAACACTTTGAATCCAACGACTCCAATCCCTGAACGGCTACAAACTTATTTACCTAGAAATTACTGCAGTAATAGCGAGACTCCTGATTTGCTGTTGCTAAACTGCAAAGCGAAGGTGAATGCACAAGTTTCAATCCGGGGATTTCTCATTGTCACCACTATGTATTCAGTTCAGTATTCATCAACGTAGATTGTAGATTATCGTCAATAGTCCTCGTCATCACGAAGGACCAAGAATAACTGTTGCAGGTTCCCGCATCAATCAGACTAGCTATTCACTTGCTGCAACCACAAAGCCATGCATCTCCACTCACAGAAGGTGAACCTGCCGTTCGAAATGGGGTACAGAATCAAATTCAATCAGACTCCCTTGGTCCCTTGCGACTTTATTTTCACTTGACATACGAGAAGCATGCATAACCTCAATTTTTTGCTCGAATTGAAAATTCATATTTCACAAAGACAACCCGATATTTCAAACCATGTCTGCTTTCGTGAGACGTAACATCAATATTGCAGTCGGTTTGGTCCGTTGTAGTAAGTTCATTGGACGCGAGTAGCAAGTTTTTATGTGCGCTCCAAGGACACCAGCTACCGCTCCGACAATAAAACTTTAATCAGTGAACAATACAAAACAAAAATTGAGGTTAGGTTGCCGCAAGGGTTGGAAAAGGAGCGAATTTTCCGAGCAACGACCGACCGATTACAGCACGTTGGACGACCACAAATCAAATTAAAACAAAATGGACGCTCTCCTGAAGGAAAAGACACTGCACCCACTCAATTGACCGGCGTGTTTAGAACGTTTTACTCTTATCTTTCGGAAAAGTTATTAAAGTGTCTTTTGTTGGCGACCGATCTTTCACAAGTTCCGTACAAGTCTGATTTCGTTGGATGGGAAACTGTCTTCGGTTCTCCATCTTATAACAGATGATGGTATCGATTTTCCGCAATTGTGGGGTGAACGTTCGTCTCTTTCGAAACTGTTGTTTTCGATTGAGATTTGTGCCCAAGGCAGGATATTTTCGTATTACTTTCTTGAAACTATGTCAGGGGATCTTTGAGGAAATGAAGTAGAGTTATTAGGCCTTGCATGAACAGCGGCCGAAATGATGCTTGGACTTAGTGATGTATTTTCTAATTTTCAGCGTAAGAAAAGGATGTCATCGGTTTCGAAATAAATATTTAGAGCACTGTCAGGTCAGCAGGACTTCTGGAGACATTCGATATAATGTAGACGCGGGTTCAGGTTTTCCCAACCATACTATGAAAATTGTTCAATGTTTGCGCTTATTGTATCCTTGATGGAGGCAAGTATCAATTAATGAAATAGTTTATCAGAGTTCGAACGGTTTGAAAATTTTCGATTTCGATACGAACTTTCCATAATAGACGTGACCGATTTACTGCCGGTTTTGACTCAAATTTCTATATTCGTAGGTAAAGAAAACTCCTGGTATAAGCCAGAGGTGATGTTTTATGAAATGCTGTAGTCAGCTTTACTTTTATGAATAACAAACTTTTAACGTACATACATATACATTCCCTAAACAAATCTACATACGGCATACACCTTAATCAAGGCACTATCGATGATTTCGCCATTAAAGAGGAATACATATTGATCTCAATTAGTGGAATTAATTGAAGAACATTCTAGCTTTGATGAAATCCCTTTATATTGAACTCATAATACGGAATACCTGTCAAAGTATACGTACTTAACCCCGTATGTACATTTCAATAAGATTTCTCTTGCGAACTTAATGAAATGGATGCTTAATTAAGATACCTCACGTTGTGCGAGCAATGTATCAAAGAAACAAGTTCCGGATGAGGTGAAATTATGGAGAAAAATATTTTCGAATCTATGAATTTATATAAATCCGTTTTAGTGTGAAAATCTATTTACATTATTCCTGTATACTTGAACACTTGAATTTTATTTCGGAAAGGAATTGGTATTGCCTGAAGGTAATTAAGGTGATGAAAGGAAAAGGAAAGAGTGTAAGAACTTAGCAGAGAATAGCACCTTTTATGAAGGTGTTACAAAAGATATAATATCGAATGTGTAGATCTTATTTTCTACAACTTCCCGAACTTCGGACTGGCGAGTGTTTAACAAAATTTTCATGCGCAATTGTATGAAACTTTTTGAGTGCTTCACAAGATTAAAGAGTTTGAACCTTGTGCATTACAGACACAATTCGGAAAATATTATTTTGAATTTGAAATAAACAAGATATAAACGATTTAAACTGATCCTGAAGGAGCTTCAACTGCGATTGACAATTTCGTGCTTTTGACATCGAATCAGTTAATAACCGGTTCAGCGGTACAATATAATGGAAAAGTGAACACAATTATATATGTGTTAAGTGCAATACAAGGCTAATAACATAATTCAATATTAATAACAACGAATTGATGTAAATTATTTAAGGTCATCCCTGTTGTGCTAAAAATATTTTAATTATCTGCGCATCAATTCGGCGATTTCAAGCATTTAATATGGTAAAGTTAAATGTTTTATGAGTATGTCATCCATTATTCCATATCTCAGACTTTAATATGTTTTTCCGGAACTTAATGTCCGATGTTATAATTAGTTTTATCAGCAAGTGTCCATTCCACCAGCACTCCCATTAATAAAACGAAAAATCTATTAAAAAATGTACACAAACCATTATTATAAAAAACGCTTTACGATGACTCGTTAAAAATTTATTGGACTTTATTTTGGATAATTACGAAATCTTATGACCAGATGCAAATGAAATGAAATGAAATCATTTGTGATATAATGCCATAACGAATTTCAATTATTAATAATTATTATTATTTGACGTTATCATCGAGATGTTGGAGCTAACATAGACTTGCAAACTAATAAAATATATTAAATTTGAATAGTGAACTTTTTCACTCTAAATTGCAAGGACTGGTCAGGGTCAAACAGTGCTAGTTGGCTATCCCTGCAGTTCAATAGCGCGTTTCATCCGTCAGATTTAAGCTGGAATTACAGTGAAGGCAATGCGCGCGATCCATAATCGCGTCGCGCGATCCATAATCGCGTCGCGCGTGCCATATCGTGACACTTGTTGTAGCAATCGCGTCACGCGCGCGAAACTCGTTCACGTGATATAAAAATGGTGGTAACGATTTTTGCTAGGAGCAATAAAACGAAAAAAGTGAAAACTTTGTATATCATTAACATTATCGAAATGCATTTTATTTTTGGTTATATTAAACTGAAACCACAGTGCTTTCTTTGTTGGTTATCCGGAGTGTGGCGCGAGTTAACCCCATATGGTGTAAGAAGTGTAAGCGACAACAATTTTTATACGCGGCGCAAAAGCAACTCGGCATTAAGTTCGTGAAAAGACTGGAGTCGGAAGTGCAAGGGTTAAATCATTGCGCGGAAAGAAATTAATTAATCGGAATAATAAGTTAGTGCATAATACCAAATGATGGTAAAACATCTTAAAGTGGGATGCTAATACCGTATATCATAGAGGGCGTACAAATCTGTTAAATATAAAAAATTTAAATTTGATAGCATTTAAAGAGAATGTGTACTAGACACAGACAGGCTGCACAATGGCACCATTGCAGGTCAACTGGTCAACGTACGGTGCAGTTATCGAAAATATTATTATTATTATTTTTGTATTTTTAACATCATCAGCTTTATTGTCACAAGCGAATTTCTTGAACAGTAAACAATTTATGTTCAGAAGTGTTGGAATAAAAGAGTTTTCAACACTATGTATAAAGAAAACAGATGAAAAATATTAAAAAATGTCTCTTTCTTCTAACGATGACCTCAACTGAAACACTGCTATCGACTAGAGTAAAACACCTCCTACTAAATACTGTAACAGCACACTCAAGGCCATAGCTTTTCCTTATAATACATCAAACATAAATCACGAACGAAGATAGTCCTATTTATTGCCGAACTAAAAGAACTACCGCATCGGTACGATGTCAAAGCAAAGTAAAGAGGGTTAACCTGTCACCTTACCATCAGCCATACATCATTGTTGTTACGCATATATGTACATATATACACTGACGGGAAATTGGGGCAAAACCATAAGGAAACTAGGGAATGATTTTCGGTTGACAACTCTCTCCCATTTTACCGGAGGTTGTACTATGGTCAGCAGATTGTTAGGGCGTGTATGTGACTTAGGGGTATTATTTCGTTTTTGGTGCAAAACGGTAGGCTGAATTGTGAAGCGAGGCTCATCAACTGTGTGAACACGTTTAGTAGTCGACAGGTATCCCTAGTGTCGAAAAGTAAAGTGTCCTTTCACGAATTTGATTTCGATCTGATGATACGGTGCGTTTTGCTGAATCAGGAGAATGGTATCACTATTGGGCGCAAGCTCTATATTCGTACCTACATAATATCGGGTAATTAACTCACTTGAATAACTCGCGCTGCAACTGTTTTATTTTATTTTTTATTTGTTTGCCAGTGCTCGAATAATATCTCTCTTCACTGAAGGCTGAAATACATCTGTTTTAATTGGAATCGAACATACAACAATATATATCATTTCGAATTAATATTGTTTTAAATTTTTGCAAACTTTTGTGTAACATTATAATTACACATATGTAGGTGTACCTGCGATAAATTATTGCTCAGATCGATGTGTTTTCTTGTGATATATAAATATTAAGAGCCAATAGCCGCGATATTTTAATCAGTAGGTATACGTGTATTATATATTTTTTCAAAATAAACTTATCGTCATGTGATCTAAAGCTGAATAAATTATTTCATTAATAATATCAGATACAAACAGAACAGAAATTATTCCACTAACAGGCATTGCCGTCATCATCATTTACGATTGTTACCGTATTAATTTAAATTTATAATTTTTTCTCTTAGTTTTACTTGAAATATTATTCAAATTGCAATAATATAGAATTATCTGTATAGTGTATAGTGTATAAATTTAATTAAATTTTATTCAGAATGGTTAATTTGTTGCAATAAAATAATATAATTATGGGATCGATTTTGAAAAAAACCCAATTTATTTGTTCAATATCTAATCATGACCATAGAAGGGGCGAATATTTTTCTGTAAGCAGACTTATTTCCGGATGAACATCGACCGACTCAACGCCAGAAGAAATGAGAATATTTTAAATGTAGTCAGATTTTTAGCACATCAATATAATTTATAATAGCGGAAGATTATTTTAAGATTTTCGCATTTTGGTGAATAATGCTAACAAATATTTCAAACGAAGAACAGATTCTTATAATGTATACTATCTCTCGAGTACTTAGCCTTCGAATTTCTTAAAATCGATTTTGTAGCAGGTCTAAACAAGTGCACTGCGGTCAATTTTGACTTTATCTGCCACCAATAATATATTTCCACAAACTTCTGATCACATTCTTTGTGAATGTAGTTAAATGCAGTATATAAATTGGGTGGAGTTACTCCATCTAGCGATGACTCAAAAATCATTTCCTTTCTTAGGACGGTAAATATAGCCTGACAAATAAACACCATTAAGGTTATAAAGCAAAGCTCAAACATTAAAAAGTAGGCAATTAAAAAAATTTAAATATACCATAAGTTCGAAAATTTACCAATAACAAATTCTTGTGTTTTTTGAAATTTTAAATTGAATGAGCAATACAACCCGTAGTGTCACATGCTGTACGCCGCAAGCCAACCGTGACTACAGAATTTTTTTTTTATTAAAAGAACTTCACCAAAAACATGCAGATGCAAATTTTCAGAGTATATATCAATCATTTCATTTCAGTAATGGAATGATAAAGCAAGCTGCAGGCCCTGGCCCGATTTGGGCTGTCGCGCCATTGATGATGATGATGAATGATAAAGCAAACTGGAAAAAGTCATAATGACGTCAATTTCTCCTGCCAATCCCCTTGAAAATAGCTTCAAATCCAATTAGCAAACAATGTTATCCTGTCTTCATTTCATTGGCTTTAAATATTATCTCAGTTATTATCATAATATCAGTACTGCGCCACAACAAATCTATAAATTACCCCCAACTCTTTTCGAACAAAACTCTTCTCGTTTATACTATTTACGATAATAAATTTGAATAAATTAATCATTACATTAATTAACATAACTCCTATAAACCAAAGACATGTCTATAAATTCAATTAACAGTCTTCGCTCGGAAATCTTCTTATACAATTTAATTTGAGACGATAAATAAACGGTCTGTGCTGACAGTTTGAGCAAGTAAACTCGTATTAAAACGTAGCGATAACTAACAGACATTTTGTTATTTTCGATTTAATTTTCATCCGTTTCCCGAGAAATAACGTTAATTTTACTAAGAATTTCCGTTGTATCTCGTGATGCTTAGGTAAATATAATTCATTAAGTTGTTTCTTCAATGAACAATTAGCTGCGATAATATCGCGAAAAAAATACATTTTACATAGCACAGATATTTTACCTGGATTACAATTTGTTTACGTAGGTAACAACTTTTGTCTGACTATTTCATTAATAGCGTTTATCGTGACATCTAGTCATATGTACATATCTGTACCTGTCGGAATCAATTAAACTTTAAGCCCATGCGCTCGCTATATCACGCGCGAAAACAACTAGTTTCCAATTGAACGCCAGTAGCAATTAAATCTAATGCGGATTACAGACCATCAGCGAACAAGAAGCAAAATAGCAGTTCTGTGGATAATGCAATGATATCCTTGCTCCAATGCCTAGAACAAAAACCAACAAAATGCTTAATCCAGTCCATTAAACCTGTGGACTTGAATCGATCCCTTTTATGGATTTAAGGAAGTGCTAATTACTTGGTAGTTACAAGCCATAATTGTATCTCGCTATTGTGTCTGGAGCCAATTGAAAACAGTAGGAATTGAGAGTAACGTGATTAGTGGAAAGTTTAAAGATTTACTTCATCCTTTCAATTAAATTGCTTCGCTTATAAAGAGCTTAGGGCTTTATAATCCAATTGTAGAAATTGCCGCCCTATCTGGCTTGGAAGTCTGCCGTAGCTTCACAAAACTGCTTGGTTGCTCCTTCCATGAGCCACACCGATATTTTCGTGAAAGATCAAAAGTGCCTTCCCTAAGCAATTCTTTCTTCCGTATAAGGTAGATTGGGTTTTGGAATAATAAAATTGTTTGCCTTTTTTCGTTTATTTCATAAGGAACGTAGTTGCGATTCATTTCTGCATAAGTGCATATCCATCAGTAAATGCAAATATCACACAGTACCGAAATATGGCAGGATGAAAAGAGTTTAATCTGCATTTTTAGAAGGACGAGGTAGAGAAAGTTTTATGGAGACTGATCTTGAAACACGAAAGGTTTTAGTATTAAGTTGGAGGTTCTTTAGTTTTTTCATTCTATGAATTGACACAATGCGAATACTGAACGAATGAGGAAAACTAAAACTATTTCCTCGATAAACTTATTATGGAATAAAATCATTGAATAAAATGTAACTTGGAGACTTGGAGAAATTTTTGATATATTCTTTTTAAGGTTGATTAAGACATTGTAGTGATGCGTGTCTTGGCGACATCACTCGCCAAAATTATTAAGCAAATCAAAATCATTATTTGTAACTTAATGATTAATCACTGTTGTTTTGCGCGAACGCTGACTTCGTTGCTCTTATTAATTGGTAATCGAAGAAGGCGAATTTTTTAAAAATAAAAAAAGTTCAAAACTTAGTTATTAAAAAAAAATTTTTTTATCAATGATTAACGGACCAAAATAATTAATATTAAAGGAATAAATAAATAATATGAAATACTAAAACGATAATAAAATAGAATCTATTAACGGCTCACATACCCCTGCACGCGCTGAAAACCGAGTAAATTTGAAAAATTATTATAAAGGTTATATGGTGAAAAAAAAATTTAATTGTTGAGTTCACATATCTTATTAACTATTTAACTATAAAATTTTTCTTTTTTTTTAATATTAACATTGTTTTTTACGGGTATAAATAGACTCCTTATGAAAACCATGGCGCCTCCTGGTCGGCATCATAACTTCACCAAAAATAATTCAATTTGCAAAAATAAAAAAGAATCTTGTAAAATAATGTAGTAGTTATAGTCTGACGGAGGGAATTTTTTTTTTTTTCAAAAATAAAGAAGTTACAGTATTTCAAACTTCAGTAAACAGTTTTTTAAGCAAAATTTGTTTATAAAAAATTTCCAAGCAAGAAATTAAAAAAAACCCCCCGTCTGACTATAGAGAAAATAGTTATCAAAATTTAAAAAAAAAAGTTGAAAAATATTGAGAATTGACTGAGTTATCGTGCCGACCCTGTCTAAAAACATAGTTTCGAGAAAAATGCGTTTAAAGTTTTTGGTAGGTAGAACGTGAACTTACGGCTAGTCTCCCATTCCAGCTTCGTACTGTACACCTTCTTCCTCTTGTATCTTCGTGTTTTTCACAGATGGTTCTATAAATGCCTTTGTTTCCTATGAAACCCAGCTTTTGCGAAAAATAAATGCTAAACGCTGCTGTTGAAAGTGGAGCGGCAATTAGCCAGGAAGCCGCTCCAAACCGATGTCTGGTGACATGTATTGCTATAACTTTGTAATGGAGTGGAATTTTCTAAATTCTATTTTTTTTAATTCTTAAAAGTATAAAAAATAAAAATCTGTAAAAAAACATATCAATTTTTTAAAAATTTCAGGGGTATATGAGCCCTTAATCTTTTAAGATAATAACAATTAATAAATTAAATTATAAACAATTTTAATCAAACAGTTGTTATCAAAATTATATTTTTTAATAATCGTATATGATAAATAAATATTACGAACAACGGAAATTCATGCTTCTATTATATTTTCCAATCCATGGGATTTGAAAGTGGATTCTACCATTCTCAACTCATTTATTATTCAAACGAAAGTTATCATGAACATCATTTAATACTTTACAAATGAGAACATAATGATGAACCTCTTCAATATAACGTATCTACGTGAGATGAATCAAGAAGGCAGTATAAACTAACTAACTCTCGCAACTCTAATAATAATTTACTGCAGAAAATATTTATTGATATTGATGATTGAGAAAATATTTATTGATAAATTGAAAAGTTCATTTATCAACTCAAACTCATTGATTCAATGTATAAATTTATTAATTCAATGTACAAACCGATTCAACATTATTTGATTTTGATGAACCTTGCGTTGATTTAATGAACAGCTGCTTATCAACTTTCTTCCATTATACAAAAAACACATCCGTAAATTTAAAAAAAATCCCAGTTTGATGAAATGATTTTATCATAATTGGTACATTGATTTAACGAATGATTTCATTAAATAATGAAACCTATTCGTAAATTAGTAGTTAGTAGTTCTGAGTACGCCACTGGATAAAAGTGAGATATACATGGGTATCTCAAAAATGGCTTACATTAGAAACTTTAAACTTAGTAATACTATTTAAGTATTAAGAAAGTAATTAGTAGTTTAAAATAAACCTTTAAATGTCAATTAAACTTTAATTGTGCGAGGAACTATCGTATCTCTGAAGCAACTTATGCCAGAAAATTGAAGCTAGCGATACAGACCTATGTAGTTATACTATTAGAATATTTCAAACACTAATTCTATCAAGGTGGAGAGCTGCACTTTTTGAGTAAGGACCTAAAAGAAACTCGTGCAAATCTTTCTAATTTAATTTAATAACGGAAAATTTTCAATCAATCAATCTTCTCTGTCATCAACTTTTTCAACCATACATCCGCTTTGAAACGTGTAGCACACAATTATCTACATATCTATTTAGCTAAAAAGTTTTTATCATATTGGTATGATTTTAGGCACAAATTTAATGAAATCCCTTGCTATTGTCTCAACAAATTATCACGATCGGCTTAATAGTCGAATATATTTAAAAAATTTACATTTATTTCTGCGCACTTACCACACCTCAATTTAAAAATTTGAATTTAACATTTTCATTCACAGATGGAACTGAGCAACTAATAAAAGTAATTCCCCAGTTAAAGATTTCAATTAACATACAAACACGTTAATTTTCGCAGTTTTTCCCGATAATTTTCATTATGCAGCATTACAATGACAACAAATAAAACAAATATTATCTAAGACCATTCAGACAGAACAGACTTCATTATGTACCTATATTTGTTTTATTTTCTATCCGAACCATTGTTGTTAATGAATTGTATCGTTTGCTGACAAACAAGAAGCAAATGTTTAATTCAATGAAATTATTCTCCAGGAATGATGCATATTTGGTCGTATTGATATTTTTTTCCTGAGTCGCACAAGAACTCAAGAAATGCTCTTTAGAACTCGATTATGATTTGCACATGGATGGTCATAGTTAACAATAAATTTTCACTGTTAAAACCATCTAGAAAAATTCAACAATCGTTGCCCCATAAAACAAATTTACAAATAATAATTATGAATGGCAGTTTGTAAGAAAGGTGCTACTATTTTGCTTTATGTTTATTAATTCTTTTTGCAAGTGTACTTGAAATATACGTAGACACGTTTGAATGTCAGATAATCGATCAACTTTTAACAATAATTTTTTATTACCAAGTTTATGATATATTATTCAAAAATTCGAGTAAAATACAATCGGTATTTTTTTTATAGTAAAGCACATTTAAAGTTTTGATTTATGATTGGGTATTATTATAATGATTTTATTATTACTTATTAGTTTTTATCGAATTTGTTCAATACCTAGCATTATTTTTCCTGGATGACTAACTAGATAGTAGATTTGTACTAAATTACACAAAATATGAATTGAAACAATCTCTGAGTTGATTTTTTACTTATTTCCAATATTTATTGAGTTCCTGCTACCAAATTTTGGTGGTTTTACTTTAAACTTACCAACTATTTTGGTTATTTCATCAATAGCAGAAAATGTTCATCGGGTTTCATCAAACACTTTCTCTTGCATTCGGATTCTGAACTTAAATGCCATTTGACAGCATGGACTTAGCATTAGGTAACTTGTTCGTTCTAGCATTGTATCATAAGTACTAGGCTGGTATTTTACCTGTTGTTATCCTGTAATTACGACAGTAAATCACACTGCCACTGCACGAAATCATGAACATTGAGAAAAGCTTCTCTATCCCGATTCAATAAAGGACAATTACTTAAAACTTGTCAACTGGAAACCAGACCAAGTAATTGGTTCTGCAGATATGAATTATTATCCTGTTATTGAACATAGAGTACACATTCTAGTCCAAGTCCATATAACAAAGGGTCTCAATGTGAAAGGGTTACCCTAAAATTTATCCATGTAACAACATGAACCATTGAATTAAGTTCAAGTTTAAATTAAGTAGCCAGGTAATTTTGTACTGAAAATACAAAAGATTGTACACACAAAAGATATTCGTAGATACGTGTCTGTAGTTATCTACTTTATATTAACAAATTTTATAGTCTGGATATGGATGATGTGATTCTGTGGTAGACTTTATACTTTATATTATATTTACTCATAATATTTATTTTACTCAATGATGAATCGATTTGAATGCGGGTAATAGAACGGAGGTACTATAGATCTAACCCCTGGTTGTATCTAAGGCTCAGTGGAAAAAATGTTTCAAACTGAATTTAGGTTATATAGCTATTCTTGGGAAAATTTCTAAAAACATTCTTTAGAAGTAATGGAAACATCTAGGCACAACATTCTTATCCAATCGATGATAGTTTCACAATACCACACGAAAGAGAAGAGTATATTGGCAACAGCGAGTACTAGGACCTGATAACGTGAAATACATTTTTTTTAAATCACAAACAATAAATTAACACATTAAATTTGATCTATTTTCGCGTTTAAAGTCTGATATGAACTACTTTGTACTGGCTATATTCGAGTCAATACACGAATTTCTTTCGAAAAAAAAATACATGGAAATGTTGAAATGTGTTAATAGAACATCCAAATATATTACGTGATCTGCACTTCAACATTGTGACAAAAATATATAGACTTTAAGCTGTTCTGGCTAATTACGTACCAATAACATAGCCTCTTAGCAGCTCAAATAAACCTGTGTCATATTTATTTTGAAATGAAATAAATTAAAAAAAAATCAATTTGTTATTATTAGTTACAAAATTGAAGGATGAAATCCAAAGTCTGTCAAATATACGTCATTTCATGAGAAATAAATCATTGGGTATACTCATAAATTAATCCAAAAAGATTTAAGCAAATAGTCATAAACTCCTAAATAGCGAATAGTTATAAGCTCCTTAATATGAACATTTAGAGTTTAGATAAGAAACTATCTGCAATATTCATTCTAGTTTAAATGACGAAAAATTAAATTTGTTATAATTCATTATGGTCGATTGTTTCAGTTATTCATAAAGTGCAAATTAGTATACATAAGTCAATTACCTTATTGTAAACTCAGTTTTATCTCCAAGAATATATTCCAATAACCTGAAAGTATAGAAAATATAAAGATAATGATTCATTTGTTTGCCATTTTATTATAACTATTCTTACGAACTAGTGTTAAGACTTTTCTCTTTTCATCTACATGTAAGGGATATGTGAATCTTATCGCTTGCAGAAATTCAGAAGCTGTAAGTACTCAAAATCTAAGGAAAAGTTAGAATAATAAAAAGCGTACAGAACAATAATAAGGTTGTGCCAAGACTATTAGCAGATTTTTTCACTAATATACTGACGAAGTTTTTGGAGTATTCCGGGTGGAGAAAACCAGTTACACGCACCTTCCCGCAAGTGAGTGAAGTAAATCTTTGTAAACACTATAAAGGAAAATAACATAAAATAAAAAAGGTAACAATACATTAAGAACGTAATCTCCTTAATTCAAACCATATGACAATTAATGCCTTGTTATCATAAAATTGTTAGTCCTATTTCTTTATACTGGAAACGTTCAAGGTTGCTTTTGTATTTGTGATTTGGAAAAAAAAAATTAAAAATATCATTTTTATCATCAGAGAGCAGAAAGCGCATTTTCTGACCGTAATCCACCAAATTAACAGACCACCACGCAAATACCTGAATTCTATAGCAACATGCCCCATATAAAATTCTACGTAATAATAATTTTGCTATTTATTACCATCACCACAAGTTCAGTTTTAACTATTATGCAATATTTTCATAACACCTCAATGCGCTGCTCTAACCTTCAATCTGTGATCAAATATAAAATATATTGCGGTGTCTAATTTCATATCCCGAAATAGAACACTTTTAAGAACAAATCATTTCAAGCAGATAGTAGTAGCAAAATTTCTTTCAAGGTTTATTTATTTAGAAATGTTATTTTATATCAGTCTGCGTATATGACAGCATAATCACGAAATTTTACGATGGATTTTACCCAGTGATCTACATAAGATGTATGTGATATGAGTTTTGGGAGAAAAAGTGTACAGAGAGCAATAACCCACTTATCACTTAGCTTTTTTACCTGACAGACATTGCAGAAGTCGTTGTTTTTACTGTTTGTTAAAATCGGAAGAGATCTAAGCAAAGTCAAGTCGAGATAAGTGGTCCAGCTTCTGTGAGTAAATAAAAGCAATCCCCTAACAATATAAGCGCTACTTTATTATTTTTAAGGTCGAAGTTAAGTAGGAGGCCTAACCCGCGTAGCGACAGAATCTTAATAAATCAGTAATGAGATATTGTTTGTTTTTGTACTATTATGTGGTTCACAACAAATACCTTATTACATTTATTAACACTTTCCAGTGTTGGCAAAAATAATTTCACGAGTTCATCGCTGGACATTTCCATTGCAAGGGCATTATCTCGTATATCTAGGTATATATTTTCCTCCCCCTCCCCCTCCCCCTACACCCTTGCCTTCATATCGTTTATTTTTATTATTCTCACCTTCATATATACATCATATATATAATATAATAAAAAAAAATTAAATTTTCTAATGTTTGTCGTGTACGAAATAGTCTTGATCCAACTTTCGAGTCATATTATATAAATTACACATGGGATATTAGTGTCCGTAGCTACGAACATGCGAGTATTATGAGTTAATACAATTGAACTCCATTTAAATAGGTAAGCTATTACTGTTGGAGTTTCGAATTTGCCATATCCTATCTGTTACCAAATTTGCATTGAAATCGGCTCTGAGTGCGGTTCAACTTCAAAATTTAATGAGCTAATTAAAAAAAATCCCCCCTTGGAGAAAGTATTTGACCGCACAAAATCATTTAAATAAAATCATAGGTAAGTATGTAAGAAGTGGTCAGGTGAAATTTAAGATTGTACTCACTATTGCATTGGAATTTCACCGTTCCCGTTCTTGCATTAACTATGATCACTATAAGGGCGCCCCACAATCATCAACCATTGGGCGCCCAATGTGTCTTCCACTTCCAATGTTATTTTTGTTTACGTTTTCTTAAAATAGATTCTTCATGCAAACCAATCGTGAGATGAACCGGTTCGGCAAGTTCATAAACGGCCTGTAATGTAACGAGTTTCACAGCGTGGCACTTTACAGATTCCCAGCAACATAAAATACATGCTGCCGCAAAGACTGCACACTGCATTTCGACTTGAACTTGGCCGCCACACTCCACACAACATGATAACGCTTTTATGCATTACACATAAGTGTAGCTATAAAATTGTATCTTTAGTCGAAACGACCTTCAGAGAGAGCGCCTATTTTTAGTATCGTTTACTTGACTGACTCTAGTAAAATATAAAATTGTGGGAAATGTTTGAATATTAATGCACAGTTTGACGGTGCTTCTTTCTAACGTGTTGTAATTTTAGTTGGGCATAATTTAATTAGCCTGTCCATTGAAACTATATTTCAATTGAGTTATTCTGAAAATATCATAAATATGTTGTGATCATCAATTAGCTTAATGAAATTGTGGAAAAGAACTGTTTAATTCAATTTTGTGTTTGCCGTTTTCTGGAACTAAAGTGACGTGAGATTGAATTCAACAGTTTTTTTAGTACAGAAAAATAAGAAAATTGTCCATAATCAAGCGAAAAGTTTGAAGATAATGAAAATAATTATAATAATAGCTAAATTATTATGTTACTGTAACCTGTTAAAGGAACTTACTTAGTCACGACGTTTGTATGAAAGCCTTGTCCGTCTTTCTGTTTGTAGTATACAAATCATGTCTTAAATATATTTTGATTATTCTATGTTTATTAATAATCTTCGCGTCACTTCTAATTGGAGATTAAAGAATTCGACGGCTTCGACCAATTAACAGCATGAAGATCAAAATGAAGGAATCAATAGCAAAGATGGCAGCATTTTTGTTCCTTACTTTTATTAGACTTTATCCGACGGTGGCCTCAAATATTCAACAACAAATGTTGATAAAAAGAAAGTAAGGAAAATTCGGTGGGATTCGAGTCCTCGCTCGCGTTAGCCTATCGAGGCAACGAATAATTATTAAAAGATTTAATTACTTACAAAAATTTTCATTTTTAAATTATAACCTGAAGAAACAAAAATCAAATCTTTCAGATGTTTAAAAATTATTAAATTAACATATAAAATAAAAGGAAAGATGAAAAAACTTGAAATACATAATAAAAAAAATCTGTAAAATTAACAATAACAATAATAAAAACAATTTTGGACATTAAAACTCCACTCACAAACATAATAAATTTCAATAATTGGTTCAATAACATTTCGAAAATTTTAAATCTTCTAAAGAGATCTATTAATTGTCTACTCGATTTTCTAAAAAAAAATGTGTATTTAATTATCTAAAATTTTATCAGCTAAATAAAAATACAGTTGTTTGAAATTAATACTGATTTTAAAAAGGATTCAGATTTTTTACACACTGTTTTTTAAAATAGTTGCGTTCGAATAGATATTCTTGTATCTATCTTTATAGTAGGATAAAAAAATTAATTTAATAATTGTATTTAAATATGTACTTCCCCGTTTAATATTACATATTCATTATTCTCTATGGAAAATGAAATACTAACATCAATGCACTCACTATGCATATATTAATTTTCCGTTTTTCCCATAACACCTGGTAATCTATTGACAAGCAAACAATATAAACTACTGAAAGTATTAAAATAAACGTTTTTAATTAAAACTATACGATATGAACCACATAAATATTTCAAATTATATAATGATAATTACAGTTTAGTACACAGTACATTACATAATTAGAACGATACTCTCCAATTAAAGTCTAATTGGCAATTAGAAAATTGCCAATTTAGGTGGCCGTGTGTGGCTTGGGTGTTATATTAGGTATTTATGTAAATATATTTTGTTTTGTTCGTGTCTCTGCTATAAAAAAATATATTCCAAAAAAGTAGTCAATATGGAGGAGAACCTGATGCTCTTTAGCGAGAGGGAGCGTAATCTTAAAAATATAGCAAGGCACTCAAAGTTGATTGCAAATTTAACTGCATTAACATGTCAGTATAAATATTAATGTTATTTTGAGAAGTAGCTATGAATTTTGTTTTTGCGAAGACGCCCTAACCAGAAATCTCCTATCCTGCAAAGCCATACGTAACCTTTCTAGCATTTCTATTCTCGCGAAACCGGTCCGAAACTTCCCGGCACTTTAGTTTCTACAAATAAAAATACTTCATAAGTCCAGGAATTTACAGTCATTGGAACCTAACCCAAGCAGCAAATCAGTACAATAAATTATATCGCTGGATACCCTTTGCAGTTCGCCTTGTCGGTTGTAAAAAACTGCAGGGTTGATAGCGTTTACCCATATTTCATATGTATTTACAGCGTGGCGGATTATGTGAATTTATGGCTTTCCAATTGCTTTCCGAACCCCGAGCACCTTGCACAGAGCAACTATACTATTCAGGGCGATACAGGTGCCAAAGTAGTAGCCGTACAGGAGAATCTATTCTATTTATACATTTAGTGCGTCGGTTGCATTGCCATATCGCGTGTAACAGTAGTAAAATCAAGATAGTAATTCATAGGTGCAGCGTAGGCTGTTGCGTCTACATTGGCGGATCTTGCAAGAATCCACAGATATGAGCCTGATGCAAGCTTGATCGCACCGATTAAGTGGATAAGACCGGTAGGCTGCACCTGATTTACACTAATGCGTGCACGTGCTGTACATGAATAAATAATATCCATAAGTACCACAAATACTCAATGCATGTGTTATTGCATTTCTATAACGGCTTGTCGGCTCTACGCGGGACTGGAAATATATAGATGAAAACTTTCCCGGTGTATTTGCACGCGATTGCCATTTATATTTACCGTAGCGGACTTGAAATGCGAATCTTCGATTGTCTCAGATTAAGTTTTCGAACAGGTTGTCACGCTATACCTTATTCACCATCTTGAAGATACTATCATCACCTTTGGTCTGGTTCATCTATTTATAGCCTGTTTTTCTGTGTAGCACATACATACGTCCGCTACATCATGCTTGCATTTAGTCCACACTATTCGTTAATGCATACCACAAAGTATTACTTGCATTAAATTCTGTATTAAAATCGATGGCTGGAAGCACTGTATAATATTTGTACAGACCGCTTTTGGTGTCTCTATAATTAATCTTATACAAGGGCGCCCATAGAATGGGGCAAGAGGGGGCACTTGCCCCCACTTGAATTCTACCTTCCATTATTTTAAAAAGCATTTCATCACTTGAATAATTTTTTAATAATAAATAATTAATATAGTGTAATTAAGACCTTTTAATTGTTCTACTACAATAATTTGTTAAACTACTAACATATAGTTACTAAATCAACACCGTTTACTGTTTTCAATGAAAATTAAAAGCAAAACATCATTTTATTTAGATTTAAAGAAATTTCACTGGTTAAAAATTAAGGTTTTCTTACTTACTGCAAAAAATTTGGATTGTATTCAAATTCAAGTAGACAAATAAAATTAAGATTAATAAGGTAAGGACATTATTTTATTTTATTGGAAGACGTAATTGAATTTCACACTCACTATTTTTTCTTGAAAAATACAGGAAACCACAAAGGTCTTAATGGTTTCCTGAGATAAAGTACCCATTTGCTCATATAGTTTTTTTATACATCCTTTCGACTTTGTGCTGGGAAAGAGAGTGTTTTCAAATTTGCAAAAATTAAAGGTATGTTGATTAAAGTAGCAAGATCAGAAGGATATTAGTCACATTAGTACGTAATGTTTTGTTAAACCATGGTTATCACTTTGTAGTTGCACCTTATTAAAAAAAAGAATTGCTCAATTATGAAATGGTTAAAATTAAAGGTAAATAACTACGAAAGTTTTTGAGCTAATGCGATAAATTTACTCTACTAACCCCGCTTTTTCTTAGAATTTACTATAGCCTGACCATGATTACAACTGATTCCAAGTGTTCAAGTTGACTCACCAAAAAGCACTAAATTTTTTTAAAGATTTTTGTATGGCAGCCTAAAACAGTATCTTCATTTCACTCTGCTTTCCAGTTTTGATGCTTTCAAAATAAGTGAAACTACAAAACCCCACTCCTCGGAAATGTAATCACAAAAAAAGCTTTTATCCCCAATATGTTCTGTTCCGTAGTTATCGCTCCTTTGGGAAAAAATAGGAACCATTTGTATTAAGAACTTTTGAGTGGTAGCTAATTGAAAGAGTACCGCAATATTGTCAGTTCCTGCAATAATTAATTAAAAAAAGTTATATCGTACAACATTTTTAAATTCCAGACCATAACTGTCATCACTAGTTTTAAGGAAGTTTGTATGCGATGTACCTGATGAAGTTCTTTGTCTTTTTTTTTTTTTTATTTATTTATTTAGAGTAAACGGACAACATCCTTTTCGTACAAAATAGTATAACAATATTAGCGGAATGATAAAAATGTAAAAAAAGAAAAATATAATAGTATGATAAAATTTAAAGAAAATTAGATTAAAATACGGGAAAAAAAAAGCATTTACACATAGAAAATTCGTTTAATGTCAGTAATTGAAGTATTAAACAAGTCCGCTTCACTTGTGTAAGTATTGCCAGCTCGCATTAGTCTTGAAACAGGGCTATATTTACCATAATCTGTCGAGTGGTAATCGACGGAAAAGCTGTCGATGGACCGAGATGAGTAACCAGGTACCCTGAAGTTGATGAGACCAAGAAGACTAGGACAATCCAACTCATTATTAATGACCTTAAACAATGTGACAAGCTCTGCTAGTTCGCGGCGTTTAGATAAGGTGGCAAGGTGCAAATCCGACGACAACGAATCATAGTTCATTTCATTGATGGGAATATTTAATTTGAAGGTTATCAGACGAAGAAACTTATGTTGGATCGTTTCGATTCTATTCACATGAACATTAAAGTGAGGGCTCCATATTGGAGAAAGGTACTCCAGGTGAGGTCGCACTAACGCACAATAAAGGTATCTTTGACAATTTGGAGGACCTGAGGTCAATAGGGCATGATAAGCTTGTCAAGTTCGTTAGGGATCTGGGTTGTTTAGGGGATGTTTAGTGACATACGAGGTTCTGAAGGGATAGCTATGGGCCCTTTTGGTGCCTAGTGTGCGCGGTGGCTCAGCGCTTCGCTCCTTCTTAAAACTAAAACTAACTACCTGATGAAGTTCGGCGATTTTACTTACTAATGAATTGTAAGTAAAATTTCAACTTATTTGTATTTTTCCCTATCGCCTGGTGCGCTGATATTATTTTGGTGTGGCAGAAAAGGTTAAATGATTCTCAACTGAGTGAAATCCACCTTCATTTTTTCGTCACAAGATGTAGCTTCCGAAATTACAAACTTCCTTTATAAGCCATAGTTCTGCCCTTCCCTACAAAACGTTGTATGCCGCCCATGATCTTACATAGTTTCCAATAAAAAGTTAAAACATACCTTATCAGTAAAATCATCTTTCATCTTGTACTTATGGTACATAGGGTAGTAACATTGCTTTGGGGCTATTATTGTTTCAACCATCATTTTTTGTACTTAGAGCATAGGTGGTAAATCCATGGGTAAAAAAAAATAAAAAAAAATTGCCATTAATTTAGACGCGTACTTCTTAAAGTTCTCCGCGAAACGAAAGGTAGCTGAAATTTTCTCAACTGTTGACTATTCAGAATAAACCGAGAACCTTGCTTATGGATGGTTAGTTGTGCAATGTTCTTATGGAACATTGAATCCCCTAAAAAAGAAACAAAAAATATGCCGACCACAATTTGAGGTTTCGTTTTCGTGCTTCAGATCCACGGAAATGTTTTTTTTTTCAGAATAATGAAGTAAAATTAATTGTTTATTAAAAAGAAAATAAATATCACATATTTTAAAATCTATGTAAAGAAAAATATGGATGAAGAATATATATGGCGCCGGAAGTGGGCAATAATACAGCGTGTGTTGTAACTTTAACCTAAAGAGTAAATAATAAATCGAGGATTTTTTTCCAATAATTACAAAACTAATAAAATTAGTTCACGCGAATATCCGATTTCTTTTAATAAAACTTGTTCTTTATGCGATTCGTTCATGAGTCAGCAATTCAAGTGTAAATTGCAAATATTAATTAACTACACTTCTTGATAACATACTTTTTTACATTCTCGAACAACCTGATGCCATTTTCTCATAATTGCCCCATATTTAAGTATTGACTCATATCAATAAAGTTTATTGAGAGTTGTACAAAACATTCAACTTATTTCCATCTGATTATTATTTCCACATACACTAATAAATGGCTGGAAATGCACTATGAAAATTTACACAGATGAAACTAAAGTTGTACAATGTAATATATACAATGACAGTATTTGTTAGTTCTTGTTGTTATTTGTTTAAAGGTAATTACGACTAGGCTGGTGTTTTATACTCAGCTGAAATAGTGCAGAAGTTGGAAAGTTCCGATGTGTTAAAAACGTTGATACGGTTTTTTACTACGATGACCGGAAGTTTTAGACACTTTAATAATAGTGAAAATAATTTCAACAGATTTTCATAAGTTATTTTATAATTAATTAATAATATTAAATTTTCTGATTTTATCATTAAGGGACAAGGCTGCACATCAATAATTTCATACATCAGTTCATATATGAACTCTTCAGTGCTGTAACCCAGAGCTCTTCTAAAGTACTCATATTTTTTACCCTTGTATCATACACGTGCAAAACTCATGATTCACGGATCGTGAATACCAACAAAAACAAGCTAGTTATTATTGATAAAAACTTCCCAATATTAAAAAAAAAGTGATATTATTTCTAATGCAAAATTATTAAAGCCACTTGAAATATTGAAAAAAAAATTTCCGGATTGGGTTTGACTGGTTTTTCTAATGTATCAATTATTTTAGGAGTTTAATGTTTTTTCAATTTTAGAGTAGTCTGTGAAAATCACCGCATGAAACTATCGACTGAACCAGATCACAACTGGAAAGCTAGCACACTCGCAGCAACTCATTTTCGACAGCCAATAACTTTAGTGGCGTTGTGATCGAGTCGGGGATTACATGCGGCGGATTTTACGCACTGGTAAGTTAAAAAACAACTTATAATGACTTCTATAATATAAAAAGATATGTGCTAATTGAGTAGCTCAGACATAATCCGATGAGAATTGTTGGTTCGAAAACAGTTAGCTAAAAATTTAAAATTACTATAAGTGGTAACATTAAAAACCCCAATTTTAGATTTTGAAACAAACTTCACGGATATTTTTTTGAATATATCAAAAAAAAATGTCTTCGAGATTCGGGGCGCATTTGTCTCGATGTGGATGTTTTTCTATAAGACGTCTAAAAGAGTCTCGCAAGCATGACGACATGTCTTCGAGACATCTGCGAAATTCCAAAGTTTGTCTTTGGTCGTAAGATTGTCTATCTATCTTAAAAAACATCAATCGAAACTTCCACAGCTATTTCGGCTATATATGTCACATTAGTACTACGATTGCTTGTATTATAAAAGAAGGTCTAGTGAATATTACTGAGGTGTTTATACGTCAGAATGAAACAGAATAAACTTCAAACAAACATTTCTATCGCAATTTTGCCTTGAACTTCAACTTCGCAAATATAACACAATTCATTAATGTGTCTTATCGCCTTGATTAAAAATAAATCTCGTGATCGATTTTTTTTGTCCCGCTTTTGAGGAATTTTCAGCGTAAATAGAATTTTTATTAATTTCGGAAGTGAAAGGTCCCGACAGACGATAGCTTATCATATTTGCGATGAGTGTGTCGAAAATTCCTTAAACATTTATATTTGCCTGTCTTACAAATTTTTTCAGTGCCTGAGGAAACGTCTGTAACGAATTATATTCTGCTGTATGGCAGCAAATAGACGTGCGTGTAATATCAAATAGGTGCAAACACAGTTCAAATTTTAATTATTGAACAGTACACGTACATATGTGCAGTTTGTTTTACATGCGTTGGACATGTGACTGGATTACTAACATGAAGAACGAGAAATATCAATTGGGCGGCAGATACCTGTATGATACTTGATACGGTATCGAATATGGGCGCCTCCCACGTTCCATCGAGCTACAAGAGCCGAAATTACTGTTTGCTAATAAACGCTACTGTCGAAAGGACGAAATTGCCGACATTAGGAATGGTTGCCATCACTATCATGTAAAAGATAGGCATGAGGTTGTAAATTGTAGAGCAATAATAGCTTTACGGACGCTATGGGTGGGTCTAATATAATTTATGTCAGAGTCTTTCATTGCCATGAAATATGCATGTAGCCTTGTGTGATTTTACCTGATATATTAGAGACTAGTTCTAACCCTCATTATCATTCTGGATTTTATGACTCAGAATGATTTGATTTGAAATTCAAAAATTGGATTAATCAATTGCAAAAAAATGACAAAATACAAAAGATTAAAGCAAAAATAAAGTTTCTATGACGTTCGTTCTTTTAGCCACTAGTTAGAGCAGGAAACAGGCCACAAATTTAAATCGTTTAACGAAAATAGAAGAATTACTCAATCTTTAAGAACACCACCCCTCAGTGATAGGTTTTGTCTTGAATTTTAAAAGCAACTTTGAGAACTAGTTTTAAATAAATCAGAACGAAAAAAGTGAACCGAACTCTACTTTTGTAGTATTGGTCCTTGTCACTGCAAACGTTGAAAACACTATAGGTTCTATACTGTATTATTAAGCCAAGGATCAATTTTTTCCGAACTGTTTGGAGAGAAATACGTCTCTAGATCCAAGTTGGTGACAAGCGAACCTGTTTAAAATTTAAGCTTATGTCCGTGTGACTAAGCCACAACTTAAGATTAACTACGACCAATCACGAGATTCTTTCAAACACCCAAAATATACTTAATAATGAATTTGATGTGTATTGTTATTCATTGCGAACTTTTTTAACAACTTTAAAACCAGAATGGAGCAGCGTGGTAGCAAATTCTTTTCATGGAATACTTTGTTTACATTCATCACGCTATGAAATTGTGTATATGAGAACTTGTCGTTGTGTGGACAACATGGTATTTTAATCTAGCTGGACTTTATTTCCGAAAAATACAAGTCATGTGAGTGACTTTTATTCATATAGCATATGTGTAGGTTGCTTTATTGATTTTTTTTTGCATCATACTCCGATTATGCATAGCCACATCAAACGAGATAAACATTCGTTCGGGATCAACAATAAAATCGGCAAGAATTGCAGTATTTACGAAAGGAGTGGTCATGTGATGAGCGGTGGTCAAGTCGCATGATCGAAAATAAATTTTACTACGCAGAGTTTTAGAATGTCGTTTTGTCAATAAAGAAGCTTGCATGCATTCGACTTAATGGTTTTATAATAATATGGAATTACTGGAACTTCAATTTATAGTTATCAAATTGTATAAAAGGGATTATGAGTAAGTATTGGTTGAATATTTGTGTAACGATTTTAGGCGACTTCTTATAAAAAAAATCTGTTGACAATTGTCACTCTGTCTGCATGTTTGTCCCATAAAGATGTATACCAAGTACCTTCGCAGAAAAATATATCAAAGAGTAACCGTAATAAAATCTTCCATAAATCGATTGTACATCTATCTATACATATACATAAAAACCTATCCACCTGGAAGTGTAAATATTTAGAAATGTTATCGTTCAATTCCACTTCAAAGGGTTTAATATGTTTGTTTTTTAATTTCTTAATATATCTTAAATCCAAAGAGATTTGTCCATCTACAATTTAGTTAAGCGCTCAAAATCTAATTACAGTAATTTTTGTTATAAAAAAAGATTGTAAAAATGTGTAAATTATATTTACACTAAATATATTTTAAAATCAATGAGATATCGAGTTGGTTTTCACCTCCATAGCCTATTTATACAAACTTAAACGCATCACACCTAGCACAGCCACTCCTGAACACATTAAATTTTGTGAAGAGGGAATAAATATGTTTTCATAAATTTCACAATTTCTTTTAGAACCGATCAGATTTCAAGTTTCCTTTTACTTCTTCAGGATACTTCTACAAATGCCTTTCACTCTTCAGGATACTTCTACAAATGCCTAAAAAGTAACTTCAGCACTATTCGATATATATCATATGTTCACTAATGTCGCAACTTTTTCCAGACCGGACGATATAAGAAATTAATTTTCAAGAGATTACTTGTACAAAAGACTAAAAAGAGATTTGGGTTTTTCGATATTAATACCCAAAGGTTTGATTATGTTTCAACGAATTTCGGAATATCTCTCAGGCCGAATGAAATAACAAACGCCTAAAAAATTATTTCGGGATTTTTGGATATTAGGAGAAATCGATCAAGCCTTGATTATGATTAATTGATTATGAATTTGATTGATTATGAATTTCTTAATATCTCTTAGTCCGCGGTCCGAATTACGCTTTCTTGGCTTTTAGCGCGCCTACACTCGGTCCGAATAATATAATTTTCTGGCGCTTACACTGCTCATGGTTTCTAGGATATGCACTGTGAGTACACTGCGCACACACAATCGGTCCGAATTGAAAGCGACATAAGCTTACCAATAATTCGGACCGAACGTAAGCACTGTTAGTGATGTAAGCACCATGAGCGTAATTCGGACCGCGGCCTTAGATTCAATGAGATACTTATCCTAAGTTTTCAATATTTAATTGAAGGGTGTGAAAAGGGTTTCAATATTTTTTGACAAGTACACTAAAATACCTTGGCGGAAGTGGTGTCGAATAATGAAGTTTTACGGACGGGCTAGCTGCTCGGTTACTCTCTTTTTTTGGAGGTAGTGACACATTACAAACAAAGCAAGTAATTCTTGCGTCGAGTGGTAATTGAACCTGCACCTCAGTACAACAAAATGAGAAATAAGATTGGTAACTTTTTGAGATTGAAGGGTTGAAAAATTAAGCCAATGTTAATTAATTTTTTTTTATTTGAACCCACAACACTGCAAGGCTATTGTAATGTCACTAGACCAACGAGGGTCATAAGCCCACAAACACAAAGTGTATTTTCTCTGACAATTTTCAGTGTCTACTCAAATTGATTAGAATCCACTAGAACTATATCCGAGTGAAGCCATCGCAAGTTAGAGTGCACGTGAAGTTGTTTACTTTATTATCACAAGAACCGCAAACATTTTTAACTTGTTTAGTAATTACGATCCAGTTACTGTTTTCTCTATGTGTGAAGCAAACGAGATCCTTTTTTGCCACAGCTCACTGGTAGATGAACAAATACACCATTGAAGTGAATAAAACAAAATTTATTCAACTGAAAATTATCCTGTTCGAAAGTCGAGCACAGTAATCACTAAAGAGAAAACTTTTCCTCGACTAACTTTCTGTTTACTTCCTAAGTCATCGTCGTTGTTACTTTGCAATCAAGTCACAGCAAACTGGGAAAACATGTCATCATTGGAACATGTTTACACTTTTGACACGTGAAATCCTTTCAGGAATAATGCAGCCAGTAAGTCTTATAGTGGTCTGAGTTGTCTTTGAATTTCTTGAAAACTGCACATGGTCCACATGAGATTCGAAACCATTATTGTTGAATAAAAGGGACAAATACTTACTACGAGTTTACTCTGGATCAGGTCTATACTCGTATCTATATGGAATCGATTTACATATCCTTTGGCGTGGGATACAAATATCTTGCCTTATTCTTCTGCGCTTTATTGAACAAAAGGAGTTAGATCTTCCTACAAAGTTTCCAGTTGTCGATTTTTGCATGCAATATTCGCTTTGATCTGCACAGAACAGTACATCCCATACTCTAATGAATCTAAAGCAGGGAGAAAATAAGTTCAAAGACATTATCTATTATTTTATGCACAGGGCTTTGAAAGATTCAGACGATGAGAAGATTGTTCTAATATAATACGAAGCGCTCTAGATACATTCGACGTAGCGAAAATATGGAAAAGTTTGCACGATACGTATGAAGTGCTCGTAAGGAGCGCTATAAAGTCTTCGGGTGTTTGTTTTCTTACAGTTTAATGAAAAGTTTATCGTCGCGTAAAGTATTTATCCATACTCAAGAGTAATTTAAAATTCAAATATTTGCAAAGCAAATGGATGAATATGAATTACAATATTAATGCATCCAAATCCAGCGATAATAGCGAAATATGCGAGGGAAATTTTTTTTTCTGTAGATTTAAGATCGATTCTTGCATGCCCGGTAGCATAAACTTCGTGGAAATGTTGCACTTGTCGCATGCCGGTCACTTGAATATCAACCAAACATAAATTTTTCTCGATATTGAAAATTATTATTCAACACGTTGCTGATAAATACGAACATTCTGAGGAATAAAAAAAATGTTTTCGTTCGTTTGAATTCATCATTGCAAAATCTTTTATTTTTTCAAAATATTGGAATGTTTGAACAAAGAAACATAGATATAGTTGAAATTTAGATGTTACGCATTTATTTGTATGTTTCATAAGTTCAAGAGAATCCTTCAAGTACTGCAATCTTCAGTTTCAACCCAGAGATCCTCGTCGAATCATATTTCTTACTTTATTACTGCTTCTAGAACACACTCTTTTAAGTATGTTGTATGATCTGTTATAATTATGATTGATGAAAACCGCTTATTATACTCTCTTAAGTGTTGAACTTTTATCGCACTTCGACTTCCTTAAATTTGTAGAATATGCTCGATGTGGTGGTATGTATGCGAGCGTTTTTTGCAATATAAGTTCTGCTTTAAATCATAAAGAACCCCACTATTCTTATATTTTCCCAGGAATATGTTAAAATCCACGTCCAAATCCATGTCCAGCTAGTGTAGCTACTAGCACTTTAGTTTAAAAAATCTGCAAGCTTTATCTTATGGACAGTGAATTGTCATAATATTTTATTCTTGAGATTCGGTTCGCAGTCATATAGATCACATCAGTTTTTTCCCAATCTCTGTCCGTATTTGGATATAAGAACTTAAACATATTGCTAGCAACTGCTGTATACTGCTGCCTCCCATTTCAAGAAATTCCACTTCTATATATACGAAAATATATATAAAAAACCAAGTTTCAACATTCTGGCATTAACCATTAAGCATTTATGAGATTAAAAAATTCAAAGGTGTATTCCATTTCTTGAGCTAAAAATCTATAATGATCTAGTTATTGCGTTCATATTTTACATAAACAGTTCATGGCAGTTCAAACCATCCAGTCAGAATACTAAACATTACCTTTTTTTCAATGTTAGCCATAATTTCCTTAGTTCTTATATTGCATAACAATTATTTTGAATTTTACTAGGTACATGTAATTTGATATTATTTTATTAAATTGTACGGACATTAGTTTTTTTTAATGTTTTAAATAAATAATGAGGAAACATATAATTTCAATTGAAATAATTTAAGCTTTATTCAAAAACATGAATAAATTTAATAATTTGCTATTATTATCGGCTTCCGAAAATCATGCAATTATTTTACCTGACGACAAAGAAATAAATTTGAATATTGTTCCAATGACTAGTAACACAAAATGTGTTATTGGTTTTGTAGATATGATCTTTAATCTTTGTATGTAGTCTGCAATGTATCCGCACCATGGAAGTATATGTAATGGCTGGGAACTAGACTTTTCGTAATGAAATCTGGTTTAGTTGGTACACGGAAGTTTGAATGTCGTTAAGCCTATAACCAATCAGCAACTTGAGTCTAGACATTTTGCAACCTGCACTCTGCAAATTACGCTCATGTACACTAATTTTCGCGTATCACCACCGGTTGATCCGCACGTAACCATGTACACAAAATGTGTTATTAGTTTTATAGATATGATGTTTAATCTTTGTGTGTAGTCTGCAATGTATCCGCACGTACAATGTACGAAGTGTACTAATGTTGATAAACGTTAGAAAAAAAAACCAATTAAAATCAAAACAAAACATTGATATATAGCTTTTCAAGAGCTTGTAAGCACTTAATGAATGCAGTGATAAAACCATGTTGCGGCTAATTAGACGCACATGTGATTGCAACTGCGGTTTATAATTCCAAAAAAAATTAGTTTTATGCTTTGAGTCATCATTTTATAAGATTTGATTATTTTCATCAATTATAATTATATTAAACGACGAATTTTGGCAGAGGGGAAGTTAATTATTAATTAATTAACAGAGCCCTACTTAGAAAATTAAAATGATATAAAAGTTTTTTATACGGATTATAAGATTAAATCTTTTAGAGTTTTACGTTTAATCCAGCTTGGCTTTGAGTCATAATTTTATTAGATTTAATAATTTTGATCAATAAGTATTCTATTAATCGACGAATTTTAGCAGAAGGGAAGTTAATTGTTAATTAATTAATACAGCTCTAAGCTTTGATTTAAAATGGTAATAGTTACACTTAAGCTGTTGGTTTGTTTTTTGGAAGCATTTCGTCTTAGCTACTTGCAATGAAAGTTAGTCATACGGATCTTGAGATTAAATTTGTTTAGAGTTTTAAGTTTAATCCAGCTTGTTTTAGAGTTTTGACTCATAATTTTAAAAGATTTGATAACTTTGATCTAAAGGAAGTGTATTATTAATAATTTACCGAGCTGTAAGCTTTGATTTAGAAAAATAATAATGTTACAACTAGATTGTTGGTTTATCTTTTTAAAGAATTTTGTCTAAGCTAGTTGATATAAAACAGAATATGAGATTAAATCTGTTTAGAGTGTTAATCTAGCTTGTTGTTACGTTTTGTGTAATAATTTTATTAGATTTGATAATTTTGGCAGAAGGGGCGTTAGTCATTAATGAATTAACAGAGCTCTAAGCTCCGATTTAGAAAAAAATTTTCCACAAAGCCTGTTGATTTATCTTTTAACACATTTCGTCTAAACAACATGATATAAAAGTTTGTCCTTTAGATTCTGAGATTAAATCCGTATATAGTTTAAAGTTTAATCCTGATCGAGCCTCGAAGAATTTTTTTGTGAAGACCAAAACTATGGCATTCAGTTCAAGTCTCTCCTTGTGTCTGTCTTCCGTACAAATGTGCTATTTTCTTAAATTTTTAATATTCAATCCGAATAAGGAGTAAGAGTAATGAATTTTCTGTGCTATTATATGCAAGCGAAACGTGGACTCTCACCCAAGCGTCTGAAAAATCAATAGACGCCTTTGAACGACGAATTCTTCGAAGAATTTTGGGACCAGTAAGAGAAGGCACTGAATGGCGTATTCGGTACAACAATGAGTTGTATAACAGCTACGACGCCCCAGCCGCATAGACTCTTATAAAATTTCGTAAGCTACAATGGGCAGGCCATGAGGAGCGACTGGACGACGGAAGAATTCCCAAACGCACACTGAAAGGTAGAGCTCATGGCAAACGACCGGTGGGAAAACCGCGGAAAAGATACGAGGACTCAGTTGACGCAGATTGCAGATCGCTTCTTAGATGCACAAATTGGAGGACGCGGGCGCTGAACCGAGATGACTTCAGACAATATATCCTGCAGGCCCTGGCCCGATTTGGGCTGTCGCGCCATTGATGATGATGGTAATGAATTTTCACGAATATCTCAATATCTCTCACGAAATATGAAAAATAATGAAATATCAAATTGTTTTCACATATAAATGCTTAAAAAGAGATTTCGGGGTTTTTCGATATATAACTCCAATATTGAATATTGAGATAACGAATTATTGTTTTTGCTTTTAATGACCCGCTTTAAAATGATTTTGGCATTTTTTGGTGACATGAGGATGAATCTTCATGGTTATAGTACGAGGCCGGCAAATTATAAAATGTGAAAAACACGTAAGGATAATTATATTAAATGAAATTTAATAATAATTACATAAATACAAGAAAAATCAAAATAAACAATGAATTTTATGAAAAATAATGAAATATCAAATTGTTTTCACATATAAATGCTTAAAAAGAGATTTCGGGGTTTTTCGATATATAACTCCAATATTGAATATTGAGATAACGAATTATTGTTTTTGCTTTTAATGACCCGCTTTAAAATGATTTTGGCATTTTTTGGTGTCATGAGGATGAATCTTCATGGTTATAGTACGAGGCCGGCAAATTATAAAATGTGAAAAACACGTAAGGATAATTATATTAAATGAAATTTAATAATAATTACATAAATACAAGAAAAATCAAAATAAACAATGAATTTTGTGACTTAATAAAAACAGTAAACATGCTTTTTTTCATTCTTGTTGGAACAGTTTATGTTAAGTAGAGTATAATGTCACAAAGCAGTAATGTAAACCCTGGATGTATGGTCTTTTTGGGCTTAACGCCAAATCATTATTAATAATTGTTATACCTTATTATAAATATTAAGGAAATAAATGATTGAATGAATGAAAAACATGCCTACATGAGCGCTCGAAATAAAAGCCAGGTGTAATTTTTTATCTTACTTTTTCATGATATTAGTTACAATAAAAATTCAAATTCGACGCAAAAAGTTTATAAGTGGCTAGCGTTTGTTTTTGTTCGACTTGCTACAAACACTGTTTGCGTTTTTGAACCGGGTATTGCAAGAAAAGTCGACTGAATTTTTTTTTGGCCTTATCTTATTCGAATCGGACATATGTATATAATTTAAAACCAGTATAAATTTATAGGATATTAACCTTACGTCACTTTCATTGCCTTTATCAAAGGTTCATTCACATTCTTCATTGCTCGTGAGAGGCATAGTAATTTGCAATATTCCAATAATCGATTTCAGTTGACTGATTTCTAGCATAATCTTGACTTTTTAATTATTCATCGAATCTAAACATAATCCAAACGTTGAAGTACAAGGCTAACATCTTGCAAAAAGAATTAGTCAAATAATTGACAGAGAAGTCTGTCTAAAGGAATAATGTAGCTCTTAGTTCCGCCTTTGGAGCCTGGAGCAAATCTTCAGACAGGTTTTGAAGCACTCTTCCAAGATTTGTTATTTCTTAAAGCTACTTGGAATAAATTATGCTGGAATTCGTGTGCTAAGCAGTCTTGAGAAATTTTGGCGGGATTATAGAATTATATATATATATACAATCTCTAAATTTATAATAACGGTTCAGATCGCATTTCATATTAAGTAGGTAGAAATTTCTAACGGTCGATGTGCGCTTGTATTTTTTTTATATCAACGATATAAACACGTACGTATGTATAGGCATTGAGCTTGCAGTCTTTAGAATACCAAAAATCACTCCAGGTCACGTAGAATTTTATAAATCTACTCACCTACCTATTCACCTGAAATTGTTTCCGTACATTATTTAGAAAATTGAAACTCATCCTTTTTCACAAGAGTCTAGGAATCATGGAGTTAAGGTTCTTTTATGTGCAAAGCTTAACATACTTTACCATCGCTCTAGACTCTAATCCTGTTTATGGTTTTCATAAGGTATGTGAGATAGACTCCATCTAAAAGTGTGCGCCTGTAGAATGCTTCGGATTTGTAGGAAATGTATTGAAATTATTGATTTTTTGGAGTTCGAATCAGTATCAAACAGGGGATATGATGTAGTAGACATTACATCTTAATATCAGTGCAACTAATGGAAGAATAACTAAATGAGGGGAAAGAGTTGCGTTCAATGACTGCTGGCCGTGAAGATTTTACAAGTAAGAAAAATTAACTCGATTTTATTTTTTTATTTCATTTTATACCTGGTTATCCCAAGATTTATAATTTTTAATAATTTATAATAAGTAAAAACGTGCGTGCTCTAAATTACGGAAGAGATTACAGATTAATTTAAAATAAGGTTGTCAAACTATAACAATGGTCTTGCGTCCATAATTTCAATGTGATAAACTTATACGGAATAGTAAATATGAAGTTGTTTATTAGAATGATTCAATTTTTAGTTGGTGAATAGGTGAATTCTGTACACAACCCTATAAATAAAAATAAAAATTAGAATAATTTTTTGAATAAGACTTTTACTCGTGATACATCGTTTGGTGAAGCGAATTGGTCGACTGTAATCAGCAAATTCTAAATGGAGCGAATCTAATCCGGAATAACGAAAATGCAGCGTTTTGTTCGAGTCAGTTGAACTTACAAATAGAATCTATGACGTATTAAATGCCGTATTTCCGGAAAATTTGTGAACAAATGAATTTAGGAGCGCAGCAGTGTTAATATAAATCTATAGCAATAAGTTGATAGACATCTACTACCTATCTGCATATCCTCTTTGAATAATATACAAATTCAAATAATATTTGAAAACGTCTTTCTTTGAAAAATGGAAGCAAACGTCGAGTATATTTCAAAACCACGAATGTGCTTTTTTGTTAATTTTAACTTGAAAATGACAAACACAAGCATAACTTATTATTAAAGTATAAAATATCGAAACTTGAAATGCAAACCACGAATACACAAAAATCGTTTCTAAAACAAAATTTACAAAAAAAAGTTATTGTAACGAAAATTCGGAAACATCAATCTTAGAAAGACAAATCAAACTTTAACATTTAAAACCTGTTTCTATGGAAATGCAGAAACACCAAAATTTATTTTTTTCGAAACATAATTATTGCAAATTCGCTGTTTAGGTTCCAATTGCTTAAGAAAGATTTCAAGATTTAAACAAATTTCTGGCTTTAATCTTAGAATAATTTTGAAAGTTTATATGAAGGAGGTGAAAGTTGTTAATCCGTTTTTTTACCAAAATTTGATTTATTTTCTCTACTACGGTTCATTCATATACTTATTTGTAATTTTTTAAACTTTCTTGTAAAGATACGATTTTTGGACAGTAAAAGAGGAGTGTGTTTCAGTGATAAGACTCCTTTTTTACCTAGCCAGTTCTTTATAGATGTAAATGGAAAGTAAGGGCCAAATCTGAAGAACAGATTTTTGACAATTTATAGACGTGAGATGGAGCTGGTCGGCATATTGAAGCGTATTAAGTGACAATTTCAGAGCCTTAAAACATTCTTTTAGTTTTTCTTCAAAAATAATCGTATTATTCCGATGTGTGGAAATTCTCCCAATTTATCTACTAGAACTACCACATATTATACATATGCGTAATTATTTAATTACTTTCAGTGTTTACAAAGCTCAATAGGCTGCTTAGAATTAAGTGTAAAAGTAATTATGCCATAACTAGCTTCACAACTCCAGCTTTAGTAATTTAGCTAGCTAGTGCTCTGGAACTTATCAGATTTGTATCGAAAAAAAAATTAACAAAAATATACTTATGAAACGAATCCTTACTTCTAACTTTAAACTTATTTAAATTAGTAGTTATTATTTATATTTTAGGACTGAGTAAAATAAGACGCTGTATAACAGAGCAGAAAATTGGTGAAATAAAATATTTTTGAGGCACTTTTGTTTTTATTTTTCAAGTTAAAAAAAAGTAATCATTGTACTGTAGTACATACCTACTTTATAAAAATATAGTTATGAGAGTATTGATTTGGTGAATGTTTTCACAGTACATTTTTAAACTAAAATTACTAGTTTTCCGGGTAAAATACGTGACGTTTCGGACTCGACTGAATCCTTTCTCAAATGAGAATAATATTCTCATAAATGAATTATTGCAAATGCTACCTTATGATTCTGATACGGTCTTATGAAAATTAAATGAGGTTGTAGACGGTGGACAGACGGATCTTTTTTAGGCTCTATTAATCTTAAAATGTAGAAAAAAATGCATGGTGTTCTACCCTTTTATTGGAATTTCCGGTCTTGTACCAGAAGCTACTTGATTTCTTAATAATGAAGCAAGCCTAAGACTCTATAAGATTTAGCAACTGTTTTTAGACAAGTTGAGTTCAGAAAAGATTTTCTTAAGGGCTCGCATACCCCTGCACGCGCTGAAAACCGAGTAAAATTGAAAAATTATTATAAAGGTTATATGGTGAAAAAAAAATTTAAGTGTTGAGTTCACATGTCTTATTAACTATTCAACTAAAAAAAATTTTTTTTTTTTTTTTTAATATTAACATTGTTTTTTACGGGTGTAAATGGACTACTAATGAAAACCATGGCGCCTCCTGGTCGGCATCATAACTTCACCAAAAATAATTCAATTTGCAAAAATAAAAAAGAATCTTGTAAAATAATGTAGTAGTTATAATCTATATAAATAAATAAAAATAAGTTACATTATTTCAAACTTGAATAATCAGTTTTTAAAAAAAAATTTGCGTTTTTTATAATTTATAAAAAAATTCCAAGCAAAAATTAAAAAACCTCTCGTCAGACTATAGAGAAAATAGTTATCACAATTTAAAAAATATTGAAAATTGACTGAGTTATCGTGCCGACCCTGCCTAAAAACATAGTTTCGAGAAAAATGCGTTTAAAGTTTTTGGTAGGTACAACGTGAACTTAAGGCTAGTCTCCCATTCCAGCTTCGTACTGTACACCCTGTTCCTCCTGTATCTTCGTATTTTTCACAGATGGTCCTATAAATGACCTTGTTTACTATGAAACCCAGCTTTTGCGAAAAAAATAAATGCTAAACGCTGCTGTTGAGAGTGGCACGGCAATTAGCCAGGAAGCCGCTCAAAACCCATGTCTGGACACATTTATTGCTATAACTTTGTAATGGAGTGGAATTTTCTAAATTCAAAATTTTTTTTTAATTCTTAAAAGTATAAAAAATAAAAATCTGTAAAAAAAAAAATCTATTTTTTTTAAAATTTCAGGGGTATATGAGCCCTTAAGAGATTCTACGTGCAAGACAGGTGCTATTTGGACTGTGTCGTTTCGAAATTCAACACAGCCTTTTTCCAGTGAATTTATTAACATAAATATATTATCAATATTTCTATAACTCATTTTATAATAAATCGATCATTTACATGTCACGTATTTGAAAGTATTGTTACAACCTTCGTCACAGCAGAAAAAGGATTTTCGAAAACACTAATTTACATGACTTTGATAGCCTGATGACACATAGTCTTGGGAACAGCCTTGTCCTATCCTCCGGACTGACAATGGCAACGATATCTGTCACTAAACGGGATGACAGACTGAAACGTTCTTCGAATTCTCGGGCTGATAATAAATCACTCAGTACCGGAGTCAACAGCAGTTTGTGTTGACAATATTCGGAATCAACAGAACTAGACTCCTGTCCAGAGTAACCATTAGCCGTCGTTTATACGACCCTTCCGTATAAGCCACGTCTTTAACGAAACGAATAATGTTCTGTTGTACTACCCGCCTATAGTGAGAATAGACAATGGCCGACCTATGCCATTCGCAATAATTCATTGTGTGCTGCGAATTAAAAACAAGATGGCACTACTACAAGTTTGAAACAAATTAGCAAAAGAATAATTCTTGTATGTTAAGAATTATGGATGGCAATCTCATAACCCCGTCCAGTTTCGAAACAAACCCCTCCTGCTGGCGAAAACTATTGACATAGGTTTGACATAGGTCCAATGCAAATTTGTCTTTTTATAGCAGCAATACGTTAAGTCACATACTGGACATAGACTGAATGGGAATAATGGAAACTTTTCAAGTCTCAGTGATTAATTACAGTCAAACAAATTCCGAAATGATCTTCCCATCGAAATATCAAATATATGATTGTTACGAAAGAGAAAATAAAAATAAAGGTTGCGAACAATTGGGGTTTATTGTATAAAATAGAAGGCGGCTGAATATTTACGAAATTTTATTATGGAATTAACAAATCTGAGGACGTAATTATACCTAAATTCGAGGTGCAGGTCGTTCAAGAAACACATGAAAAAAAAACAATCGATATGGAATGTCATGGAGTAAATAAGTCCTGGCGACCGAATATCAAGTCTTTCTTTAATTGAAGCCCTTGATGGAATAAGGGGTCAACTCGTTTTTCCAACAACATAAGAAATTTGATTCTTCTGAACCCTTATTGCATTAAAATTAGTTTATTGATTATTTATTTATACAAATTATTTTTATGATTTTATTAAAATTATTAAGGATAATATTAAATCATAAAGGGTTAACTGCATCAGCTAAATTTCCTCCTAAAGCAATAAGGGGTCAAAAAAGTCAATCCCTCTCATGCTGTTAAAAAAAAATCTGCCAACAGTTTGGGCGCAACTTTATTATTTTTTGGGTAGAAGACCGAAACGTATTTAATACTGAGATGCGGTGTAGCTCACTATGCGACTGATAACCTAAAAAATAACGTTCCAAATAGCCTCCTGGTTATTCTTTAGGTTAAAATAACGAAATTCATGAAAATGTTGGAAAAACCCCTTTTCACGCATATTTGTTTTACTCCAGCTCTGTAAATCAATAAAATTTTAAACTTTTTTTTTGCTTTAACTACTCCTGTAGTACTTCTACATATACATACATACTAGGTTTCAACTTTCTAGCATAAGCCGTTTCTGAGATATACCCCCCCACCCGTATCTTGCTACCCCTATCAAAAATTTTTCTGTGATGTCTCTATAGCACCTCTATACAGTTATCAATTTTTAGCTTACTATCCTTTGCGGTTTTCGAGAAATTAAAATCAGAATTCCCCCCCCCCCCCTCACCATCACATTCGTACACTCACACCCTCAACATTTTTTTCTCCGCTAGAGGTCTACTGGTTCCAACTCCTGTAAAAAATTTCAGGATCATATCTGATATGGTTCATGAGATATAAAAATTTAATTTTTTGAAAAATGGCTGTCCCCCACCAAGAAACCAAATTTTATCTTCCTAGTACAATTGAGTCGGAAGATATTGTAATTCAAAGTTTTTCACCCCCCTATAATTCACTACTCCCCTTAAAAATTTTAATCTCTTTCTAATCTTCTAGTATCCCTTAATACAACTACAAAATTTCGTCCATCTGACATCAATCGTTCAGGAGATATGGATTTTAGAATGTATCAATCCCAAGTTTCAAGTGTTTTGGATCCATTGTTTCCCCCTCCCACTCGCACACCTCTCAACCCCTATCGACTATTTCTTGCAAATCGGTCCACTATCATAGTACTTCATAAGTTCCAACTTTCAGCGTCCTAGCATAAGCGGTTCCTGAGAGCTAGAAATCAAAATTTTTCATTTAAAACGCTCCCCCCTCCTTTCCCCTTACACCCCCACCCTTACAAAATGTACCACTCGTAGGCGTTTACCCACTCTACCTACCATAAAAATTTCAACTTAATATCTCAAGGGGTTTGTGAGCTACGCACCTTCAAATGGTTTTGCGTACGGTGTACAGCGTTTACGGCGGACATTTTTATACTCTAGATGAAATCATATAGAGTATTATAAGTTTAATCCAGCACAAAAGTTTGTAACGCATAGAACCAAGGCTCGGACGAAAAAAAGCCATATATTATTTTTTGTTTATTTGTGGCTAAAAACCTAAAATCCGCTTGACGTCCGTCCGTCCGTCCGTCCGTCTGTCAATTAGCACGATAACTCAAGAACGCCTTCACCTTGGATCTTGATATTTAAATCTGGATGTTTGGTTGAATTTGTAAGGCTAAGTTCGTTAACGGGCAAAATCGTCCTACTCCTTCGGGTAGCTGCCATACAAAATGTCCTTAAAACACGTGTTGAAAAATATTAGCCGATAACTTCGGAAGGGTTTAAGCTACAACTTTGAAAATTTGTATGTGTTACTTTTTCAATAGTTGGAGCTAAATGTAGAATTATGAAAAAAATCCTGTTAGTCCTTCGTGTAGCTGCTTCGTGTACAAATTAGTTTTGAGTAAAAACGAAGTTCGAGTTTACTAATCAGCGAAATCCTTTTACTCCTTCTGGTAGCTGCCATACAAAATGTCCTTAAGACACGTGTTCAACAATATTTTTCGATAACTTTTGAACGCTTGAAGCTACGAATTTGAAATTTTGTACACGTTTATTTTTAAATGGTTCCAAGGAAAGGGATAAATATGTAAGAAATCGAGTGAGTCCTTCCTGCACCTCCCATGTGAAAGTCCTTCAAACAGGACATTTTTTTTCGATGACTTACCCAGTTCAAGATATGAAATTAAACACTGAATATTGTCTTTTAGTTTTGAGTAGCAATCTAATGGCAGTCCTTAATAAAGGACATACAACATGCACACACGTAATTCTACTTTATCCACAACTACAATATAAATCGGAGTTCAGTATTCATCTAGAGTATTATACGATTGGCTTGCAGCCGATCGTGACTGCAGTATGTTTTTTTTTGCTTTTTTGGTGTTTACTAGTCCTAAAACGTGTAAATACAAAACTTCAGTGTAGCAAACTTTTTGAAATTCCAGGTCGATCACAATACTTTATTATTAAAAAATAATAATGTAAAATTAGTTGTTACAGCAGGGGCTTCAATTGTCTTTGTATTTATAATTTTTCGAAGAAATCAGAAAAATGTTTTGAAGGTCTAAAAATGCATTAAAAGTTTTAACAATTTATAATAATAATAATTTGATGAAATTTCAAAATACATATGCCTTGAATCTTTTAATTGCAGTTTGTTTTACTAGATCCCATATTTACCTATATTTTAAAATTAAGCTGATTTTAATGGTTCGAGCGTGAGATAGGTACATTCTTAATAATTTATGTCAATGTTTAATTTATTACAATTTTATTTTCTACTACTATTAATTAATTTACAACAACAATTTAATTTCGTATTCGTTGGTACGTATTATAATTTTAGTCATAAAGTAACACAAAAACAGTCAAAATGTAGTTTTAGCTTTAGGTCACAGATAGCTTTTCATTTGCAATTTCGTTCATTACGAGTTCTAGTGAAACTGAAACAAGAATTCGCTCTGTAAAAAATTACGTCGAAAACGGGTTTTTCGTAAATATTTCGACTCCACGGCACTTTACAGAAAAAATAGTCTTGTATGCGTTCTATCTGATTAATGCGCACAAATTTAGCAAAGACTTTTGTGTGTAAGATGTTCGAACGATTTTCTTGATTTTAAGCAATCTAGTATTTGATGATAGTCAGAAAATTTACACTAATTGTTTGATTGCTAGCTTTTGAAATTACGAGTTTTTTCTTACATGTGTTTTAATTACTGTTCAAAGGGAGATGCTGGAAGGGTTGGAAATAAACAAATTTCTTGTAACGTATTCAACTTTCTACATAGATAAATAATCGCGTTTCCGAGTTATCGTACTTTTGGAACCGGAATTAAATGTTTTATATTTAATTGAACAAAAAATTTCTAGTAACTTTAGATGGGCATTTCACATAAATTTTACAAACGTATTTTTTACTATTCCAGTCTACACATTTTTCGAACTGATCATACCAGTGAAGGTTTTTCTACTGTTCTCAGTGGCAGTAATCAAGGCAGAGATCGATGCCAGTTCGAGAGTTCGTGTGGTGCCCTCTTAAAATGCTTCACAATTTTTAGTATCTGGTAGATTGGCACCAGAATAGTACGTATGGTGAGCATTGAAAGCACATATTATACATAATTAAAATTTCCTACATACAAAACTACTTCATCGGCTTGATTGCCTTATGATAAAATGTTGCAAGATGAAAGCTGACTATTACAATCACTTAGTGTAGGTATGTATGATTTTATCTTTCCCGCAACAGATAACATTTTCCTTGGCCAGAAACTATTTTCGAGTATTTTATTGGCAACGCTCGCATAGCTACTTAGCACTTAAGAAAATGCTACTTTGCATATAAATAGCTAAACAAATCGTAGTAATGACCCAAAAATTACCTGTTAGGTGACTTCTTATCGTATCCGACATGTAAACGCTCTAAAGAAACCACAGCCTTCCTAGTTCCTATTCGGTCTGGCTAGGCTTATGGCTATGGAGCTGTCTAGATACTAAAAAATAAGCTCGTAAGTTTGCGTATTTTCTTATGAGACTCGGACAACAACAAACTCAAGTTAACGCTACAACCTAGTTCCCACGCTTATAGTGTCACATGCCAAAGTCAGTGCCAAGACGAGACATTGAACCCAGTGCACGGCTTTTATTCCTGAAGTATTTTACCTTTATAGGTACTTATTTATAAAATTGCTCAAGAAAGTTTTCTTATTCTGGACACCTCAGGTGCGAAATAATATTTTCGCCGGAAGTCGATAGCAGTCAGTAAAGGTCGAAATGGAAGACCAAACTCATCCTGGAAGAAATTATTGAGGACTTTTAAACTATCTGGCAAAGTCCACATTCGGATGGTCACGGGCAACTTCACATCCGACATTTTACGACACAGTGCACATAAACGAAATGAAAGTGTTAAAAAGGTAGAACTTGAGTGCAGATGACGATGATGGTGCGTATGTAGGGAAAAACAACTTACCTTCGAATCTCCACTCCTCCACCACTTGGCACTTAAACTTCACACGAAGGACGTTGTCTACAGCTCGATTGTGAACTTAGGAAAGATACACCGGAACAGCACTACAAGGTAAACAACTTGAGGTGAAATACCTTTCCAGGATACGCGATAGTCGTTTCACCCTTTAAGTTGTTTAATTTCTTCACTCTGCACACTTCACGTCTATTCACGGATTTCGATTATTTTCCTTGTTCGAGGATAAAGCGAGAGTTGATCGCGAAAAACTGAATTAAATCGATCGTGAAATTTTGGATCGCGTCCAGAAACGTTCTGACTATACGGGAACGTAATAAAATTAAATATAATTAAAGCTTTTGTTTAATCAAACGGCAAGTTGGTTCTACATTCACGCTATGAATAAATGTCGCGAATTTTGGCACTATTTCACACCGGGCAAGTCTACCGTGAAGCGCGAGGTTCTTTTAAAATAATAAAAATCAGCCTAAATGCCGGACACTGTTACAAATTAAGACTGCTGATCGCGATGCTCTAGCAGAGCAGGTGAACTAATGCCGAAGTCGAGGTAGTTTACGAACAAAACTAACTTCACGCCGAGAACCGTAGTCAAATTCAAATTTCCCGCAAATCAGTAAAAACAATATTTAATAAGTGGTAGTCACAGTCACCAGTAATTGTTGTCACCTAGTGATCGCATGCGCATCGACGACTGAACTACAACTCGGTCGTACGGTGAATCTGAGGATAGGTTCGACTTCGATCGCGCACTGTTTGATCAGATCAGCCTTTCTGTTTTGCCTAACTTTAAGTGAATTTTGAGATGGCGACCTCGTCGTTGAGACTTTGGTCGGTTACAAGCGTCTTAGCAGGCACAACGGGCGTCTTAAAGAAGCTGACGGAACCGGTCTGCTGAAACGATGATAACAGAAAAATCACGTGATAAACAGGGTACAGGGAAGACGTTAAGCACCCACTCCGGGGGGTTGGCGAAGTTCGAGCTTACGACGATTGCTCAGATCTTAGAACTCAGCCTCAGCTGGCCGATCTCAAAAGAGCATTTCATCAGAGCAGCTTTTGAACCAACTTTTCCGATATTTACGCATTTATAGCGCATAGTCTACTCCTGAGTCAGACACACGGTTGTTGTGTACTATTCTTAGTCGTTAATTTGTTGTTGTTCAACATCAGCAACAATGATTTATTTCAAATTAACAAATTCGTTTGCGAGTGATCACAATTCACACAGGATGATTAAATTGAATGCGTGATGCTCAAGTGATTCTGAATGTGTTCACATTATCTGTATAAGAAGAGTAATGACGTTGGATTTTTTACTTATCCAAAGAAACCGGAAATACTCATGAAAATAACGATTTTTAAGCTTCTGCCTAAACGTTGAAAATGGAGTCTACCAAAAATAAAGCGAAACATTGCGATCCTGAAATATTTACCTCAAAATTGATCAACTTACCACTGGGACGGAACGGTACTTTTCTTTTTTGGATGAATCCATTATTACTGAGCAAATTTTGTTGTACCTAAAAAACGTACACAATTATTTAAATTAAATATTCCTGAAATTAATTTTTGATGATTGTATATAAAGAAGTAAAACCGAAAAAATTTTTGGAATTCCCCTCAATTGGTTCAATATATTAATATCTATTTTCACCCCCAAACCCCAACTCTCCCTTCAAAATTTTAGTCCGTATCTACGGTTCGAGTACATGAACTGACATGAACCGTTCAGGAGACATGCGTTTTAGAATGCCTCAATACCAGCTTTCGAGCGTTTCGGATGAATTGCTTTTCGCCCATTTTCACGCTCCTTCACCCATATCGACCATTTTTCTGCAAATGACTACTATATTACCCCTATATAAATTCCAAGTTTCACCCTCTAAATATTGAAGCCAATATTTTTCATCTAAAATGCTTCCCCACCTTCATCCTTACAACCCCGCTCCCGAAAAGGCTCCCCTCAAAAGAGGTCACCCAGCTAAACAAATTTAAGATCTCAATGGGTTTGTGAGTTACGCGCTTTCAAATGCGACTGACTTTTTCTGGCTTTTTTGGGGTGAAACGTGAAAAAAAATTGTTCAGGATTGCAAATTTTGTTTTAAAAATGGATCACAATACTTTATTATTTAAAAATTATAGTTAATATAGAAATATAAATATAATCTAAAATATAAAGTAAAAAAAATCTTTCAGTTGTAGGTATGGCTACAAAACTTTTTTTTATATCAATACTTTCTTTATACATGCGGTGTAATTGACATTCGGGCTTACTTCCTACCACCTCGCAGTCTATTAATATAAAATTTTGTTCGAACAAGATAGTTAACCACAGTAATTCTATATATGCTCCAAATTTCAACTTTCTGGCATAAGCAAAATGATGAGTTTGAATTGGAAAATTATCCACTTCAAAATGAAAGAGCAGATCGAACTGCGGTGCAAAGAAGCTCATCAACGTCGAAATTGAACTCAATTCACTAGTTTCCATAACATAATTACAACATTTACTCAAATTGCTCCATAAATGAGAAAATTCTCATTCAATAACTTCCTACCCAGGGACTCTGGGTTTTCCATGAAACTCCGCACATCCAGCACTTCCTTCTTTAATGTTCTGCACGCTATACAACAATTTGAAAACAGAAAATTTCTGCATTGTTGCACTTGTCAGGATGTGGCAGGAGGACAAGCAGTCGAAACTTTGCAGAGGCGAATAGCATGACTTTAAAGTACTGCACTTGTGGCTTTTAGTTTCGGTCAGAAGTTTTCCTCAAAATATTTCCGGTTCTGTTTACTTCACTCACGTGTCGTGGGATCGTGTATGTTTACCTATGCTGGCATCCGCCCAACTCACAGAAATTCAAATTGCAAACATTATTCTTTTATTTTAAGATTGTGTTCCTTGGGGAGCATTGTTCGGGAGATGTCATGCACTTAAGGTGACCCTCATTCAGCTTTGTTGTCTGGCAACAGAATGTAAAGTTTTCCTTGTACCTACAACGAGAACAACAACAAAACAATATTCAGCAGCTTCTTGAATCGCTCGCTGAAGTGTCTTTTCCGAACTATGAGAATCGTCGAAAAAGAACCAATTTTCCTAGCTGCCATATATCTGTACCTATACAAGCCATTTCCTATGATAAGACCAAATTCTATACCACTAGAGAGAAAGCCGGCACCTAACTATGGAATTATTAAAAGAGAGATTGTTGAAAGTTGTATAATAGATGGAACACTTTGTAAAGATATTTTCTATGTATGCAAGTGGTAAGGCTTTCGATTAAGTTTAAGTTTTCCGGGGAAAAAAGTTTCTATCATCATCAGGATTATTGGCTTAAGTGTAATTAACATAGGATTCTAAAGTTAAGCAACTTTTGGAGTTATATTTTATTAGGGGTTCGAAGTTATGAGCATTATGTTACTGCGAGTACATCCAGGTAAGTATCTGGAAAGTTTTGTTGTTGATTTTCATGCGTGAGATTTTATGAAGGTACATACGTTACGAAGGAGAAGATGTTAATAAATTTTATGTCAATATCTCATCTTCCATCCTATCACTAGAATTAAAATTAAAATTAGTTTGCAAAGTTTTGTAGATTTGTAACTATGTATTAAAATATTGTCGACTGCTTATTTAATTTTTCAAGAAAAATCCTTAGTAACATTGGCAAAAAATTTTTGTTGAATTTCAACAGTACAGCAAAACAAAAAAAATTGTTCACTTTCATAGATTTTTGTCAAATTGATAAAAATTCAGTTCGGTTTTTTAACAAAACATATATTATCGAAATGACAAAATTTGCAATGTCCTCTCTTTCATATTGAAAAATATTTTATCAAATAAACAAATTTTTTGTTGTATTATAATAGAAGAAAAAAATTCTAAGTATTAAATGTTGTCTTTGAAATGGCTTCTGATGAAAGGTTTGTCAGAGAGACCAAAAGTCAACTGCAAGATTTTGTTATATTTACAAAACGATTTATTAAGGCCGCGGTCCGAATTACGCTTTCTGCGCTTTTAGCACGCATACAACCGGTCCGAATTGCGCTCACGATACATACAATTGGCATGGAGGGGTAATTTTCTGGCGCTTAAGGCCTAAACAGAACACGGACCTCGACTGCGACTGCGCAGTCCCTGTCTTTAGAATACGCAGGATCAGTGTTGCCAAGTATTTTTCTTGGTTGAGCACTAAAATATGGTAATTTGAGCGTTAATTCCAGCTTAAAAGCACTAAAAATATTTTTTCCGTATTTATCGCTTCTGATCTAATGATCAAGTAATATGTATTTTGAACTTGGGACCTGAATTTAAGTAGAGTTTTTTATTGGTAAAAAAATAACTTTGCACACATAAACAAAATTTAGTCAAGTGTATTAAATTGTATGTAATTTTTAATAGAGTAACAAAAAAGGTATAACAGAAATATGTTCATTTTGAAAATATAAAAGTAAGTACATAAAAAAATATGTTCAGATCATTTTTAAAGTTGAAGCAGACTTTATTTCGATTTTGAATTGCGGATTATATTGTATCAATAAAAAAATAACAAGTTTCCCTTTCCATATATGAAACTGTTCTTGTTATTTTCAAAGTCAACTGAAAACCGCCGCGCGTTTCCGCGATTTTTGCACACAGTGCTTTAATTTTGGTTTTTTACCCTTATTTTTTTTACCGGTACTGAAATATTCAAATCTCTAGCTGAACATGTGTAGTACTGAGCAGAGATACCGCTTCAGCATTACGAGTTCGGTATTGCATAGATATCATATTAATGCTGAAATTTTAATAAATTTTCTTAATGTTTTCTAGAGCATTTTTATATTGGTTATTTTTCTTTTCTATTTATTGGAGCAATATAACACATATAACAAAAAAATGTAATAGGTACAAGTGTAAATAAATAAATTATATCTACTAGGCTTTTAATCAAGGATTGTATCTTCATGAAGCTGCTATCCAGCTCTTTACATGTTACTAGGCAATAGTACATATAAGATTTCAATCTTTTCATTTTAGGTATTGTTACAGTAATTTTATGAAATTAGCTCCGTTTTTAAATATGTAATAAGTAATATGTTGAATTAAATTGCAAGGTTGTAATAAATAAATTATAATCAATAAAAATGCTGCAATTCCAGTTTAACGACAGCACTGATTCCTCACTCCACTTTGTGGGAATTCGTTAAATTCCGTTGGATATTAATTACCGGGGGCGAGTGATACGTGGAAAATTGATGTCCATGAGCGTAATTTTTCAAGAGAAGGAGAAAGGTGAAAAATTGAGATACAACATGAAACAGAAACAGAAGCACAACAGTTTGTTTGTAGTGAAAGTGATATGTTATTGCTACAGACTGTCAATGGCATCAATGTTTTTCGCGGGAATATTCAAATAGCGTTAAAAAAGCGTTAAATATTTTTGTAAAGCACCAATTAACGCGCAAGCGGTAAAACTAATTTTTGTCCGCTGAAAGGAAATTTTGAGCACCAAATTTAACGCTGAAAGCACTAAATTGTCATCACTGCACAGGATTATATGGCGATGCCCACAACACCAACTTCGCCTGCGACTGCGCAGTCGTGCTACGCTCTAATTCTAGGACTGCGGTTGTAGTCTCGGATTTCCACTACTTCCTAGCAAGAAAAGTTTCGTATACTATACGTACGTCGAAACGAAACCGTATGCAAAACGTATAACTGATTAGACTTTTTGGGACCGATGTCGCCGGTTGATGTATATATTTTCTATTATAGTTTGTACGAGCACTATATACAGGGTGGGCAATCAGTAGTTTCTTTTTAAATCATAGGTTATTTTGACACTGAAAGCTGTTTCCCGCTCGAAATCTTGACAGAAAGTCAGTATCATACCTCCGCGGAACGAAATGAGTCGCTTTACGCTTGAACAACGTTGGGAAATATTGAAAACTTATTTCCAAAGTGAGTGGGAGTGGGAACAACAACAACGTTTCGGTCAACGGTGAACGTTACAGAGCCATGTTATCCAACTTTTTTTTTACTGAAATTGAAGGCATGGATTTGGACGACCTCTGGTTCATGCAGGATGGCGCGCCATGCCACACAGCCCATGCCATAATCGATCTTTTACGCACCAAATTCCCAAATCGTGTTATCAGCCGTCTTGGCGATGTCAATTGGCCGCCTCGGAGCAGCGATTTGAGCTGCGATTGTGAAGGACCGATGTTATGCCAACAATTCAGAAACGATTCAAGCACTTAAGGCCAATATCATCCAAGTAATCCGTGAGCTACAGCCCGAAACCAAAGACTATCTACAACAAGACAGAACACTACGCAGTATTATTCTTATAAAAATTTGTCCTTGGTTTCTTTATTTAATGAGATGAGGGAAGTAGATAGCAATAGCATGATGCATGATTAGAAAAGAGACAAAAACTGATAACGAGCCGCATTCACCAATATAATGACATCCTCACAGAACGCCTATAAAAAAAATTACATCAAATCATGTGCAGACACAGCTCAGCTGTGATTGTGTGATTTCATTTCTCATATTGTTCCTATAAATTTGTATGCTGAAACACTTGAGAATAGAACAGCCGCAAAAAATGCGTTCTGTTACGTGCTTTGAGAAAAACGATGCACACAGATACGAATGAGTAATCATTCATTTTTGCATATTAGCGTACTCTTTTCTTCGCATGTGAATTTCCATAAGAATATGGAATTGGAATTGTTCAATCGGATTTCTTTGTTCCGCTTATTCAATGATTTTTTGTTTTTTTTACACAAAAAATGCATGTGTATTAAGTGTCCAGTCTTGTTATAGATAGTCTTTGCCGAAACCATCAACAAGGTCTTGGAAAATTGGAGTGACAGAATGCGCTACTGCGCAGCCAGCCGAGGCAGCCACTTGAACGAAGTTGTGTTTCATCATTAATGGGAATGTTTACTGTTACTAATAAAGCCATAATACATGGAAAAAAATTTAATTTTGTTCATTTTATTGCATTTTTAAAAAGAAACTTGTATTTGGCCCACCCTGTATAAATAAAAATAAAGTATTCAATGTAATTTTATACAAACTAACATAATACAGCTCAATAGAAAATTATAGATGTAAAATTGGGCTCATTGCCATCTATGCCTGCGAATGACTTCTATTTTGAACGCCTTGAATTAAAAGTATAAATCATATTTTTTAGCTCCGATAAATATACTCACCTTGATAATTCTTTCGGAAAATTAATAAATGACACATCCTTACTAAAGAATGAGGTACTTCCATACCCTTTAACAGCACAACGAACCATATTGAGAACTCAGAACTGCGCAATGAAAGATCAATAATTTGAAAAAACATACAAATCATTTCCCTGCACTACAAAGCTGAGATCTGGAAAAGCCTCACCTCCAATTATTTTTTTCTAATTTGCGCCCTGGAGAACGGAAGTCTGAATGGGTACGTTGGGGTGGTACGTGAGGGGGGGGGGTGTTTGTGGATTTGAAAAGGAGCACCTTTAATTTAAGTGGTTACTTGTAAAAATCTCAGCCTATTTGCTCATGGTACTTTGGGGAGTAAAGTAGGGTGGGGGGGGGACGCGTACTTTCCTACGTACCCCCCCCCCCGTCTTGAACAAAATAATTAATGTATTTGATAATATTCTTTTGTTACAAATGCAAAAAAATTGTTGATTTCATAATTTATCTTTATCATATATACAAAAACTAAAAATTTTTTATTGGAACATTTTTCCTCAACTGAACAACGTATTTGTCATTTAGACAGTGGGTTTTTATCAAAGAATAATGAAATTTGTCAATGAGATAAAGTATTTTGTTGGACGTACTTATATTGACCAAAGTTTTGTCGAAGAGAACCGAATTTGTGTCAATGCTACCAGGTTTTTTCTCTGAGTGTAGTTCTTACAGTTGCAACTCTAACATGAGCAGATAGGAAAAATGGCCGAATATGTCTTTGCAAACATGCTAAAGGCCAACATTTACTCCTATCTATATAATGACTGTCGAAATTATTTGAGCACTTAATATCAGCCTTCGGTGGCCGGTATATATTAACGAGAATAAAACAAAATATAAAGTAGCCTACACTTTAAGTTTATTATGCTATAAATTGTATATGCTATGCAATTGTTATGCTAGTTCAAAGGATAATACAAATCTTTGTAATCTGTGCGTTTTATAAATCTCGAGTTCAATAATCTGTCGTTTTACAAAAAAGTAATATAAATATATTTTTCCTTTATCGCTTGTTTTTACTGCAATCCACCACTAACATTTTTAGAACAAAATTTTAAATGTTTAGAAACATATTTTAAAAATATATGCGCTTTCTGCCAAGCGCCAAACGATATTTGGAACAGCTGCTGTTCAAATTATCAATTATTCTTAAATTTAATTAAATTCAGTAATTTCATAAACATTTTTGGAATAACATATCGCAAACCAAAACGTAATTAACAAAATCGTGAACGATATGATCAAAATTTTTGCTTTTACATAAACAGCAGTAACTTAAATCGGATTAAAAGTCGATTTTCAATAATTGCAGCGTTGTAGTTAAACTGGAAAATGGAGTGAAAATTTCATTTCCAGGACGCTCTAAATTAAACTCATAAATCGCCAACCGTATAATTGCGCAGGTGTATTTTTAATGAATCGCTGTAATTACATTATTTTTATATCGAAAACCAGGCAAATGAATTTGATTTTTTTTTTGTGGATCATGAGAAATTTTTTGTTTTAAATTGGAACGGACCATCGACATATGCAGTTTTTAAATAGTTTATTTATTCTTCAAGATCCACTATTAGTTGTAGAACTTTAAGGCTCTAGGTTAGAGTGGCAAACTTTGAAAAACCAAAAAAAAATTTTCAAAAAAAAAACAACCAATCAATCAACCTTTCTGTAGTAAACTTATTGTTTTAGAGTTAACACAAAAAAGCGGAGAGAATAAGAAAAGCAGCATGGTGGTACTATGACATGCTGTTTGAGAATATTCTGTTAAATCTAATTTGGTTAATTGGTTTGAAACCTGTGCTTCAGGAATATGGTATTTACTAATCCCAATGAAAATGATTTTACAGACGTCACAATCTCCAAAATCCAGAAAAAAATTTTGCAGACAAAAGGCGACTAAACATAAATTAAAATCTTCATCCCGACGAACTCCCCTACACCTTTCGATCTGATCAATTATTCAAAGCTTTTAAAACCAAAAATTAGCTTAATATCCATGTCGGTGTTATCCACCCCCGCCGGCTTCATCCCGTCCCATCCCAATAAAAACCCGTTTGAAGAATTCTCTTCCAATCATTTTTATCTCTGAAAAACAAATGCAAATGTTGTTTACATGGAATATTCATTCCATTAAGCATTACGACATACACTCGTATTTGCCTCCTGTCTATCTCCTGTATGGGGATAACTCGTGTAGAACCATAAAAAATTTTCCAACTCAATTTTTGAATGTTACAGCGCCTGCAACCAGCGAATAATACGTAACCGAACTAGACTCAGAGATAGAGGAAAATGTGATTATTTTCGCATGATTAAACCGAAAATCCTTTCCCTCTTCAGATTTGTACGGTAGCAGAAAGCACAAAATACGTTCTTCCCCCATCAAAAACGAAAGAAAAATCAACGACGTCCTCGTCCCGTTGGAAGTAAATTAAACTAAAGAACAAAACTTGGCTAAGATAGGAAAGTTTAACTGTTTCCTGTTTCTTGAACTTTAGGCCATTTGACTAGGAAAAGGGCTCCACCGTAAGACGTAAATCACGGAAAACTGTAGGCACGAGTTGTTATATAATGGGCTCGATATCATCTTAATGTCCTTGAAGGCATATTTAATAGGCAACTTTAAAAGCGTAACGAAACCACTTTACAAGTACTTAAAAGAGTTTCGTTTAACCGCCATACCTTAAGCCTTTTTTCGCTTTGTGCTCTAAATTTAAAAATGAGGATCATCTCGACCAAATTTATGGTCAATTTACCATAACCAAAGTCTTCAAAACGAGTTTTTATGGGTTATTTTTAGAAATTAAAAAAAAAAGGGACGACGACATTCGTATAATAAATTGAAGCTATTTTTATATTTTAAAAATACTTAAAATGTAAAAAAGAACAATTTAAATGAAGTTACTTTGTATATACCCGTTTTCACAAGACTCGTGCTAATTAGACCTAAGTAGAACTAACTAAAACTCGCTGAACACGAACCAATTTATTTAAAAATTTTGAATGATGCTTGTACCGAAACCATATCAACGTAGATATTCTACGTCACTTCCTAGAAGAATCCGAAATTAAACCCCTGCTTTTATGGTGAGAAGTTTTTTTCTATTTCGTGTTACTCCGTTTTTCTATTTTCTTCGGTGTATTTCTTTTCCAAATACTGCAGGCATAGGCAGCAAGAAGTTAATGAATGTAGAAAAGGTATTTTCAAGTAGGGTAGTGCGCGCTATTGACAGTATGCGAAATGAAAATATCTTTGGTGTGGGTGGTACTAGGTGAAACGTACAAATTATGTTACGAGCGTGACGGCATTCACCATCTCAGAAATTGTGTACATAGAAATTAAAATTAAATTGATATTATTCAATATTTCCAAACTTTAACTAGAGTAGACTAATGTGGAGATGCTCACAGGGTACACTAAATCCATATGAAAGTTCTCATAAATCACAGTTGCCATATACGTTCTTTGGGTGGGGGTGGGGGCAAGAACTATTCCTAGATAATGATAGTTCAGAAGTTACCGCACTATATTTTGTCTTTCATAGTTTCTTCATCATTATTCCAAAATTTTATAAAAAAGTTACTAATTGTAATGACTCTATTTGATTGATTTATAATTAAAATATTCCTAAATTTAAAGCTTACCTATTATCTAAATTACTTTCTGTTTTATATTATACATATTCTAAATCTCGTCCTTAAGATTTTATCTATAATATATTCTTGTGGATTTTAAATAAATGCATTTTACATATCAAGGAAAGTTCATTCTAAATTTTATTTATTTGGATTTTGTGTTTATAGATTTTATATCAAACTCGACACACATTATTAGCAATTAACAACAACAAAGTACTTCGTTTTAAAGTTTATGGAACAAATGATTTCTTGGACACATTAATTGCTATGATTTATTTAGCATTTTTCAGGTTAAAGAAAATATTTACTTCTAAATTTCATCGGCTTATACTGTAAAGTTGAAACCATATGTCCATTAAAATTGAAGGAATTGTAAGAGAATCATTTAGGAATATATGTTAGAAATTTTTTGTAACGGTGTTACTTGCCTAATTTAATTCGTTGACTTAATTGCGTCAAGGAACTACGCACTTTCCAGTACCAATACTCCAGACTTGACACGTTTTTTTCGGCCATTTCACAAATAATGCAAAATAATAGACATACACATCAATAATAGACATCTGTAATTCTCAGGTTTTTTCTTTGTGCGCTCTATTTGTTTATGATAATACATACATTTGAATATAATCTTGTGGTGAATTATTTTACTGGGAAACCAATATGTTTTTAATTTGGACAGATTGTGTTAATATTATTTTCAGTTCTTTGGTCTCACTAAAAAACCAAGTTAAACAAAGTTAAAGGAAAAATCTGCCAATGGTCTGGGCGAAACTTTATTATTTTTCGGGTCAAAGTTCGGGAGCGGTCAAAGTCGGAGTGTGTCATGAGTTGCTTCGAGATTATTAGATTTCTTGGAAAATTATTTTTGTTCTTAATATAAAAATATTTAAAATAGAGATTTTTAGCTGATTAAACATTGAAAAAGCCCGTGCAGACTATTCGAATTTCGGTATATTATGTACACTAAAAGCCCATAGAAGTAAAACGAACGAATTTGCTGCCTTATCAGACTTAAGAGATATGACGAATTGTTAAAACGTATACAAACCCATTACTTCCACTTGGGGTTTGAATTTCGAAAAAATTGTGAAACAGGTTTTTAGACGATTTCATAAGAAGCAACTTGATATCTCATGAGATATGACGGATTTTGAAAAATTTGTGAAAACGTAAGCAAACCGTTCACACCTCCTTGGTTCTTGAAATTCGAAAAATCGTGAATTGGTTGGCCGTAATAATCAATTTTATATCTCATCAGAACTTAGGAATGGCAAAAATTGTGAAAACATGTACAAACCCTTGTGGGTTGAATATCCAAAAATTGAGAAATGGGTTTGTAGGCGATTATATAAAAAGTCTGTGGAAATGAAAAGCGATCTAATATCTCATCGAACTTAAGAAATATGTCGAAACTTTGAAAAGCATACAACCCCCTTACACCCATGAGGATTGAATATCTAAAATACTAAAATTGACTTTTTGGCTTTTTTATATAGGAAACCTTAGGAAGTAAAAATAAATTCGATATATCACCAGATATGCAACCTCCTTACACCCACTTGGGGGTTGAATATCCGAAAATCCTGAAAGGAGTTAATAAATAAATATGAAGACAGCACGAGAAAGTAGGAACCAATTCAATTTCTTATCACTTCTAAAAGAAATGACGGATCTCGTGAAAACGTGTTCAACCCGTTTATACCCTCTTAGGGGCTGAAAAAGGAAAAAACCTAAAAACAAGTTTTAGGCGATTATTACGCAAGCACGTGAAACTGAAAATATATTCGATATCTGATAAGACGTGGGGATATAGAAGAATTCGTGAAAAAGTTTACAACCACCTTCGCACCCCCTTAGGGGTCGAATTTAAAAAAACCCTGAAAAAACTTTCTAGGTATTTATATGAAGAAGTCGTACAATAAAAATGAATTCAATATTTGGGAAGACCTAATAGATATGACGAAAATCGTGAAAATATATGCATTCCATTTTCACTGATCATTTATTTTGCCCCCCCTCTGAACGCCAATGGAAATTTGAAATTTTTTTTTATTTAAATTAGTTTTCTAGTTAATTTACATAAACGTACTGAGTTTCAACTTTGTAGCATAAGCCGTTCTATAGATAGGAAAAACACCCCCCACCCCTGTACCATACTACCCCTATAAAAAATTATATTTTTCCAAGATGCTACTAATATAGCTCTATCCAAATACCAAGTTTCAGCTTTATATCATTATAGGTTGTCGAGATATTAAAATCGGAACTTTTTCCTTTTCACCCTCCCCCACCCTCACCCTCTACACCCTTACTTCCTAAATTTTGTTTTCCGCTAGGGGTCTATTAGGCCTACTTTTGGTAAAAATTTTAAGCATCTATCTTACACGGTTCTTGAGATATGAGACGTGATTTTTTTGAAAAATTCTTATCCCCTCCACTTTCATGCTCCACCGCCCCCTTAAAAAATTTTACTTTTATCAAACTTCATTTGTCAACCTTTATACACAAACCAAATTTTATTTGTCTAGTGCAATTGGTTCTTAAGATATCGTAATCTATAGTTTTTCACCCCCCACCTCCGTACGCCACTTCCCCCACTCAAATTTTTGGTTCCGATCTATTCTCCTAGTATACCTACAGATATTCATTAAGTTTCAATTTTGTGACATTGACCGTTTAGGAGATATGGATTTTAGAATGTGTCGATCTCACCTTTTTTGCATTTCGGACGCATTATTTTTTCCCCCACTCCCGAACACCTTCACCTATATCGGCAAAATTCGCCTAAAATTTCAGCCGCCTAGCATAAGCGGTTGCTGAGATCTAGAAACCAAAATTTTCCGTCTAAAACACTTCCCCCTTACACCCCCATCCCTCCAAATTTGGTCACTTCAGGGAGCCTACCCACTCTACCCAGGAAAAAAAATTCAACTAAATAGCTTGTAGGGTTTGGGTGCTACGAGCCTTCAAACAATTTTGCGTACACCGGTAGACGTACGGCGTACGGCGTACGGCGTACGGCGGACAGACGGTCTGTAATTTTTTTTTGCTTTTTTCATGTCTACTCGTCATGAAACGTAAAAAAAAAAATTTTGAGGGTAGCAAATTTTTTTTTTTTAAAAATCGATAACAATACTGTATTATTGAAATAATAAAGTAAAAACAAAAATTTGAGCCCAGGAGAGCGGAAATTCATTTGGGGGGCGTGAAGGATACGTGGTGGGTACGAAACGTACCCACCACGTACCCCCAAAGGGGTATGAGCGCATAGGCTGAGATTTTTACAACTGACCACTTAAATTAAAATTAAAATTAAATTCAAATCCGCAAACAGATTTAAAAAAACAAAAATTTGAGCCCAGGAGAGCGGAAATTCATTCGGGGGGCGTGGGGGGTACGTGGTGGGTACGGAACGTACCCACCACGTACCCCCCAAGGGGTATGAGCGCATAGGCTGAGATTTTTACAAGTGACCACTTAAATTAAAATTAAAATTAAATTCAAATCCGCAAACAGATTTAAAAAAACAAAAATTTGAGCCCAGGAGAGCGGAAATTCATTCGGGGGGCGTGGGGGGTACGTGGTGGGTACGAAACGTACCCACCATGTACCCCCCAAGGGGTATGAGCGCATAGGCTGAGATTTTTACAAGTGACCACTTAAATTAAAATTAAAATTAAATTCAAATCCGCAAACAGATTTAAAAAAACAAAAATTTGAGCCCAGGAGAGCGGAAGTTCATTTTGGGGGCGTGGGGGGTACGATCGTACCCCATACGTACCCCATACTGGGTATGAGCGCATAGGCTGAGATTTTTACAAGTGACCACTTAAATTAAAATTAAAATTAAGTTCAAATCCGCAAACAGATTTAAAAAAACAAAAATTTGAGCCCAGGAGAGCGGAAGTTCATTTTGGGGGCGTGGAGTACGTATAGGGTATGTATGGGGTACGATCGTACCCCATACGTACCCCATACTGGGTATGAGCGCATAGGATGAGATTTTTACAAGTGACCACTTAAATTAAAATTAAAATTAAATTCAAATCCGCAAACAGATTTAAAAAAACAAAAATTTGAGCCCAGGAGAGCGGAAGTTCATTTTGGGGGCGTGGAGTACGTATAGGGTACGTATGGGGTACGATCGTACCCCATACGTACCCCATACTGGGTATGAGCGCATAGGATGAGATTTTTACAAGTGACCACTTAAATTAAAATTAAAATTAAATTCAAATCCGCAAACAGATTTAAAAAAACAAAAATTTGAGCCCAGGAGAGCGGAAGTTCATTTTGGGGGAGTGGAGTACGTATAGGGTACGTATGGGGTACGATCGTACCCCATACGTACCCCATACTGGGTATGAGCGCATAGGATGAGATTTTTACAAGTGACCACTTAAATTAAAATTAAAATTAAATTCAAATCCGCAAACAGATTTAAAAAAACAAAAATTTGAGCCCAGGAGAGCGGAAATTCATTCGGGGGGCGTGGAGTGCGTATAGGGTACGTATGGGGTACGATCGTACCCCATACGTACCCCATACTGGGTATGAGCGCATAGGATGAGATTTTTACAAGTGACCACTTAAATTAAAATTAAAATTAAATTCAAATCCGCAAACAGATTTAAAAAAACAAAAATTTGAGCCCAGGAGAGCGTAAGTTCATTTCGGGGGCGTGGAGTACGTATAGGGTACGTATGGGGTACGATCGTACCCCATACGTACCCCATACTGGGTATGAGCGTATAGGATGAGATTTTTACAAGTGACCACTTAAATTAAAATTAAAATTAAATTCAAATCCGCAAACAGATTTAAAAAAACAAAAATTTGAGCCCAGGAGAGCGGAAATTCATTCGGGGGGCGTGGGGGGTACGTGGTGGGTACGAAACGTACCCACCACGTACCCCCCAAGGGGTATGAGCGCATAGGCTGAGATTTTTACAAGTGACCACTTAAATTAAAATTAAAATTAAATTCAAATCCGCAAACAGATTTAAAAAAACAAAAATTTGAGCCCAGGAGAGCGGAAATTCATTCGGGGGGCGTGGGGGGACGTGGTGGGTACGAAACGTACCCACCACGTACCCCCCAAGGGGTATGAGCGCATAGGCTGAGATTTTTACAAGTGACCACTTAAATTAAAATTAAAATTAAATTCAAATCCGCAAACAGATTTAAAAAAACAAAAATTTGAGCCCAGGAGAGCGGAAATTCATTCGGGGGGCGTGGGGGGTACGTGGTGGGTACGAAACGTACCCACCACGTACCCCCCAAGGGGTATGAGCGCATAGGCTGAGATTTTTACAAGTGACCACTTAAATTAAAATTAAAATTAAATTCAAATCCGCAAACAGATTTAAAAAAACAAAAATTTGAGCCCAGGAGAGCGGAAATTCATTCGGGGGGCGTGGGGGGTACGTGGTGGGTACGAAACGTACCCACCACGTACCCCCCAAGGGGTATGAGCGCATAGGCTGAGATTTTTACAAGTGACCACTTAAATTAAAATTAAAATTAAATTCAAATCCGCAAACAGATTTAAAAAAACAAAAATTTGAGCCCAGGAGAGCGGAAATTCATTCGGGGGGCGTGGGGGTACGTGGTGGGTACGAATCGTACCCACCACGTACCCCCCAAGGGGTATGAGCGCATAGGCTGAGATTTTTACAAGTGACCACTTAAATTAAAATTAAAATTAAATTCAAATCCGCAAACAGATTTAAAAAAACAAAAATTTGAGCCCAGGAGAGCGGAAATTCATTCGGGGGGCGTGGGGGTACGTGGTGGGTACGAAACGTACCCACCACGTACCCCCCAAGGGGTATGAGCGCATAGGCTGAGATTTTTACAAGTGACCACTTAAATTAAAATTAAAATTAAATTCAAATCCGCAAACAGATTTAAAAAAACAAAAATTTGAGCCCAGGAGAGCGGAAATTCATTCGGGGGGCGTGGGGGTACGTGGTGGGTACGAATCGTACCCACCACGTACCCCCCAAGGGGTATGAGCGCATAGGCTGAGATTTTTACAAGTGACCACTTAAATTAAAATTAAAATTAAATTCAAATCCGCAAACAGATTTAAAAAAACAAAAATTTGAGCCCAGGAGAGCGGAAATTCATTCGGGGGGCGTGGGGGGTACGTGGTGGGTACGAAACGTACCCACCACGTACCCCCCAAGGGGTATGAGCGCATAGGCTGAGATTTTTACAAGTGACCACTTAAATTAAAATTAAAATTAAATTCAAATCCGCAAACAGATTTAAAAAAACAAAAATTTGAGCCCAGGAGAGCGGAAATTCATTCGGGGGGCGTGGGGGGTACGTGGTGGGTACGAAACGTACCCACCACGTACCCCCCAAGGGGTATGAGCGCATAGGCTGAGATTTTTACAAGTGACCACTTAAATTAAAATTAAAATTAAATTCAAATCCGCAAACAGATTTAAAAAAACAAAAATTTGAGCCCAGGAGAGCGGAAATTCATTCGGGGGGCGTGGGGGGTACGTGGTGGGTACGAAACGTACCCACCACGTACCCCCCAAGGGGTATGAGCGCATAGGCTGAGATTTTTACAAGTGACCACTTAAATTAAAATTAAAATTAAATTCAAATCCGCAAACAGATTTAAAAAAACAAAAATTTGAGCCCAGGAGAGCGGAAATTCATTCGGGGGGCGTGGGGGTACGTGGTGGGTACGAATCGTACCCACCACGTACCCCCCAAGGGGTATGAGCGCATAGGCTGAGATTTTTACAAGTGACCACTTAAATTAAAATTAAAATTAAATTCAAATCCGCAAACAGATTTAAAAAAACAAAAATTTGAGCCCAGGAGAGCGGAAATTCATTCGGGGGGCGTGGGGGGTACGTGGTGGGTACGAAACGTACCCACCACGTACCCCCCAAGGGGTATGAGCGCATAGGCTGAGATTTTTACAAGTGACCACTTAAATTAAAATTAAATTCAAATCCGCAAACAGATTTAAAAAAACAAAAATTTGAGCCCAGGAGAGCGGAAATTCATTCGGGGGGCGTGGGGGTACGTGGTGGGTACGAATCGTACCCACCACGTACCCCCCAAGGGGTATGAGCGCATAGGCTGAGATTTTTACAAGTGACCACTTAAATTAAAATTAAAATTAAATTCAAATCCGCAAACAGATTTAAAAAAACAAAAATTTGAGCCCAGGAGAGCGGAAATTCATTCGGGGGGCGTGGGGGGTACGTGGTGGGTACGAAACGTACCCACCACGTACCCCCCAAGGGGTATGAGCGCATAGGCTGAGATTTTTACAAGTGACCACTTAAATTAAAATTAAAATTAAATTCAAATCCGCAAACAGATTTAAAAAAACAAAAATTTGAGCCCAGGAGAGCGGAAATTCATTCGGGGGGCGTGGGGGGACGTGGTGGGTACGAAACGTACCCACCACGTACCCCCCAAGGGGTATGAGCGCATAGGCTGAGATTTTTACAAGTGACCACTTAAATTAAAATTAAAATTAAATTCAAATCCGCAAACAGATTTAAAAAAACAAAAATTTGAGCCCAGGAGAGCGGAAATTCATTCGGGGGGCGTGGGGGGGTACGTGGTGGGTACGAAACGTACCCACCACGTACCCCCCAAGGGGTATGAGCGCATAACTGAGATTTTTACAAGTGACCACTTAAATTAAAATTAAAATTAAATTCAAATCCGCAAACAGATTTAAAAAAACAAAAATTTGAGCCCAGGAGAGCGGAAATTCATTCGGGGGGCGTGGGGGTACGTGGTGGGTACGAATCGTACCCACCACGTACCCCCCAAGGGGTATGAGCGCATAGGCTGAGATTTTTACAAGTGACCACTTAAATTAAAATTAAAATTAAATTCAAATCCGCAAACAGATTTAAAAAAACAAAAATTTGAGCCCAGGAGAGCGGAAATTCATTCGGGGGGCGTGGGGGGTACGTGGTGGGTACGAAACGTACCCACCACGTACCCCCCAAGGGGTATGAGCGCATAGGCTGAGATTTTTACAAGTGACCACTTAAATTAAAATTAAAATTAAATTCAAATCCGCAAACAGATTTAAAAAAACAAAAATTTGAGCCCAGGAGAGCGGAAATTAATTCGGGGGGCGTGGGGGGTACGTGGTGGGTACGAAACGTACCCACCACGTACCCCCCAAGGGGTATGAGCGCATAGGATGAGATTTTTACAAGTGACCACTTAAATTAAAATTAAAATTAAATTCAAATCCGCAAACAGATTTAAAAAAACAAAAATTTGAGCCCAGGAGAGCGGAAATTCATTCGGGGGGCGTGGGGGTACGTGGTGGGTACGAATCGTACCCACCACGTACCCCCCAAGGAGTATGAGCGCATAGGCTGAGATTTTTACAAGTGACCACTTAAATTAAAATTAAAATTAAATTCAAATCCGCAAACAGATTTAAAAAAACAAAAATTTGAGCCCAGGAGAGCGGAAATTCATTCGGGGGGCGTGGGGGGTACGTGGTGGGTACGAAACGTACCCACCACGTACCCCCCAAGGGGTATGAGCGCATAGGCTGAGATTTTTACAAGTGACCACTTAAATTAAAATTAAATTCAAATCCGCAAACAGATTTAAAAAAACAAAAATTTGAGCCCAGGAGAGCGGAAATTCATTCGGGGGGCGTGGGGGGTACGTGGTGGGTACGAAACGTACCCACCACGTACCCCCCAAGGGGTATGAGCGCATAGGCTGAGATTTTTACAAGTGACCACTTAAATTAAAATTAAAATTAAATTCAAATCCGCAAACAGATTTAAAAAAACAAAAATTTGAGCCCAGGAGAGCGGAAATTCATTCGGGGGGCGTGGGGGTACGTGGTGGGTACGAATCGTACCCACCACGTACCCCCCAAGGGGTATGAGCGCATAGGCTGAGATTTTTACAAGTGACCACTTAAATTAAAATTAAAATTAAATTCAAATCCGCAAACAGATTTAAAAAAACAAAAATTTGAGCCCAGGAGAGCGGAAATTCATTCGGGGGGCGTGGGGGGTACGTGGTGGGTACGAAACGTACCCACCACGTACCCCCCAAGGGGTATGAGCGCATAGGCTGAGATTTTTACAAGTGACCACTTAAATTAAAATTAAAATTAAATTCAAATCCGCAAACAGATTTAAAAAAACAAAAATTTGAGCCCAGGAGAGCGGAAATTCATTCGGGGGGCGTGGGGGTACGTGGTGGGTACGAATCGTACCCACCACGTACCCCCCAAGGGGTATGAGCGCATAGGCTGAGATTTTTACAAGTGACCACTTAAATTAAAATTAAAATTAAATTCAAATCCGCAAACAGATTTAAAAAAACAAAAATTTGAGCCCAGGAGAGCGGAAATTCATTCGGGGGGCGTGGGGGGTACGTGGTGGGTACGAAACGTACCCACCACGTACCCCCCAAGGGGTATGAGCGCATAGGCTGAGATTTTTACAAGTGACCACTTAAATTAAAATTAAAATTAAATTCAAATCCGCAAACAGATTTAAAAAAACAAAAATTTGAGCCCAGGAGAGCGGAAATTCATTCGGGGGGCGTGGGGGGTACGTGGTGGGTACGAAACGTACCCACCACGTACCCCCCAAGGGGTATGAGCGCATAGGCTGAGATTTTTACAAGTGACCACTTAAATTAAAATTAAAATTAAATTCAAATCCGCAAACAGATTTAAAAAAACAAAAATTTGAGCCCAGGAGAGCGGAAATTCATTCGGGGGGCGTGGGGGGTACGTGGTGGGTACGAAACGTACCCACCACGTACCCCCCAAGGGGTATGAGCGCATAGGCTGAGATTTTTACAAGTGACCACTTAAATTAAAATTAAAATTAAATTCAAATCCGCAAACAGATTTAAAAAAACAAAAATTTGAGCCCAGGAGAGCGGAAATTCATTCGGGGGTCGTGGGGGGTACGTGGTGGGTACGAAACGTACCCACCACGTACCCCCCAAGGGGTATGAGCGCATAGGCTGAGATTTTTACAAGTGACCACTTAAATTAAAATTAAAATTAAATTCAAATCCGCAAACAGATTTAAAAAAACAAAAATTTGAGCCCAGGAGAGCGGAAATTCATTCGGAAGGCGTGGGGGTACGTGGTGGGTACGAATCGTACCCACCACGTACCCCTAAAGGGGTATGAGCGCATAGGCTGAGATTTTTACAAGTGACCACTTAAATTAAAATTAAAATTAAATTCAAATCCGCAAACAGATTTAAAAAAACAAAAATTTGAGCCCAGGAGAGCGGAAATTCATTCGGGGGGCGTGGGGGGTACGTTGTGGGTACGAAACGTACCCACCACGTACCCCCCAAGGGGTATGAGCGCATAGGCTGAGATTTTTACAAGTGACCACTTAAATTAAAATTAAAATTAAATTCAAATCCGCAAACAGATTTAAAAAAACAAAAATTTGAGCCCAGGAGAGCGGAAATTCATTCGGGGGGCGTGGGGGTACGTGGTGGGTACGAATCGTACCCACCACGTACCCCCCAAGGGGTATGAGCGCATAGGCTGAGATTTTTACAAGTGACCACTTAAATTAAAATTAAAATTAAATTCAAATCCGCAAACAGATTTAAAAAAACAAAAATTTGAGCCCAGGAGAGCGGAAATTCATTCGGTGGGCGTGGGGTTACGTGGTGGGTACGAATCGTACCCACCACGTACCCCCCAAGGGGTATGAGCGCATAGGCTGAGATTTTTACAAGTGACCCCTTAAATTAAAATTAAAATTAAATTCAAATCCGCAAACAGATTTAAAAAAACAAATATTTGAGCCCAGGAGAGCGGAAATTCATTCGGGGGGCGTGGGGGGTACGTGGTGGGTACGAAACGTACCCACCACGTACCCCCCAAGGGGTATGAGCGCATAGGCTGAGATTTTTACAAGTGACCACTTAAATTAAAATTAAAATTAAATTCAAATCCGCAAACAGATTTAAAAAAACAAAAATTTGAGACCAGGAGAGCGGAAATTCATTCGGGGGGCGTGGGGGGTACGTGGTGGGTACGAAACGTACCCACCACGTACCCCCCAAGGGGTATGAGCGCATAGGCTGAGATTTTTACAAGTGACCACTTAAATTAAAATTAAAATTAAATTCAAATCCGCAAACAGATTTAAAAAAACAAAAATTTGAGCCCAGGAGAGCGGAAATTCATTCGGGGGGCGTGGGGGGTACGTGGTGGGTACGAAACGTACCCACCACGTACCCCCCAAGGGGTATGAGCGCATAGGCTGAGATTTTTACAAGTGACCACTTAAATTAAAATTAAAATTAAATTCAAATCCGCAAACAGATTTAAAAAAACAAAAATTTGAGCCCAGGAGAGCGGAAATTCATTCGGGGGGCGTGGGGGTACGTGGTGGGTACGAATCGTACCCACCACGTACCCCCCAAGGGGTATGAGCGCATAGGCTGAGATTTTTACAAGTGACCACTTAAATTAAAATTAAAATTAAATTCAAATCCGCAAACAGATTTAAAAAAACAAAAATTTGAGCCCAGGAGAGCGGAAATTCATTCGGGGGGCGTGGGGGGTACGTGGTGGGTACGAAACGTACCCACCACGTACCCCCCAAGGGGTATGAGCGCATAGGCTGAGATTTTTACAAGTGACCACTTAAATTAAAATTAAAATTAAATTCAAATCCGCAAACAGATTTAAAAAAACAAAAATTTGAGCCCAGGAGAGCGGAAATTCATTCGGGGGGCGTGGGGGGTACGTGGTGGGTACGAAACGTACCCACCACGTACCCCCCAAGGGGTATGAGCGCATAGGCTGAGATTTTTACAAGTGACCACTTAAATTAAAATTAAAATTAAATTCAAATCCGCAAACAGATTTAAAAAAACAAAAATTTGAGCCCAGGAGAGCGGAAATTCATTCGGGGGGCGTGGGGGTACGTGGTGGGTACGAATCGTACCCACCACGTACCCCCCAAGGGGTATGAGCGCATAGGCTGAGATTTTTACAAGTGACCACTTAAATTAAAATTAAAATTAAATTCAAATCCGCAAACAGATTTAAAAAAACAAAAATTTGAGCCCAGGAGAGCGGAAATTCATTCGGGGGGCGTGGGGGGTACGTGGTGGGTACGAAACGTACCCACCACGTACCCCCCAAGGGGTATGAGCGCATAGGCTGAGATTTTTACAAGTGACCACTTAAATTAAAATTAAAATTAAATTCAAATCCGCAAACAGATTTAAAAAAACAAAAATTTGAGCCCAGGAGAGCGGAAATTCATTCGGGGGGCGTGGGGGGTACGTGGTGGGTACGAAACGTACCCACCACGTACCCCCCAAGGGGTATGAGCGCATAGGCTGAGATTTTTACAAGTGACCACTTAAATTAAAATTAAAATTAAATTCAAATCCGCAAACAGATTTAAAAAAACAAAAATTTGAGCCCAGGAGAGCGGAAATTCATTCGGGGGGCGTGGGGGGTACGTGGTGGGTACGAAACGTACCCACCACGTACCCCCCAAGGGGTATGAGCGCATAGGCTGAGATTTTTACAAGTGACCACTTAAATTAAAATTAAAATTAAATTCAAATCCGCAAACAGATTTAAAAAAACAAAAATTTGAGCCCAGGAGAGCGGAAATTCATTCGGGGGGCGTGGGGGTACGTGGTGGGTACGAATCGTACCCACCACGTACCCCCCAAGGGGTATGAGCGCATAGGCTGAGATTTTTACAAGTGACCACTTAAATTAAAATTAAAATTAAATTCAAATCCGCAAACAGATTTAAAAAAACAAAAATTTGAGCCCAGGAGAGCGGAAATTCATTCGGGGGGCGTGGGGGGTACGTGGTGGGTACGAAACGTACCCACCACGTACCCCCCAAGGGGTATGAGCGCATAGGCTGAGATTTTTACAAGTGACCACTTAAATTAAAATTAAAATTAAATTCAAATCCGCAAACAGATTTAAAAAAACAAAAATTTGAGCCCAGGAGAGCGGAAATTCATTCGGGGGGCGTGGGGGGTACGTGGTGGGTACGAAACGTACCCACCACGTACCCCCCAAGGGGTATGAGCGCATAGGCTGAGATTTTTACAAGTGACCACTTAAATTAAAATTAAAATTAAATTCAAATCCGCAAACAGATTTAAAAAAACAAAAATTTGAGCCCAGGAGAGCGGAAATTCATTCGGGGGGCGTGGGGGGACGTGGTGGGTACGAATCGTACCCACCACGTACCCCCCAAGGGGTATGAGCGCATAGGCTGAGATTTTTACAAGTGACCACTTAAATTAAAATTAAAATTAAATTCAAATCCGCAAACAGATTTAAAAAAACAAAAATTTGAGCCCAGGAGAGCGGAAATTCATTCGGGGGGCGTGGGGGGACGTGGTGGGTACGAAACGTACCCACCACGTACCCCCCAAGGGGTATGAGCGCATAGGCTGAGATTTTTACAAGTGACCACTTAAATTAAAATTAAAATTAAATTCAAATCCGCAAACAGATTTAAAAAAACAAAAATTTGAGCCCAGGAGAGCGGAAATTCATTCGGGGGGCGTGGGGGTACGTGGTGGGTACGAATCGTACCCACCACGTACCCCCCAAGGGGTATGAGCGCATAGGCTGAGATTTTTACAAGTGACCACTTAAATTAAAATAAAAATTAAATTCAAATCCGCAAACAGATTTAAAAAAACAAAAATTTGAGCCCAGGAGAGCGGAAATTCATTCGGGGGGCGTGGGGGATACGTGGTGGGTACGAAACGTACCCACCACGTACCCTCCAAGGGGTATGAGCGCATAGGCTGAGATTTTTACAAGTGACCACTTAAATTAAAATTAAAATTAAATTCAAATCCGCAAACAGATTTAAAAAAACAAAAATTTGAGCTCAGGAGAGCGGAAATTCATTCGGGGGGCGTGGGGGGTACGTGGTGGGTACGAAACGTACCCACCACGTACCCCCCAAGGGGTATGAGCGCATAGGCTGAGATTTTTACAAGTGACCACTTAAATTAAAATTAAAATTAAATTCAAATCCGCAAACAGATTTAAAAAAACAAAAATTTGAGCCCAGGAGAGCGGAAATTCATTCGGGGGGCGTGGGGGGTACGTGGTGGGTACGAAACGTACCCACCACGTACCCCCCAAGGGGTATGAGCGCATAGGCTGAGATTTTTACAAGTGACCACTTAAATTAAAATTAAAATTAAATTCAAATCCGCAAACAGATTTAAAAAAACAAAAATTTGAGCCCAGGAGAGCGGAAATTCATTCGGGGGGCGTGGGGGGTACGTGGTGGGTACGAAACGTACCCACCACGTACCCCCCAAGGGGTATGAGCGCATAGGCTGAGATTTTTACAAGTGACCACTTAAATTAAAATTAAAATTAAATTCAAATCCGCAAACAGATTTAAAAAAACAAAAATTTGAGCCCAGGAGAGCGGAAATTCATTCGGGGGGCGTGGGGGGTACGTGGTGGGTACGAAACGTACCCACCACGTACCCCCCAAGGGGTATGAGCGCATAGGCTGAGATTTTTACAAGTGACCACTTAAATTAAAATTAAAATTAAATTCAAATCCGCAAACAGATTTAAAAAAACAAAAATTTGAGCTCAGGAGAGCGGAAATTCATTCGGGGGGCGTGGGGGGACGTGGTGGGTACGAAACGTACCCACCACGTACCCCCCAAGGGGTATGAGCGCATAGGCTGAGATTTTTACAAGTGACCACTTAAATTAAAATTAAAATTAAATTCAAATCCGCAAACAGATTTAAAAAAACAAAAATTTGAGCCCAGGAGAGCGGAAATTCATTCGGGGGGCGTGGGGGGTACGTGGTGGGTACGAAACGTACCCACCACGTACCCCCCAAGGGGTATGAGCGCATAGGCTGAGATTTTTACAAGTGACCACTTAAATTAAAATTAAAATTAAATTCAAATCCGCAAACAGATTTAAAAAAACAAAAATTTGAGCCCAGGAGAGCGGAAATTCATTCGGGGGGCGTGGGGGTACGTGGTGGGTACGAATCGTACCCACCACGTACCCCCCAAGGGGTATGAGCGCATAGGCTGAGATTTTTACAAGTGACCACTTAAATTAAAATTAAAATTAAATTCAAATCCGCAAACAGATTTAAAAAAACAAAAATTTGAGCCCAGGAGAGCGGAAATTCATTCGGGGGGCGTGGGGGGTACGTGGTGGGTACGAAACGTACCCACCACGTACCCTCCAAGGGGTATGAGCGCATAGGCTGAGATTTTTACAAGTGACCACTTAAATTAAAATTAAAATTAAATTCAAATCCGCAAACAGATTTAAAAAAACAAAAATTTGAGCCCAGGAGAGCGGAAATTCATTCGGGGGGCGTGGGGGGTACGTGGTGGGTACGAAACGTACCCACCACGTACCCCCCAAGGGGTATGAGCGCATAGGCTGAGATTTTTACAAGTGACCACTTAAATTAAAATTAAAATTAAATTCAAATCCGCAAACAGATTTAAAAAAACAAAAATTTGAGCCCAGGAGAGCGGAAATTCATTCGGGGGGCGTGGGGGGTACGTGGTGGGTACGAATCGTACCCACCACGTACCCCCCAAGGGGTATGAGCGCATAGGCTGAGATTTTTACAAGTGACCACTTAAATTAAAATTAAAATTAAATTCAAATCCGCAAACAGATTTAAAAAAACAAAAATTTGAGCCCAGGAGAGCGGAAATTCATTCGGGGGGCGTGGGGGTACGTGGTGGGTACGAATCGTACCCACCACGTACCTCCCAAGGGGTATGAGCGCATAGGCTGAGATTTTTACAAGTGACCACTTAAATTAAAATTAAAATTAAATTCAAATCCGCAAACAGATTTAAAAAAACAAAAATTTGAGCCCAGGAGAGCGGAAGTTCATTCGGGGGGCGTGGGGGTACGTGGTGGGTACGAATCGTACCCACCACGTACCCCCCAAGGGGTATGAGCGCATAGGCTGAGATTTTTACAAGTGACCACTTAAATTAAAATTAAAATTAAATTCAAATCCGCAAACAGATTTAAAAAACAAAAATTTGAGCTCAGGAGAGCGGAAATTCATTCGGGGGGCGTGGGGGGTACGTGGTGGGTACGAAACGTACCCACCACGTACCCCCCAAGGGGTATGAGCGCATAGGCTGAGATTTTTACAAGTGACCACTTAAATTAAAATTAAAATTAAATTCAAATCCGCAAACAGATTTAAAAAAACAAAAATTTGAGCCCAGGAGAGCGGAAATTCATTCGGGGGGCGTGGGGGGTACGTGGTGGGTACGAAACGTACCCACCACGTACCCCCCAAGGGGTATGAGCGCATAGGCTGAGATTTTTACAAGTGACCACTTAAATTAAAATTAAAATTAAATTCAAATCCGCAAACAGATTTAAAAAAACAAAAATTTGAGCCCAGGAGAGCGGAAATTCATTCGGGGGGCGTGGGGGGACGTGGTGGGTACGAAACGTACCCACCACGTACCCCCCAAGGGGTATGAGCGCATAGGCTGAGATTTTTACAAGTGACCACTTAAATTAAAATTAAAATTAAATTCAAATCCGCAAACAGATTTAAAAAAACAAAAATTTGAGCCCAGGAGAGCGGAAATTCATTCGGGGGGCGTGGGGGGTACGTGGTGGGTACGAATCGTACCCACCACGTACCCCCCAAGGGGTATGAGCGCATAGGCTGAGATTTTTACAAGTGACCACTTAAATTAAAATTAAAATTAAATTCAAATCCGCAAACAGATTTAAAAAAACAAAAATTTGAGCCCAGGAGAGCGGAAATTCATTCGGGGGGCGTGGGGGTACGTGGTGGGTACGAATCGTACCCACCACGTACCCCCCAAGGGGTATGAGCGCATAGGCTGAGATTTTTACAAGTGACCACTTAAATTAAAATTAAAATTAAATTCAAATCCGCAAACAGATTTAAAAAAACAAAAATTTGAGCCCAGGAGAGCGGAAATTCATTCGGGGGGCGTGGGGGGTACGTGGTGGGTACGAAACGTACCCACCACGTACCCTCCAAGGGGTATGAGCGCATAGGCTGAGATTTTTACAAGTGACCACTTAAATTAAAATTAAAATTAAATTCAAATCCGCAAACAGATTTAAAAAAACAAAAATTTGAGCCCAGGAGAGCGGAAATTCATTCGGGGGGCGTGGGGGGTACGTGGTGGGTACGAAACGTACCCACCACGTACCCCCCAAGGGGTATGAGCACATAGGCTGAGATTTTTACAAGTGACCACTTAAATTAAAATTAAAATTAAATTCAAATCCGCAAACAGATTTAAAAAAACAAAAATTTGAGCCCAGGAGAGCGGAAGTTCATTCGGGGGGCGTGGGGGTACGTGGTGGGTACGAATCGTACCCACCACGTACCCCCCAAGGGGTATGAGCGCATAGGCTGAGATTTTTACAAGTGACCACTTAAATTAAAATTAAAATTAAATTCAAATCCGCAAACAGATTTAAAAAAACAAAAATTTGAGCCCAGGAGAGCGGAAATTCATTCGGGGGGCGTGGGGGGTACGTGGTGGGTACGAAACGTACCCACCACGTACCCATCAAGGGGTATGAGCGCATAGGCTGAGATTTTTACAAGTGACCACTTAAATTAAAATTAAAATTAAATTCAAATCCGCAAACAGATTTAAAAAAACAAAAATTTGAGCCCAGGAGAGCGGAAATTCATTCGGGGGGCGTGGGGGTACGTGGTGGGTACGAAACGTACCCACCACGTACCCCCCAAGGGGTATGAGCGCATAGGCTGAGATTTTTACAAGTGACCACTTAAATTAAAATTAAAATTAAATTCAAATCCGCAAACAGATTTAAAAAAACAAAAATTTGAGCCCAGGAGAGCGGAAATTCATTCGGGGGGCGTGGGGGGTACGTGGTGGGTACGAAACGTACCCACCACGTACCCCCCAAGGGGTATGAGCGCATAGGCTGAGATTTTTACAAGTGACCACTTAAATTAAAATTAAAATTAAATTCAAATCCGCAAACAGATTTAAAAAAACAAAAATTTGAGCCCAGGAGAGCGGAAGTTCATTCGGGGGGCGTGGGGGTACGTGGTGGGTACGAATCGTACCCACCACGTACCCCCCAAGGGGTATGAGCGCATAGGCTGAGATTTTTACAAGTGACCACTTAAATTAAAATTAAAATTAAATTCAAATCCGCAAACAGATTTAAAAAAACAAAAATTTGAGCCCAGGAGAGCGGAAATTCATTCGGGGGGCGTGGGGGGTACGTGGTGGGTACGAAACGTACCCACCACGTACCCTCCAAGGGGTATGAGCGCATAGGCTGAGATTTTTACAAGTGACCACTTAAATTAAAATTAAAATTAAATTCAAATCCGCAAACAGATTTAAAAAAACAAAAATTTGAGCCCAGGAGAGCGGAAATTCATTCGGGGGGCGTGGGGGGTACGTGGTGGGTACGAAACGTACCCACCACGTACCCCCCAAGGGGTATGAGCGCATAGGCTGAGATTTTTACAAGTGACCACTTAAATTAAAATTAAAATTAAATTCAAATCCGCAAACAGATTTAAAAAAACAAAAATTTGAGCCCAGGAGAGCGGAAGTTCATTCGGGGGGCGTGGGGGTACGTGGTGGGTACGAATCGTACCCACCACGTACCCCCCAAGAGGTATGAGCACATAGGCTGAGATTTTTACAAGTGACCACTTAAATTAAAATTAAAATTAAATTCAAATCCGCAAACAGATTTAAAAAAACAAAAATTTGAGCCCAGGAGAGCGGAAATTCATTCGGGGGGCGTGAGGGGTACGTGGTGGGTACGAAACGTACCCACCACGTACCCCCCAAGGGGTATGAGCGCATAGGCTGAGATTTTTACAAGTGACCACTTAAATTAAAATTAAAATTAAATTCAAATCCGCAAACAGATTTAAAAAAACAAAAATTTGAGCCCAGGAGAGCGGAAATTCATTCGGGGGGCGTGGGGGGTACGTGGTGGGTACGAAACGTACCCACCACGTACCCCCCAAGGGGTATGAGCGCATAGGCTGAGATTTTTACAAGTGACCACTTAAATTAAAATTAAAATTAAATTCAAATCCGCAAACAGATTTAAAAAAACAAAAATTTGAGCCCAGGAGAGCGGAAATTCATTCGGGGGGCGTGGGGGGACGTGGTGGGTACGAAACGTACCCACCACGTACCCCCCAAGGGGTATGAGCGCATAGGCTGAGATTTTTACAAGTGACCACTTAAATTAAAATTAAAATTAAATTCAAATCCGCAAACAGATTTAAAAAAACAAAAATTTGAGCCCAGGAGAGCGGAAATTCATTCGGGGGGCGTGGGGGGTACGTGGTGGGTACGAATCGTACCCACCACGTACCCCCCAAGGGGTATGAGCGCATAGGCTGAGATTTTTACAAGTGACCACTTAAATTAAAATTAAAATTAAATTCAAATCCGCAAACAGATTTAAAAAAACAAAAATTTGAGCCCAGGAGAGCGGAAATTCATTCGGGGGGCGTGGGGGTACGTGGTGGGTACGAATCGTACCCACCACGTACCCCCCAAGGGGTATGAGCGCATAGGCTGAGATTTTTACAAGTGACCACTTAAATTAAAATTAAAATTAAATTCAAATCCGCAAACAGATTTAAAAAAACAAAAATTTGAGCCCAGGAGAGCGGAAATTCATTCGGGGGGCGTGGGGGGTACGTGGTGGGTACGAAACGTACCCACCACGTACCCTCCAAGGGGTATGAGCGCATAGGCTGAGATTTTTACAAGTGACCACTTAAATTAAAATTAAAATTAAATTCAAATCCGCAAACAGATTTAAAAAAACAAAAATTTGAGCCCAGGAGAGCGGAAATTCATTCGGGGGGCGTGGGGGGTACGTGGTGGGTACGAAACGTACCCACCACGTACCCCCCAAGGGGT